>CAUJNA010003305.1:425000-1022500 GCA_963377175.1 Effrenium voratum
GGTTCTGCTGCGTCGCAGCTATGACGACTGAATGCTGGCCGGAGAGGGGGTCCTCGCCGCAGGAAGCCTGTTTCAATTTGTTCCCTCTTCTGACTAGACCCAAACGAAAAAAGAAC
The DNA here is from genome assembly GCA_963377175.1 of Effrenium voratum. Lineage (NCBI taxonomy): Eukaryota > Dinophyceae > Suessiales > Symbiodiniaceae > Effrenium > Effrenium voratum. The sequence continues at coordinate 425,117 of CAUJNA010003305.1, forward strand.
TCGCCCAGACACGGTCAGTCTTTCCTCTTGGTATCCCTTTGAAGCAAGCCCAGGAGAGTACCCTCAACCTTAGTCTGACCCACCCACAACTTGAAAGCCTTGCTCCCCCTAAACAGGCTTTGATTGGCCATAAGTTGAGGTGTTGGTTTCTAGAAGCTCCCAAAGCTATTCTTCAAGAAAGGTCCTGCCTCTGCTTTCACTGCGAAACAAATCTTCGAACTATCACAAAGTGAAAACCATCCCCTCCTCAAGAGATGTCCAACACAAAGCCATCGATTGGAACAACTTTCAGCTATGCCGTTTAAAGCAAACGTGCTGGTAAAGTGCTGCCAACGCAACTCTGCCGGGTGTTGCGTGGAAGGTCTGGAAAAACAAACCACTAGCACCCAGTCTGGATCCTTGTACTGCACCTCAAAGTCCAGCACGCGCGGCGGGAAGAGTGTCATCTGAGCTCAGTTGAGTGGCCGAAATCCCGTGGCGCTCAGTGAAACCACAAATCTGAACCATAACGCAGACAACACAGCTCATACCCGGAAAGGAAAATACCGGCCCCACAAGCTCATCAGCAAAGTTCACTTGTCACAAAGAAGTTCACAGCTATCACAACAGAATGCATCACACCCAGCCCAAAAAACATTGACAACGCTCGCACCTGGCAAGAAGTGCAACAAATAGTCAACAACATAAAGTTATAAGCACACAAACACACCAATCGACCAGAACAACACAACACACTCAAACAAAGAGATCTCACCCTAAACCCAAGACGCATTGCGCGCGTACCTCAAAAAGATCTGCGCGTGGGACACTTCGGGCTGCCAGGTGTCCAGTTGCAGCATGGCTGTGGGCAGCTTGCCGCACAAGCCCAACCTGGGCCGACGAATGGAGGAAGCTCTTCAGTTGCATTTAGCAGCCCTCAAGAAGGTGGTTGGTTAGATACCACCACATGGACCCTCTCCAGCAGCGAACTTTCCACCCTCGCACAAAGAATCACCGCCAGACACTCCTCGATGTCCTTTGGTTAGTTTGAGCCTCCAGGAGGAAACCATTGCAACTTTTCAAGGGGAACCCAAGCATTTTTCCACGGCATAATTTTTCAAAGTTGGTAGACTTCTGCGGCGCCCGCAATGCCTTCCAAAAAGGCCACTTTGGGCACACAGAAAGTTCGAGTTGTTGAGCCGCAGGTTTGCTAAGCAAACGCCCTGCTTGCCATGGACAATCAACAGCTACACAACTGAAACTCGGCAAGTTCGAGGTGCGTTTTTGCGCACGCCCTAAAAAGACCGAAAAGTACTAGGCGCTGCCCGTGACCTCAAACATGCGGAAAACGTAGCAAAAACGCGCGGTTGGCACTGCTGGGTAGCCACCAATGTGCTCGAGTTGCATCTGCGTCGCGGAGTGTTTGGAAACAACTTTCAAGCCAAGAAGCATATCCCAGGGCCCTAAAAGCCTTAAACCCAGGCCAAAAATCCGGAAGACCCTAAAGCCTGGCCATTTCAGCAACCCTCTCAAAGTGTCCATATATGGGCCGTGCAGGGAAAGGTCACAATTCCGACTGTGCAAAAAAGTCCACAAGGCTCCAAAGCACAGTGGCAAGGATGCAAACCAGGGCAGTTCTTACGCCAACCAACCAACCTTGGCAATGAACAGGGACATCCACTACTCGGCATAGACGTGTGCGACATGTGAGTTATTGCGGTCCCTTCGACACCTCTCATTTCCAGCGCCTTGAGGGTGGGGGGACTTTTAGCAAAACCGAATTGCTAAATCCAAGGTCGGTTTACTGGCATCGCCGGGTTTCGCGGAAGAAGCGGAGTTTCAAGCGGCTCAGTTGCTCTCGGCGGCAAGCGCCTGGGCTTTTCTTTTTGTTTGCATTCCACGGAAAGGCTGTGATCATGTTGGTTGGTCTTTGCCATTGATGTGGATGGGAGGGAAGCAGTGTGGCTTTTCGCACACCTGTCCAGGAGTGTGGCATCTTTTCGGAACGAGTTGTCCACGCTGCAGGCGCCGAAGAGTCTAAGAGTTGTTCCTCATTGTGATTCCAGCATGTTTGTTGTAACTTGTTCTTGAATTCCTTAAGCTGAAACTATGCCTTCATGGCCTTCATGGTTTCTGGTATCCCATATTTTGTTTTTCAACCACAGCCTTTGCAGTGGGCGTACGTTTGGCGTAGGATTCATTCTTGCGCCTGATGTCTTTGCTGTCTTGTCATGCTTGCTTCTTGCAGTGCCTGAATATATACCGATATATACAGCGCTTTGCGTGTTGCATTCCGCAAGATCTCGAACTTGGAAGTGAAAGACGTGAACTCGCTGCCTTCTAGGCGATGGTTGAAGACGCTGGTGTAAAGGTGTAGGAAGAAATTGTCACAGCCCCGAGCGCTGACGCAGGAAAGTGAGAAAACACTCAACTCCGATTCTCATTGTTCAAGAAGCTCCTGATAAGAGAGTGGGCCTCCTGGCACCCTTCTTTTCACCAGATCTTCATACCGGAGCTAACTAAATGGCGCTCAAAGCTAAGCCGTGATCTCTCGACCGGGTCTGACAGCGAAGGCCCGCAATTTCCCACATGACTATACTACACAGTAAAACACAGCTTCCACCACTCGCCTCAACCGCCCGACGCCCGCGCCTCCAGCTCCAGCCCTGCTGGGTGCAAGGCATGGGAGGGCCGTCAAGCAAGAAACGCGCATCCGGTGGCAGCAGGAGACCTGAGGAGGCCACCCACTTTCTTCTTTCCCCAAAGCGCCCTGCGTTTTTGAAGCTCGAATAGGGGTTTTCCAAAACATAAGCTGAGGCGGTGGCTGAAGGTTCACCATGTAAGCTTCAAGGGGCCAACTTCATTCGTGCTAGTTCCCACCTCAAACTCACATAGAACCATGTAAGGAAGTTCGCCAACCCACTTGGACGTGGACCATGTCGAGGCTGAATTCACGCCCTGGGTTGAGACATGGTAAGTTTTTGGTGTGATACGATTCACGCCCTGGGGCCACCCGCTTGGAAAACAAAATCAACGCCCGCTTGCTCCCACAAACGTATTGCCTTCTTCCAAAAAAATATCCTGTCTCAGCGGGTGTGTTCCATCATCCTGCTTGGGGGTCGCTATCTACTTCTCCCAAGTGTCGTGAGTCTTCAGAGCTTGGTGCACCTATGCCTATGACTGTTGCCCTCGACAGCTTGGTGGTTTGGCGGTGGCTGAAAACCACTAAGGAGGGGTGATGTGTGGACACGGATGGACATTATGCAGGGTTGCTGGACTCTCAACTGTCCAATTTGGCTTCAGGAGCAACTGGGCCATCAACCCGGGCCATCCGGAACACATTGGCGGCGCTGGTGATGTTGACCATAGGTTGTTCAAACATCAGCGGGGGCAGACGCAACACTACATCTGGTAGGTTATCCGTTCAAACTCAAAGCTGAATACCACTGTTCCCCAAGCCTAGGGTCCAAAGATGTTCTGCCACTACCATTTCATTAGGCGAATGTTCAGCCAGACCATGGGAAACCAAAAGCACAAACACAACGGATGAACAAACTAATATATCATTAACTCATACGAACAAGTCCAGAACAAAGCCAAACAAGGGAAACATGCGCTCCACACACACGCCAAAGAAAACAAGCACAAAAAGGTTTGAACCAAGCTGAGCGCAGCGGCCAAACTCGGGATCATCCAGAATCTCGTGGATGGACAGCATGAAATACTTCCCCAATTTCCGGGGGTTGTAGGACAATTGGATCTTCACCCGCTGCTTGCCGGACTTGCTCCTCGCACGAAAGGCCCAAAATGCAAAGCTGTCATCCAGAAGCAAGTCAAAACTGCGTGCATTGTCTATGCCTGTTCTGATATAAACATGTTTTCACTTCTTTATATGTGGCTGGATGGAGGTGCTATCCCCACAAAATCTAGGCGCTCGCGAGTTTTCAAGCTCCGGCAAGTGAATGTTGTTTTGCTTCAGGCAGTCTCTTTCAATATATATTTATGTATATTCCCCTTCTAAGCGTAAAAGTTGCCATGAAAAAACTGCCAGACGTACTTTCTGGTATTGTTTTGCTTCTCATGTGTCCGAACAGTTGACCTGTACTTGTTTGCTTCTACTGGGAAAAGAGAGAAGTAAAAAGGAGAACTTCTGGCCTCATGAAAAACATTCAAAAAAAGTAAACTCCAAAATTGCCAAAAGTAAAACTGTAAACTTCGGGAAGCTGTGCGTGATGTTTCCGAAATTGTCCCACAATCCCTGTCGCCAAACGCAATAGGCTGCGCCTGCCACACAATTCCTTCCGTCTCTATCTCCTTCTTTGTATTTCTTCTTTGTGTTTCTTGCTTACTTTCTCTCTTTGTTTGCACGACTCTAGCTATTTTCAACTTTTCGAGTAGCGTCTTATTAAGCTTCATTGAAGCCCAGGCTGTCCGCTTCCTCGTGCCAGTTTTCGTGAAACATGGAAGGGAAAAAAGCGAGCGAAAGAGGAAGAGAAAGAAAAAGAGGAAGAGAAGAAAAGACACGAGATGCTCAGAGAAGAGAAAGCAGAGAAGAGAAGAGATGCTCCAAGCAATTGATTTCCTATAGGCGCATGATTGGCTAGAAACTGCCGTCTTCCAGCTTTCTTGGAGCATACCTAGTAGAAAGCAAGGTCAATCGAGAGTCTACACTGCTTTTGCCACGCCAAGGCATTTTTTAAAGCACCCCCAGCAAACCAAAATAAACACGTAAAACTCCCCAAGCTAAGACAGTTTTAAGTCAAAGTAAATTCTCTCAACCAAGGACCCTGTGTGCAAGTGGCAAGGCACACCGGGCAAGCCACTCCGCAGACGTCACGTTGCGTAAGTTATTCTACGCTCGCCATTTTGTGCTTGTTCGAGTTACGCTGAGCAAGCCCCGCTGCGCAAATTTCAAATTGCTCTGCGTCTCTGCTCAAGTTACTTTGCGCAAGACACTCCGTGCAAGGCGCTTCACGAATGCCGCTCTACGCAAGACACTCCGCGCAAGTCACTCTTTCGCAAGTCACTTTGCGCGAGCTACTATGGGCAAGCCACCCGCCGCAAAGCAAGCCACTCTGCAGAAGCACCTCTACGACTGGAGACGTGCCAGCGGCTGACGGCGCTCGCCGCCCCTTTGTTTGATCAGCGGGTCATCATTTCAACATGGAAACGGCGAGCATTGCGCCTTCCGTACCACTTGTTGGAGACAACGCATTGGTCCCGAACACTGGTGGAACCCTCACCTATCAGGGCACGCGTCCGACACCGGTTCCCAGCTGGCTGCACAGAATCTACTCAGCAATTCGACCCAGGAAAAGCTCGTTCGCTGGCAAGAACACAGCTACAAGGTTGCTCGTTAATGGATGCAAGTACTGCGCCATGTGCCCTGTAACGTTCCAGAGTCTGGAAGGCACCAAAGTTATTGGCGCTGCGTCTGATTTGTCCGGAGCTTTTGACACGCTTGCGCTGGGAAGCGATGGAATTTTGTGGACGCTGGCTGAAAATCTGAAATTCCCTTCGGCTATTGCTGCAGTAATGAAAGACACGCGCAATAGCCTGAAGCGCTGATTCAAATTCAACGGGTTTCTGGGAAAGCCAGTCTCTCCTCATGGGCTGCGCGGCGCCTTGCTTTCTCTATGACAATGATGAATATTGCGGCCCTAACATGGTCCAAACCCAAGCACGTGGCGTCGACGCTTGGGCCAAAACTCTTTTGCCCTCAGAGCGTTTCTTCAGGGCGCAGACAAGGCGCGGCTTGGCGGGTATGCTGATGACTTTCATCTGGCAGGCTGCAACCACACTGCTACTGGGGTAAGACTCACGAGTCATGATCTAGCAGTCGCTAGCGGCGTTGCTGTAGACGTTTGGTCCTGACTTAAGTCTTACAAAGGCGAGCTTTTGTAGTACCTCACTTAGTAGTCTTGCCAAGCCTTAGGTGAACTTCAAAGTCCGTAGATGGCTTTGTCCAGTCGGCATGTTTTGTTGTGGACATAGTTCCCAAATTAGGTGGCCAAACGTAGGTGTCACGTTGTTTGACCTCGGTCTTGGCATGTATGTAGAAGTGCTGTGGAAACATCACCGAGTCTCGCAACCCAATTTGGTCATGACATCTGTAGTGCGATAGTGTTGCGGGCATTGGTGTAGAGGCCTAGGTTTTCGCAGCGCAACACCTTGCGACGATTCTGCTTCGTACAAATTCGCCGAGTAGTGTCGCGAATGACGGGTCGCAAGTGTTGCCAAGGGTTGCCAGTGACCTTGTTCAGTGGTGCGAGGTCGTACTTGAGGTCCGGTTGTAGCTGGCGCGTTGCGAGGTAGTTTTCTCCAGTTTCAGAAACTCTTCCAAGCCAAATGCATTTCTGCATTCAATGGTCTGCTTTTGGTAGTCCATTGTGTTGCGGTTGAAGGTGAAAGTAGTGTTTCTCGCCGAATTCGCAAATTGCGCATTCGTAGTTTCATAGTGTAGCCGTCGGAGTGGACGATGTAGCGACTGACTGCCCACGCTGCTTGTCATAGACAGTGCTTTGTTGACATTGTCATGCTGTAGTTGCTTTCAGCTTGCGCTTAACGACGCGTATCTGTCCAAGAAGTGTTTTGCGCAATCGTTCAATCATCGGACGCTGTTGCTTTGGGTAGCGCGTTTATCGTGTCCTCGTCGATGTCGCTTTGTGCACCCAATCGCAAAAGTCAGTACAATCTTGGGGCCAAGGCAGAATCTGCATGGGACGCCACGCATTCAGGAAGTCAAACAAGTCAGTGAACCGCGAACCCCAATGGGACGCAGCATGCGAAACATACCAAATTGCGAATGGAAACAAGCGTCTGGTACCGGCAATGCCCATGGGGACGCAACATGTAAAGCAAACAAGCGCAGGAAGCGTGTGTATGTTGTAACTGTTTCCAAGTTGAACGGACTCTGCTTTGAGACCTGAATGCCCTTTGCAGAATGCAACCGTGTGAAAGGGTAAAGGGTGTGGCAACAGGACACTCGGAGACAGTGCGCAGCTGGCTATTTGCCCTCCTCACTTCTTCCACACCGCACTTGGGCGGGGCACGAACAGCAAGTCTTGGGTAGCGCAAACTCCTGATTTGCAAAACAAGTTGAACGAGGTAGTGAGGGAGGTGGTGAACGAGGTGGTGAACGAGGCCCAAACTTGTCTTGGAATGGGCGTGGTTGCTTTGACGACAGCCAACGCTGAAAGAAAAAGAGGCAAGCGTAGCTGCGCAAGGAAAGCGCAGACCTATGCAGGCAGAGCTGCGCAAGCAGAGCTGCACAGGCAGAGCCAATATCAAATCCCATTGGGAAACGCACATCGAGCATTCAACGTTTCCCGGGCGACGCTTGGGATTTCAATCCAGGATCCAATGCGAAACACAACCTGGACGCAACATCGCTGGGACTTCCCGGAAATCGAAACCCACTGGAACACACACTTTGAAACACCAACGCATCGACTTCTGCGACAGGGTGTAGTATGCCTTGTGTCCTTATGCGCTCAAGAACGAATGCTTGTAGGCTGTTGACCATGCAGTCCATCATTGACGCCTTGTCCGGTGCCAGTTGCGTAGTGACATCAATTGCTGTTAGAACTGGTACGGTCTTCGAAACTTGTTGTCTACTTGATCACTGGGTTATAGTGCTTGTTGCTGCTTGTGCCAGCTGCGGTGTCAGGTAGGTGTGTTACGTAGAGTTCTGCTATTTGCTGCGGCGTTGGTTTTTGCGGTTGTCGTAGTCAACCTGCCCTGCGGTGTTCGTAGTGTTGTTTTTTGTTGTGCCTTTTTTGTGGATATTCGTAGTCTTTCTCGATGGTGAATCTTGTGGCACCTTTCCAGCGAAAGGGCCCGCGTGCGACTGTCCAGTTGTCTTTCCCTTGCGAAACTGCACCGAAGCTGTTGTCGTTACAGATTGTAGTCCTACAAGGCTCAAGTGTGTTGATGGGCGAATGTCCTGGTCCATCTGTAGGTGTGAAAAGCGTGTTTCGTACTGGTTGCGCGGTGACTTATCCAGTGTTCACCTTGTCTTTCCCAGTAGTCTCGGCAGTCTTCTTGAGTTGTTGGCGGTCGATGTGTTGTCGTCTGTGGTTGTGTAGCGTCGATGCCTGTTGAAGGTGCGAGCTTGGGTCTCCAGATCATTTGCTGAGTCCGTAGTTGAAGCTTTGGTCTTGTTGGCGCTGTCTTCGTTGTAGTTTGTGGCGAAGGGCTTTGTCGTGTTGGTGTAGTCTTGGATTTTAGCCAATGTGGGGTGCGACTCTTCTTCCAGCCATCACCTTCGAGTCTTCTTTGCCGCTCTTGTTTGCGTGTCTGGTGTTCTGTTGTAGTTGTTCCAGTCATCTTGTTGCGCTTGTGATATTGGGCAACTGCTGTTGTGTGAATTAAAGGGTGCTTTGCATGGTCGCTTGTGGACTCGGACGGCGTAGCGTTTTGATGGTGCGGTGTCGCGGGCTGAAACCCACTCCATATCCTCTAGCAAGTAGTAGGGTCTCAGTTGTCCTGCTACCCACGAGAAGTTAAACTTTGGACCCGGAGAAAAGCGATTTGCGTGTGTGTGTGTGACAAATGCTACGAAACGCCACGGCCGCATAGACCGTGTTCCATGTAGTTGGCGGCATATTCGCAGTCGGTTGTCGCTCCAGTGTATATAGTCATTCCAGTCCTCCTCCAGGTGGTCTCCATCATGCCCATGTCCATCTTCTCCCTCGTAGCACACAATCAGTTCCTCCTTGCCTGGTCTTGCTTGGGCAGTCGTAGTTCTTCTCCTTCTCCTGTGCGCCAGACCGTTTGCCACGTCTGCGGGGCCCACCGCTACGAGGATGATACTGGGGCATCACGTGAATCAACAAGCACAACATGCGTCGTACCAAGCTGTTGAGGATTTAGTGTAGGTCTCTTGCAAGGTCTAAGGCTTTTGTAGTCTGTGTTCTGAGTCTTCAATCTGTCTCGCAGCCACTTGTGCCAGTGGTAGCGCCTAGTCGCAGTCTCGGTCGACCAGTCCAAGGTACGCTTGTAGCTCGAAGAGCCTTTTTTCAAATTGTGTGTAGTCGCACTTAATAATGAATGGCGGTGGCATTTTGTTTGGGCGTCACTGTGACGGTGGAGCAGCTTCATGAGAAGCCCCTTCTAGTGTCAAGCCGCTTGTGGCGCCGGCAACCGTGCTTCCTGAGGAAGATCGTGGGCTCCAAGGCCTCTGAGACAAGACCCTCGCCCCTTTGGTTGGGCTCCACTGTCCAGCACGGATCTCAATCGCAGAATCTTTCGCAGGGCTTTCGAAACTCCTCCAAGCAAATTTGCCCGGATGACAAGTGTGATGCGCAGTGCTCGTTTGGTCAGCGCATCTTTGGGCGGGGCCAAACAAACTGGTTGATGAAGGCAGCTATCCTTGAACTCAGGTGACCAAGCGACCCATCAGCGTTTCGAGTGGCCCGGGGTGACGTTGCCCTTGCCAGACAGCGGTTGGGAACGGTTGGTCCGCGCTTGTCATGCATGACTGCATGGCAGCACGCGGCCAAAGACATGTACACAGCGACCCATGAACCTTTTCTCCCTTTTGCCAACAAGGCAACGCGGAAGCCCTGCAAGCGAGCACGCAGCTGGCAACCCTGCGATGAATTTTGCTTGAAAGCCGGGTTCGCATTGCAAGTCTCCCTAGCTGAGCAAGAACTGCTTTTTTCTGTGGGTAAGTACTTAGTCTACATAGGTAAGTACACATACAACTACCTTCATACATGTGCATCAGAGTAAGCCAGCTCAACAACATAAAAAGAAAAACTATGTCCAACATGTTACATGTCAAAAATATATCCGTGTGTATATGTCAGCGAAGTCCAACAAACACAAACTAAGCACGCGCCCCTTCAAGCAGAGGGTCGCGCGGCGAACGGCTCGAAGCAGCGAACGCCCATCAGTTTTTACTCTCAAAATAATTATTTAGTGAATATTAGCAAATGAAATAATAAATGGGAATATTGAATTAACACGGTTTTGCAAATGAAATTAGTGAATGGGGGAATAGTGAATGGACATACGCCGAGGTGACTAGGTCCAGGTGAGTTGTGCTAAGCAAAGCAAAGCGCAACAATGTGTATATGCTAAAGGGAAGCCCTCGAATCGATTGGCCCCAAGTCTGCCCAACGCAGCGCCCGCAATTTCCATAAGTGCCAATTCACTAATTTTCACTAATTCCATTCACTATTCCCGAAAGCATCGTGAAGGGTTGTTCCGCTGGGTTCACTTGAGTTGTTCTCATGAGAGTCATTACAAGGTGTCATTGCAAGGAATCATCATCATGAAAGTCATTGCAAGGAGTCAGTCATTGCAAGAAGTCATTGCAAGGAGTGCATTGCAAGGAGTCGTTGCAAGGAGTCATGAGAGTCATTGCAAGTTGCAAGGAGCCAAGTGCATGGAGTCAAGTGCAAGTTGCAAGTGCGCGGAGTTCAGTGCAAGTTGCAAGCGCAAGGAGTCAAGTGCAAGGAGTCAAGTGCAAGTTGCAAGCGCATGGAGTCAAGTGCAATTTGCAAGTGCAAGGAGTCAAGTGCAAGTTGTCAGGTGCAGTTGACTTGCGAGGAGTGAAAATCTCTTCTTAGGGCGGCGGGGTAGTGCCGACGACACTCTTCGAAAATCAACCCTCTGCGGGGATCGGCGTGGTCGAGGTGCAAAAACTCGAGTTTGTTTTTGCGATTTTGTTTTGGCCCGCGCGACCCTCTGCCGGGATCGGCGTGGTCGAGGTACAAAAACTCGAGGTGTTTTGCGATTTTGTTTTGGCCCGCGCGACCCTCTGCGGGGATCGGCGTGGTCGAGGTGCAACAACTCGGTTGTTTTTTGCAATTTTGTTTTGGCTCGCGCGACCCTCTGAGGTGCAAAATGTTGTTCGAGCTGGTCCTCAGGAGTTGTCTCGTGGTTCGCACGCCTGCTCCTGGGAACGGCGGGTCGCGGGTTCGATTCCCCCCTGGTCCGCGGGCGGGCTTCACAAGCTGCACGGAGCAACTTGCATAGAGCAACTTGCGCAGAGCAACTTGCACAGAGCAAGTTGCACAGACCAGTTTGCGCAGAGCAACTTGCGCAGAGCAACTTGCACACACCAGTTTGCGCAGAGCGCCTTGCCTAGAGCAACTTGCGCAGAGCAATTTATGCGGAGCAACTTGCACAGAGCAGTTTGCACAGAGCAGCTTGCACAGGACAACTTGCAGGGAGCAACTTGGCCGGAGTAATTTGCACAGAGCAACTTGCAGGGAGCCACTTGCAGGGACCAACTTGCACGGAGCAACTTGCGCGGAGCAACTTGCACAGAGCAACTTGCACAGAGCAACTTGCGCAGAGCAACTTGCGCAGACCAACTTGCACAGACCAGTTTGCGCAGAGCACCTTGCCCAGAGCAACTTGCGCAGAGTAACTTGCGCAGAGCAACTTGCGCATGTGCCAGGCCGGGGCTAATCAAGTTGGCCGCGCGTGTGCCAGGCCAGGAAAAAAGAACGCAGCGTTGGGCCGACCTCGCTTGCGATGTAAAACTTTCGGGCCAACCGTGGTCTAGTTTTGTTCACTAACTGCTTGCTCAAGATTGCAGTCTTTTCAAAAGGAAAAAGCAAAAATCACTAACCTGCAATAAACTTCACTAAATTTCATTAAATTTCACTAAAATGTTGCAAGCCCTATTTAGTGAAAATTTGTCACACTCAGTGAAGTTTAGTGAAATTAGCAAAGTTTCCGAAATTCAATGAAATTTGAGGAAAGAGACTCACTAAATTTCACTACATGTCACTAAATTTCGCAAGCCCAATTTAGTGAAAATTAATGAAATTTAGTGAAATTTTAGTGAAATTGTATGAATCTCTTTCGAAAAACCAATTGTCACAAAGGTTCACTAAATTTCATTAAATTTCACTAAATTTCACCAAATACACTGGTGCGCGTTTGTGCTTGCGCAAGTGAGCTCGTGCAAGTACGCCCGTGCAAGACCCCTGCAACTTTGCTCGCGCTAGCGCGCCTGTGCAAGTTTGCTCGCGCAAGTGCGCTGGTGAGAGTTGGCTGGCGGTTTTCCGGAGCCCTTCGCGGTGCTTTCGGGAACGAGCAGAACTGCCTTACGGGTTCCGCTGACAGCAACCCGAACAGCGGCACCAAGATCGAAAATGCGATTCCGCGCCATGGATGGTTGCCCCCAAGTCTGGCAAGCCCTGTTGGTCGCCTGTGCCACTTCACATCAATATAGATCAGCTCCGGGTGGTTTGTCGCCACGAACATATCCTTCAACCACGGCGTGCCGCAGTGCAAGGCTAGCTCGTGTGACTTCGCGGTGTAAACCTCGGCCCCGTGGACTGTATTTTGTCAACTTGTTTGGTCACTCAGCTTGAAAGAAACCGCCCCTTGCTTTGTTGCAGGAACCCAAAGGAGCCGTGCAAACAACACACCCGAACGCGTGGGGCTCCAGCGCTTCAGATGCTGAGCAACGGTGACTCCGGATTGGAGATCGAACGTGAACTCCAGCTTCTTGTTTGCAATCTTCTTGTTCGACACCAGCCTGCTGATGTCGATCACCAGCTTGCCCCCCTCTGTCTTGACCTAGCGACTGTTGCAGCGATTGCAAGAATCACGTTGTTGAGGGCCCAAACAATAAGAAATACAAAGGGGGCTTGCGCATCTAAAGACTGAAGACGTGTACCTTTAAATCGGTTCCTTGTTGACAGGATTTTGCCAGGGCCTGACCCAAAATACCCGAACCCTAAACAACAACCCCCCTGAAGGATCAAAGCCTCCGCGCGCCAATCAAACTCAAACCAAACCGCAACCCTCACAACCAAGGGTCCCCGAAAGCAAGCCCTACTGCGCTTCTTTTTTCAAACACCGCTCAAAGCGGCCCCAGTCACATTCTCCGCAAACATCATCTTAAGCGGAGACAGCGTTCTTTTCAGTGTGCCTCAAGAAACATCAGGTGGACTTTGGTCATTTTCTACCTTGACATTCTCGGCGAAAAAATACCAGGCGATTGTCTTCATGACCCAGACAAACAAGTCGCTCGCACAAGATGTTGTAGATCATCAGTCTAAAAGTACTCCGTCTGCAAGCTCTCTGAGCGGGGTGGAGAGTGAAAACTAAGAAAGGAGAGTGGAGGAGAGGACCGGAACGGAGCGACAGTGTGGAGTGGAGTTGCGTGGTGGAGCAGAGCGGCGTGGCATGGGGGAGAGGGCAGGGTGACGGCGCTCGTGTGCCCTGGATCTATTTCAGTTAGGATCCTGTTGATGTACACCTGATTACAATGGCTGTCTCTGGGAATAGATATGTAAATACTGTAAGCCCGCGAGCGCGCACGAATTCCCAATTGGATTTTTCTTCTGGCAGCTGAAAACGGAGGCTAGGCTTGCCCTTTGTGAAACGATCGATTTCCTCGCCGCATGTAAAATAGTTTTGTAGACGAGGGGGTTGGTATCGCAATAAGTCGATGAGGTCTCGGATTTCGCACTAGCCTGCGCATGCATGTCGTGCACTGTTCCACACCTACTTCCGCCCGTAATTCTCACTGACCTTGTCATAGTGCTTCTTCTGATCCCGTTGGTGCCAAGTGTTCTTCTTGCAGTGATGGCCCTTTGTCTTCTGAATGTTTCTCTGCGTGGCTCCGGACCGCTTATGGATGTGTACCATCAGCGGCTGTTGCGAGTCAGCGTCGCACTCTCGGTCGGAGCTCTTGTTGCTCTTCGGTCTTTCCCCAGCCGAATACTCACGTAACCATACAGTCAGGAAAGGTTCGATCATAGTCTGAAGCTGTCGAGGCAACCAGTAAGTGGCAATGCCGTTGCACCATTCGACGTCATTTGATCATTCTCTTGGCGATACAGCTTCTGGTACTTGCTGTAGCTAGAGATCGCATGGATTGATGGATAGTATAGGAAATCTTGTTCTCGGATGGATGTGGAATACTCCAATTCTTGATATGGATGGTGATGATCTCCTTGTTCTTCCCGCGTGCCTTGATGGATGCGAGCAGTACTCAAATGGCAGGCTGCCTACTTTCCTCTAACTGCGCAACGGCCAGCCTCTCTCTCAAAAGCTTCGCCTCCTCCGTGTCCGTCAAGCTCCATCTGCCTGGCCCATCACCTTTTCCAGGAATCCGTTGCCGTACCACTTCGTGAGGCTGTCACTCACCATCTCCTTGCCTGGGACACAACGCAGAAAGTTCTGGGTCCCCTTCTCCATCAAGACTTCTCGCAACACCGCAGCGTCGATGCGGATCTTCCTGTCCGCCGTGCGGCGCTCGCTGTTGAGCAAGTCGGACCCCGTCTTGGCATCGATGACCAGGTAGTGCCTCCACGAACTTGCGTGCCATTTCCAGTTTGAAGGTGGGCTTCAGCAATTCCGCCGAAAGCCGCCGGCACCATGCTCAACTCCGCGCTCATCAAACAGCGCACCACCCGGCTGATCTTCACGCTCTTTGCCTCGATGACCGCCACAGCGCCCTCCCCTTCCAGCACGTCCGGATGTGCCAGCATTGAGGTCACACCGCTGTGCATGAGCTGCATCACTGGCAGAGATGCGGCGCGCCAACTGGTTTATAAGCTTAATGGCCGATCATCTATATGGACATGCGCGAACGATGCTGGGCTCCATGTTGGGACAAGTCAATTGGGCGGCACGGCAAGGGCGCTTGCCAGCAATTGGCAGGCTTGGGAGAAGGAAAGGCAAGTTTGATAAGCTACAACTTGCTGAACTTTGTCGCTACGCTGATGGGTCGGACGGTGCGCCATGAGGATGTGAGCAGCGCATTCTTGCAGAAAAAGCCTCTTCCAGCTGAGCGAGAGGTCTATGTCAAGTTGCCGCAGGGCTACCCCGAGTGTGTGAACGAGTTGATCAAGGAGAAGCTCGGTGCCGAACAGCACGGAGCTGCGGGCCTTTGGGCTTCGTGAGAGTCCACGGCTGTGGTACATGGAATACCGCAATACGTTGCAAGAGATCTCCTTGGAGCAGCTGTCCTTGGTGCCGGGGATGTTCAGATGCTTCAACAATGACGGCAAGTTGCGTGCCATGGTGTTGGCGCCATCGTCGAATAGGTCCCTGCTTCCAAATCCAGATGACCCATCTCGCCCACAATTCTGCCTTCTCCACTTGTCGAGCTCCTCTTGCGCATTTTGGAGCGCGTTGGTGGTGAACTCTCGTCCGCACTGATCTTTTCCAACAGGTGAGACTTCAGCTTTGTTCGCAGTCGCACCCATACCTTGCGTGCAACTTTTGATCCTGCTCCACGCAGACCGGAGCGGGTCCCGTCCAAGATGTGTCATCCTGGATCCTTGTCGCCAATCCCTTTCTCGACGGCGCCGTGCCTTCTCGAAGACCCTCGATCCGAGGCGGTCTCGACCTTGAGCCAATGAGAGGCCTCACCGCCAAAGCCCATACTCGTTCTGCCCGCCTCAAAGCCTTGTTCTGGAGCAACTCTTCGTTGGCCTTGAACTTCATCTTCCCCGAAGCGATCTGAGCCAACAAAGATGCTGCCAGAGGATTGCTCCGGCCGCGATTCTTGCTGGACACTGCGGCCCACGCCGTCTCCTCCGGCCTGATGCGGGATCACATCGTGCTGCGCCCCCCACACATCGTCAAGTAGATAAAGTCATTCCCCGCAGTTGAGGGGCCAAACGCATCGCACCACTTGACTTGTGGAGCCCTTGCCGTCCACTCCAACATGGGGTCAAACATGAGTTCGCCAACCTGGTAATCCGTGGTTTGTCGATGAAGTGGACCGCGGTGTAGCGCACCTCCTTGATGTTCCACACGTGGAAGCAATCCCCGGACAGCTTCTGGTTGAAGTTGCTCGGCTTCTAGTACGACACCTGGGGGACTTGACAGTGAAGACGCCTCGCTCCTTCCAACAAATCTAAGCCACCACCCAAGAGCCAAGCATGCTGGCCAATCTCTCATTGGACAAGTGGCCTAAAAGCCAAACACAGCTGAGCTAGACCACTGACCACCGCAGCAAAGCCCGCACCTCCTTCGAAGGTGATGAAATCATATCGCTCTCCATCTGCGCCCAGCTTCTGCGTCTGCTGTTTCAATGCCTTCTCCGGCGTGACGACCTGCGCCGCAAACCACCGTGACCCTTGCCAAGGTTCGTGAAAGCATCCCGGCTGACCCGGAGTATCCTCGTCCGCTCGTGATGCTCTGGACCACCCAGCTTGCCATCGCCGGTATCCACTCCACCGCCAACTCTGAACGCCTTTTTCGACAAACACGCCGTGGCCCGTAAGGCAACGCAGGATGAAGGTAGCTCTTGGCTAAGTTGCTTTTCTGCCGACAGGTCGCGCCTGCCACTGAGCCAAGCGTTGCGCAGCAACCTCTCTCTCTCTCTCTCTGCCTGTCACACGCGCAGCCGAGCTCCCTGACAAAAACATGTTTGGGGCCTAGCACAACCGTAGCGCACGCATGGCTCGGGAATTCACGACAGATACTGGGACGGGTAAGGCCCCTGCAGTGTAGCCAGCACACGGTCTTGACACAGCACAGCAGCAAGTCTTGTGTGTGGCTGTAGCGAACTCTGTGGTGGGGCAGTGGAGCGAGTGGAGTGTGGAGTACATGGGGCGCGCGCGGCGCTTGGCGATTAGATGGAAGCAGTGAGTGTGTGGAGCGGTAGCGGTGGAGTGCGGAGGGAGTGGGTTGGGTAGGGAGTAGTAGTGCGTGCAGTGAGTGCATGGAGCAGAGTGGAGTGTGCACTGTGGAGTATGGAGTATGGAGTGTGAAGTGTGCGAGCCAGGTGAGTGAGTGAGTGAGTGAGTGAGTGAGTGAGTGAGTGAGTGAGTGAGTGAGTGAGTGAGTGAGTGAGTGAGTGAGTGAGTGAGTGAGTGAGTGAGTGAGTGAGTGAGCGAGGGAGTGAGTGAGTGAGTGAGTGAGTGAGTGCGCCTGCACGGGTTCCCTGCCGTGAAAAGGCAAGGCTTTCTAACCAGCCACAGCCCAAAAATCAAATCCATCTAGGGGACGCATGAAGCAAAATCTACGGATTGGCAAGAAGAAGTGACGAGTCTGGGGTCGGGAGCCAAATCAATTAGAACTAGCTTCAAAATTCCATGGCATGCTCATTCTTGGGCCGCGCCTCTCGTTGGCACTCCCGCAACTCGTTGCAAGCGCTTGCCGCCAACTGTTTCCCGTCGTTCAGGTCGGGCACCTCACGAAGAGCCGGAATTACGAAACTGACCCACCTCTGCCCGACAAGGTTCTTTTTGATCTGAAGCTTGGGCGATGTTTACGTGAGTCATCAGCCGGAACCGCAAAAAATCGGGGAGAAACCTGCCGGAAACACAACAGGCGAAAACCCAACAGGAAAGCAACAGCAACGTCACTGGTTGCCGCAAAGGGCCATCCGACTGCGTTGGCGCACACTCCCTTCAACCGTGGCTCAACAGACAGAAGCTAGCGCCGGGCAAATCGCAAGCGCAAGCTGAGTGGAGAGGGTGGCGCCGAGAACCAGCTACTTTTTGCCCAATGTTACAAACATGAGATCACGTGCGCTTCCCATGAAGGTGGGCTACCCCTGGTTCAAAAATGCCTTTGCTTAAGCCAAGTCAGCAGTCCCTCTCAAAGGGGTCTACCAATTTGTCAAAACACGCTAAGCTCTTTTTGGCTAGGAGGGTGGGGTGAGGGGGCTGTTACTTGAACTGTACATGGTTGACCCTCACAGCAATGTAGGAATCCCTTGCGTCAAACTTCGTACTGCGTGGGAATGTCACAGCTTGGTATCTTTGCTTCTGCGTTTCGCAGTGGCTTCGCCCACATAGCAGCGAAGCAATAAAGAGACATCAGCCTCCGCGCCTTGTCATTCTGACTGAGCCCTATCTGCGCTACAAAGTGGCCCGGGTTGGCTTCCGAATCCCCGCACTGGTTTCCGATCGCAGAAGCAACTGATAATATTTGCCAACAGTCTACTTCGGCAAGATGCAAAAATGACGATGATGACATCTCAGAACCCGCATTGGCTGGGAGCCACTTGTGCAGTGGCTCAGCAGCCAGCCTTCAACCAGTCCACGATCACCCCGATTATTCCTCCGACGTTTCGAGATCGTTGCTAAGCGAGTCATGGGTGCATGGATATACATCAAGAAAGGCGTCAACGATCAGACATTTCTGAATGCACTAACAGCCGCGACTCGACGAGAAATTGACAATGCGACAGACGCAGCAACCGCAGCATGCGGTGAATACAACAATGTGCGCCGAGAAAAACAGCAGGACTAACTTCCCACTTGCCGACAAGTTGGTCCTTGATGTTCAGAGTGTCAGAGAAAGAGAGAGAGAGAGAGAGAGAGAGAGAGAGAGAGAGAGAGAGAGAGAGAGAGAGAGAGAGAGAGAGAGAGAGAGAGAGGCAAGAGCGAGAGGCAGCCGCGAGACTCTTTCTTTCTCTCTCTCTCTCTCTCTTTCTCTTTCTCTCTCTCTCTCTCTCTTTCTCCTTCTCTTTCTCTTTCTCTTTCCCTTTCTCTTTCTCCTCTCTCTCCCCTCTCTCTCTCTCTCTCTCTCTCTCTCTCTCTCTCTCTCTCTCTCTCTCTCTCTCTCTCTCTCTCTCTCTCTCTCTCTCTCTCTCTCTCTCTCTCTCTTGTCAAATATCATGCTGTACTACTTGTCCCTTGTACATGCATGATGTACATTACCCGACCGCAGGCCTTGAGTCTACAAGGAAAAGAGTGTGTTTGTGACAGCAAGAACAACATTTGCACTTGTAGTAAAGTATCGACTTATTTTAACGTGGTAGCGGAGCTGAGATCCTAAGCATAGGGGAGCTCCAGTAACAGCAGTAAGTGCTACAACTGCACAGGCAACCACATGCCCAACTACTACGACATGTCAGGAGAACCAGCAGCAGCATCAGCACAACCAACTACAGGAGCAGACAACGGGCCCACAGCAGAGGAGACAATAGGAGCCACAACTACGGGAACAACACAGGAGCAGGAAGACGTCCAAAGGCTACACAAATACAAACTGTCACCGCCGTTCTTCACTGGTGACTACTCACATTACGAAGCGTGGCTGTTCAAACTACAAGCATACCTCGGACTCATCGACTGAGACTTCGGCATGGTACTACAACTAGCACAAGCAGCTACAAGACAAATTGAAGATGCAGACATCAGAGCCCACATACGCGACCCTACACAAGCAACAAAAGCAGTTTACCTCTCACGAGATCTACACTACATCCTCATCAGCATCTGCCAAGGTGCAGCAGCTACAGTGGTCAGACAAAACCGCTACAATGCCAATGGATGTGAAACACTACGGCTTTTGCACAACAGGTTCAGCCTACCACTATGAACACGCAGTGTTGGCTACCTCACCAAACTACTGGAACCTACATTCAATGAAGCACAATTTGAAGAACAATTCCTACAGTGGGAGTATGACATCAACAGCTACGAGAAAGACAACGGCGCAGCACTACCAGATGGAGTGAAGATTGCAATACTACTCAACAAGACCAAAGGAGCACTTCAACAACATCTCCAACTACGTGCTGGACAGATCACGAACTACAATGAGATCAGAGTTGTCATCCTGGACTACTACAAGACCATATCTGCATTCTCAAGACCGAGCTCAGCGGTTGGCACAAACTACAATGGTGGAACAGCACCCATGGACGTGGGCAACATTTGGAGGAAAGGAAGAAACTACAAAGGCAAAAGCAAATATGGAGGCAAAGGATCCTACAAAGGAAACAAAGGAAAAAGCAAGTACAGAAGCAAAGGCCGCTACAAAGGATTTGACAAAGGTAACAAAGGAGGATACAACAAGAATGGCTACAACAAAGGAAAAGGAAAAGGCTACGGATCCAAAGGCTACGGATCAAGCAAAGGCTACGGCAAATCAAAAGCAAAAGGAAACAGCAACTACATGACATGCCACAGATGTGGCAAACCTGGCCATTGGGCGCAGGATTGCAGAGTGCCGATTTGGCACATCGGAGAAGGAGAAGAACTACAACATCCTGAGCAAGAACAAGAAACTCAGGACAACAATGAGGAACTACCTCAAGACATGCACGACACTTCGGATTGGTACTACGAAGGAGAAGAAGGACATGGACATGATGTGAACTACATGGAGGAGAGTTGGAACGACTACGACTGGAACGACAACAGCTGGGACTGGAATGACTATAGTCATGAAGGTGAAGCAAACTACATCGGAGGCATCAACGAGTCGCACCTCACCATAGGACACATCAGACAAGGAAGACCGCTACAATGTAAGCACAAACCCAAATCACTACTTGGGAGAAGAGCAACTCATACAACATCATGGAATGACCACAGCACCAATTATCAACAGTACCTACAAGAGGACAGACCTCAACTACACCTCAACATTGCAGCAGCAACACAACAACAGAAACGAGGGAAACTTGACAACAACATCACTCACTACATTATGTACTCCAACTTCAAGTCCTACCACCACTTACTGATTGACTCAGGAGCGTCTACACATGTTTGCCCAAAGGACTACGCCGGATCTTCCACTGCGACTGTGTGGAGAATCAGTTCCACAACTCCACACTGTGACCAACAAGAAGATCCCCGTCTACGGCATCAAGTACGTTCCCTACGAGCAGGACAACCTCAGGATCATGATACCCTACTACGTCTGTGATGTGAAGTACCCCATCCTCGGTGCATCAAGACTACTTGATAGAGGATATGGACTGGACTTCAACCCGAGACACTGCACTATCTCACATGGACAACAACAAGCACAGCTTATTCGACACTCAGGACTTTCCTACCTACGAGCAGAAAAGATCAACATACCTACAGGACACGACATCTACCCAATGACTACAGACAATGGAAAATCCATTGCTGTAATCCAGCCTACGCATGAGACAAAACAACAACAACGACAAGAACAAATTGCACCACTAACTCACACAGACCAAGGACTAAGACGAATCCTTGGTGGAAACACTGACTACTGGAAACTCGATGGTGACTACGCCATCCGAGTCCACAAACGACCACGCAAAGCACTGTTCACACCACACAACAACGGATGCCCAATACCAGAAGAACAACTAGATGATTGGCGACTAACCATCATCAATAGACAAGGGCAAGAACAAGAGCAACTACAAGAGAACACCAAACAACTTTCCAAACAGGAACTACAAAGAAGACTTGAAGGTGATGACTGGACTGGAGAAACCAGATTCCGAAGAAAGTCACATCTACACATAGGCTGACTACAAAGACAGCACCACCACGACAAAGCTCAGCACCACAACCTACAACAGAGACACCTACGACAAAACCAAAACTACAACTACGAACTCCACCAAAGGTATGGGGACCCAACGCAGCTCCATCCATAGAATTAGACACTACGCAAGCAAAACCAACGATACATCGACCACCAACGGCACAAGAAGACAACCAAGACTACTGGGAAAGACAAGGTGAACGCTGGATAAGACATCACGTCACACTACGAACCACATTGTTCACACCTACAGATGGACCAGGACACCCATCAATCAACACTCTCGAACCCTTCCGAACTACAATCTCAAACAACAGCTTCGGCGAAGTCTCACAACGCAAAGATGACCGGACAGTCACGGGCAATGCCGCACTACCATTCCAATGGAAAGGCACAACAAGGTTCACCGTCAAGAAAGACTACGAATACCTCCAAGAGGACTACGACGAAGAGCAATACCACGAACATCACGAAGCACACAAAGCAAGAGGTTTCCGACAACCTCAACAACCAACTCCACAACAAATAGCAGAGCGCAACTTGACACACCTACCATACAGAAATTGGTGTCCAATTTGCGTGCAAGGCAAAGGACGCCAGGACAACTACAAGAAACAACAATCACGACAACCCATCACCCAAGTGGATTTTGCCTACATCAAATCACAACAAGATCCGAAGACCATACCAGTCTTAACGGCAGTTGATGTTACTACACAACTGTGCATGGCGGTATTGGTTCCGGACAAACCATCAATGATGGACTACATGATCAACAACCTACAAGCATTTATCTTTGAATGCGGAAGAACACACGGCATACTACAAAGCGACAACGAAGACACACTCAATGCACTACTACAAGCAACAGCATCTAAAGTCGGCTCAATGACTGTACGACATTCACCATCCTACAGCAGCAACAGTCAAGGAAGCGTTGAGCGACTACACAGAACACTTCTCGGACAGATCCGCGTCGTCAAAGCTCAGGTTGAAAGCAACCTGGCGTTTCAGTATCCACAAAGCATTGTCTGCCTACGACTGGATAATTACGACCACATGGCATGGACATGGGTAAACACACAGGCACCGAACGCCATGGGAAGAAACACAAGCGAACAGTTTGCAATTTGGCGAAACGCAAGCACATTCCACCACAGCGCAAAAACTTGAAAGCCGATCTGCATTGTGCAAGAGATAAGCCAATCGGAAAAAGATTTCAAGGACTGGAAAAGGCTGCGTCGCAACAGAGACAAAGTATAAGCAAGAGGCGATCAAGACGACTGTCCTGACTGGTATGACTATTGCACTTATAAACAAGGTGTGTAGATTTTCTTGGGCGCAAAAGTACAATCATCATTTTGCGACCATGGATGCATAGATCCAGCAGAAACAATATACACAAGGCCCTTGGGACAGCAGATAGCATCGCAGACGGCATCGTTGCCAGACAGATACAGAAAGAAAGGACCAGGAGTACGAAGCCGGATCGTCGCAAAAGGCTACACCGAGAAGATCGAGGACGAAGACTCCGTCTACGCCTCTACACCAATGTTCACGACACTCCGGACACTTCTCGCACTACAAATGTCACGACCAAACTGGATAGCGCGACTAGGCGACGTCTCTACAGCATTTCTACACGCACCCATCGCAAAAGACCGCGACGGTAAACAACGTGACGTCTACCTTTGGCCACCAAAAGAACTTTGTCCACAACAGGACAAAATCTGGCGACTAAAGAAAGCCATGTATGGACTACGCAGTTCACCAAAAGCATGGCAGGACTACCTGGCTGAAGTGTTACAAAAGCTCAGCGTTGTAAGACTAAAGTCAGAACCTAACGTCTACACCAATGCGACTCGCGACTGCTACATCATGGTCTACGTGGATGACCTCTTGGTACTTGGTGACAAGACTACTGTCGACTCCACCTTCGAGGCCATCCAGAAGCAGGTCCTACTCAAGCACATCGGCTACCTCGAACCTGGCAAACCACAACAGTTTCTTGGAAGAAACATCGACCACTTTGGCAACTACTGCAATCTTGGACTAAAGGACTCCTACATCGACAACATGATCGAGGAGTCTGGAATGAACAACTGCAACTCAGTGAACACTCCAGGAATTGCACACTACAAACCAACAATAGAAGATGAAGCACTACTTGACCACGAACAACACAAAAGGTACAGAAGGATTGTTGGCAAACTTCAATGGCTAGCATACACACGACCAGACATTGCATACTCCACAAAAGAACTAGCACGAGATCTCACAGCGCCTACAGAACTTTCACAAAAGAGAGTCAAACGCTACTTGCGCGGCACCAATCACTACAAATTCACCATAGAACCAACAACAACACTCAGAGCAAACACCAACAACATCCTGGATCTCGACGTTCATGTCGATGCCGACAGGGCAGGATGCCCTACTACCAGGAAGTCCACTTCAGGTCTCAACATCCACTTCCTTGGAATAGCACTAAGCTCAGCAGAATCAGAACTTTACGCAATATGCACAGGAGTTAATGAGGGACTACACCTCAGGAACTTCCTACTTGAAACCAACGCAGAAGCATAGCTACACGACAAGGCACCAGCAAACGAGCAAAACACATCGACCTCAAATTTCTCTACACACAAGACCTCATCAAGCACGACATCATCAGAATTCTCAAAATCAACACACTTCACAACAGCTCAGACTTGTTCACAAGATACATCAGCAAAGAAACACTACAGAGGCTCATACAGAGCATTGGCATACGCGTTTAGCACTACGAACAACAACTGTTTCACATCAACCACAACAGTTTGTATATGGCCATATGTAACTACTTGCATGTAAGTAACAGTAACAGTAACTACAAGTCACAGTAATTGTAACCACCAGTAATTTGCACTTACACGTTTGGCGGCTTTTGGCGGCTTGGGACAACATTACAAGTTGTTTTGTTTTACTACATTCCCGCATGTGTTTTTTTGTGAGCTACCATTTGGCTCACTACTTTGCCCCGTCTCACCTCGTTTGCTTGATCGCACTACCAGCAATGTCTGGACCCATACTACCAGCAATGTCTGGACCCATGGATTCGACTACGACCGCGCTGAGACTACAGCAGATTGGTGCTACTACACCTGACCGAGTTTCGACACCACCAAACCAACCATCCACTACAGATTCCAGCAGCATGGTCTCTGTGGCACCTCCGCCACCTGAGGCCTACAATGCCCTCAACTACCACCTTCAACCTGTCCAACAACTAC
Organism: Effrenium voratum; assembly: GCA_963377175.1. NCBI lineage: Eukaryota > Dinophyceae > Suessiales > Symbiodiniaceae > Effrenium > Effrenium voratum. The sequence continues at coordinate 449,578 of CAUJNA010003305.1, forward strand.
ATCTGGAACTACCACATGCCTCTTCACCTTCCTGAACTACTCAGCTACTACGACCAACCACAACAACTACAGGATCACCACTACAAAGCAATCAACACCATCATGCACAAGAGTTCCACGTACTACGGCTTCACACTACTCACTGCCACAAATCTTCCCATGCAACACAAACTACTACTACACAAACTCCTCACTACATTTCAACAACCACTCCCACCTCCAGAGATCAACTACACTTGTACCTTCACTACCAACCACTACGCCAGCCTTGACCACCGCACTGGTCAGCAACAAGGCTACAGAGTCCAGCTAAGCACACCTAACTACAGGTGATGCTACATCAGTGAAGCAGCGCCACAGCTTCACTACAACTTTGGACCTCCAGGTCCAAACTACATCAGGATGTATCTCATGAACTCCACTCAGTACCACTTCTGAGGCCTGAACAGGAGAGCTACTGAGAGCAGCCTGTGCATACTACAGCTTTTTTTTGATCTTTGAGAGTCAGCGGACTACAGCCAGCAGAGTTGTAGTTATACTACTTTCGATCCTTTTGCAGTCAAAACTACTTTGAGCCACATCGCCCGTGGCACTTGGCCCATGTTGGCGACGGCTGTCCCCTCATAGATGCGTGGCCTGTCGCAGCCCAGTCACTCGATCCGTCGTGGACTCTTGTGTGGCCCGTCACAGGTCTCGCAATGGCTTCGTCGCAGGCGCCGTCGTGTAACCCACGGGTGTTTATATGGCCCACCCCGTCGCGCAAGCCCTTACATGTCACATCCTGTTGATCATGAACTGTGTTGTCGTCCCCCCGTCCCGTCGCGTAGCCCGTTGTGGCCCCGTCATTGGCCCGTCGTGGCCCCCCACATGGCCCGTGGCATCCTCCAATTCTTTGGCCCATGTTGGTGGCTGTCCCCTCATGGATGAGTGGCCTGTCGACATCCTGTCATGAACTGTGTGATCGCCCCCCCCCCCCCGTCCCGTCGTGCAGCCCGTCGCAGGTCCCGTCACATCGCCCGTGGCACATCCCTCCTCCAATTCTTTGGCCCATGTTGGTGACATCGTGGACTCGTCTTGTGTGGCCCGTCAATGGCTTCGTCGCGGGTGCCGTCGTGTAACCCATGCGTGTTTATATGGCCCATCCCGTCGTGTAAGCCCCAACATATCACATCCTGTCATGAACTCGTCGCAGGTCCCGTCGTGACCCTGTCATTGCCCCGTCGTACCTCCTCCAATTCTTTGGCCCATGTTGGTGACGGCTGTCCCCTCATAGATGCGTGGCCTGTCGCAGCCCAGTCACTCGATCCGTCGTGGACTCCATATAGCCATCCCGTCGTGTAAGCCCCAACATGTCACATCCTGTCATGAACTGTGTTGTCGCCCCCCCCGTCCCGCAGGTCCCGTCCTCACCCCGTCATTGGCCCGTCGTTGGTTGCGTGGCCCGTCGAAGGTCCTGTCTTGACTTGGCCCCGTTGTGGCCCGTCGCGCGTCCCGTCGCGCCTCCTTGTCCCGTCGTGGATTTGTTGCATGAGGCTGTTATTGGCCGTGCTTCGTGGCCATGTCCTGTTATTTGGCCAGTCACAGATTCGGCACGGTTCTTTGCCAATCCTGCTGTGATGTCTTGTCTTGGCCCCGTGTCACGTTGCGCCTTGGCCTGTCAGACGTCCCGTCGTGCGGTGTCGCACATCCCGTCGCCCTGTCGACGGCCCCCACGCACGTCGTGTAGCCCCATCCTTGAAAGTGGCGTCTTCTCGTTCGCACTTGTCCGTCGTGTCACACGTCCCGTCGTGTGGCCCGTCGCAGGTCCCGGTTGTGGGCTTGTCATTTCCGTCGCACAGTTCTTTTGCCCGTCCTGTCTCGTTAGGGACTGCGCTGCGCCGTCGACAGTCTTGTCCTGTTGTGTGGCCCGTCACAAGGCCTCGTCGCACCATTCTTTAGCCCCGACGTTGTGGCCCCATCATTGGTCGAGAGTCGTGTCCCGTCGTGCCTTCTTCTTGTGACAGGCCATGCGACCAGAGCAGACTTGTTGCAATTCCCGTGGTCACCCGTTTCTGTGCCTCTGTGTCTTTTATGACTGCGTTTCTGTCCATCTATTTTTCGGTGTCTGCACGCTTGCGTGCCTCTGCATGCTTCTGTTTGTACCCCTGTTTCTCTGTATTTGTGTCTGTGTTTGTTGTGTGTTTGCGTGTGCGGTTGTGTCGGTGTTGCGCCACGTACTCTTGTCGAGCTTCGCACCTTTTTTGTCGAGGTTCACGCGTTTTTTTGGCGAGAATCATTTTTTAAGCGCTTGTCGTGGTTAAGCCGCGCCCTCGCCAAGGCCCAGGCCGTGGTGGGTTTGCCAAGAACAGAGAAAATATTGTAGAGCCCGCGCCGGCAAGACATTTTTTGCAACTCAGGCACATACATTTTTTTCATAGCAAATGTGTCAAAACATGTATACTCTTCGCCGACTTCGCACGCGAAAAGCACGCCGTTCTCCAAGCACAGGTCGTGAGATGCACTGAGGGCCGGGCTGGTCGCGATAAGGTCACGCTAAAGAGTCAGTGAAAGGCGATCGCCTGAGCAAGGCGAGAACGGATCCGCGGGCTGTTGGCCTCAAAAGATCCATCCACATATGCAACTGTTGCAAGCGCAAGCAAAAACGCGATCGACCAGAAAACATCCTGGGCGCAAGCAAAGCCGAAACTCTCAGAAGACGGGCGCAAGATTTCAGCCAAAATGGCTATGGACAGGCAGATATATGCCCCGACTCTTGATCTAGAAGACACAACGACTTCGTTCAAAGCCCGGACAAATTTTCCGAAATATCCCAGATATTTCGGTAGTCGCACTCCAGACCATTTTTCCGAAATATTCCGGATATGTCGACGATAACATTTCCCGAAATATTTGGAATATTTCGGGAAAATGGTCCCCGAAATATTCGGAATGTTTCGAGAAAATGCTGGGTGGCTGCGATTCCCGGACCGCTTTCCCGAAATATCTGGAATATTTTGGGACATTGGTCCCCACAAAAAATGAAGCCACTATGTCTTCTGCACATATGCCGGGGTAGCCCGGACAGATGTGGGCAAGCGGTCCGTAGGAAATATGAAGCGGTTACATTTTCCAGGGGCCGTCCAGACCAATTTTCCGAAATATCCGGGATTTTTCGGAAAAGCGGTCCGGGAAAACGCGCGCAAGTGCGACGAGCAAGTTTCACGGTTTCGTTTTATAGAGTAAATGTATATATAGCCATATCATCCAATCTATCCTTCAGCCATGTTCCTAGTAATTGGTTCTTCAAATTATTTCTTCCTTTTACATAGTTTTTTAATAGGATTAGTATAAACTAAAGAGAACCCGTTAATTCAATCAATGGCAATACCAAAAAAATCAAAGAGGAAGGAAAAAGGAAAGAAAAAGAAAAAGAGAAAAGACAATAAGAAAGACACAAGAAGACAAAGAAAAAGATTGATTAAAAAAAAGGAAAGAAAAAGAAACAATGAGAAAAATAAAGACAAAAAGCGAAAACCAACATAGAGGGAAAAAAAGGAGAAAGAGAAAAACAGAGAGAAGAAAGAGAGAGAGAGAGAGAGAGAGACGTTAAAATAAGTCGATACTTTACTACAAGTGCAAATGCTGTTCTTGCTGTCACAAACAAAAATGTAGTTTCCCAGCATGCACGCTTTTCCTTGTAGACTCAAGGCCTGCGGTCCTCAAAGACCCTGTATTGTCTTTTCAACCATATCCAGAAAGGGGAAAAAGTGCAAAGGGCTACGACGGGACGGGGGGGGGGGGGGGCGAGAATACAGTTCATGACAGGATGTGACATGTTGGGGCTTACAGCTATATAAACACCCGCGGATTACACGAAGCCATTGCGAGACTTGTGACGGGCTACATAAGACGAGTCCACGACGGATCGATTGGACTACGCATCCATGAGAGGACAGCCGCCACCAACATGGCCAAAGAATTGGAGGAGGGACGTGCCACGGGCCATATCCACGACGGGGGCAATGACGGGGCCACGACGACGGGCTACACGACGGGATGGGGGGGGCGATAACACCGTGCATGATAGGATGTGACATGTTGGGGCTTACACGACGGGATGGGCCATATAAACACCCGTGGGCTACACGACGGCGCCCGCGACGAAGCCATTGCGAGACCTGTGACGGGCTACTTAAGACGAGTCCACGACGGAGATAGGCCACGCATCCATGAGGGGACAGCCGCCACCAACATGGGCCAAAGAGTTCGAGGAGGGACGTGCCACGGGCTATGTGGGGGACTACGAAGGGCCAATAACAAGGGCACGACGGGACTTGCGATGGGTTATACGACGGGTTGGGAGGGGGCGATAACACAGTTCATGAAAGGATGTGACATAGTGGGGCTTATACGACGGGATGGGCTATATAAACTCCCGTGGGTTATACGATGGCACCCACGACGAAGCTATTGCGAGACCGAAGACGGGCCACACAAGACGAGTGTGAAAGAATTGCAACAGGCCATATATTCGTGAGGGGGCAGCCGTCACCTCTTGGGCCAAAGAATTGGAGGAGGGACGTGCTACGGGCCATATGGGGAACTATAACGGGCTAACGACGGGGTCACGACAGGATCTGTGAACGTGGGTTACATGATGGCACCCGCAACGAAGCCATTGCGAGACTTGTGATGGGCCACATAAGACAAATCTACGACGAATTGAATGATTGGATTACGATAGACCACATATCCATGAGGGGAGAACCGTTATATCCATGACAAAATTGCCGTTATTTTCATGGGCCAAAGAATTGGAGGAGGAAATGTGTTACGGGCCATGTAGGGGACCACGACGGGCTAATGACGGGGCTACGATAAGCTACACGATGGGAAAGGAAACGGACGAGTGATAGGCCATAATATATGGGATTCTGGTGCAAGCACGTGACGGGCTATACAATTATAAGGCTATATGATACATAAGGCTAAGGCCACGACTATATGACGGGATGCATGGCCATGGAAGGGACTATAATGACACGACACATGCGATGGGATTATATCGATATGATTTGTGGTGGGTTATATTACAGTCCACGACAGGACGTGATGTATGGCCGTAACGAACGACGATATGGCCACGTAATGGCTAAGATTTATGATGGGGAATACGGGATATATGCCAAATTACGACATATAGCACAATGGGCTATAACGAGGAATATAACGAATCCACGATGGGATAGTTATGATGGCCTACTACGAAATTTATGAAACTATGTTTTTTATTTTTATAAAATAATTCTGATATAAATCTATATATGATTTACATTGAAATAAGTGTTGTATATATGGTTTTTTATTGGAATATATTGGAACTCTTTTTTATGATTGTTTTTTACCTCCTAACCTTTAAAATCAATCCAAAATAGCTGGTTTTTGGTGTGATCTTATTGGGCCGTAGGCTTCTTTTTCCAGGCGTATTAGAGAACGATTAGCCCGGCACTTAATGTATCTCGCGATTTGTGCTTGGAAAACGGCATGCTTTTCATATACGAATAATTTTTAAATTGTTTGGAAAATATATATGTATATATATATATATGATAAAACATGTTGGTGCTTCAATTGCAAAAAATGTCTTGCCGACATAAATTCTATAAGATTTGCTCTGTTTTTGATATACCCACCACGGCCTGGATCTTAGCCTCTAAGAACTCGGCTCACGCGATATTCTACCAAATTTGCTAGATTATTTGACCGCTGGCCGAGCCTTTTCACAAATCCGTATTAGGTATGGAAAACGCCGGCGGAGCTGCAGGCAAAGTTGCGGGTGCTTGTCTAGGAAAATAGATAAATTAATCGTCATTTTAGGAATCGTCTGTAGTTTTAAATACGCATTAGATATAGTGCGTTGCCTAAACTTGTTTTGGCTTGAACTGCATAATGGCTTCGCTAACGTGGGCTTCTCTCGTTTGGTGGCTCAAGCACGTTTGCGAGGTTTGTTCGAGGTTTAAGTTGTGGAATTATTCTAGATGAGCTATGTATTTCTATTTTTTGAGATAGCTAGGATGTTTTTGATACGAAACGCCGGCAAGACATTTTTTGCAACTTAGGCACCAATATATTTTTCAGGTCATATGTGTCAAAACATATATATTCTTCGTATACGAAATGCATACCGTTCTCCAAACACAGGTTACGAAATGCATTGAGGACCGGGCTCATCGCTCTCAAATACGCCTAGAAAAAGAAGACTACGTCGCTGAGGGCGGCCCGATAAAATCACACCAAAGACCAACCGCGAACACAAAGATATAATATATACTCATTAAAAAACGCATAACATAATCTCCCAATTATTGGTTTAGATTAATGTTTTGGAAGATAGGGGATAGTTTCTCATTTAACTTCAACATAATCTAAAAGATTCAATCCCTAAATCACCAATCCAAACCAACAATTAGGGGTAAATTAAAGCGGGTGCCAAAAAAAGCAATCCAACTATAAACATAAACCGAACTCTCCAAAACCAAAACATTTTAATTATAATAAAAAATACAACCAAAAAATAAAAATTACGACAAAATAAATATCATTACAATAAAATCCCACTTACACACACCGTCGAAAATTAATCCGGGTTGCCCCTAGAAAATATAGCGTTTCAATTTTCCTACGAACTACTTACCCAAATCTGTCCGAGTTATCTCGGCCTCCGGAAGATATAGTGGCTGCTTTTTTGATAGGATCTAATTTCCCGAAATATTTTAAATATTTTGGGAATATCGTAGTTATTTACCACAATTTTCTCGAAATATTCCGAAACCGCTTTTTGTTAGGCACTTGCTCGGTCTATTTACATCTTTCTTTCTCTACGAATATAATCGTGCATAATTTGTCTACGATTATTACTTGACATCTTTTTTCTTTTTTGCATTTCATGCTCTTTACCATGGACTTTATCCCGCACGCTGCTGGAAAGTAGCGGGCCCCCGCTAGTATATATATGTGTGCGAAAGGTATTGTAGGTGAAGGTGATAATATATAGGCCGAATAATTAATATAGATTAGCTTTTAAAAGATAGATTGGACATTTGGTATAAAAATAAAGCCAAATGATTACGAAAATTAGATTTAAGAATAAAATTAAAGATAAATTTGGATTAATTAAAGAATAATGTTTATTCCATATTAAATGATATTATATAACAAATAGAGGTTTTATTAAAACTATTTTTTTATATTTAGATTATTAATTTTGAAGAATTAATTTTTTAAAATCCATTTAAAATACATTAAATAGATTAATTAAAGATATCCGAATTGTTTTTTGAATTATAAAAATATTTATGAATGTATTTTGTCTAGATTAAGATCTATTTTTTCGGTAGATTTACATAATGAAGAAGATGATAATGCAAATGATGATGATGATGATGAACATAAATATGATGAAGAAGAACACTATCATCATTTTTATTGTCATAATGATTCAGAATCATAACATGATGATGAAGAAGAACGCTACTATCATTACTTACATCATCATAATGATTAGGATCATTAATATTATCATCATTTTCATCATTGTATTCTTTATTATATCACTATTACAATTATAGTATCACTATGTATCTTTAACATCACTAACAATTGTTCTAACAATTAACATAATGCATCCTCTGTACTTCCGGCTAGATTTAATAGCACCTTTGAAATATGCATAAAGCGATGAATATGATTAAAAACATGATGATACAAATGATGACTATAATGATGAATATGATAATAATGATGAATATGAATGATTACGATGATGATAAGAAAAATAATAATAATGATAAACATGAATATAATGAAGAAGAATATGTTTTTATTATAATATTTATTATTATTATTATTATTTTTATTTTTATTATTATTGTTATTATTTATATTATTATCTTGACGATAATTAGTATTACGTATCTTTAGCATTATTAACAATTATTATAACACTTAATATAATAGATTTTTGGTATTGTTAATCGGTTTTAACGATATACTTGAAACATATTTGAAAAAGAAGAACGATAATGAATATGATAAGGAACATATACTAATATTAGAATTCATATAATTTTATATTTTAATTATATTATTTTTACATATATATATATTATTTTTAAATGTATTCGATTTAATTTTTTTTATATAATTTGAAAATCTATTATATAAATATAATTTTTAAAATTTATATTTAGTATCGAAAAATATATTAAGATATTAATACATATATGTTTTTTAAACGATTTTATAATTAAGAATATATATATAAATAATAATGTATAAAAACATATAAAATATTTTTTTTAAGATGAATAAATTAAATATAATATAATAAATAAATATTTTGTTGATTTGATTTTTTCGAATGATTTATTAATCGGGATCTTAGGAATACGAAATAACAAAGACACTAATTAACAATCATAAACAAATTTGTATGAATAGACTCGTAGAGAAAGAAATAAGCAAAAAGGCCGAGTAAGTGCTTGATGAATACGATTTTCTTAAAAAAATTCAAATATTTCGGGAAATTATGTTTAAACAAATAGAATTATATAAATTTATAATAATACAAACCGATAACTACAAATCATATTTAATAGAATATTACCCTCGTTCTTTATATTAAAAACATCCTAAATATCTCGAAAAACAAAAATAAATAGTTCACCTAAAAAATAACTCAAGCTAAAATAAACTTAATCTAATAAACTTAATAGAATATCTCATAAATCGAATTCGTAATAGTAAGTATATCAAAAATAGAATTATAAGAAACCAATTACATTCTTATAAATACAGAACCTATCGCAATCCAATCACTCGATCTATCATAAACTCGTTTTATTTCGCCCATCACAAGTCTCATAATAATTTCGTAACGGGTACCATCGTATAACCCACGAATTTTATATGGCCCATTATAGGTCCCGTCGTAGCTTTGTTATTAGCCCATTATAATCCCCCATATGGCCCGTAATATATCCCTCCTCCGATTTTTTGGCCCATGTTAGTAACGACTATCCCCTTAAGATGCGGAACCTATCGATATCCAATCAATTAATCCATTATAGATTCGTCTTGTATAGCATATAACGTACTGCCTTCGTCGCGGGTATCGTCGTGTTTCCCACAAGTGTTTGTATAACCCATCCCGTCGTGTAAGTCTTAGTATGTTATATCCTGTTATGAATTATATTGTCGCCCCCTTCTATTCTGTCGTATAGTCCGTCGCAAATCCCGTCGTAACCCCGTTATTCGCCCGTCGTAATGGCACATCCTTCCTCCAATTCTTTGGCCCATGTTAGTAACGGCTGTTCCCTCATTAATATGTGACCTATCGCAATCCAATCCGTCGTAGATTCGTTTTGTGTGGCCCGTGCTAGGTCTCGCAACGGCTTCGTTACGGGTGCCGTCGTATAATGCACGACAATCTTGTCGTGTTATATGGATTGTCACAGACCTCGTCGCACCATTCTTTAGCCCCGACGTTGTGGCCCCATTATTAATTAACAGTCGTATCCCGTCATGCTTTCTTCTTTTGATAGTCTATACTATGTTTGCATATGCTATATATTCTTGTCGAGTTTCGTACCTTTTCTGTCGAGGTTGATATATTTTTTAGCGAGGTTCTATTTTTAAGTATTTATTGCGGTTAAGTCCTCGACAGTATGCCAAAAACAGAGCAAATCTTATAGAACCCATGCCGACAAAATATGTTTTTTGGAATTTATATACATATATATATATATTCATATTATATATAACAAAACATATATATTTTTCGCACGCATAAAACACGCCATTCTCCAAACACAGGTCGCAAAATACACATCGCGATAAAATCACGCTAAAGAATCTAAAAAAGGAGCAAAGAGAGAACGCATCCGCAAACTATTAATCTCAAAAGATCTATCCATTTACAAACATAAACGCAAATACGATCAACCAGAACACCTCCTAAGCGCAAGCAAAACCAAAACTCCTAAAAAATGTACAAAATTTCAGCCAAAATGGCTATAAACAGGCAAATATATACCCAAATTCTTTATCTAAAAATCACATCCGCTTCGCTCAAAGCCCGAACTATTTTTTCCAAAATATCCCGAATATTTCGCTAATTTTCCAAACTATTTTTCTGAAATATTCCGGATATTTCAACAATAATATTTCCCGAAATATTTCAATATTTTCCGAATTATGTCCGGAGTAGCCCGGACAAATTTCGGTAAACAATCCGAAATATAAATCATAAGATCTTCGAAAGACAGCTAAACCAATTTTCTCAAATCTTAAGATATTGTTATATATAAATACGCCGAATAAATATTTATAAATGTATTTACACGCTAACGCGACACAGCCGGCCACCGGCACCCCTTCCCGTTCTTTCATCTCTTTTCCCTGCCTTCCCTGCAGTTTCCTGGCATGTCCCTTCACTTCCTTCCACTTCACTGCCGTTTCAGACTCCTTTATTCGCATTCCTTTCCCTTTTCGTTCTTGCTGTTCCTTGCATTTTATTGCATCTCGGTTTCTCTCCAGTGCCCTCTTCATTTTCGTGCAATTCCTTCGGCTTGCATGTCGTTCACTTCCAGTCACTCCTGTTTCCTTGTATTTCCCCTTCAGCCCCTTGTTTGGCATCGCCAGCATGCATAGCATCATCAGCATCATCCGCATCATCCCGGTTTTGCACTTGTTTTTGGGCGCTGCGAGGAGATGCTACAAAAATCTCTTAAACGAATCCGCAAATCCTTTGCCCCTTATAAGGAAGGGAGGGCCCAGCATAAAACGAATGCGCATGTTCTGCGCATGTTCTGCGCATGGTCGGCGGCATGGGACGCACGGCCTTATACCTGAAGGTAAGCCCTGCGGGCTTGGCCTGCGGCCCGATCACGTCCGGTGGCCGCCCAGTGCCGCCGACCCCTGGATTTAGTTGTGGTTTTGGAGCCACAAAAAAACAGTGCCCTTGGTTTTGGTTTCTTTGGTTTCTTTTGGGTGAAATGTTAGTGGCCCCAAAAGGCTAGTCTTGTATTTCAGGGTTTTGTTTGCATTTTTGAAGACACGAACAGGGACTGTGACTTGCTGGGCAACAAATGATCCCTATCATGATCACTATCATCGTAGCATCCTCTGTATTACTAAGGGTGCCTAGCGATAATCATAACTATGCATCACTATCGAAACGCCACCTCGCCTCAGATGCCATTTGTGTCATTGAGATTTGGAGTCCTACCTTGATGAAAATCATCATTACGCATCATTCGCAGCATCTATGGCAATCATGAGGATAATCATCGCTATGCATCCCCAGCATCTCCAGCAGCGATGATCATAATCATGACTATGCATCACTGTCGAAACGGCACCTCGCCTCAGATGCCATTTGGGTTATTGAGATTTGGAGTCCTGCCTTGATGATAATCATCATTATGCATCATTCGCAAGAAACCAAAGAAACCAAAACCAAGGGCAGTGTTTTTGGTTGCTTGAAAACCATAACTAAATCCAGGTCGGCGGCACTGGGCGGCAGCCCTTGAACAAGAATGAGATGATGATGAGCATCATGATAATGATGATAAGAGCGATAACATCATAATAAGGATGATTATGATGATGATGATTATGATGATAATTATCATCGTAACATTACCAGTGCTGCCTAATAAGAAATGATAATGACCGTGATGATAATGATGATAAGGATGAGGATTGTGATGATAATTATCATTGTAGCATCCTCGGCATCACTAGTGCCGGTTATTAAGAGACGATGATGAGCATGATGATTACGATGACAAAGATGAGGGCTGTGATGATATATATTATCGTAGCATCCTCGATATTATTAATGCCGAGTAACAAGAGATGATGATAACCATAATGATAGTGATGATAAGGATGAGGATTGCGATAATAATTATTATCGTAGTATCTTTTATATTACTAATGGGATTTAATGTTATTTGTGAAATACATAAGAATGAAATATAGAATTATAATAAGGATGATTATGATAATGATTATAATGATAACTATTATTGTAATACCCTTTGCATTGCTAATGTTGCTTAATAAAAGATGATGATGATATCTTCGGTATTGCTAGTGATGGCTAAAAAGAAATAATAGTAATTAGGACTATGATGATAAATATCGTCGTAGTATACTCTGTATTGCTAATGGGATCTAACATTGCTTTTGAAATACATATAAGAATAAGAACAAGAATGAGATAATGATGATTATTATGATTATAATCATCATCATAACACCCTTTGTATTACTAGTACTACTTAATAAGAGATAATAATGATATTCTCGGCATTACTAGTGCCGGCTAATAAAAGATAATAATAGTTATGATAATAATGGTGTTAAGGATGAGGATTATGAATTAAATATCGTCATAGCATTTTTTGCATTGCTAATGGGGTCTAATATTATTTTTGAAATATATATAAGAATAAGAATAAGAACAATAATGATTATTATGATGATGATGAGAAGAACGATAACATTATAATAAGGATGATTATAATGATAATTATTATTGTAATACTTTTTGAATCACCAATGCCGACATATAAAAGATAATAATAACTATAATGATAATAATAATAAGGATGAGGATTACAATGATAAATATCGTCGTAGCATTTTCTGTATTGCTAATGGGGTCTAATGTTATTTTTGAAATGTATATAAAAATAAGAATGAAATGATGATGATTATGATGATGATGAGAAGAGCGATAATATTATAAGGATGATTCCGATACGATAACATCTTTTATATTATTAGTGCTACCTAATAAAAAATAGTGATGATTATAATGATATTAAGAATTATGATGATAATTAATATCGTAATATCCTCGGTATCACCAGTGCCGACTACTAAAAGACGATAATCCTCGGCATCATTAGTACTAACTAATAAGAAATGATGATAACCTTAATGATAATAATAACAAAGATAAAGATTATGATGATAATTATTATCGTAGCATCCTCGGCATCACCAACGCCGACTAATAAGAGATAATAATAACCTTCGCCAATAATGCCTAACCTAGCATCCTCGGCATCACCAAATTTATGCCGAAAAAAATAAGGAACTCATTTTTTAAGATAACACCCCCTATCTAAATAAGTCTTTTGTGTAACAACTACAATGGGCCAAAACGGATTTTAAGCTCCAATCTTCAAAAGCCAAAAGAAACAATCATCATAATCATCAAATCCATTTGATTTTTGTAGATCAAACAAATAAAAATAATAATAACGAAAATAATAATATCGAAAAATAATAAACAATCGTATAATACCAATAATCATATGCTTGCTTCAAAAATTCATCCATATGCTTATATTACAATCACCCTCCCGTATGCCTCCCTCTTTAAAGAGAGGAAATCGGCAATTTTATAATATTAAATCCTTTTTTACATAATAAAATAATTTCATAAATTATAATTTTTATTTAAAGCAATATAAAAAATAAATAAATATATTTTATATTGTATTAATTTTATTTATTATTTTTCTTTAATAAATAATTTAATTCAATATAAATAAATACTATTTATATATATATATAATAAACAAATATATATTATTATTATTATTTAACATATCTTTTATAAATTAATATATATATTTATAACATATACATAATTTTAATTTAATTATTAAATCAATAACCTTAATCTAAAATATAAATATTATTTTTTAAACAAATTATAAATATAAATTATTACATATTTTTTAAACTATTAATATAATTCCTAATATAATTTAATTTATTTTAAAATTATATACAATTAATATAAATATATATATATATATGTAGCAAAATACATCAAACTTAATAAATTATTATTCAATGATTGATATTTATATAAATTGCAATCATATTTCCTTTTTCGGATATTTTTCAGAATTTCCTCAAAAAGAAAGTAGGTAGTTGCGAATGCCGCAGGGTTTCTGCAAGCAGTTTAAGCTTCCGAATGTAGCAGGGTCTCCACAAGAAACAACAGGCAGCGTTTCATCGAGCAGGTTTCCACAATAAGCAAACAGCTTGAGCTCCGAATGCAGCAGGGTTTCCAAAATACGCAAGAAGGCAGCTCCAAACCTAGCAGTTTTCCAGAATACGCAAGCAGGCAGCTCCAAACCTAGCAAGGAGCAAACAGCTCCGAATGTGGCAGTGTTTTCACAGTAAGCAAGCAGCCTGAGCTGCGAATGTAGCAGGGTCTCCACAACAAGCAAGCAGCCGGGTTTCCACAGTGAGCAAGCAGGCAGCTCTAAACGTAGCAGGGTTTCCACAGAAGCGTGGACCCATGCTGCTAGTGATTGCCGATGTACGGATCCATCACGCGCCAAGTGGCGCACATTCCCCTCAGAAGGAGCAGGTAACATGCGGTTTGGTTGGCATGCCTCTCCAGGCCAGAGGGACTCCGAATGCAGCAGAGGTTTTCACAGTAAGCAAGCAGCCTGAGCTCCGAATGTAGCAGGGTCTCCAGAATAAGCAAGGGGACTGCAGCGCCAGAATGATTTAGGTCAATGCAGCTCGGCGAATTGCACGGCCTTTTTGCGCAGGCTTTTTGGTTCGCAATTACCTTGTTGGAAGGCGGATTGCAAACGGCTTCACAGTCACCTTTCGGAAGGCGAGTTGCAAAGCGACTGAATTCTGGGAAAGCCTTGCGCCTGGTTTGCGCAACAAAAGTAATCACGGTGTTTAAACAACAGCTGACAGATGAAAGGATTGAAGGCAACCTAGCTATTGGCGACTCGCCAAAATCCTGCCGAAGAACTGGCCAGGTATGGGTCCCGCATGCACTTGGTCACTGCAGCTTCGGCTCGAACAGACAAATGTCAAACCCATGCCCGGCGCTTGGCAGGAAGGTTGTGGCACTTGGTTCTGCAAGAGTGCCAAAAAGGGGAAAGGCTCTGGTGGATCTATTTGCAATGGATTGCGCGACCACCGGCTGCTTCCTCGAAGGCCGTGACCAGGGTCTCCTGGCTGTTAGCGTCTCGCAGCCGGAAGTTGATGTTCTGCTGCCGAAACTTGGCGCCGATTTGCTTCAAAACCCTCGTGTCTGCCTGTGCACCAAGGGCAACACAGGTCAAGCACTTGATCCTGCTGCCGTGATCTGCCAACAAAGCTGTGAGCTCTGACTCGGGGACGTCGGCGCCGCCATCAGTCAGGAACAAAATCAGCTCCTGCACAACGCGTGAAAGCTGTTGCCAACTTTGTGTTGCGATCAATTTGTTGCCTAGTACCAACCTCACTTATAACTAGCTGAGTCCGTGCCAAAGTGTGCGGAAACAAGGCAAACAAGTCGGCCGCGGAGCGGCCAACCAAGACATGTGTCAGTGTGAAGACAGCGGGGGACAAGTCTTGAAAGGCAGCCAGCATGAGACGCGATGTACCTACGTCAGCCTTTGTCCACCCACCAAAAATAACATGCTTGATTCTAATCAAATAGGGAAGCTTAAAACGCCAAACTTTGAATAGCCGCAAGCCACGTTGTCCAAACAAGAATCTCTGAAGCACTCGCGCCTACGCTCAAGCTCATGTCGTGAGCCTATGCAAATCTGGGGTGGGCGGTCCTGGGCTCTTGGGCGGCGACTCATCAGAGCTCGGCATTCAGCAAAGGCTTTGCGGAAGCAGGTCCGTCCGCCCACTTGACGATGAGCGATACCTTGCAACTCGGATGCCTTTGCGTGCGTTGGGGTAATCACCTGCAGGGAGAAGCAAACAGCAAAGAGTCCCTCTCCCCTCTCCCTGCATCCATCGAGTTTGAATACAAAAGCCTGGGTGTCGTGATTGAAGAGGACCACAGACACCATGGTGTTGGACCCCTCTTGTTCTTGCTGACACAGCTGCTCTCGGAATCTGTCAAAGGCCATGTCCATTTGCTCCTTATTGGTTCCCCGCATTGAACTAGAGATGTCAAGCAGAACGGAATAGTGAGCGGGCTGTATGACCTGGTTGAACGACGCCAACTTTTTCAGCTTCTCGCTCGATTCTGTATCTCCGAACAAGAGCCGTTCCCATTCCTTTGTCTCCGCTTCAAGATGTCGCGCTTTATTCCTCCGCTCAATCATGCCAAACACCTTTGCGGAGGTCTTTGCAGATTGCTTTGCTTTCAACATGGTCTGAATCTGCTGCCCATTCACATTGTGCAAGTTGTTCACGTCCTCCTTGCTGAAGGCCATCTTGGCTTCCAAGTGTTGCGCGCACAGGACTTGAAGGAAGAGCCCTGATTTGCCTTGCCGCGCAGTCCGGCCTTTAATCTGCTTCTCTTCACTGACCAAGCTTGAGAGGTACGTCTGCACCACCACCAGGCGATGTTTCTCTGGCATTTGGAAATCAATTCCTCTGCCGTAGGCCCTGGTGAGCAACGTGACCTTGCCTTCAGCCGTAGCTGCTGCAATATACCCCTTCCGGCGCTTGGGATCCGTGCGCTCCGTCAAGCACTCCATGTTTTCCCAACCTGCAACACAGCCCAAACACACACGGGCTCCGAGCTCCTATGTGTGGCCAGCCTAGCTAACAACATGGCCTCTTGCTTTAGGCACACACAAGCCCCTTGCGCCAACGCCTCGCCTCGGTACTTTCTCATCGCTTCCTCGTTCTTGAAAAACACCAGGACCGAATCTCCTTTCCTGGTATTCTCGTCTACCAGCCTTTCAATGCACAGGCACCAGTCCTCCTCCTCATCCAGCACCTCAAGGGCTCCGAAAGCATTCGCTACAAAGCAGGGTTTCTCAAACTTTTTTCTGAACTGTGGAACCTGCACATGCTCTCCTGGGTTGAAGATGAGCCGTCCTGCCCCGAAAATGGACGGGGTAACGGTGAAATGCTTGAAGCCATACTCGTCCTGAAGAAGCTTCTCGAAGCCAGGAATGGTTCGGAGCTCATTCAAGGTGCCAGTGACGCCCAAAATGCATCGATAGTTGTTGGGAAGGTCTGCAAACGAAAACCTGCCGCATAGCAAATCGATACCAACATGGTCGCGAACTTGCGCAGTTGTGACTTTGCCCTCCTTCCGGAAGTTCAAATAAGCAAAAACGGTCTTGTTGGAGTAGGACACATCGTAGCTGATGTCGTCCTTCTCCTTGTACCCAACTCTTCCGCTTTTCTCATCAAGAATTGGCTCTGGCTTTGACCAGTGCTCCACATTCTGGACAAGAACTGCAGCCAAATCGGTCAATATGCTGTGCATTTCTTGCGGGTAGGCCTTTAAGAGGTCCTTGCAAGGGCCAGGCTGGGACAGTTGGGTCAAAGCAAGTCTGGTTGAAACCTATGAGCCACCCTACACAAATGGATCCAGATCCACAGTCCTCGAACGCCTGAGTCGCAGTGATGTTCCTGATAGGATGTCCAGCTGACACTTCGGCGAAAATAAACTCCACCAGGGCCGCTGCCTCCGTGACCAGAAATTTGTGTTTGATGCCCGCTTGGGCCACGCAAAAAAAGCAATGGTGCGTGTGGTGGTTTTCACTACGCCTGAACAGAAAAAAGCAAATGCAATATCTACCATCGACATGGCGACGCAAATTCTCAGTCCATTGCAAACTTGAAAGCGCAACGCGAATGTTCAATTCCGGGCCCATGCCTCTGGAGAGGTGAGCTTGAAGCCGCCATCCCAAGTGTTGCCAAAGAATCGTCCCGCGAAAAGGACATCCACCTCGTCAATGAGGCACACCCGATTGGCAAGCTTGCGATCTTGCCTGCGACGCAGAGGGGTGCCGGGTCGCGCAAGGAAAGGCAAAGTTGCAAGTCTCAGCTTCTCCTAGTTTCCGCCTGCGATTGCCGGTCATTCCTTTGGGTGCAAATATCAACTCCTTTGAGCCTTCTCGAATATGCGCCAAGCGCTCTTCGCAAAGCTCATCGAAAGTCAGGTAGCGGATCTTCCGTTCCACGCCCAGAAATTTGTAGAAGGGCTCCATAAACTGGCTGTCTTGCTCGGTGAGGAACTTCCGGTAGCAAACAATGTCACACTCCAAGCCATTCAGAGCCAAGAACGACGCCAAGAGACCTAAAGTCAGACACTTTCCTTCGCCTGTCAGAACCTGCGACAGGTGGTTCTCCGGCTGCTGAGAAGCCTCAAGCGGTCCGCACACCTTGTTGCAAACCCAGCGCAAAGCCCGCTTCCACAACTGATCGGTGTTGGAGGTCCTGTGGCACTGCAAGAAACGAAAGAGGGTCAAAATTTGAGCCATGTGGGGAATGACCAACTTCTGCTCCTGCTCAGATACTGGGGCGTCCAAGTACTTTCTGCCAGATTTGACCAGAGTGAAACAAATTGAAATGTGCGCAACCAGCTTCAAGGCACATTCATCCCTCCTATCAGGAGAACTGACAGACTGCACTGCCCAGTCTAAGTCATGTTTCGCCTCTTTCAAGATATCCTCCATGGGTCTACCGCCATTTGTGCACAAGTACTTGTTCTTCAAGTCGTCAAACTGGACTTCATGATTGTGCAAAGCAGCGACCAACTCATGATACTCGGCACCATCGAGGCCTGAGTCCCTGGTCAAGCAGCCCACCACGCTTTCCAGATTCTGGCTCTCGCCAGCGCGTCTGAAGAGCTCGTTGCTCTGCATGTCCTTTACGGAATTGAAGAATGCCGGGTGTTCGGCCACAATGATCCGCCCCAGTGGGGTTTGCAGCAGTTTCAAGCCTAAGGCTGCGAGGCCTTTGACATTGAAGGTCGCACTGTTCTGCAGGGACTCGAAGGCTTCCTCAAGGGAAGACGTCACCCATGCGTGAGTGTCTGGGGCCGAGTTTGCGACCTGTCTCACTTCTTGGCTGGCAGTGGCTGCATCTGGAATGTTCTGCGCCGAACGAAGCTTGTTCATATGCAGATTCAAGAATCGTTCCCTCAAATCGTTCTCCAAATCAGCCAGAATCTTTGTCACGACTGGAACTTCCGCCAACTCCTCAGAAACCAGCTTGCAGACCTTCACCTCAGAGTTGAACTGCTGAAAGTTCGCGGCGTCCAGTGCTTGGCGTGCAAAAGCCTTCCGCTGCAAGAAGTGCTGCTCGACAACTGCCAGATCCAAAGGCTCAGTCTGCAAGACTTCTCGCAGCCTCTTGGCGGCGCTGCAGCGACGACTAATGTCCGTGAACCGTCTTGACTCCACACAGGACATCACGGTGGTGGGCTCAAGCACGCGCCGCACAGGCTCTGCAAGAACATCACGCATCCACGCCTCTCAAAAACACAGACGCAATGGAAAGAAGATGGAGCCACGCAAGAAAGGATGAGACAAAATCAGAAGGAACAAATAAGCTCACGTTGTAACCCAACGGCAACATATTCAGAAGAGGTAGTTTGAACAAGACCCAAGGTGAAGCCGGAACCCGTTTTCCGAAACACTCACAACAGTTACACCTTGAAACCTCACTTCGGAACCTGACCCGCTCACCCAGCGCTGTACTTCCGCGCCTACTCCAGACTCCAGGCCCAAGTGTCCAGAGATTCGGGGATAAAATGTCCAAGATAGTGTTTGGCGCGAAGGTGCAGGACCCAAACAAATTAATTACAGCACCATTTGATGTCCAGCGCACAACCGAACAACGACTGCAGTGCTGTGCACACCGCCGAACCGCCTAAATTGCCCGGTTCATTTAAACAAGCCTCCAGAATCTTCCAGAACCCTCCGAAAACAGAAGCTAAGACCGCTTGAACCCTTTCCAGAATCGCAGAGACGCGACTAAGCTCAACACTGAAACTCTGTTCGCCTGCCGGGAACACCCCGAAAGCCTGACTTTCGGTCAGGCCGTTTCGTCCAACTGTTGTTGGATGCTTCTGGAACATTCTGGTGCATTGTGGAAGGCGCGGCAACTTCAAATATCGCCGCCGCCAAATTTCATATTTGCCAAACAGGAATATGTCTGAATCCGTTTTTCAGATACGCCTTTGGTTTTTGAGAGCTTTTAGTCATATTGATGAGGACCCCCTTCATTTTGCTTCGTTATTCCTTACACAACCCTTTTTTGTGGTAGTATGCTACTCCGAACGACATGCGGGCTTAATGAGGATGAGCTGAAGCGAGCTTTCAGGTTCAATAGGCAACTTCTGGCCTGGAGATCTGGCGGGTCTTGCTGCAGCAAAGCTTGTTTCTTCCGAAGGCTCAGCTTTTCGAAAGTGCCCAGCCAACCTTTCAAGGGCTCCAGGCTCAGGCTCAACGAGTGCACGTCCAGGTTGGCAACATCGATGCTGCTAGCAACTTTGTCGCAACTGCCTCTGATCTGCCGCCAAAACTTTTGCTGGGCCTCGCGTCAGGCGCGTGCGCAGCCAATGGCTTGGTCATGGGCGGAAGCCGGCGTTTCAAACACCTGCCCGCAAAACATTTGCTATGCTGCATACAACAGAGCACACGAAATGGCAAGATGTCAACAGCGCAGAGCCACCCCCGCTCCCCCCAACAACTAGCAATGGCAACCCATTGCCCACTTTTCTTAGGACTGCGAAGGCGCGCAAGCCTGATAAAGTCACGAGCCTGGTTTGGCACGAGTAGTCTACGAATACGTCGCCGCGCGGCTACTTTGCTCCCATTGTCGCTTTCCCCCCTGCCTGCGCGACATCGATGTGCCGTGATTCGGTGACGCCAACACCTCCTTCAAACAGCTGGAAGTTCGCCAATGCTGCAGCCAAACCGCCGAGATCCATGGCTGTGGCTGCCTCAAGCACTTCAGTCACAGCAGCCAAGGCTTTCCTGGGCGCTCCGGTTGAAAAGTTTGAAGCTCTCTTCAACAACTGAAGCCCAAGAGCGACATTCCTCAACCAGAGGTTGCCCAAACTCGGACACTCCGCAAACTTAGCATTGCTACATCAAATCCAGAACGCTGACTGAACTCAGTGGCTAGATTCTGCTCCACCTCCGGCCTAGCCTTGTGGTACGCTTGACTCGCCTCTCGGGCAAGGCCCGCCAACTCGTCTGGAGGATTTTCGCCTACGGCCTCCAAGAAGCGGCCGAGACAGGTCATGCGTTCATATAGGGCGGCAGGGTCTGTGGAGGGCCTCAAATTCTTCACCACCTGTTCGTTGATCAAGTCCAGCAGCTCCACCTTCAAGCTGACAAGCTGGGGGACAAGCAGAAAAGGTGGAGACCCGCCCATCTCAATGCCTTCAACAAACATCAGCTCCCCGCCTCTTCCTTCTCGCCATTGCTTGTCACCACTACACAAATGGCTTCGTCAAATTCGCCCTTTTTGACATTGTCCTTGGCCAGCATACACCGGGAACGACCCGCCGAGCCCTGCAACTTGGTCTGGAGCTTTTTGAAGGCTCGGAAAGACTTCAGCAACTCCAGATCCACTATGACGTCGACAGCATTTTTCAAGTCCTGATGGTGCTCTCGCGCCCCGCCCCACCTCTTTTCGTCCAGCGCTTCGAAAAGACTTTCGAACTCCTTGGTGAATTCAGCAACGAATCGCGATTGGAAGACCTGCAGCAGCTCTTCGTACTCTTCGCTTGATATCTTGAACTCCTGCGGCAAATGCCTCCAGGTTCTGTCGTGAGCAATGATCCAGGTGACCAATTCGGAAACGCTCATTGTAGCAAAGGCTTGCTTCTTCTTCTGGGCAAACTCAATGACAGCCTGGACAGCTTGGACAGCTGGCTGACGCATCAACCGTTTTGAACACATTCGACATCCCCCTCTCCATACCCAAGGCACCTCCCTGGCGGTGTTCTGCTGGGATTTGTTGATCATCTTCGCGCGTAACTGCAAAGCACAACTGGCAGCATGCCGCCCATCCAAGGCAAGCTGCAGCTGCAACTTTGCTTCCTCAGACTTCCTGGCAAGGCCCCAGGCACAAACATTGCATTGGGCCGTTCCTGGATTTTGGAGCAACCAACTCCCGCATGGCCTGGCCAATTTCTCGTCAAGCGCATCGCGGAGCTTCCTGGCCTTGAAAGCTGAGCAAATATAATCTAGACCCTTACAGCCCCATATCCCGACTGCCCAGGAGCATTCTTGACTCAAGCCTCCATTTCAATGCGGCCGAAGAGCATGTGCGCGCATCGCAGAATCTTCCATGCAATCTACTTCCTCCAGCTCACAACACGCTGCGACCCTACATTACTGAACACACGCCTGGCCTGAATAAGCCTCCGGGCCTCTTTCACTGCGGAGACGATGGTCTCCACCTGGGACAGCGTGCGTGAAGCATGACATAAAGGTTGGCCCGTCAACGTCTGCGTGCCTCCTTTTTATCTCGCTCTTTCTCTCAACTCTCCCTCCCTCCCTCCCTCCCTCCCTCCCTCCCTCCCTCCTCTCCCTCTCTCTCTCTCTCTCTCTCTCTCTCTCTCTCTCTCTCTCGTTAAAATCGGTTGTTACTTTGCTTACAAGTGCAAGTGTTGTAATGTTCAAACAAACAGTCAACCAATGTAGTCTGCAGCTGCCAACCTTTTGACTCATGCGGAGTAGTAAGCTCAAGGCCTGCGGTAGTGAACATACATGCAACAAGAGTGCAAAGTGAAGCATGTAGTTTGACACGGCCCCCCAGTTAAAAGGTCTTTGTAGTACCTTTTCAACTGAAGTGCAAAACATGGATTGACAGTAGTGATGAAAACCATTGTTGTTCATCAATTCTACTGTATTGGCAAAAGTAGTGACCTGCGCTCAGTAGTTCACGCTGTTCAGGTTCCAGCTCGATGTAGGGCGCTGGACGGAAGTAGTGAAGGCAGGCACTCGTTGTAGTAGAGCAGGAGCTCAAAAATGTAGTCCCCATTTCTGGGTGCGGTAGGCTTGGACCATCTGTAGTCGACTGTCCAAGGTCGCGTAGTAGTTGGTGGTGAAAAAGGTTGTCATGTAGTTTGGAGCTCCCCGTAGTCGCTCATCATCAATCTCGGGACACGACATGTGTTGGTCGTAGTCCCGTAGAAAGCGGTGTAGTAGTGCTTTGTGGTGTTGTGTGAGGTTGGTCATTGTGAGTAGTGTGAATCCGTAGTATTGGATGCTTTTGCAGAGGATTGTAGTGATTGCTTTGTGCTGGAAGTCTTGTAGTTGGTCTCGGTTGTAAAGGTAATGGAGTAGTTCAGGTAGAAGTAGTGGCATGTGGTAATTCCAAACGTAGTTGTTCCTGAGGCTGTAGTTGTCAGTGAAGGTGGTCATGTTGTAGTTCACCTTGAAGATGGTCTGTGGCAGTGTTGTAGTCGGGAGGTAGTAGTTGTGTTGTACCGACATCATGTAGGAGATGTAGTCCCTTGTGAAGTGTAGAAATTGTCCTGAAGTGAGGTACCTCAGGAGTAGTGGTTGTTCAATCTGGAGTTGGATGATGACGTAGTTGGTGTTGTCGCCAGTTGTAGTGTGGAGTGAAGTTGTGTGGTAGTAGTGGACGTTGGCTGCTTCAGGTAGTGAAATGCTGAGCAGTGTGGAATTGTAGTGTGGCATCCGAAGATCTCCAGGGATGCAGTGAATGGGTCGTGTGTAGTCCAGTTGTGCCAGTGGAGTAGCTTGTTGTTGTGAGAGTAGTTGATACTCTTCAAGTGTAAATGCAGTGAAAAATTGAGTGTAGGGAATGTTGTCGGGCAGTGGTGGTGCAGTGGTTGTCTGGTGCTCAGTGATGTGTAGTTGGTCCATCACTGTGGTCGGGTTGTAGTAGACGGTGTTGCCGGGTGTAGAATGGTTGAAGTGGTAGTTGGAGTCGTTGTAGGTTTGAGGTGGTGGAGTTCCATGGTCACTGGAGTCTGTAGTGACCGCCACCTCAGGTGTAGTCGCCCTGTCGGGCGTAGTGGCGTCTCCCATCGTAGCATCTGCAGTAGATGGAGCGGCCATGGCTGCAGTGGAATGCAAAATGTAGTGAAACGGGGCAAAACAAATGAGCCTAAGTAGTTGCTACCAGGCAGTCGGCGAATGCAGACATGTAAAACAAACAACTGTAGTGTTGACTCAAGCCGCCAAAAGTGCAAGTGAAAGTACATGTAGTTACTGTTACTTACATACCAAAAGTGTCGTGTTACATGTAGCTACTTACATACATGAAATGTCCAAAGTCGTTGTTGTTGTTGTGAAACTGCTGCGCTGGTCGTTCGTAGTGCTAGATGCGTATTCCAATGCTCTGGATGAGCCTGTGTAGTGTTTCTTTGCTGATGTATTTGGTAAACAAATCTGCGCTGTTGTGGAGTGTGTTGATCTTAAGGATTCTGATGATGTCGTGCTTGATGAGGTCTTGTGTGTAGAGGAATTTGAGGTCGATGTGTTTTGCTCGTTTGCTAGTGCCTTGTCGTGTAGCAATGCTCTTGCCTGCTGTGGAGTCTGTGTGGATGCGTAGGTTTAGCTTGCTGCAAATGTTGGTTTCAAGTAGGAAGTTTCTGAGGTGTAGTCCCTCATTAACTCCTGTGCAAATGGCGTAGAGTTCAGACTCTGCTGAGCTGAGTGCTATTGTAGCTTGTGTTCTGCTGCCAAATGCAACTGTTGTTCCTAGAAAAGATGATGTTGAAACCTGAAGTTGATTTCCTGGTAGTAGGGCATCCTGCCCAGTCGGCATCGACATGAACGTCGAGATCCAGGATGTTGTTGGTGTTTGCTCTGAGTGTTGTTGTTGGTTCTATGGTGAATTTGTAGTGCTTGGTGCCGTGCAAGTAGCGTAGTAGATGTTTGACTCTCTTTTGTGAAAGTTCTGTAGGTGCTGTGAGGTCTCGTGCTAGTTCTTTTGTGGAGTATGCAATGTCTGGTCGTGTGTATGCTAACCATTGAAGTTTGCCAACAATTCTTCTGTACCTTTTGTGTTGTTCGTGGTCAAGTAGTGCTTCATCTTCTATTGTTGGTTTGTAGTGTGCAATTCCTGGAGTGTTTACTGAGTTGCAGTTGTTCATTCCAGACTCCTCGATCATGTTGTCGATGTAGGAGTCCTTTAGTCCAAGATTGCAGTAGTTGCCGAAGTGGTCGATGTTTCTTCCAAGAAATTGTTGTGGTTTGCCAGGTTCGAGGTAGCCGATGTGCTTGAGTAGTACCTGCTTCTGGACGGCCTCGAAAGTGGAGTCGACTGCGGTCTTGTCTCCAAGTACTAGTAGATCGTCCACGTAGACCATGATGTAGCAGTCGCGAGTCGCATTGGTGTAGACGTTGGGTTCCGACTTTAGTCTTACAAAGCTGAGCTTTTGTAGAACTTCAGCCAGGTAGTCCTGCCATGCTTTCGGTGAACTGCGTAGTCCATACATGGCTTTCTTTAGTCGCCAGATTTTGTCCTGTTGTGGACAAAGTTCTTTAGGTGGCCAAAGGTAGACGTCACGTTGTTTACCGTCGTGGTCTTTTGCGATGGGTGCGTGTAGAAATGCTGTAGAGACGTCACCTAGTCGCGCGATCCAGTTTGGTCGTGACATTTGTAGTGCGAGAAGTGTCCGGAGTGTCGTGAACATTGGTGTAGAGGCGTAGACGGAGTCTTCGTCCTCGATCTTCTCGGTGTAGCCTTTTGCGACGATTCGGCTTCGTACTCCTGGTCCTTTCTTTCTGTGTACCCATCTTGTAGGTATCGCTTCTCTGATGACGTTGTCGTTGACGGTAGACGCATCTACTTCGTCGTAGACGTCGTGTAGTTTCATTTGGTTTGACTCGTGTTTCATTCCTTCCAGTAGTTGTGTTTCGTCGTAACCTTCGTTGTCGAAGATTATGGGTTGGTCTTCTGAGGTGTCGTCGTTTGTGTAGGGAGTGATGGATTTTCCGTTGGGAAGTGTCACTGCGTTGATTTTCTGTCGTAGTGGTGGTGGTTCTTTGGTTGCTTGTTCCGTTGATCTGATTGTAGTGTCCTTTGAGGTCTTCTGTGCTTTAGTTGGTTGCATTACTTCTTCCGGAGTTAAACGTCGTAGTGTTTGTCGAGGTGGTGCTGGTAGTGGTGGATGTTGTCGTCCAGTTGGTGAAGTAGCCATAGGACTATCCGGTAGTGGTCGTGAACTTGACGTCGATGTGGACGGAAGTCGTGGAGGTGGTGTAGTGCGTTGTTGTTTTGTTGCGGGTTCTGCAACGATGTCGTCCGTCGCATTCGTTTGTTGTCCGAAGTCTTGCGTGGACCTTCTTTTCTCTGACGGTTGTAGTTGCGTATCCAACAGTGTTGCGAACGATGGGTTGTAGGTGTTCCGTCGTGGTGCCCATGGTGTGCCGGAGACTTTGTTCAACAGTGCGAGGTCGTATTTGAAGTCCGGTTGTAGTCTCCGTACTGTTCGTACCTTTTGTACGCCTGATTCCGTTGCGACGTAGTTTTCTCCGGTTTCGGAAACTTTTCCGAGCCAGATGCATTTCTGCATCCGTAGGTCTGCTTTCGGAAGTTTCTTGTGTTGTGGTGGAAGGTAGAGTAGTGTCTCGCCAAATTCGCAGATTGCTCGCTCGTAGTTTCTTCCCCAGCGGCGTTCGAAGCTTGTGTAGCCGTCTGAGTGAATGACGTAGCGATTTACCGTCCATGCTGCGTGTCGTACTATCCAGGGTAGTAGACAGTGCTTTGTGGACATCGTCATGCTGTAGTTGCTTTCAACCTGAGCTTTGACGACGCGGATTTGTCCGAGAAGTGTTCTATGTAGTCGCTCAACGCTTCCTTGACTGTTGCTGCTGTAGGATGGTGAATGTCGTACAGTCATTGAGCCGACTTTAGATGCTGTTGCTTGTAGTAGTGCATTGAGTGTGTCTTCGTTGTCGCTTTGTAGTATGCCGTGTGTTCTTCCGCATTCAAAGATGAATGCTTGTAGGTTGTTGATCATGTAGTCCATCATTGATGGTTTGTCCGGAACCAATACCGCCATGCACAGTTGTGTAGTAACATCAACTGCCGTTAAGACTGGTATGGTCTTCGGATCTTGTTGTGATTTGATGTAGGCAAAATCCACTTGGATGATGGGTTGTCGTGATTGTTGTTTCTTGTAGTTGTCCTGGCGTCCTTTGCCTTGAACGCAAATTGGACACCAATTTCTGTATGGTAGGTGTGTCAAGTTGTGTTCTGCTATTTGTTGTGGAGTGGGCTGCTGAGGTTGTCGTAGTCCTCTTGCTCTGTGTGCTTCATGATGCTCGTGTTGTTGTTCTTCATCGTGGTTCTCCTGGATGTACTCGTAGTCTTTCTTCACGGTGAACCTTGTTGTTCCTTTCCATTGAAATGGTAGTGCTGCGTTGCCCATGACTGTCCAGTCATCTTTGCGTTGTGAAACTTCTCCAAAGTTGTTGTGAGTGATTGTAGTTCTGTGAGGTTCAAGTGTGTTGATTGGTGGATGTCCTGGTCCATCTGTTGGAGTGAAGAGAGTTGTTCTAAGCGTTGTGTGGTGTCGTATCCAATGTTCACCTTGTCTTTCCCAGTAGTCTTGGTTGTCCTCCTGTGCTGTGAGTGGTCTGTGTATTGTCTCCTTTGGTTGTGTGGTGTCAAGGTTTGTTGAAGGTGCTGCTTTGGGTCTCCATATCTTTTGTGGCGCTCGTAGTTGGATCTTTGATCTGGTTGGTGGTGTGTCCATTAGCCGTTGTGGTTGTGAGCTCTGCCTTGTTGGTGTGGTCTTTGATGTTGCCCTGCGTGTAGGTGTTATCTTTCTTCTGAATCTGGTTTCTCCAGTCCAGTTGTCACCTTCTAGTCTTCGTTGTAGTTCTTGCTTGGAAAGTTGTGTTGGGTTCTCTTGTAGTTGTTCTTGCTCTTGCCCTTGTCTGTTGATGATGGTTAGTCTCCAATCATCTAGTTCTCCTTCTGGTATTGGGCAGCCACTGTTGTGTGGTGTGAACAGTGCTTTGCGTGGTCGTTTGTGTACTCTGATGGCGTAGTCACCATCAAGTTTCCAGTAGTCAGTGCTTCCACCAAGGATCTGTCGTAGTCCTTGGTCTGTGTGTGTGAGTGGTGCGATTTGTTCTTGTTGTTGTGCTGCTCTCTCTGTAGGTTGAATCACAGCAATGGATTTTCCATTGTCTGTAGTCATTGGGTAGATGTCGAATCCTGTAGGAATGTCGATCTTCTCTGCTCGTAGGTAGAAAAGTCCTGAGTGTCTTATGAGGTGTGCTTGTTGTTGTCCATGTGTGATGGTGCAGTGTCGTGGAGTGAAGTCAAGTCCATATCCTCTATCAAGTAGTCTTGATGCGCTGAGGATTGGATACTTCACATCACAAACGTAGTAGGGTATCATGATCCTGAAGTTGTCCTGCTTGTAGGGAACGTACTTGATGCCGTAGACTGGAATCTTCTTGTTGGTCACCGTGTAGAGTTGTGGAACTGATTCTCCACAGGGTCGTAGTGGAAGATCCGGTGCGTAGTCCTTTGGGCAAACATGTGTAGATGCTCCTGAGTCGATCAACAGGTGGTGGTATGACTTGAAGTTGGAGTACATGATGTAGTGGGTGATAGTGTCCTCAATCTTCTTGTTCCTTTGTTGTTGTCTTGCTGCTGCTATGTCGAAGTGTAGCTTTGTGGTGTCTTCTTGTAGGAATTGTTGAAAGCTCTTGCTGTGGTCGTTCCATGATGTTGTGTGTGTTGTTCTCTTGCCAAGTAGTGATTTGGATTTGTGCTTGTGTAGTCGTGATTTTGCTTGTCTGATGTGTCCAATGGTGAGGTGTGACTCGTTGATGCCTCCAATGTAGTTCGCTGTGTCCTCATAGCTGTTGTCATTCCAATCCCAGCTGTTGTCATAGTCGTAGTCGTTCCAGTTCTCCTCCATGTAGTTCACCTCATGTTGTCCTTCTTCTCCTTCGTAGTACCAGTCCCAAGTGTCGTTCACATCCTGAGGTAGTTCATCATTGTTGTCGTGATCTGCTTGTTCTTGTTCTAGTGGATGTAGTTCTTCTCCTTCTCCTATGTGCCATACCGGCACTCTGCAGTCTTGTGCCCAGTGGCCGGGCTTGCCACATCGATGGCATGTTGTGTAGTTGTTGCTTCCTTTTCCTTTTGATTTGCTGTAGTTTCCTTGGCCTTTGTAGCCTTTGCTTGATCCATATCCTTTGGATCCTGAGTAGCCTTTTCCTTTGCTCTTGTTGTATCCTCCTTTGTTGTAGTTTCCTTTGCTGCCTTTGTCGAATCCTTTGTAGTGTCCTTTACTCCTGTACTTGCCTTTGCTCTTGCTTCCTTTGTAGCCGCCTTTTCCTTTTCCTTTGCCTTTGTAGCTTCTTCCTTTCCTCCATATGTTGTCAACATCCATTGGTGCAGTTCCTCCATTGTAGTTTGTTCCTACTGCTGAAGTAGATCTAGTGAAGGCTGAAATCGTTTTGTAGTAGTCCAGGATGAGTGCTCTGATCTCGATGTAGTTCGTGATCTGTCCAGCTCGCAGTTGGAGGTGTTGCTGCAGTGCTCCTTTGGTTTTGTTGAGTAGTATTGCTATTTTGATTCCATCTGGTAGTGCTGTTCCATTGTCTTTCTCGTAGCGGTTGATGTCGTATTCCCATTGTAGAAATTGTTCTTCAAACTGCGCTTCGTTGAATGTGGTTCCAGTAGTTTGGTAAGGTAACCAACGCTCCTTGTTCCTACTGGTAGGCTGAACCTGTTGTGTAGTAGTCGTAGTGTTTCACATCCGTTTGCGTTGTAGCGGTTTTGCCTTACTACTGTAGCTGCTGCTCCCTGACAGATGTTGATGAGGATGTAGTGTAGATCTCTGGAGAGGTCTACTGCTTTGCTTGCTTGTGTAGGGTCGAGTATGTGTGTTCTGATGTCTGTGTCCTCAATCTGTCGTGTAGCCACTTGTGCTAGTTGTAGCACCAGGTCGAAGTCTCGGTCTATGAGGCCGAGGTATGCTTGTAGCTTGAACAGCCATTCTTCATACTGGGAGTAGTCACCAGTGAAGAAGGGTGGTGGCAGTTTGTATCTATGTAGTCTCTGAACGTCGTTGTCTTGTTCTGTTCCTGCTCCCGTAGTCGTGGCTCCTACTGTGTCTGCTGTTGGCCCGTTCTCTGCTCCTGTAGTTTGTTGTGCTGAGGCTGATGCTGCTTCTCCTGACATGTCGTAGTAGTTTGGCATGTAGCTGCTGTTGCTCTGTTGTTGTAGTACTTACTGCTTACTGGAGCTCCCCTATGTTTAGGATCTCAGCTCCGCTACCACGTTAAAATCGGTTGTTACTTTGCTTACAAGTGCAAGTGTTGTAATGTTCAAACAAACAGTCAACCAATGTAGTCTGCAGCTGCCAACCTTTTGACTCATGCGGAGTAGTAAGCTCAAGGCCTGCGGTAGTGAACATACATGCAACAAGAGTGCAAAGTGAAGCATGTAGTTTGACATCTCTCTCTCTCTCTCTCTCTCTCTCTCTCTCTGAGACACCTTCAAATCAAACTGTTGTTTAGCAAGTGCAAGTGCTGTTTTGTTGAGAACACCATCAGACAAACCTAAAGCTTAAAACCTGTAGTCTGCGCAGCTCCTGTTTTGCACAGGCTCATGTAGTGATAGCAGGCTATGTAGCACCACACCACGTGGACATTGACACGGCCCCTCAGTTGTCATGGTCTTGTAGCATCTTGCTTCGTTGCTGTTCATCGTAGTGCGCGCTCGAGGAACTTCATGTAGTGCGCTCACGGAAGTAGTTGCGCTGCAGCACCTTCATGTCCTCCAGCGCTTGGTAGTCGTGAGGAGGTAGTGGCCATAGTATTCTGTAGTCTTGTTGAGGCTGCACCTTGCAGCGCGCGTCTGTGCAGTCATTGTTGTGGAGTGTGTGAGGGTGTAGAAGTTGTTGAGTGTTGATCAGCAAATGGTAGCCCCAAAGGTAGCCATTGGACAGGGAGTAATGCAATGTGAACTTGTTGAAGTTGAAGCGGCGCGCGCCCTGGTAGTGGTTGAGTCGAAGGTTGTAGTTGCTGATGATGGATGTAGTGTGGTTCCTGGTAAAAAAACATTTAGGGAGTTTGTCTCTGAGCAGTTGTAGCTGTGCGGCGTTCTGCAACGCTGTAGTAATGCCAAAAACGCGCGTCCGGCGCAGTCTCAGAAATGGTGTAGGTGGTTCTGAAGTGGCGGTGGTGTAGAACCAGACCAGACATTGCCTCTGTAACATTTGTATGTAAGAAACAGTAAAGCACTTGTAATGTTGCTTGCACTTTTGGCGGCATGCGTTGGGGGCTTCAGTCAACACTACATTCTGATTGGTTGTGTTCATGTTTGCCCGCTTCTCAGCCAGCACACAGGCTCATCTGTACTACTGTCTCGCGCGCTTGTTTCTTTTAGGTCACTACAGCCATGGGTCGCTTTGCGACTACAACTCCTGAGGACGAGCAATGTCAACTTCCCGGAGGCTACTACACCGGCCCTTGCCCAACTGGTTTACTAAAGCTGTGTACCTTTTGTGTTCTTCGTGGTCAAAGAGCGCATCGTCTTGAATGTTGGCAATTGTTGGAGTGGTCACGCTGTTGCAGTTAGTCATTCCAGTCTCCTCGATCATGTTGTTGATGCGGGAGTCCTGAAGTCGAATGGCGCAGTAGTTGTCGAAGCAGACCAGGAGTCAGGCAGTCTTGAGCTGCGTGCTCCACACATGGCTTTCTTTTGCCGCCATAGTTTGTTCTGTTGTGGCCAGAGATCCTCAGGCGGCCAAAGGTAGATGTCGCGTTGTTTGCCGTCGTTGTCTTTTGCGCCGGGTGTGTGTAGATATGCTGTAGAGACGCCGGCAGTCGTGCAACCCAGTTTCCGTGGTGCGAGGAGTGTCCGTAGTGTTGTGAACCTTGGTGTATCAAGGGAGTCTTTGTCCCTCATCTCACGGTATAGCCTCTTGCGCCGATTCTGCTACGCACGCCTGGCCCTTTCAAATCCGTGGACCCATCTTGTAGGGATTGCTTCCCTGACGATGTTGCCGTGAGCGTAGACGCGTCTACCTCGTCGTGGACATCATGTAGTTTCATGTGATTTGATTCGTGTTTCATTCCTTTCAGGAGTTGTGTTTCACCATAACCTTCGTTGTGGAAGATTATGGGTTGGTCTTCTGAGGCGTAGTCGTTTGTGTAGGAGGTGACGGATGTTCCGTTGGCGAGTGTCACTGCGTTGATTCTTTGTCGTTGTGGTTGTGGGTTTTTTTGGTTGGTCGTATTGTAGTGTCTTTAGAAGTCTTTTGCGCTTTGGTTGGCTGCGTTACTTCTTCATACGCGGTGGTGCTGGTAGCGGTGGGTGTTGTCGTCCGGTTGGTAAAGTTGACGTCGAGCTTGACGGAAGCCTCGGAGGCGACGTAGCGCGTTGTTGTTGCGTCGTGGGTTCCGTGACTGTGTCGTCCGTTACATTCGTCTGTTGTCCGGCGTCTTGCGTAGTTTGTCTCTTTTGTTCAGACGATTGAAGTTGCGCGCTCAGTAGTGTTGCGAGTGACGGAGTGATAGGTGTCGCCTTGTGGTGCCCAAGGTGTGCCGCAGACCTTGTTTAGCAGCGCGAGGTCATATTTGAAATCTGGTTGTCGTACTGTTCTTGCTTTCAGCGCGCCTTGTTACGCTGCGACGTAATTTTTTCTCCTGTTTCAGAAACTCTTCGGCTTTCGGAAGTTTCTTGTGTTGTGGTGGAAGGTAAAGTAGCGGTTCGCCAAATTCGCAAATTGCTCGCTCGTAGTTTCTTCCCCAGCCCCGTTCGGTTCTTGTGTAGCCGCCGGAGTGGATGACGCAGCGATTTACCGTCCGTGCTAGAATGTCGTACTATCCAAGGTAGTAGATCCAAGGTAGTAGACAGTGCTTTGTGGACATTGTCATGCCTGTGTAGTCGCTCAACGCTGCCTTGACTGTTGCTGCTGTAGGACCGTGAGTGTCGGCGCCGACTTTGGACGCTGTTGCTTTTTCGGAGCGCGTTGAGGGTGTCAGCCTTGGAGTTCATCCTTGCCATTGTCCTCCGCTACGCCGTAGAACATGAGCCGTGAAGGTGGCCACGTAGGTGAAAAGGGCGGGCTCCGTGCTATGCTCATTCGCAGCAACTGCGCGCTTGATCTCTTCTCCGGCATGCCAATGACCTGTGCCGCCACAAGCTGCACACTGTGAGCTCTTGTTTCTAGAGGCCGTCGTCTTCTGATATCCAGTGCTAAATGCGCCCCAACGTTGCAGATTGCAATTGCTTGCTATAACCGTCAGTACGTGCGCCAATTGCAATTGCTCCACAAACCATCTTGTGACGGATCCACGTCATGCGCTTCTGCATCTTCATCACCTTCTGGAGCGTCCGGCAGCCCGTCTTCATCATGAGCTTCTTTGGGCTGTTGGCCTTTCTGGCGCCTCTCAAGTAATGTAGACCTGCTAATTGGCAAGCCAAATGAACATGGCGTCTGGAGGTCAAGGCTGATCTCTGCGGCTTCGTCCACCGAATTGGACTTGATCTCCCCCAAACTCGTTTCCAGGCTCCTGCTCCCTGAGGACAGCGAATCCTCGCACGCAACGGGCTGCGCACACCCTCTCCAATTTTTGGGACTGTTTTGGTGAAACTAGTGGCGCAGGCAAACTGCTTTGCGCTGAAGGCATCACGGCCGTCTGTGGCTTCGTCCACCGACTTGGACTTGATCTCCCCCAAAGTCGTTTCCAAGTTCCAGCAGCGAACCCTCGCAGCGGGGCAGTTGCCTGGCAAACAAAAACAGCGCTCTGGCGCCACGGGCTGAACCTGGTGGTGCAGGCACATCACCGGCGTTCGCCCTGACCCGACGGCCGTCTGTGGCTTCGTCCACCGACTTGGACTTTATCTCCCCCAAACTTGTTTCCAGGCTCCCGCTCCCTGAAGACAGCATATCCTCGCATGCGTGGCTTCGTCCACCGACTTGGGCTTGATCTCCCCCAAACTCGTTCCCAGGTCTGAAAACAGCGAATCCTCGCAGTCGGCCGGGACAGTTGCCTGGCAAACAAAAACAGCGCGCTGGCGCGACGGGCTGAACTGGTGGTGCAGGCGCATCACCGGCGTTCGCCCTGACCCGACGGCCGTCTGTGGCTTCGTCCACCGACTTGCACTTGATCTCCCCCAAACTTGTTTCCAGGCTCCCGCTCCCTGAAGACAGCGGATCCTCGCACACGTGGCTTCGTCCACCGACTTGGACTTGATCTCCCGCAAACCCGTTTCCAAGTTTCCTGAAAACAGCAAATCCTCGCAGTCGGGCGGGACAGTTGCCTGGCAAACAAAGACAGCGTGCTGGCGCGACGGGCTGAACTGGTGGTGCAGGCACATCACCGGCCTTCGCCCTGACCCACGGCCGTCTGTGGCTTCGTCCACCGACTTGGACTTGATCTCCCCCAAACTTGTTTCCAGGCTCCCGCTCCCTGAAGACAGCGAGCCCTCGAATGCGTAGCTTCGTCCACCGACTTGGACTTGGTCTCCTGCAGACTCGTTTCCAAGTTCCAACAGCGAATCCTCGCAGCGGGACAGTTGCCTGGCAAACAAAAGCAGCGCTCTGGCGCCACGGGCTGAACCTGGTGGTGCAGGCACATCACCGGCATTCGCCCTGACCCGACGGCCGTCTGTGGCTTCGTCCACCGACTTGGACTTGATCTCCCCCAAACTTGTTTCCAGGCTCCCGCTCCCTGAAGACAGCGAATCCTCGCAGGCGTGGCTTCGTCCACCGACTTGGGCTTGATCTCCCCCAAACTCGTTCCCAGGTGGCCGGGACAGTTGCCTGGCAAACGAAAACAGCGCACTGGCGCGACGGGCTGCGCAAACCCTGCTTTCTGGGACTGCTTTGGTGAAACTGGCGGCAGAGGCAGCAAAACCAACGCGAGAAAATAGGCAACGGAAGAAAGGCTACAACCAGAGGAAAGGTGACAAAGAAGTGGCGCGAGCGAAGAGAAAGCAATGCAAAGGGCAGAAGCAACCCTTTGGGGTTGGGACGCATCCGTTGTGGTGAAATGCCACAGAACGGAGGCGGAGGCAAGGAAAAGAAGCGCAGGACACGCGAGAGCCGAAAAGGAGAACAGGAAGACTTAACTCTCCAACTTTTTGAAGCGCAGTTTCGCAACGTTGATATGTATTTGCGCACGAGAGCTGCTGTTGAAACTTCGGGGCTTGTGCTCCTCTGAATCTGAAGCGCAGCGTCATAACTTGGTCATCCGAAGAAAAGTCACGCCTTCACACAGGGTAACAACAAAGACTACACTAACATACAATGGAGACACCACCAACAAAGGCAAATGGTGTGGAGACCCAGAGCAGCACCTTCTGCAGAAGCTTCGCAACACAAAGATGACTGGACAGTCATCGGCAACGCAGCACTAATTCCAATGGAAAGGTGCAACAAGGTTCACGGTAAAGAAAGACTACGAGCGCCTCTTAGAGAAGTACGACGAGGAGCAACACCACGAACACCACGAAGCACACAGAGCCAGAGGCCAACGACAACCGCAACAACCAATTCCACAACAAGCTGTCCAATTCGCGTGCAAGGCAGAGGAGGCCAGGACAATGACAAGAAACAACATTAAAGTAGGTTCTGCGTACATCAATCGCAGCAGGACCCGGAGATCGTACCAGTCTTAACGGAAGTTGATATTGCTACACAACTGGGCCCGGCGGTCTTTGTTCCGGACAAACCATCAGTTCATCGCGCGGAAGACAGGGCGCGCCACAAAGTGACAACCGACTGATGTGTTGACCTCCGCCAGATGGCAATCAGGTTAACGCGGGCCGTGAAGAATCTGGTTTCTCCAGGTCAATCATCACCATCAAGTCTTCTTTGTAGTTCTTGTTTGGAAGGTTGTTTTGTGTTTCTTGTAGTTGTTCTTGCCCTTGCGCTTGGTCAGTCGCCAATCCTCTAGTTGTTGTTGCGTTGTTGGGCAGCCACTGTTGTGTGAGGTGAAGAGTGCTTTGCGTGATGGCGTAGCCACCTTCGAGTTTCCAGTAGTCAGTGTTTCCATCACGGACTCGTGGTCGGTGTGTGTGTTAGTGGTGCAATTATTTGTTCCTGTTGTTTTTGCTTGGTTTCTCTGTGGGTTGGATCACAGGATCACTGGATAGATGTCGTGTCCTGTAGGGATGTCGATCTTTTCTCGCAAGTAGAAAAGTCCTAAGCTTTAAGTGTCTGATTAGATTAAGTGTTGTTGTAATCTGAATGCGCTGAGGGTAGGATACTTCACATCACAAACGTAGTAGGGCAACAACATGATGAACTTGTCCTGCTGCCATAGACAAGGATCTCCTTGTTGGCAACAGTGTAGAGTTAGAGAACTGATTCTTGACAGGCGCGTAGTGGTAGATCCGGCGCGTAGACCTTTGGGCAAACACTAAGCCAATTAGCAGGTGGTGATATGAAGTTGGAGTACATGTTGTGGTGGGTGATGTTGTCATCAATTTGCTTTTGCTTCTGTTTTCGCGCTGTTGCTGCTACGTCGAAGTGCAGTTGTGCTGTATCCTCTGGTAGGTTCTGTTGAGAGTTGTTGCTGTGGCTGTTCATGATGTTGTGGTCGCTCTGATGAGGTGCGACTCGTTGATGCCTCCAATGTAGTTTGCTGCATCTTCATAGCTGTTATTGTTCCAATCCCAGCTGCTGTCATAGCCGTAATCGTTCCATTTCTCCCCATGTAGCTCGCATCATGTCAATGTCCTTTTTCCCCTTCGTAGTACCAACCCCAGATGTCATGCTAGCTCCTAGTTGTTGTCTTGAGCTTCTTCTTCTTGCTTAGGTGGATGTAGTTCATCTCCTTCTCCTCTGTGCCAAACTGCCAAACAGGCACTCTGTGCCCAGTGGCCGGGCTTGCCACATCTGTGGCATGTCATGTAGTGTAGTTTCCTTGGCCTTTGTAGCTATTGCTTGACCCCCTTTGCCTTGTTGTGTGCTCCTTTGTTGTAGGCCTCTTTGTTGCCTTGTCCATTTATTTGTAGTAGCCTTTGCTTCTGTTTTTGCTCTTCCCTTTGCCTTTGTTTCCCTCCAAATGTTGTCAACGTCCATTAGCGTAGGTCCTCCGTCCTCCATTGTAGTTTGTGCCGACCCCCGCTTCTTGTTCCTACTGGTAAACTGAACCTGTTGCGCGCAAGTCGTAGTGTTTCGCATCCAGTTGCGTTGTAGCGGTTTTGTTGATCTACTGTAGCTGCTGCTCCTTGACAAGGGTGTAGTGTAGATCTCTTGCGAGGCCTGCTGCTTTTGTCGCTTGTGTGGGGTCGCGTGTGTGTGTGTGTGTGCGCTCTCGTATCTGCAGGCTCAACTTGTCGTGTAGCTACTTGTACTAATTGTAGTACCACTTTGAAGTCTCGGTCTATGAGTCCAATGCTTGTAGATTGAACAGCATTCTTCGTGCTTTGAATAGTCACCAGTGAAGAAGACTTGTTTCTATGCGATGGCTAGATTCAACACGCGTGCGGGTGACCGCGCAGGTGCGTGCAAACGTGTGTGCGGACATGCGCGCGGACGCGGCGGCGGCGTACGGACTTGTGTGCGGACACGCTCTCTGATATACGGATGCACGCGCATGTATACCGAAACACGTGCGGGTGGGCGGATGGCTCAGAAAAAAAGGCTTTACTCGAAAATAGGATTTGTCTAAAATAATAATAGCCTTATTCTTCAGAAACAAGGCCTAAGTTTTGCGGGCGGACGGATGCATGTACGTCGGTACGCCCGTACGCATGCCTGCACGCACGCCTGTGCGCACGCCCGTATCCGCGCGCCCGCGCACGCCCGTTCGCCCGCGCGTACGTTCGTAGGTGCGCCCGTGCAGCCGCGCGCCCGCCCGCGCGTACAAGCGGACACGTCCATGCCGGAGCACGCGTGGTGTCATCATGCTCTGCATGCCAGTTCAACAGAGCTAACCCATGCAGTGTTCGGACGTCGTTGTCTTGCGCCTGTTTTGTTCCTGCTCCCACAGTCGAGGCTCCTGCTGTCTCTGCTGCTGTTGGCCCACTGTCTGCTCCTGTAGCGCGCTGATGCTGACGTTGGTTCTCCTGACATGTCGTAGTAGTTTGGCACGTGATTGTCGTTGCAGTTGTTGGGCTTACTGCTGTGATGTTTAGGATCTCAGCTCCGCTACCACGTTAAAATCGAACTGTTATTTTACAAATAGTCAAACCTGTAGTCTGCGCAGCTCCTATTTTGCATGGGCTCATGCAGTGACAAAGCTCAAGGCCTGCGGTCATCTTCAAGCTATGTAGTACCACGCCACATGTACATTGACATGACAAGCAGCGCGCAACCAAAATGAAAAGTCCCGGCGACCAAAACACGCCGGCCTCTGTGTCATCGTCCATGCACTTTGAAGCAGAGCTCATGGCATCCAGCAAGTGCTCTATCAGCCGATCTCCATGCCGCTGCCTGGAAGGTACCTTGCGAAATCTCAGGATTCAGCAACGACTGCAAAGATTGGCGATTTCGCAACAAGCAATCTGGGTCCATCTGCCTTGTGGAGAAGTTGGGCAGCTTGAGAGAAACGACCTTCTGCCAGGGCCTTCTCGAAGCGAGACTCATCATCTTCAAGAGCGACATTGAGAGGCTCGCGACTATCCATCAAGCTCTTCACCCACCTTCCGACCCTTGCATCCTCAGTCTGTAGCTGCTGGAGGGCCGAAATCAATGTTGTGAGCTTCTGCCACGTCGCGAGTTTCAAGTTCTGCTGTGCGGAGGCAGCTTCTTGATGACAAATCTCGCATTGTGCTTCCACCATGGGGCGGAACTGTGTCTGGAATCCAAGCTGCCCACAGAGCGCACTCTGTTCAAAAGCCAGTCCTTCTTTGATACAACTCTGCACGAAGCGGCACCAGGCAGATGGGTTTTCCAAGAAGCCTCCTGCCTCCAAAACTTGTGTGGCTTCCTTGAAGCACTGCTCACGCCATTCCTTCACCTTCGTAAACAACTTGGCGCAGGCATCCCTGACGTGGCCCTCGTCATTGTCGAGGCATCGGAGTTGGTTGGCCATGCTAAGGTGGCGGTTGAACAACTCAGGCCAGCCTTTGATGTTAACGTCGGCCTGCTCCCATTCACCCAACTCCTTCTTCACCAGGTCATCAATGAAACCGGCTGCATCCTTTGCTGCAAATGACAATTTCTTGTTCAAATTGATACAAGCATGGTCCTGCAAGCTTTGCGCAGCTGTGGCAAGCGTGTCTGAAAGAGAAGCCAAGGCCTTCACCTGCTGCATGGCACGGATGATCTCCGTGCCCAACGAATGGGTTGGGATGAAGGCTTTGTCATGAGCCCTTCTTTTCGCTCTTTTCAGCGCGTCAGACAAGTTCTTGTGCAAAGTCCATCCTACGCACTGCAAGGCCACAGTCACCGTCTCCACCACATCCCGCTGCCACATCACTTTGAGCAGCGTGTCCGCAGGGAGCAACTGTTCAAGATGACTGATGGCTGCTTCAGCCTCTTCCACTGCGTCCCTGTCAGAATCTGTATCTTGTGCATCGTCCGGAATCTCACTCCAAGAAAGCGCTGCCCAAGATCTCTCGTAAACTTCAGGGACGCACTTTGGGGCCAACAACTTCTTCACGGCGGTGGTTACTTTCTCTTTGCAGGTGGAAATCTGCCTGCTAACCATGGCACTGAACTTCTCGAAACTCAAATCGACGGAGCTCAGCACGCGGGACCCATGCTCCCCTGCAGATGTGATACGCTCGCTGATGCTCAGCAGCTGAGCATGCCAGTCATCGGTGTGTAATGATTCCATGGTCGCAGCCAGATTGTCAATGTTACCTGCGCAGTTTGACTCCACAAACTCTCAGGCTCAAACGAGGAATCCGCCGACCCCTTCTGCACGGGAAGGGTGGATGGTCATCATTATCGCATCAGCATGTCTTTCTTATACAAATTGAAGTGTGGCGCTAGGCTCAATTGGTGATGCAGAGGATGCTACGACGATAATTATGATCACAATCTCTTATCATCATCATCATCATCATCATCATCATCATCATCATCATCAATCATCATCAGCGTTAGGCCCAATTGGTGATGCACAGGATGCATTGGCGATGCAGAGGGTGCTACGACGATAATTCAATTTGCTCGGGATGCGCAGTGATGGTTGTCATCATCGATCGTCGCTGCTGGAGATGCTGTGAATGCGTAGTGATGATTATCACCTTAGTATTCTTATGATACACATGTCAAAAGTCAGTTGGAGATGTAGCGGGTGCTTAGTGATGAGTATCATCATCATGCTCATCGCTGCTGGAGATGCTGGGGATGCGTAGTGATGATTATCATCGTTTGGTAGTGGAGATGCGCCGGGGGTGTGTAGCGATGGTCATCAACATCATGATGATCGCTGCTGGAGATGCTGTGGATGCGTAGTCATGATTATCAACTTAGTAGTCTGACTCATATTATATACATGTCAAAAGTGACGTTAGGCACAGTTGGAGATGCAAGCAAGGGCTGCTACGCTGGAGATGCTGGGGAAGCGTAGTGATGGTTATCATCATCGATCATCGCTGCTGGAGATGCTGGGGGATGCGTAGTGATGATTATCATTGTTGGTAGTGGAGATGTGCCGGCTATGTGTAGTGATGGTCATCCATCCATCCATCCATCCATCTCTCCCTCCCTCCCTCCCTCCCTCCCTCCCTCACTCTTCTCCATCGTCGTGTGGACATGCCACCCCCCAGACTGGACGCAAGCGTTTTGATCCAGAGCCGCCTTGACTCGGTGCCAACTTTGCCGCCATTGGCTTCAAGATGTACTCTTCCTCAAGGTCTGTGCCCAGCATCGCATTGAGCTCGGTTGACTTGCACAGCTGCAGAAGCCGTTCAGAATCCGCCGGCTGTTTGGACTGAACATCTTCAAGCATTTTGGTGGATAGTCTGGTCAATGAAGCCCGCGCAGCAGCTTTCCCGGATTCCATGGCGAGACTCAAACCTTCTCCTTCAAGGGCTTGACATCCATAGGGGCCAAGAAGGGGCATCAGGGTCTTTGGCAAGAACTCCCGGTGCTCTTCCAAACACTTCATGGCATGGATCACACTTGCAGCACTCTCGCAATCAGCCGCAGTCTGAAGCAGACCCTTCACCTTGACAAACTCGATTCACAGGCGGCTGTTCTGGCAACAAACACTAGCAAACTCAGGGTGTGACATTGTCAGACAATGCAGCAGCCCAGCTCTGCAAGACTTCAGCTCCCTCTAGGCACGTAGGACACCTTTCACCTGCATCTGCAAGCAACGGCGCTTGCTACATCATCACAACCCCTACCTGCAAGGCCAAGTTCAGGTTCCACCGAGCACCTACGCAACCTCCCGGGAGATGTTTTTCAAGACCTGACGCAGAGACCACAGAGGCTGCAAACAAATAGTTGCCACATTGCTGGAATTTGCTACGCATGGACCGAACCCGAAGCGAGCGTCCCAGCATCAGTTTGAGGCGGCGGCTCTCTTTTGCTACCTTGATGCCCTGTCTCATCATTGCCGAAGAATTCATCCATCCAGCAAAGAGGAGTCGGCCGCAAGCTTCTCGAAAAGCGTCCATCTTCAGCATCGCCGGCCAACAGCCTGGACAGCCAGGGAAAAATGATTTTTGTGGCATCACGGCTTTTTGAAGGAGCCATGGGTTGCAACACGCAAGACAAAATGCAACATGCCTTCGACATCACAATCTGTAATTGCAATTGTTGCTTCCAAACCTTCCTTGCTAGCGCCTGCCAAGTGCGCAGGAAGCAGCAAGGTACCCCATAACCTGCAGCACCCTGAGCCCCCCAGCCCAGCCTTCAATCTTTTCACAAAGACCAGATCTGACACCTTCCAGTACCAAAGCAGCCATCCGCTCGTTCTCGCGCACAAGTTGGACAATCAGGTCCGTTCTGTAGCTCTCTGCAGAAGGCATCAGCTTGGTCTCCTGCCGCTGACAAGTAAGCTCTGCCATAGACACTCAACCTTGAGGAAAGACACCTCTGAAGGATGCAGAACGATATGGAAAAGCATTAATAAACTCAATCCCAGCTCCTCCAATGTCTTGGTAAGGTTCAGCAAGTCCTTAATCTTGGAAACAAGCGCCTCGTCGAATGCCCAACTTAGCCCCAGATCTCCGATGGAATGCTTGCACTCAAGGAAGAACTTGCTCAACGTCTGCTCCAAATCCTTCTTGGCATCGCTCAGCAGGACGTACTCTAGAGATTCACCTAGTCCACTCAAATTGAAACGACCGAGGACGGCTTCTGAGAACTTTTCTGGGGTTTCTAGAAACCATCCTTTTTCAAGGTCTTCACCTTGTGGGGCTGCTTCCAAGGACAGCGCGCGCCTGGATTTTGGATGGGCGGTAGATTGTAAAGCCACGATTGAATAGACTGCCGCTGCTGATCTTGGAGTACATTCACCGGGAAGACAGCAACCCTCTCAGAGCAGACTTGCTTCAAGAACGCATCGTCATCTCCTTCCACGACAGCGTCCGCAATCCTGCACGCCTTTTCGCCTTGCCAGTAGTTCGAATGTCAAGTCCACAATGTGTACGAACCGCGCGCAACAAACGCAAGACACCAATGCTTTCCAGGCCACAACTCGAAAAGAAGTGCTGCAGCAAGCGCTTTCCAGATGCAGTTGTCTTCTGATGGGAAGGTGCTGCAGCACCTCGGGGTACGAACCTCTAACTCTTGCGCCACTCCAACAGAAAAACAAGAACCCCTGAAACCTGGAAGAAAGACTGCAACCAAAAGGCCGAGATCAATATACTCATCTTCCGCAAGAGCAGTCTGCAACAAGTCACTGAAGTTGTCCCGCATCGACTGCGCAAGCTCGCTTGCCACCCCTGCAACCTGCAACCCGCGTGGTTCGCTAGTCACGATCAGGCCCACTGACGAGAGACTCTGGAGGCAACCGAACATTGAAGCCACGTGCTCCACATCCTTCAAAAGCACCCGGCCACGCTCATTCCCCACATCACCACGAGCTTCTTTGAGCACCAAGACCACGCGCGCAGAACGGGCAGACTGCAAAGCAAGACTGCGATTTATTGCCCCACAGACCTGCCAAGACGATTGCTTTGTTCATGCAACTACACGTTCCAACATTGAGCCCGCCTCCGCAATCGTCCCTTCGGTGGCACCTGTGCCAGCATTGTCCACAATCATCATCCCGCCAGTGGTGGGCACCTTGTTTCCGGGGTGAACATTTTGTTGCAAAAGCCAAGGCATCGATCTGATGGAAAGCAACCCCAAACTCTGTGTGCCGAGACACCTCAGCACAAGAAAGCCCACGAGTGACATCTGCGCGTTGCGCACTCATGACAAAACCCTCCATGGGGTTTTCGGCTTCCAACTTTCCAGTTCGCCGACTGTAGCGAAAAGATGTGCCCAATGCGTAGGATGTTAACGTCG
Organism: Effrenium voratum; assembly: GCA_963377175.1. Lineage (NCBI taxonomy): Eukaryota > Dinophyceae > Suessiales > Symbiodiniaceae > Effrenium > Effrenium voratum. The sequence goes on from CAUJNA010003305.1 coordinate 492,710, forward strand.
TCTTGCCGCTTCCGCAGCATCCGATCAGCAACCTTATTATTATGTAAAAAAAAACACGGAACAGCACTAAACAAATCTGTGCAATCAGCAGTGGTTCCCCCCGCGCTGAGCTTCAGTCAAGTGACACAATGTCTTTGTCACTGAAATCTGCACATTTTGACGTCGCTGCTTCGCGTTCCTGGCAAATTGCTTGGGCCAGGCGCCTGGGATCCATGGCGGCCCAGGGCGAGCGAGCAAAGCGAATTGAAAAGCCACTGCAAACTCTTGGGCCAAACGCAGGCGCGTGTCTATCTTCCAATCGGCGGTGAAGGCTTGGGACATGCTGCGGTCTCATCCGCATGCGGTAGGAGACAGCATCACACATTTCACACCAGTGTCGTTTAATCACGCAGGTGTTCAACATGCTTGCCTAAAATGACTCAATATATGATTGTAACTTTCTCGGACACCCCTGGATGAATCTCGACGTGCCATCTCTCCGCGATGTTCGATGCACAAAGCGTCTTCAGGCCAACCCGGACGCTGCCCATTCAAGAAGACACCTCGCGCGCTGGAGCCTTTTGAGATCATAAAGCCGTCACCACTGAGAGTCACATTGACAGCAACAAAGCTGTACTGTTAAGATATCCAGTTTGACTTCAGCAAGGCCACACCAGAGTCTCCAGAGGCTGGCACAGCGCGCGCAAGACACAACTCCAACACGTTTACCACACCCACGCTCACACACACACACAATGCGCAATCACACAATCACGCAATCACGCAATCACGCACGCGCACGCACGCACGCACGCACGCATAATCACGCACACGCACACGCGCACGCACGCACGCACGCACGCACGCACGCACGCACGCACCCACCCACACACCCACACCCACACCCACACACCCACACACACACACAAACAAACAAACAAACAAACAAACAAACAAACAAACAAACAAACAAACAAACAAACAAACAAACAAGACAAACCCCGACGCACACACACACACACACACATGCACGCACAAGCATAATTACACGCACACAGAAGTAGACGCACAGAGACACACAAACGCGCGCACACACACACACACAAAGGAGACAAACGCGGAGACAACACGCACAAGCACAAACACACACACACATACACACACACACACAAATTCATTGTACATTCTAGCACAGGCACGTTTTAGCACGCAAGCATCAACAAACAACACCCGTGTCGAAGTACTGGGGCAAAGCATCGCGCTTTTTATCCGACTGTGCTTGGCATTTGTTGGCTGTACCTGCTCCAACTCCTTGTAATTTTCCAGAGTGGACGTAACGAAACAAAATCGGCTATTCGTGCCCATCTTAAATACCCAAGCGGGTGCTAAAGTTGAACCAAATGTGCGAATTAGAGGATGCAGCTAGCGTCCTGGCAACTGCGAAGAGCGTCAGGCTTGATTCGCTGGTCCCCTGACCCTGCAACTACGGCCCTGGAGGCTTCATCCAGCCTCGTTTTCATTATTTTGACAGCTGTCCTCAAGCAACGTCTCAAACTTGTGGACGACTCTGTACGATATATATGCGCTCGTTGACATCCACACATCCTTCAATGTCCTTTGTAGCATTTGAGGCAATCACAAGAGCGCCTCAGGGTCCTGGCGTAGATGACTATTTAGCTAGAGGGATGCCGCCCAGCAGCTTGTGGCGCACCGTCAAAGGCTTTCTCTGTGGCCCAGCCAACCTGGGGCGAGGGCAACAGGGAGAAGCACTTAGATTTTCAAGCCGCTTGTCAGAACATGGTTGACCAACCCAGAGCCAGTGTCAAGAAGGGCAAGAGTGCATAATATGAATACTAATGTACAAGTACGTTGAGTGTGTATGTGAACATATCGAGCCATGTGAATACATACTGGTGCAGGTTTGATGCCTGTGATGAAGGCGCGCGCTTTTTCGCGCGCGCAGATGGCAGAAACCCAGCCTCTGCAATGCGCTTCAAGAGCTTCGTCCGATACTCAGCATCCACAATAACGCTCAAGCCTCAGTGCAAAACCCGACCGAACCCAACTCAATCAGCCTACTTTGCGATCTATGGGTTGACGTCGGGAGGCGATGAAGTCTCTGAAAGCCGCCGAGGTCCTTCCCCAAGATGAAAGCAGCTCATGTCAATGCGCACGTACAACGGAAACAAACACGTGGGAATTGCACTGGAAGATCCTGAACCTGATTTTGCACCCCTAAGCTCATGTATATCACCAACGATCACGTGAAGGTGTCTGCGAGCTCCTCCTCTGCGCAAATCGACTCAAAGAGCCCCGCGCCGGCGAAACCTTCAAGGTCTTCACCGTTGCCTGGGCATGGCTTTCCAGGGACGCCTCTGGCTTGCAACAAGCGGTAGGTTGACATGGCACAACAAACATGCGCAATGCGGATGCAAAGTCATAAGGTCAACAGGCCGGCAAATCAACCAGTACTGCGCGTGTCATAATTGCACAGCCTGAAACTAGAATCCTGCTGCTTCGATCAAGCTTTTCCGGCAGTCTATCCCACTTTGCGGGGGACCTTGTGCGCCTGAACTGTCCAAACAACAGGCACCCACAATTTGTCTCATGTCCATCACAGGTAACAGTGTCGGTAACAGCCCATTGTGACCGTGGCTCTGTGATATATTGGAAGGAGTCCAGGACTCCGAAAGTTGCACTCGAAAGACCATGACACATACGAGTTGCTGTCAGAGCGGAAGATGAGGCAGGCTTGCGTGTGAAGCGCAACCTGGGATTTGGAGACCGTTCAGGCTGACATTCACTTCACTCTCGACACTTGACATCTCTCAGTGGCGCATATGGCGCGTCAAGAAACGCTCTTGCTGGGGAAAGAGATAACACGCGGCTCCCCGCCCTTGCGCATGGCAAAGCTCAAAGCTCGCCCGGAGAAGTTGCCCACCTCGCACGAATTCAGCACTTGGGATGAGTAAGGTGGAAGAGGCGTCACCTTAAGACAAGAAGCCAAAGTCTCTCCCCGGCCGGCCACCAGCTCTCCATACAGCTCGTCCTTGTCCTGCAAACACTCTTTGGGCCTGGTTTGCTATGGTGCTATGCTGTTCTTCACGTGACCGACCCCATCAGCTCAACAAGTTGGCTACACAAAGCATCAGCATTTAGTGCATTGCGAAATGGCACTGAATCTATGTTCAATAGTCTTCCATGATCTTGAAACACAGTTCGCCAACGCTCATCTCCTTTCAGTTTAATGACGATTGAAAGCCAAAGCATGCCTAAAGAAGTGCTCCTTGGTGAAGGGGTTGATGGTGTGTAGCACAAAGGCGTACTTGGCCTCAACCAGCTCCTGATCGCAACAGCCTGAACCAACATAGCAAGCACAAAGCTCAGGGCTGCCGTGCTCAGGGCATCTTCAGATTTCCTGGACGAGCACCGCCATGTTCAGATCGTGGAAGCTGCGGCCCGCCTATCCCATCGCAGTCGAATCGTTCCATGCTGATTAGTCGATGGATCTTCTGGGAAAACTGCGGCTGATTCGAGTCGTCTAATCTCTACGCGCCTTGGCCAAAGAGACCCAGGGCCGCAAAGCAAAGAGCGAGGACCACACGCCCTTGATGGCACTCCACGCGTCACGGTCGTGGAACCTGGGATGTCAGGTGCAAGCTTCGACCAGCTCGGAACGCCTTGGCAAGGCACAACTTGGTCAGTCGATCCTCGCTGTCCTTGGAACCCACATCGACCATGGCCTTGTTCATGGCCTCCTTCAATGCCTAGAGCCAGACATATCTGAGGATGAAGCTGTGTAGGCATCAAAGCCAGACAGAAAATCATCAAGCGTTGAGCACTCGACACATCTTGACACTCTTGAAAAAATAACCGGGAACTGTTGAAAACTGCTTCTGACTTGGCCGTGTGATCCTGCGACGAGTTCGCTCGCTCGCCGATGAATCACTTCCGGGCCCTGGGGCCGGCCTTGGGAAATTTCATAGACTCGATGATCTGCTGCGCCTCTTCGAAGATGACCTGTGCCTCAATTGAGAAATCATTCAATCATTCAGACTTTCAGACCTGTGCTCAGTCACTATTCCATTCAAGCAACATCTTCGTTGGAGGTGTGAGGGTGAAGCCGGCTCAGCACCTTTTCCAACATGGGCAGGACTTGCTGTTTGTTGGCCTCATCAATCAACGACTTCCTCAGTGGACAGTCGGGTGATTGCAATGACTCATGGAACAGGCGGTGTCACCTCCGCACTGTGAGAATGCAGCATATGCCGGCGCATTCACAACCCCCCCCCTCTCTGCCGAGGGTCTGCATTGTGCCGTACGGCAAAGCTATCGCCTGCGAGCCACTTGAATTCTCATTTGTGAGGTGGCCATGGGTCAACAGCCTGTACCCCCAGTGAACATCCCAATCCCCACTAAAATAGACCAAAATGGGTGGTGCACCTACCCCAAAATGGTACCATTGGTTTTGACCCACAGCCAGGTGGCCGGGTGGCGGCCCCGAGCACTTGTTTCAAACCGGACACAGCGCTGGCTGCGCGCGTGCCTGCGGGGTGAGAATTTCAGCAGGAAGCTTTGGCTTCAAGAGCGCCAGATTGAGACTCTTCGAGCCGACGCTCGTCCTGGACAACAGCAAGTAGCTTCCGCGAGTGTTCTACGCCCACCTTGACATCTCATCAGGTCGTACGCACCTGGGATCTGATAGCGCTTCAGCTGACCAAGGACAACCCCATGACTACATCGATCCGTTCCGCTGGGCTGCAAAAAGCTGAATCTGCAGTTGACAGTCGCAAGCTTTCTGGCTCCGGAGTCATTGCATGACAAGCGTCCAAGAGCAGCCCAGAGGATCTGTCAGATTCATCTTAACTTGTGCCTCTGCAGCCTTGCATGTTGCAACGGCTGGTAGACATTCAACGTTGTTGCAACCACAAAGCTTTGTAAACAAGCGACAACACAGGGCAACGAAGCAAGGTTTGAGGGGCTTACATGGCTAACATCAGGCAGTGAATAGAAGGCGTGTGCCACCGCCTTGCACCTGTTCACGTAACTCACATGAAACAAGTCTATATTCACACATATGCACAGCATTTTTCGGATCTCATCTTCCTGCCTTCGCTGCCTCATCTTGCTCCTTCTTCGCTTGCTGCACGTCTGCATCTGCACTGGGAGCATCGCAGGCCGCAATGATGAGGCTGCCATCTGGCTTGCACCTGGAACACGGCAGTCCGTGTGCTTGCGCTTTCGGGTATGAAGCTTCCTCTTTGCTATCTGAATCTGCTCAATGCCTTTGCAAATCGCTGCATGTGCGATATGTTGCAAAACATGAGGCCTGACTTCGACCCACTTTTCGGCAAAGTCTGCCGCCAGCTGCTCAGAAATCTTGGGGTCGAAGCCTGGCTCTCGCACCACTTTCAATTTGTGTCATGGTGCACTTCACGCCCTTCAGCTCTGCATCCAGGGGGCAAGTTGCCAACAGCACGCCAAAGTTTCTTGCCCGCACTGCGCAGTGCGAAAGGATGTCTGGGGCTTCCTTGCAGGGCGCAAAGCAGCACAGTGTATGTTCTGCAGCACACGCCGTCAACCAGAGTGAGATACAATGAGGAACATTACCAGACATCAACACTACCACATGTCACTGCATCATGCAATCACTTCCCGCTCCCGAGCACTTCGCACGAGGACGCCAAGGACGCCATCAGGCACCTAGACCAAGCCGCGCTCTGAGCATGTGGATTTACTTTCTTCACGCCAAGATCGCCTCCTCTTCACCGCTCACAGCACCGCTGAGGAGGATGGTTGGGGTGTGGAAAGTCTCCCCTTGCACCCCGCGCATCTTGTCAATGAGCTTGAAGATGCCCTCGGGATGCAGATCTGGGCAGATCTTGTCAATATTCAATGCACACAGTCTGCGACTCGCGCAAGAGAGCTGATTGGCGCAAGTTGTGCCACACTCGGAAGCCAGACCCTGATCGGCTTGTCGACGGGAGATATCATCTGCCACGGCGGCCTCGGAAGGCCGAAGGACGCGAAGACTTCTGCCGCCACGCCGTCACTTTGGCCCGGCTGTTTGGCCATTCGGCCCTGAGCTCGGCGCAAGTGGGCAATGTCCCGCAGCACAGGCTCCATGCGCTGAAGGATCAAACTCACGGCCTAACGAATCAAGTCGTGGTTCCAATCTTACGCCGAGGCCTTTTGCGCCTTATGTTCAAATCACCTTGATGATGTTGCCATCGTTAGGATGCAATGAGTAATTATTGGGCGTGGCATTGGTTCTAGTATGTTGTGCATCACCACGCCACAAATGTTGAAACTTGATTTCAGGCCCCCACCATCAAGGAGCTGCCACGGAGGACCTGGCATGCAAGGGCTTGACAAGCCGATGCAAGCCGCAAGGTCATGCGACGTGAGCCTCGTCCACGAAAACATCGATGTTGTTCTTGGGCGCTTCAATCGCGGTGCCCAGGAAGGTCGCCTTGGGGCCTCTGTCAGAAAGGCTTGACCGGGGGCGCTTCACTCGCAATCCTCAGGCGAGTGCCCATCAGGGTCTGGCACTTGTCGCTCAATTCCCCCACAACCCGGCTGGTGCGGTCACAAAGCGCCTGCCAACACTCTCAAGACACACTGGCCTTGGAGTGGATCTCTCCAAAGGCCATCATTTAGAAAGTTGACGAGCTTTGCATGCAAAAAGCCACTCCAACATGATACTGCCTGCGGACAAACTCATCGTTGAAGCCACTTTTTCCCACGCCAACAAACGAATCCGTCAAAAAGAAAGCGCAACAAACCAGCCAAATACATCAGAAATGTAGCCGCGCCTTCAGCAGCAGGGCGCTGTCCTCCGGGCTGCCCCAGCGCTTGTGAGAGCAGCTCTCTGAGAAGGTGGTCCAGTCCGCCAAGAGCGCTTGGAGCTCATCTTCCTTTGGCCGAAACATGCCAAAAGTCTTAAGATCTTTCGAACGTCTCGTCGTTTCACGATTTCTGGCGAAGTGTTCTTGTCTTTTTTCGGAGCCTGCGGCAAATGGCCCACCAGGGAAGTCAGCACCTCCTTCAGCTCATCGCAAAGCTGCGGCAGGCGTGTCTCGGCAGTGAGGCCCTGCACCAAGACGCTCCTGAGATTCGTTCAGAAGATGTCAGGTCTGGAAAAAAGCAACAAAACAAGCAACAAAAAAGGCACAACCACAAAGAGCTTTGGTCACAACCTGATGTCCGTGCGTGCGTTTTGGCCATCCAAGCCGCTGCTGTGTCTCCAAGGTGTAGTCAATGACCAGCAGTTCTTTGATGATCCCTGGCTCTGTACCCTGCCAGAACGTGCATGCAGGTCAGTTGGACAAAGTTGCTCACATTCTGCGATCGGCAGTGTGCGACGAGCTAAGTGCCAACTACTGTCACCTTATGATTCAGGATCGCCAGCAAGTCATCGCGCGCCGATGCAATCTTCATGAACTTCCCATGGCCTGGCAAGACGATGGGTGAACAATACTCAGATACTCTGCAAGCCATGGCAAGCTGACCCGCCTTCATCCAGGTTGCCAAAGCCAGTGCCGCCCATGTGGCAAATGTCTTGCAGCTTGCCTTGCCCCAAAGAGAATGCCGAAGTGAACTCTCAAAAGCAGAGCTGGGCTGGGAGCATTGCAACATGCCAACGTGTCCAACAAAGTCAAGCCTTGCACCGGCCCAGGAAGGCAGCCACGAGCATGATCCAAAGCCAGCTGCAAGTCCAAGGCATCGTGCACACTGCGGAGGATGCCGAGATACCTATCGATATCTGTCGATACTCCGAAGCTCCGGAACTCCAGTCGACAAAAAACCCTCTCTTGCCAGGCGACCGTTCAAAGTCACCAATCAGGCGCCCAACATCCGTCTGAACCATGTACGGCTCTGTGGTAATTGGTCGACTGTAGGACGAGAGGTGCTCCTGCGCTTCAACATCTGCATTCGTTGAGTTCCACTGCGCAGGGCGCACTGTCTCTCTCGTGGACGCCAAGGCGCTTTGGTGATGCCATGTTCGCCCAGCACTTTCCAGTAGGCGCCCATGTCCCCGTTTGATCGGAGGAACGCAATGATGGCCCTGCAGATGCCAATGTCGGCCGGCGTGGTGTTGTTATGCAGCTTCTGATGCCACTGTTCCTCAATGTCTTTGCAATTGTCGAGTCCATGGAAAAGAAAAAAACAACAGCTCCTGCATATTCTACATCGCCAAACGCAAGTTGAATCGCAGTCACTACCGTCACCTGATGTGTCCTGCAGCCATGCAGCGTAGTACGTTCCATGGATCTCCTCGGGCTTCAGTGCATCCAGGCGCTTACACCAAGTCTACCTCCCCACGAGTTGTACGAATTTAGCGATTCATGACAGAAGGTTGAGCAGGCTAAAGCAAAATCCAATGTCAAATGGCACTCGTAGATACATGTAGAAAATATGTCCATATATATTATAGTATGATGCAACCTCGCGCTCCGCGCTTCCTTGATGCCATGGCCGTGCATGATCACCAGAATCTCATCTCTGATCTGCTGGCCTGCCGATCCTCCACGGCCCATGGTGGAAAGCGTCCATCGAATCCACAGGCGGCAGCTGGGAGTGGACTTCCACAGCTCAGCCTCAGAGAGCTCTATCGTATCCGGGGAAAAAACGGCACGCAGGTTGATGCATTTTGCACCCTGGGACGTTTGCTGCAAAAAAGCCGTGCTATATTTGATGATGTCATTCAGCTGCACTTAGCTCGCGTTGTCCTGCCTCTGCCTGAACATATATTGACTGCAAGCAAGCCACCAAGCGCTGCGTGATCTGGTTTGTAGTGGCCGCCAGCATGCGGGGCTGCGTGCAAGTGTTGCGCTCCCATGTCAAGAGCTGCTGGAAAGAGAAGCGCTGCCACACGAATATCCAGCTCCAGAACTCCTCGTTGTTCCTTAAGCGCAGGTGCTCCCTTAAACATCAAGACAAGAGAATCAGAACGGGAGCGTAGGATGTGGCAGGGCCAGGCTGGCTCTCGGCCGCAATGGAGAAGTTCCCAACTTGTGCCAAGAGTCTCTTCTTCGCTGGACATCTCAATCAGCGGCATGGAGGGTTGTCGGGACCAAACTGCCTTCACATCAAACGCTCAACGACACTCGCGGTCAACTGCCCAGCCTTGCTGGAATCCACGTGCACCAGTGTCGTCCACGAGTTCAGGCGTCGCATTTCCATGCCTTGCGAGTTCTTCTCCCATTGGTCCAGAAAGCCCAAGCAGTTTTCATATCTCCTTGCAGGGTAGCTTCTGTATGGCCATGCCAACCCAAGTTCAACATTCATACTGGCGGTCAGCAAATCGTTGGAACGGTTGAAACATCTGAGCTCTGTCAAGCTGTTAAGTCAGGCTCACAAGCACGTGACATCACTGCCCTGCACTTCTGCGCCGATGTTCCTCTTCAATGACATTTGATTCCACGTGGTCTCTGATTCCACGATCTTATCCGCCACCTATCGCAATGCGACCCAAATCATCAGCGTGTTTCACGCTGAATCTCGACTCGGGTAAAGCGGCGCCTGCGACCAAGGTCCCTTCCAGCGGCCTTTACTGGAGAAGCGCACCATGGCATCACCGCCATCCTGCAATGCGACTCTGCCATGGGACAAAGTTTGAACATGGCTCAGCACTGTCCAAGTCTCCAAATGCTGCTTGGGCACGGTGGGCTTGATCCAAGTATCGCCATTTACAGTTTTCAATACGAAGCCCAAGCCTGGCCACGAACATTGTAGGCTAAGTTGACCGTCAAGAGCTGCAAGCGGCAGCTTCGCATCGTGCCTCCAACGTCTGGCTCAATGAGAGTGTCGGAGCCGTCTTTCTCTGTATGGGCCGTGACGCTCAGGTCCAAGCCCTGGATGCCTCCTTCCATCTTCTCTAGCTTCATCCGACAGGCCTGCGAAAGTGCAAAAACATAACAAACAAAAACACGAAAAACTAAGACTACAAAAAAATAAGAAACAAACGAAACAAACACAATATCATAATAATAACTAACAAAACAACATGGCATGTTGTTTCTTTCACTCCACACAGCGCGCAGCTGCAGCCCCAGGCACCTTCTCATCCACCTTTGTGAGGTCGGAAGGCCATTGAACACTGCTGATGCTCGTTGCCTCGCCCAAGGTCGTCTGAAGCTTGCAGCAAACACCGAAAAGCAAGCAAGACGACTCATAGTCAGTGCAGATGTGCGCAAAAAATGCAGAAGTGGACCCGAGATGCTGAGGTCCACTGCCGTGATTGTGGCTTCTCAAAGACACCAAAGTGCATCAGGCATTCGCCCAGCTTCGGATGCAACCAGGCTCGAATCTCCACCTGACTCCCGATCTGAACTCAAGGATGCGAAAGCCACACGCGAGCAAACGGCTTTCCAAAGTTCCTTGGCGTCGCGAAGCATGTTTGCTGATGATAACTCGCTTCGTGAATACTTCATCTCCTGCTCATTATTTCTGGATGTGCGTGTGTCTGTGAAGTTTCTGGCAGAACGCTCGGCGTGCTTAGCCTTCCACCGCAGTAGTTGGTATGTTCGAGCAGCGATCCCGCTTCCGTCTCATATGGTTCTCTAGCTCTGCCGAAGTTGGGTTTATGGTTGGCTTAAGGCAGCGTTGGTGAATTGTTGGTGTAGGAACAGTATTAGGGTTTCTTTTAGGTTCAGCTCAGGGGTTAATCATTCTGGGTGTGCGATTTTGCCGGCATTAACGATTGTTTTGGGTTGGCATAGGCCCTCAGAGAGATAGGTTCAATTCTATTCAACTGTTCAGCTGGTGCTCAAGTTAATCCTGGAAGAGAGGCATCTCGCTTACAGCCTGCTGCTGGCCTTGGCTTTGTCATTGCCCTCCGAGACGCAGGACACATCCACAGACCCAAAGTCGCCTGCGATTTGACATGCGACACGTCTCGTTTTTTTCGTTTTTGGCCAGAGCCCACCTTGCAGCGCGAAGCTGGAGAAAGAGATATCCGCCATGTCTTGTCGAATGCGCCGGCCCTGCAAACCGATCGAGAGAAATGAATCCCAAACTATTCACAGAGGCTGGCCGGGAAGTCCTTCGAAACGAAGGAAACGCCAAGTGGACTCATGAAGTGAGAGCTGAAGTGCTGAAGTGCTCTGAGTCGCGAGTCGCGCGCCTGGATGAAGGCCTCTTTCAGCGTCTGCGCCTGCTTGGCCTCCTCCTGGCTGCGCGCCTCCGCTTCTCTCTTGGCGCGGTCCCACTCCTGCGGGCTGAGAAAGTGAGCTCCATGCGTGACTCTCTCAAAGCGCCGTGACGGCGCGCCGTGACGCACGCCTCGTGCCGAGGAAGCTCAAACTCAAAGTCGTGGGCGCCGTGCTTGATCCACCGGTTGACAGCTCCATCATGCAATACCTTCGCTCGGACACCCCTGTTTCAACTCATCTTCTCTCACAGCCTTGGAATTGAACAAAAACAATGCAAAGGGAGATCCAGCATCTAGCCGCCCAGGCGCAAACATGAGAAATTTCTCAACCTCCCCGGCTGGCATGGAGAAGGAGACCTACATAGGCAATGCCGCCGGACTATCCTGGCTTGCGAGACTCGTTGGGCCTCGTACTTGTCAGTGCCGCTCCGTACGAGAGGAAGGCGCTTCGAAAACTTCCAGGCGCGGTCGTCTCCAGCAGAGCCATACCTGTGTACCATGTCGACAATACTTACCAGGCAGCGTAGGAAAAAAACAGGCAGGCTGGACTGGATGACAAGTGCGTCAGAGCAGTGCACTAGCACATGAAGCTGGCACTCTGATTCAACCTAGGATGTTCACAGTACCCCACTATCCAATATAGCAAGATATTTGCAAGTGGATTCATGGGAGACCCTCAGCTCCAGGCTGCAGTTGCCAGGATGACCACCTCAATCTGGGTGCCAGGGACAGTCCAGGATGTGGACTTTGCATCTGGCTCCGCCATCCTCAGGAGATACGGATTGCTTGCCAGAGATTTGGGGCGAAAGCACAGGCAGCCTTGGTCAAAATCCTTGCCCGTCAGGAAAGCAGCTTGCCGACAAGTGTCTGGATCTCTTCCACAAAGGTACCTGACCGTCCGAAAGCAAAGTGAGTTTCCAGTGGCAAGTGGGACTGGCGCAAATCGATGTCAATACGTGGCAGGGCACTAAAGAGCTTTGACGCCCTGCGCTCCAAGCGCATCTTTGGCTCGAACGCCTCCTGGAAATCGGCATCACAACTCCCGCTCCAATTCTTAAACAGCGTCCTGCGACTTTGCAGGTTCCGCCGGAGCGGATTTGAACTCATCTGGAAGCTCAAATGCAAAGTCTCGGCCCGCATCCTGAGAGAAGCTTACAAACAAAGCCTTCAGGCCTCACTCGACGGCAAATGCCAGCCTTCAGCCACTGGTTCACGGACGGGTCGTGCAGCACAAACATCAAATACCTTGAAATCGCAGAATACTGCTCAGCCGTGCAATCAGCCATCCGATCCATGCCACAAAGACCAGCACGCGCACACACGCACAGAGAGAAACACAATTCAGGTTGCTTGTTCAAGCCCGCGCTGTCCAGCTGCAAATTGCCCTGCCGCAAATGTAAGCACCAAGCAACTTAATGGACTGACTGATACAAAGGCGCCTGTGAGACTCCGCCAGGGGACTTTTCCAGGTTCAACCTGCAAGTCCGCAGGTTGACCTCTCGATCTCTCTTTGTTTCTTAGAATATTTGGTCCTTCTGGAGCACCTTACAAAAAATGCAATTTCCTGAGGCCTGGTGGAGGATGTCCAGCGATGATCCTTGCCAGCTTGGCCATACTGAAGCACCAGATCCTCAGAAACGTCGCTTGTTTTTTTGCTCAAGGGCCTTCCACCACTCCGTGCTCAAAAGGAATCTCTGCCGTGCATGGTTTCATGGCTGAACACAATATCTCTGATCAAAAGATGAGAAGCCCTGTCAGAGTGGACAATCGCTTGCACGTCACAGGAGCTCCCTGCAGGAAAGATGTGCGCAGGACATTTCCGCGTCTATGCCAATGAACCAATGAACGAGCCGATGCGGCTCCGTTCCACCAAGTGCCCGCCTTTCGACGCTGCAATGATTGCGACCTCCACCCCACTTGAGCTGTAGCAGGAGACCTGAGCTCTGGGATGCTGCCCACAAACTATCACAGAAAAGTGGTAAAAAAAATCCCGTTCGGACATTGAGCCAACGTTGACAATGCAGAGGAGCAAGTGTCCCAAAGTTCTGTCTGCTCTGGAGCGCTGATCAAGAGCTTTGTGCGCCATGCACAGCAACTTGGCTTGCCGAGCCTTCGCACTGGGCTCCTTTGAAGCGCGGTTCACCAGCTCGCGGAAATTGCGGCTCTCTGCCACCTGAATCCGGAGCCCATGTCACTTGCACACATCGGCAGAGCGAAGCCTTGGAAAAAACGAGCAAAAAGTTCCTGGAGCCATTCTTCAGCCACCTGCCCCACAGGCAGGATGTGATGTGCTGCACTACATGCTGATCGTGCTGTTGCAATTTCGATTCAAGCCGCTCATTCGGCTTCTTGTGCAGCACAAACTGGCAGGCTTTCCTGGAAATTGGGCAGTGCTAGCGAGTGGTTGACAAAATCTTGGCTGTCCCAACAATCCGAATGCAACTGCCATAGCAAGGGCACAAGTCGGCATCGCTGTTGATCTCCAGTCGCACTGTGCGCACATTCTGCTGGTTGGGCGGAGGAAATGCTGTCTGCAAAGCTCCTCAGAAGTGCTCAAGGGGCATGACTTCGCATGAATCCTAATACATGTCAAGTGGCAGCCCCAGTACAAAACATACAAGATCCAGCTCGAAAGCCGCAACAGAGCACACAGCGCCAAGAGGCGCTGTACAAGATAGCAAACAAGAGCGAAGAGAGCAACACATCAAAGATAAAACACAACTTGCAACACAAATGGCTGCTCAAAAACAGTGCTACCCGTTGTTGGGCCCCTTGGAGGGAAACCAAGACCAACACGACCCCAGCTGTTTAACTTTGAGCCACACCACCAGAGAAACTCTACTTTTTTATTTTGCGGGGGTGGGGGGAAACAAAACAAGTCTTTGCCGCCGTGCCTGGCACTCGCGACGCTGGCGGCTCCGTGCGGGCCTGGATCTCCACAGGTACCACCCACTCCTCTGCGTTCCTCAGATCTAAGATCCAAGGCTGCCGCCAAGACCGGCAGACCGGCTACTTGGGTTAAACATATGTAGCCAACATGAAGCCCCGGATGGGTTCCAAGGACAAAAACCTGCGAATGGTGGCTTAATTTGACCCATACCCACTTCAGTCATTCAGGACAAGGATGGGACACCAACTGTCAGGACTTCAGGACTTGCACCTGATGTCTCAGCGCTCACAGTTTGGAGCTTGCCGAATGTGCTGGCCAGATGCTGTTTTCCAACGCCCCAGTGCAGGAACAGGTCCCCAGTGCCAAAGCCCGCAGCCGAAATGTCGAATACCGTCCAACCACCTCGGACTTTCTCAACCGGTCGACTATGCAGGGCAAGCAGAAGTCTGCAGAAGCCCACGCACTGCAGACACACAGACACACAGACACACAAACACACAGACACACAGACACAGACACACAGACACAGACACACAGACACACAAACACACAGACACACAGAGACACACAGAGACACACAGAGACACACAGAGACACACAGAGACACACAGAGACACACAGACACACACAGACACACACAGACACACACAGACACACACAGACACACACAGACACACACAGACACACACAGACACACACAGACACACACAGACACACACAGACACACACAGACACACACAGACACACACAGACACACACAGACACACACAGACACACACAGACACACACAGACACACACAACACACACAGAGACACACAGAGACACACAGAGACACACAGAGACACACAGAGACACACAGAGACACACAGAGACACACAGAGACACACAGAGACACACAGCACGCACGCACGCACGCACGCACGCACGCACGCACGCGCGCACGCACGCACGCACGCACGCACGCACGCACGCACGCACGCACACACACACACACATATTGTTACACACATGTGTATATAACGTATGTATATATATATATATATATATATGCACAATACTATACACAATTTCATTATACACCCACACGCACAACATCCAATCGGATGTTACTAACTTCTTTTCTTGTGGTTATCATGTGGCTAACTTCTTATAGTGTGATATTGGGTTTCTTATCGTGCGCTATGATATTTCTTATCGTGTGGTATCATGTTCTTTATCGTGTAATCATGATTTGATTGCGGATATAAACATCGGCTATTATTATTTTGTGGTGGGTATAAGGGCACACAACCACACTGGACCACAGAAATATGGGAACGTACACACACACACACATCCCCACCCGCACACCCACGCACACCCACGCACACATGCGCAGTCACACACACACAAACACAAACACAAACACAAACACAAACAGAACCACAAAAACACAAAACACACACAAACACAGTAACACAGTAACACAGTAACGCAGTAACACAGTAATTAACACAGTAACACAGACACAGACAAACACAACCACACAACCACACAACCACACAACCACACAACCACACAACCACACAACCACACACCCACCCACACACACACGAACACTTGGAAAACACACAGATAGGCCAAGACATACATAGGCACCCACACAAACATACACACACACAGATTCAGACCCACACACAGTTACACATACAAGCGCACACATACAGACAAACTCAAAGAGACACACACACACACACACATGCACTTTTGCGCATGCCAGGCCACCCTCCTCCTCCGTCTCAGAGACAACATCGACGTTCACAGAATACTTTCCAAGCTGGGCAGTGATCATGGCTCGGCGGATTCTGATACCTACCTCGCAAGCTGAGGGTTAATGAGCAGCCAAAGTTGGCCAGGGCGCGCTTGAACTCAATGCGGGTGATTTGTTTGGACTTCCTTGCGAAGACTGCAAGGACGTTGAAAACGCACAATGGTGCAGAAATAGCTGCGACGCACACAAGCTAACCCATGAATTTACAGCTTGCCGCTGCTTTGTTCATGATAGGGCTCATGTCAATAAATCTGCTAAAGCCAATTGCTGTCCCACGGACATAATAACCCCCTGCTCCCAAATCTGTTGTCCCCAATCCGCGGACGAAGCCAGCTCTTGCGGGCCAGCCACCTCCCTAAGCAAAAGAACATGAGTAATCAGCATCCCTCACAAACAACTTTGACATGCATTGACCCAACACGAATGTGCAAGAGCGACGGGCGACTTTGCTCCAGACACTCCATCTCATGGCGCAGTTTCCAATAGCTGTCTTTCTTCACAGCGACTTTGGCGTGACCGGTTTCAGCCAAAGCTGTTTCACGTGACCTGTGGGGACTGGGGGGACTTGGCACGGCTCTCGGGGCCAGCAACTCCCTTTGCTAGGCGAAGGCTAGCTTCAAAATAGGCGCCGCTTCAAATGCACCCGCAAATCTTCAGGGCCAGCACTCCGACACCTGCCGTTTGTCGCAATCTGCGCACAGAAAACAGATTGCCGCGCTCACATGGACCCACCTGCGTAGCATAAAAAGGACAGAGCTTGGTCCACCATGTCCTGCAGAGTGCACGCACAGGTTCGAGGACAGGCTAACCCAAAGTGGAATCCATCCGGGTGGCCAGAAGAGCGCACAGCCATGCAACCATTCTTGTGTCAGTGAAGACATGGAGACATGGTCCAACAAATTACCATGGGCATTCCATGCCATGAGTATCATGAGCTGAGATCGGCAGGTCCCTTGCCTTTACCTGTTTGGACCGACGCTCGACGCTCTGCTTGGCATTGGCCAAAGCTTGCCAGCAACCAGCCAACTGCAACCGTGGCTCCTTGGGCGCCTCCTTCTCGTTCACAGCCAGCAGCTCCACCTACAACGCAAGAGAAGCGCGGCACTGGAATCCCGAAGTGCAAAGTGCATCATGACGCCGGCCTCGAACACAAGGTCTGCGTTTGGAGGAATCACATTTTGTGCGCCTGCTCGCCCATACCTCAGCCCAGAAGTGCTCGGATGGAACGCTTATTTTGGCTCATCTGCCAAGCCACGCATAGTCTGAGGTGATGTCGAGTCGGGCTTTCTCACCGAGGGACATCTGCATCACCTGAGGTAAATGCCGGGCTTGTCAATCACTTGTCCACAAATGCCTGTGGGCAGTCCGTACCTAGATGTCACAGCCAAGTGACACCTTCATCCCAACCACGGATGACCTAGCAGGCACTTGAGCTCAGTAGAAACTTTGGCATCGTGAAGCGCACCTGCCCAACTCCTGCCGTGAACTTGATGGGCTGACCGGCTTGCCGGGATGAATCAAACACCTTGCCGTTCTCCTTGAATGTGCCAACATAGTGCATCCTGAGCGCAAGTGTTGTGGAAAAACAGCCCAAAACATCACCAACCGCTTTCAAGCAGCTGGAGAGTATCTCGTGGTCTTGGATAAGTCACCTTGTCGCCTTCCTGCACAAAGGACAATTGAGGGCAGCCACCCGAAGCCTACCGGCCTTTATGACAGTCTTTGTCACGCCCATTGCTCCGATTTCAGACGGACCAAATGTCAAGTGGGACTTTGCTGGTGGGCTGGAGGCTTGGCCTTTGAGGTAGCTTCGCGGCTCGAGTTTTCTACCCGCACGCTTTGAGAATCACAACCTGTCCCCGGCCAAGGCTTTTTAAGTGTTGCAACCTATTGCACTTTGCAACGAGACGAGCGTCGGCTTTTCTGCACCTCTGGGCTTGGCCAGTTTACTCCATTGCTCACAGCCTGTCCGGAAAGAGCAGCAAAGCACAAGGCCTGCAAAACCCACCCGCGTGCAATGCATTTTTTTTTTCTCCAAGGCCCTTAAGGCTTTCATTCTTATGCTGGCCCTGGCAAAATACGGCTAGTCAGCAAAGAATCAATTGAGCTCATTGGCTGTGCACACGGACCTGACTCACGCCGAAGCGAACAAGAAGCCTCCAGGCCTCCTGACGCACCAACTGCTGCAGGGAGAGAACCTGGCTCATCCAAACATGCGGCTCAGGTTTACTCTTTGGGTCTGCCAAGCCTGAGTCATGCCTCGGGAGACATGATATTTTGCACATGCCATTCAAGACTCCGCTTTTTGCTGACATGGTTTTAGTCTACTTCTCCATTTACCAGGGCTCCATACTGGGTACCTATGTTTGTGACCCACAGCCATATCGGTTTAGAGCATGTACGATTTCGCATTCCCGAGATCGAGAACATTCCGGACGTCGCGGATGGCCTTGGCCTCCTCCAAGTGGAGCTGGAGCCGTAGCTGCGCTAGTTCCTGTCCAGCCGTGGCTCCGTGCTGCTGTGCCTGGCGCAGTACCTGCACGCAGCTCTGCCGCTCTGCCGGTCTGGGGCCAGCCAACCGCCTTCATGGCATGCAAGAAACTTTACATAGCTATTTATGCGTGCTACATATTGATACAGATTTATACACATCAAGTTGATAGACAGGAATGATATGGTAAACACACGGCCAGAACAACGCCGCTGCAAAGCGTGCCCGCTCAATAATCATATTGGCCCCTACCTAGCCAAAGAAAACCAACACAAAAACCAATGCGTGACCTCTTCTATGTGCGGGATGTTTCGCTGTGGAAAGGGGGGGTGCCCATTTGGGCAAGAACGACTAACAGGGATTGAAGAGGGCCACCAAACAAGACCAACAACGGCTGACGAGAAGGCAAAGGATCCCGGAATACATTAAAACTCAAAACGTTTGTCAAGCCTGGGCTGCCCTCAGCTCCCCTGCTAAAGTTTAACTCTTGGTGGGTTAATGGAAACTACCACTAAACACTAAAAGGCTAAAAAGCTAAGGAACCGGATGGCTGGGAGCCACCAAGAAGCTGTTCATGGGGATCATGGCTGCTCGCCGCTCGAACACACAGCTCCCACCTCCATCGCCGCGGTGACGGCCTCGCGAGCTTTGCCCCTCTCCTCCAGGGCCACGCTGCTTTGGCGGATCAGCTCCTGTGACGGCCGCACAGGGCCTGCTTGAGTTGGATCAAGTCGGCCATGGGTCAAAATCCAAATCGTACCCCCAATCCCCACTAAAATAGACTAAGTTGGGTGGTGCACCTACCCCAAAATGGTAGCATTGGTTTTGACCCATCTCCAAGTTGAAAGAGCCAAACCGCTCCGGAGAAATGCTGACTGCGAGGACTGAGCCCTGCGCTGCATGCTGCTCTTCTTGCGGCTCTCGCGCAACTTCATCAGCCTTAGAAATGAATTGGGGCTCCCAGGCACGAATGTTGGGCTCAGTCCCGAGTGTGAAGGAACACTTGTAGCTGTCCAATTTCCATTCTGAATCTTCCAAATGCTCGATGTTCTCAGCTGAAACTTGGACTTGGTTTACAACCAACAGTTCTCGCCAAGGCCAGTACATGAGCTTGATTGCCCAGATCCTGGGCAACTCCAACAGGCAACGAGAACCTGAGCGCGAGCTGAGGTACGGACGTCTATGAGACCTTCCAGGTGTCCAATCCTCAGGATCAGCGCACCCTCAAGAGCCAGGCACTGTGCGTCCTGCCTGGACTTCATCGCGTTCTCAAGACAGGTCGACTCCTTGAGAAGCGGCCTTAGGCTAGGTAGGGAAGAATCTGTCGCTGACTCCTGCCGAGTTCCCAGCAGTCCCAACTCCTGGCCCAGATTCAGCCAACGGCAACTTCGTTGCAAGTCTTTCGCCGCTACGCTCCTTTGCAACGTCGCTCGAGTCAGCTTTTGAAAGCTTCTCCTCGGCATTTGCATTGGCTTTTTCTGGCCCCCTGTCCCCCATGCGTTGAGGCCACAACATGAGCGTCCTCCAGCTGGCAAAGGACCTCCTCTGGAAAGCAGGAGATTTGCTTGGCTAACCGAGCCCAACGCTTCCACGCGCCTTCGTGACCTCGGTCTTCATGTGCGATGCCTGCAGCATGTACTCCTGCTGTGAAGTCTGCATCCTTGGAAAGGCAAAGGGGAGTGCAAGGAGTGCAAGGAGTGCAAGACACATGGCGCTGGCACCCTTGAGCCGCGTGGCTCGATGCAGCGCACTGCCTCTTCAGCGGCGCTGTTCCGCCGCAGCGCCTCCACGACCTGAGTTTCGGTCCCATGGGCTTCGGGGCTCCATTCGCCGGAGGCATGTCGGCGGCATGCCGCGCCTGGCTGGTGGCCTGCCTTTGCGCCGCGTCGCAGCGCAGCAGCTGGGCGCGGGCCGCCTGCCAAGGGGCCAGCGGCTTTTGGCTCTAGGAATCTGCGAAACAAATCACTTTGCCTCGACGGCTTGATGAGTCGATGCTACTTTGGCCTCAATGCCAAGGTGGCGGCAAATCGTTTGTTCATTGAGCATGCAGATCCAAACTTGATTGCGTGCGCTGCAACGCACGTGCATCTACAAATGGCAATTATATATATATATATATACATATATATATATATATAAATGTATATGGTATAAATATGATGTAAATTACTATATAATGATGCTATTCTATATTGCACAATACTATACATGTTTGCGTATGTTCCAGCAACTCTCATGGTTTGCCCCAGCTCAATGCCCGCAACTGGCTCGTTTTCTCACCAGGTCAGCATCCAGCAACAGGCCACAAACGAATCATTGGCAATATTGTTGCCGCTCCGTGCATGTTCAAAATGCTTTTGGGCCTCGGACTTACTTAGATTCAGGATGTCGGTTTGGGGTTTAGGCCTAGGGTTTAGGTTTTGGTTCAAAGTCCAGGGTATCAGGTTAACCTTGGGTTTCGGCTTTAGGCCGGGTTTTTAGGGTTTCCGTGTAAGGTTCACAGGGTTTAGGTTTGGGGCTTAGGCCTCGTTTTAGGGCTCAAATTCCAGGGATCAGGTTTCAGCCTTTGGGGATTTGGAGGGCGGGCACAATGCATGTATTGAATGAACAGTATGTAGGTGCATGTGCATAGGTATATTCAATGTGTTTGTCAAACGTACATGTTCATGTATATCAGGTGAACCATGTATGTCATGCATACCTATGCTTATTCTCTTGCACATGTACATGGGGGTGTATGTAAATCCTTCTGCTCAGCTTAAACATCAAACCAAACACCGCTGTTTTATGGGCACACCAATTTCAAGTCTTGAAGAACGTGATCACAAGAGGATATCACACACGTCGGTTTATCGTTCTTTGAAGCACTTGTTTTGGATGGTGATTCCAAAGGGAAGCCAAAAAGAAGGCAAACAGTTTGGGAGTTGCCTTGTCTTGAGATCATGGAGCCATTGCAGTGACAACATATTTGAGCTGAAACCCAGTCTGGCTCGCGAGTCGCTGCAAGATGCCAACCCTGGCAGACTAGAACAGAAACCTAATCCAAAGCCAAGGTCGTCCTAGCAGAAAGGGGCATTTGTGGCAGGTACGGGCGGTGCTTGGAGTTTGCCTGTTGCATTGTGCGCGCTAAACACCACATACTGTGTTGCATGTTTTCGTGGTGCGTCCTATTTTTGGGGGGCTGCTTTTGGGGCCACTACTTTGGTGTGCGCGGACCCAGCAGCAGTTGCTTTTGCTGTGCTTTTGGCTGGTTCGGTGGCGCGGCTACCAGAGGCTGCTTTATGAAGTCCGCTTTAGAGGAGCTTGGGGGCGAGCGCGCGTGGACGTCACTCGGTCAGGGAACCCGGGAACCATCTAACTCGCCGGTACAAGACCGCCGGCCTTAAGGACTATGCATGTCAATGTAAATGCAAATGGTACATTGAATACATTGTGAGTGCGGCCTGTCACCATCTTTAAGTGAATGCAACGCTGGTGATGGTGACCGCTTCCCGACACGAGCATAACACCTGGACGATCTGAGAGTGTGGCACGACAAGTTTCTAGCACTTTGACAGTGGCCTGGATGAAGGTTCCCTGAGAAGAAATCCGCATGTGCCAGATTCTTGCAGATGCAAGTAAACAAACGGAAGGAGGACTTTCTATCACTCTTCTGGTCAGCAACTTGATAAGGCATCAGTTCTACAATTCAGCTTGGTGCCAATCGAGTCTTGCGGTGTCTTGAATTCACTTTCTCCTTTGCGATTGCAATGGCCCAGCGCTGGGGCTGTAACCTCTGCCAGCACCTCACAAGAGATCTCAGAGCACAGCATCCAGTGTGGCGTTTTGCGCCTGGCCAGCCATGGGCGGTACCTGAGGCATATTTCGTTCCACTCGAGTCATCCTGGCACTCATCCCTTGAAACACAGAACTGCCACAAGCTGCCATCAGCCCGGCACCCGGATGTTGGTAAGTGGCATCTCATCTTCGGAGTCAGCTGGCTCCTGATTGAGCAAGTGGAGCAACACTACCTGTCAGCTGTAACTTCATCTGAGCCTGGTCAGCAGCACCTGGCAGGCTCCAAAACAGGCAAGCGCAATCAGTGCAAGGCAAGTGAAACGATTCATAGACGATTCTGCAACGTTGCCTTGCCTCCAGTCTCCTGCACAGAGTCCGGCCGCTTCCCAGTGATGCGGCGGAACTGGCAGTTTGCGAGGGCGCTTCTGAAGCTTGACATATCTTGACATATCTTGACATATCTTGACATATCTTGACATCTTTGAATCGCCCAAAAAACGACTCGCGCTTTGCTCCAAATGGAACCATGGACGCGTGCTGAGCGAGAGCGGGCGACGAACCTTCTTGGTTGGCTCGGAGAGCACCTCCGACTCCGCAGCCTGGCACTGGGTAGCTTGAAGCAATGCCACGCGAGTTTGCCACCTCCGTTTTTTGTGGCACAATGCTTCACATTCAACGGCTACAGGAATAGAAATCCTGGTGGCTATTGCGGTGTACAGCGGCTGGAGCTATTGTGGCAAGCAAATGAATCCTTGTACAGCGGCAACGGGCTTGCATGGTTGCTTATGCAACGCACATCAACACCATCACACGCCAATTGAATTCAAAACTCTGGGCTTCCGGCCTCAGAGAGTGCCGGAATGCTGGACACGCCAGCCTGAGAAAGGGCTTGCGCCCTCTCACTGCTTCCAACCAAAGACTCTCAAACTCCCTCCCTCCCTCCCTCCCTCCCTCTCTCTCTCTCGCTCTGTCTCTCTCTGTCTCTCCTGGCTGAAGCCTGGGCCCGGGAAAGGAAGTCCATGAACTGTCGCCACTCGCACAGCTGCACCTTGACGCGACATCTTCCCTTGAGACATCGACACCTAGTCGATTCTCCAGGGGATTCGAGAAATCCGGGATGAGAGCAAAGACTCTGTAGAGTTTCACGTCGCACCTGGATTGTCACTGCGCTGAGGTGACCAGGTGGCGTGGAGACCTCCCATTTTCGGAGCAAAATGATGATTCAGCGCATGACAACAAAGAGCCTCAAGCCTGGTCCAACACCCGTGGCATCCCGGAGAAACGCGTCTGCAGGCGGCTCTCCACCTAAGTCGAAAGCCTAAACACCGCGAAGTAAAACGGACTGAACTATGAGTATATGGCCATGGGTCAAAATCCCGTACCCCCAGTGAACCTCCCAGTCCCCACTAAAATGGACTAAAATGGGTGGTGCACCTAACCCAAAATGGGATCCCAAAACGGTTTTGACCCACAGCCGAATGGGGAGGGAAAGAAAAATATTCAATGACGCAAATGACACGACCACATACCAGAACACCTTGAAAACACCTTGAAATCACCTTTAAACAACCCACTAAGGTCCCTTAAACAAAAAATGGCGCAAAGGGCGCCCCTTTTCTGCCTTCGACGGGGCCCGGACCTTCGCCAGCAGCCCCCAGAAGTTGCTTGCTGCCGGCAGCCGGGCACAGTTGGCTGCCCGGGTGGCGCGCACCAAAGCCTCACGCGGCTCCAGGCCTCAGTCAATTCAGGGGAGAATGTGAGGGAAAAATGACTCCAAACTCTAGCTGTTGATTGTTTTTTTTTGGAAGGAAAATGAAGATTCATGCCCCATTTAGCAACCAGAAACATAAAGTGGGAGAAAGTGAGCAAGGCCAGCAATTTAAGCTTCTCACTACCTGGGAAAAGTCGCTGTAATGCTTTCAGCGCTCCCACGCCCACCTGAGTTCCAGAGTTGCACGCGCTCAAGCTGCGTGCAATTGCCTCAAACCTCGCCTGCTGGTGCCTGCGGCTCTGGCATCACAGGTACTTGCCAACAGCTGCAGCTTGGGGTACGCGATGTCGATGCTGACCTTGCCAAAATGTGCCAAATTCAAAACGCCCAAAACCCAAATGGTCACGGGTGTGAGCTAGGCATCGCGCCATCAGCATCTTCGCCCAGGTCTCCCCAAGCCGCCTCCCTGCTTGGATTGTCTTGGAAATCTCCTGGCAAATGAAGGGTGGATCATCATCATTGACATCACCATCAGCCTCAAGCACTATGGCCATCGCCATTGCGAATACTGGTGAGTCCAACCACCATGACGTGTAGCAACTGTCAACGAATTAGAAACCTGTGTCAAGTCAACAGATCTCAAATTGTCACCCTCAACGTTGTGCCAGCTGTGCAAATACGGGAGCTGATTGAAACCAAAAAGAAGACATTCCGCTCCTTGCGTTCTACCGTACTGAGCAACAAGTTAGTATGCAACACATTGGGATCAAAGGTTCTTGCAGCCTTGAAAGTATCTCGCAACAATCTACCGGAGCTATCTTCCACAGAAAGATGAAAAAACGGTCACATCCGAGACACAAACATAGTGCAAACAACGTGCCAATCCAACAACGACTGCCCCCAAAATTTGCAGCTCCCCCCCAAGGCCCCACACTACGATTTGAATAGTGGGCTACCCTCCTATTTTTGGAGGCTGCCCCACATCATGGACTACCCTAGATGACACGCTTTCTCAATGTGCAACCTGCCAAGATGTAGTTAAATTTTGGATCCTGGGTTCTGCGCATACTCAGGCTGCCTGTGTGTTTGGTGCCGTGCAATGTGCATACCTTGCCGCTTCCCAGTTTTCTTGCTTGCTGTTTGGTGTGGGCAATTTGAGGTAGAGGAGCCCAGGCAGTAATTGCACACCGACATCCACGGGCTCATTTGCCAATCGTCTCAAACTTTGAGAGGTGGTTTCCACGAGCTCGCTTTTGTTTATAAATTCCCGACGAAGGTGCTGGGCTGCAGCCATTTGAGCGGTAAACACAACATTTGTGCGTTGTGGTGAATCCACTCAGGAAGGGGAACATATGGGGTGTCCATGGATTTCTCTGTGAAAAGCAGCTACCGCATAAAGGATGCCCTATTTTCGCCATGGCAATCCGCCGGAGCCCTGGGTCAAGAGGGAGGCAACATACGCACGAAAAGACGACTGGCTTGGGCTATGGTTTTGCCTCCATCCAAATAATATGGCAGTTTGTGATTGTGAATGCGTGGCCCAAACGAGAAAGGTTCTATTACCGAGAGTTGTTTCCGTTTTCTTTGCTTTTTTAGGGGGGGGTTCAGGCAGATCCTGGGGTTTTGCAAATACTCTGGCTGTCGTGTTGCCTTCCCATCGTCTCTCACTTGGGAACACCCAAATGATGGTCTCCCTTCCTCTCATTTCAAACTCGGCCTTCCCCGAGTCATTGAAGGGAACGCAACGTGCTGTCACGCAGCTTGGAGCCCAATGTCTTGCTTGCGCGCAGAACACCTGGCGTTAAATTCGCCCGGTGCGCGCCTGCGTGCCTGCGTGCCTGCGTGCCACCATTTTGCGCATGCGAACAGTCGACTGGAGGCTATGAAGGCCAGGAGTGAAGGAAAGAGTTGAGGAGTTTTGGCGGAAGCGTTATGCAAGAACACAAGACACACCTAAACCCTAACGCACCTCAACTTGTCACTCAAACCAAACAGCAGGCAGTCAAGAAAGCAGGAAAGCGCAAACTGTGTACGCACATTATACACCAAAGACCAAACATACAGGCAGCCTGAGTATCCACAAACCCCAGGATCCAGCTCGACCCCCACCCAAACCCATGTTTTGTTTACCGCTCAGCTGGCCCCAACCAAAAAAAAATCTCCCAAGGGGAAGGTGGACGGAATCCTGGAACTTCTCCGAGCCGACCAGCTTCTGGTCATGCACCAACGGCCACACCTTCTCCGCGACCTGCCCATGTCGCCGCTGCGCGCCAATTCGCGCTATGGGTTTGCGGAGCCTCCAGGAGCGTGCGGGTGCGCATCGCCACGTTGCGGGCCAAGTTTTCGTCGTCGTCCTGCCGCGCCAGGCCCGGAGTCACACTTCTGCCAAAAGGAGAGCGGCGAGAGTCTTGAAACCGAGCCTGGCGTATCAACAGTGCGAAATCCGCAAACACGCAAACATAGTCAATGCCATCAGCGAAGCATGCACATTCCTGACAAAGCCGCTCGGGGATGGCAAGGAATGCTGATGTCTGCAGCGCTTGACGTGTTCGTCGTCGATACCTCAGCTGGCTCAAGGCCACTGGAAAGCGTTTGAAGGATGAGATTCAGGTAGCTTCACAGGGTGGGGAAGTGACATTCGCAAGAAAGGGGGTTTTGGGGGACAGTGGCTTCTGAATGACATGCCGGAACGGGAACAGGATGGCTTGAAGTAGGCATGAGAAGGGGCGTGGCCAGCATACAAACGCCTTCACACCGTGTCAAAGCCAGAGCCGTAAGGATCGAAAAGGGTGAGGGAGAGGGAGCGGCCTCATGAAGCCAGAGAAAAAGTGCCAGAAGGCTTCGGTCGAGCAGCTCCAGCAAGGCACGTGTGACGGCGCCATTGTCGGCGAACTGGGCAATTGGGTCCCTGCGAGCGCAAACTCCATGAAGCAAATTGCCGGAGGTCTTTGAATCCCAGCAAAAGCATCGAGCCTCAGACAAACAGCAAAACCACTGACCCAATGGAGCTGAAAGGCTCTTGGACAAGAAGAGTCCTCTCTCACGCCTCCAGAAGTCTTCCTGCAGCATGTGAGGCAGCTGGGCCTCGCGGAAGACGTTGCTGCGGCAGTGCGCCCGGAACCTGGGTGCCGCATGCAAGACATCTTCCAATCACTAACTTTGACTAAGTGCAAACGACGGCTAAGTGCGCTGCACGAACATGGCAATGAACTTGCCTTGGGAGTTCTGGAGTCTCTGCACTGCAGTTGGCACACACCATTTGCTTGGCAATGCCTCAAGTTTGGCCCTGGGGTTTATTAACGTTTACTGCGGGCTCCACCAACTTCATGGAGACTTGATCATGGCCCACACAACTGCCACATTTTGGCATCGGAACCCGAGAGATCTGCGCCAAGGCACGCTTTTCATCCCAGGGCAAGGTGCCGTGGTGGATGTTCTCCACAATGAAGAGCTCGTGGGCTCCGAGCACCTCACAGCTCAAAGGTCTCTTTTGAATACGGGAGGTGATATGAAGTGAGTCAATGAGCGTGCGACCGTGTGGAAGGGCATCCACTTCTCCTAGCCGATCTGGTCAAGGCTATGGGAGAAGCAATGCCGCAATGCCACTGGTCACTGGACAGTGCCCGGCGCTTGACTTTGGGTGTGTCTCTCTATGCAGTCGCTCTCTTTTCGAGCAGGGCTGCGTTGGCGAGCACAACAATCACTCAACAGAGGTCCTTCTTGCCCAAATTGGGCTGCACCCAGCTGCGGAAGTTCTGCCACCATTTGTTGGCCTTGTCAGCAGTTTTTCGGGCCGAGCACTTCATGGCGAGTCCTGGCCTCCGGGTCGGTGTCCAGCTCCTCTTGCAAGCACTCTGCAGCTTCCATACGAAGCTGGCACTGCAGGAACTGGAAGAACCTCAGACTCGTTGCTTCGCACCTGCTCCACATGGCTGTGGGTCAAAACCCTGTACCCCTGGTGAACATCTACATAGGTGGTACATGGGTGTTCATCTGCCCCAATATGGAGGCATACGTTATGACCCATGGCCACATTGACATCGGACAAAAGCAAAGCGAAGGCGATTCGTGAAGCGCGAGCCATGGAGGAGTGACGTTTAGGCCCGAGCTCTTCCAACGCTCGGTTCTGCCTGGGTACATGCAGGCTAGACCCCGACCAGCGGCTGCCCCAAATACAAAGGACATGACAAAGGCTTCAGCCAAGTTCGGGATTGTTTGCTTGATTTTCTTTTGTTTCTTGCCTGGGCCTGCTTGCAAGCCCGCAAGGCTTTGGGGATCTCGCAAACCGGACAATATTAGTCTCAAACCATAAAAATGGCGTCCTGGCACGAAAGCAAACCTGGCAGGTCTGACGACCTTTGAGGAATGATGCACGCCCTCCTCAAATATGTCTGGGATTTGAGGTCTACAAAACTGTGGGAGGATAGCCTGGAAAACTCAAGAGGCGCCGAAGGAGATTGAGCCTGAGAAAGGGCAACCTCAACGCACAGCTCACATCAGCTCACTGCTGCCATGTTGCACATCCATGGATTCGTCATGGGTTATGCACGGTCATGGATTGTCAGGGGACTTCTTGGTTCAGGGAATCTAAAGCTTGCCTAAGGCGGCTCTTGTGACTTGGATACTCTGAAAGTCAAAAGCAGGCTCGAACTGCCTCACTCAGTTCTGGAATGTTCTAAGAAGGTTGGCATGCTCTATGCCGAAGTCGACTTGGTGCTGTTCATGGTGCTTTGTCATCATTCACCTTCTGAAGCCACGGACGTGATGCTTCCATGCAATGCGCATCCGTAAAGCAGCTCGAGGCCAGCGAATTATTTTGCCGGGCAAGCTAGGGCAGCTAAGGTTTGACTCGGTCAGCCGTAGATGGTGAAGGGCTTGCCCATGGTGGACTTGATGTGCAGCCTCTTCACCTGGCACGCTTACACATCAAGCCAGCTTAAACAGGTGCCTTATTCTAACGGGCCATGCAAAAGCCAATGCCACACTCAACAGTCTTTCTCCTAGCATACATGATAGGTTTAAGGAACGCAGCCGCTCTTGGAACATGCTGTCACTGTTTGATCATGCACATGGAAGGCTCGCGTTGTTCCAATTCTTCTTCAGCAGCGACACCAAGAAGTTGATGGCCATGAGGCAATTCTGCCTGGCACGGTCAATCGATAGATATGACAGGCGCCAAACGAGTACGAATAGAAAGACGGGAAAGGATAAATAATACGAGAATGAGGTCACGAGGTCTGAGCCAAAGCAGAATCTACTTCCAACCATGTTCTCCCCAACTCTGAGGAATGGCACAAGCGCACAAGCGCACAAGCGCCCGCCTCAGCTCATCTGGGGTCATGCCCACATTTCCCACGGCCACGCCCATACACAGGACCTTCTTCAGCTGGAACTTCACCTATCATGGGCTCCAGAACTTCCATCCCTTCACTCCCTCCAGAAAACTCTCGGTTGCCATCATTTCTTGGTTGTTTTGCACTTTGAATGCTTCCAAACCTCACCTTGGCCCTTTAGTTTACTCCGGAATGCCGCGCCTGGCTTCTCACCTCTGTGACCTTGGTTTCCAGGTTGTCGGCGTGCTGCACGAGAGTGGGGAACTTGCCAGCCTCCAATGCCATCCATCAGGTAATATCAGGTAATGACATGGCCTAAACCGCAGATCCGGCCTTGTTCAAGCCTGGCCCCAACAAGCGGGGGATCTGCGGGATCAACACCTGGGCTCGGCTCATGCAAACGGAGGCAAGAGGCACTTCCGTCGCAGCCGTCCTGCGAGGCCACGAAGGCATCGAAGCTGTCTGCCAGCCTGAGGCAAGCACACCGCAGCCAAGCGGCGTCAAAGGCGAAAGGAGCGGCGCTTCTTCACCATCTTCTTGTTCTTGTTCAGCTTCTTCAGGTCCTATCGACTTGTAGAAGGAATGAGTCCTATCGACTCGTTTTACCCAAACATTGAACTGGGGCCCTTGGCCTCAACACTCTTGAAGGGAATGTTGGCCTCGGCTCAATCAATTCCATACGCTCAAGAACAAACCACATCAGGCATGCACCCGCTGTGCTTGCTCGCAATGCACAGCATCGCCAAGCACGCACACCTGGACACAGCTGCGGACTGCCGCCACAAAGCGAAAGTGACTTGCCATAACAACAGCGCCTTCAAGCGCGGGCGTGGCACGTGTGGCAGCTTGATGGTGCCTAGCTTGCCATTCTGGAGGAAGGCCACATAGCTTTGGTATCACTACGTTAAGACCATCACCTGCGAAACGCTTGTCGCGCTGAGTGTCGTAATCCTTCAGGCCAATCTGCAACTCCACCTGAGATTTCGGTCACATCAGCGGGGGCGATACCGGATGCTGCAGGCACCCCCTGCCCTTCGGTCAGCGCTCCCTGCCCCTCTGTGACTGGCGCCGTCTCCAAGAACTTCCGCTGCTTCTCCTTGCTGCCATCCAGAATCTGGCCCTCAGCAATATCGGTCCATGACTATATTTGATGGAAAATCCGCTGAGGCGTTTGGGTGTCTTCGGGCCCTGAGGGCCTGGCAATGCCCTTCTTCAAATTATCCACGTTGAGCTTCGACATGGCTGACAATTCTTGCCCACACACCTTGAGCCCGTGCGGAAGACAGACTTGGCGCGGAAGACTGGCAGCTTCGAACATCTTAGAAGTGCAGCGCTTTTGGACCAGCTCTTTGGCATGGTTGGGAATGCCCGGTCTGTACTTCAGACTGGGCTGGCACCGACCCGTGAAACTGCGGCAGCGCATGGCGCGCACATATCTCAAGCTCTGTTGAAGACCCGCCGTGGCGAGGAAGACATTAGCTGGACCTAGAACATCTGCCCAACCCAGCGTGGACTGTCTATAGATGCCTGAGTGCCGTGCTGCCTCTGGGAGGCAAAGCACAAAGGCCACGAGCCCCAGGATGCCCTGTGCCATCAACAACTGCGGCTCCGGCCTAGGCCGCACGAGCTACGAAAAGAGAACTCTGCGACAACCGTTCAACCCCCAGATGTGACCTGTGCACGTGGCCCCGAGATCAGCGTCAGGACCAGGAGAGCCGTGTTGGTGAGCGCATGGAGCACTGCCAGCAACAGCCGCCTTACCGAAAAGAAACGGCACAGCCGCAAGGCCGTTGGCTGAGATGCATTCGCACTGCGCTGTGCCTCCTCGCACCTGTGCAGGTGCTGGCAACAGTTGACCCGTCTCTCGAAAGTGCGCACACAAATCTGACCATAACATACCTAGGAGTTGCAGGTCGGAGGGCTTTCCTAGCTGTGGCGCCAAGTGCCTTGTGGTTTGGTGCCGAAGTCAGGTAAGGGGGGAAGGGGGGGGGGGCAACGTTCTCATTGCCTGAAAGTAAGCGCCAGGTTGGGTGTACGTCCCTGGTTTCTCGATCGTCGGCCACATGGATTGGGGTGTGGCCTTGGGGGGGGTGCTTTTGCCCGTGCAAAAAGGGACCCCTGGCTAATCTCACCAGATCGCAGTCCACCCAGGTCGGGCTCCAAACCCGTGTGGGCAGCAACGTCTTCGGGGC
This sequence comes from Effrenium voratum, assembly GCA_963377175.1. Classification (NCBI taxonomy): domain Eukaryota; class Dinophyceae; order Suessiales; family Symbiodiniaceae; genus Effrenium; species Effrenium voratum. The sequence continues at coordinate 524,049 of CAUJNA010003305.1, forward strand.
CTCTACAAACGCTGCTACCAAGTCGTGCAATCTGCAACTGTTCTCCAACAACTATCCTTCAAACCTGGTGGAGGATGTTGCAGTCGCAAGAGTAAGCGCCAATTCCGTGGCCACACGCCTTGAATCCATGTGGGAGCACATACAATCTCCGAACAAAGCAAGCACTTTTGTAACAAGAACAAGGCTCGAAAGGGGGAGCACCTGAGGCCGATGCTTACCTCCCAACCCCCCTATCCCAAACCCCGACCTCTCCATGTTAGGCTAACGTCTGGCCAATGAATTTTAGGGCATGTTTCGGGAAAGCACGACCCTTCTCAATCGCTCAGCGGACCTAGGTCGTTGACCCAGCATGTTGCGGAAGCTTTGGCCGAATTCAGTTTGGCTGGTTGAAAAGGCTGCTGATTTTAAGCTGGATTTGAGCTTTGAGGGTAGGCGTTGGTCGACCCGGGGGGTGCTCCTCAAGGTGGAAATTGGGGTTAGGGACGCTTCTGCTTTTGATATCACCTGACCAGCTGACCAGCTGACCAGCCAACGAAGCCAACGCTACCTTCCAAGCCAAGGCAGAATGAACAAACAGAACTCATTCCATAGTTTGCTGTGAACATTCCAAACCTTGCCAACTCTTGGCGGCACAAATATCCGAAGCAGTAGGAAGAAAGTTGATGAATTGGATGGCGCAAAGTCAGAGGAGGCGAATCTTCAAGAAGGATTCCAACTCTGGCTGAAGTCCTCATCGCAGGACACATGAAACTCTAGTCTGCTGACCCACAAGGTGCTCTTGCTAGAGGTTGTCGAACAGAACTCACTTAAACCATCTCCTTGCAATGCGTACCTTGCGAAGGTCGTTCCCTAGCGCAGCAAGGTCTTGCGACGCGGCTAATCTTGACATCCTATGCAAGCTGTCAGAACCTGTGTGCTGCAGCTAGAGGAGCTTTGTAACAAGTTCGCAGGCTTCTTTCATATCCTGTTCAAAATGTTGAGTCCTATTGCAGGGCCCAGAAATTGTAAAGGCTTTGCAAAAAGCAAGCAACACATCGCCACGAATCCGACTGCACGCTCCCACTCCACGCAGCCTGATATCTGCTCATCTGTGCCGCGGGATACCTGTCAAGCACAGTTGCTACACATCGAAAGAAGCATTGCCGACTCATGAGGTGCCACGAAGCCTTCTAACCATCTGGACCAACCATGTGCCTTGTCTGCCTCAAGGTGCAAAAAAACAGGAAGCACCTACCCTCACTTTAGTGGTCGTCTAAATCTCGACTACTTTAGACACATCCGCTGGCGGCACGGCGTATCTTCCCACTTCCCGCCTGCATGATCCAGAGCGCTCGCGCCAGGCCCAGGAAGCTGCCCAAAGTGGCTGCCTGCCGGATGTGGACTTCACACAGCACGCCTCGACGCCTCCCACCCCGCCCCTCGAAGTGCGTGTTATGGTTTTCTTACTTTTGACGGAACTCAAGGACGTCTCAAGCAGTTTGACTGGTGCACATTGCTAGCCCCTGCCGGCCAACCTCTGCCAGCATCAAAAAGACACCCAGGTATGGCCAGAGCTTTTCACTGAGTCTCAGCAGCTCCTGGAAATGCAAGCAAACAGGGCACATAAATGCGGCAAGCTTGACGTGAGACATGGTCAGCACGTGTCTCGTGGCATCTCTTTGGATCTTCAGGTCTTCAGCTCGCCTCTGAGAGAGCCAGTGCCAGCAGCAAGTTGGCAATGCTGAGGCCGCCAAGCAGAGCCTGGCCGAGCCAAGTTTCCGGGTCTAAGAGGAATGCAAGGAGAAGACGAAGGTGAAACCCCCGAAACCCCGGAGCTGAACAAAGCAGTCGGTGAAGCCTGACAGGTGGCGCAGCACACCGAGGCAAAGACCTGCAGGGAACTCCACGAATGAGGAAGAGATGAGATGGAAATACTTGGAGTGAGATTGGAAGGGCGGAAGTTGAGCATGCACATCAATCATACGCATCATATGCATCATACGCATATGATAAGCATATCAATGATGCTGCGCGATGCTGCACGATTATGCCACGCAGAATGTCCAAGCTGCACGTATTTGCTTGAAACAAGCGGCTGTTGAGCTACCTCGCCAGATGCTGAAACTAAGTTCCATCTTCTCAGGGTCCTTTGCCTTTTGATCAGCCACTGTGCCGGAAGATCCATGTTGGCTCAGAAACTACACCTGGGATTCAACCAACACCTGGGCCACCGCAGAAATTGCGTGGCATGGCTTTCCGGTGTCTGGATCCTCAACCTACCCTCGGTTGCGTTGTGCTCCCCTGCCAAAAGTTTAACTAGTGGTTCAATGGAAAACCCATTAGTGGGCAAAATGTTTTAGAGTCCTAACATCCCTTGGCAAAGGCCTCGCCATGTTTTCGCCCCAAGCGAAAGTGACAGCTGCGCGCTCGCCTGGCATTGCCAGGCCCCGGCCAGGAGCTCGGCCACCGCGGCATCCTCTGGCTCCAGCAGCAGCAACTCGGCGGCCTCGAAGAGTGCTCCTTCCCCGGAAAAATGAATAAACAAAAGATACAACAAAAATACAGAAAACACGATTTGCCTGCTGGGTTGGAGCCAGTTCTGTTGATAGGAATGCTTAGTGCATTTCTTTGGCACAGCCCTCTGTTCCTTCAACAAACGACCCTTAGATGCCCGTAGCCAAATCCGGACAGCCAAACCTCTCTTGCAACCAAAGATTTCGGACATGTCGGATGTCTCAAAATGTCTCACAACTTGTTGGGGGGAGAAGCAGCTGCGCTTCAGCCAGGCCATCTCTGGGGCCCCTGCATCTGGATCCAAAAGCATTAGGTTCTCACGGCCCAAGGAAGTGATGCGTTTGGACCTGCGCCGGCTTGCCAGTCCCAACATGACTTGAATGCTTCGACATCCGAAGCATCGGCGCCAAGCTGTGAGACGTCGCACCTCGAAGTGTCACCTGTGGCGTTGGCTGTCGCCCCACTTCGTCAAAAGGCGAGCTCCGTGCCTTCGCGATCCCGCTTTCCTTCACGAGGCTCAACTTGTGGCGTGAAGCCGTTTGCACTGGTCGCACATGGCCCGCCTGTCTTTTCGTGCAAAGCCTTGCGGGACACCGGCCTGGCATCTCACCAGCTGGCATAGCTGCTATGATGTGATCCCTGACCAAATCGCACAGTGCCCCGTTCTCAACCATACTGCATTTGTATTACTTGGACCACTCTTCTATACCAGGCTGAAGTGCTGGCAGTCTTTCCACGTGGCCGTGAAGCAAGCCGTTGATCATGTGTATGTCTTTCGATGTCCGATTGCAAGTTACAAGTGCTTTGTGCCACATCTCCGCAGCCTTCTCGAGCCTGTGTTGTTCTGGCGCACTAGCATTGTCCGTCTTGTTGTTGTTGTTGTTGTTGTTGTTGTTGTTGTTGTTGTTGTTGTTGTTGTTGTTGTTGTTGTTGCTGCGCCTGGCAAGTCTTGTTCGGTGACGAGCACTCTCTACATCAGGCAGAGGGCTGCGATGCGTTTTTCAGCACAGTACAAGACGCGCAAGCCCTGAGCCACTAGAAAGTGCCGAGGCTTCCTCCCAGGAGGTTCAGGAGCTGCCGCTGCTTGCAGAAGAAAACGAGTTGGTGCTCGGTGGGAAAGGGCAGGCTCCGCTTCCACGCCACTTCCGCAAAGCGCTTCTCGAAAATCCGCGCTTGGGACTCTTCGGGATCCCTCCAGCCTTTTTGGGCACGTGCCTCAGTCTCTTCATTTAATAAACGCTGCTTGATCCTTGGCACCATTGTCATTCGCTTTGTCAGAAGCCGCAATATCAGCCCAAACAACATACGCCGTAAACTCTTCCGTGAGCCTCGCGGACAAAACCCTTGCGCGAAGCTTCAGCGACTGTGGCACGCCGCGCGGAGCCCAAAAAAAGAAAAGAAACGCATCTGGTTCTGCGCTCCACGTAAGCTTCGTTTGCGCTGCCTGAATCACCTGAAAGAGTTGTGCCTGAATCGCCGGTTGTCACGCAAGTCCTGCACGTAGAACTCCTGTCGCGTACTGATACCTCGAGAAAAGGGGGACTTGACGTGGGCCTCAAACTGACCTCGGGGATTCCCGTTTTGCAATGGGGCCCCAGCGCGCCGGGCTTCTTGAAACCTGAGAGCTCAGTTCATTGCCAGCTCCCTTTCTAGCGGTCAGAGGATGCAATGCAAGGCCGAACGAAGCCCAGGCTCAGACATTTGTGGGGCTTTGCCCAGATACCACTGGCCCCTAGCAACAGCAACAAGCTGTGATGATGAAATCTGCTGCGCCCAAAACCTTTGAAATGCACTCAACAAGCTGTGAGCAACCTGTGCTGACTGACTGCACACCTCGCAGTCTTCGCTGTAGACCTGTCAGTAGGCTTGACGCCAATCATGCGCTTTGCGCTTTGCCCAACTGGAAGCAGAATGCAAGCGCATGAAATCCTGAAGTGAACAAAGGTGTCCCATTCTTTGCTTGGCCATGCCGCTGAGGTCCATCCATTCTGAATTCGGCCTGCAGCCGTCCCGGTGGCGCCGGCGCCAGCGGTGCAGGCGCGGGAGCTGCATTGTAACCCCCGCCCATGGGCCGAGGGGCAGGAGCGGCATCCCAGCCGGCCATGGGAAATTGTGGCAGAACATGCCCTGACCTTGTGGAAAATGGTTGCTGGCGTTTTCCCTCCACTCAACTGTCGCCAACCCCAGCTTGCAAATCAAACCTTGCAAACAGGCGTTGCAGTTTTATTTTTGCCTTGAAGAAGTGCTTGCTTAAAGTGTTGAGCAAAGCCAGTTGCTCTCCTTCTCTTGCATAATATGGTGGCTGAGCAAATTGCACTCTCACTCCGGCCTTTCATGATTCACTATGAATCTCCAACAGCCGGCTCTTTGCAAACTCAACTTCTGGCACACTTCGCAATGATTCTTTTGGCAACAATGGGGTCAAGACTGCTCTGTTCACTTCAGCCCAGCTGAGACAAATGCTCCAGGCTGATGAGTAGAAAAATGAGCCACGCCAGCACTTGGGCGTGGGTTTGGGAGGCGATATCTCAGTCCCGGACTGACTTGCTTGCTCACATCTCCGGGTTTCCCGGGTCAAAGTGGGGGTGTCTGATAGGTGCCAGGGACATCCAAGAGCACCTAGCTATACCCCGGCCATCTCAGCAGATCCAAGGCATCCTAGAAGACTGGGACAGAGTTGGCCGTGCCATGCGTGTCCAAACCACGAATTGAACACCCAAATTGTGACGTGGCAACACCTCCTGCGTCTCACAATGTGCGCGCTAGCATTCTTTTGCTCTGTTTTGGAGGTCAGCCCATGTCCTCAATCCACTGAGCGGGCCGGCTTGTTTGAGCTGGGCCTGAGTCTGGCATGCCCAAATTCCACAAGGCAAAGCAATAAGAAACGGGCGCAATCATGGCACCAACAACCCATCACAAGGCAAAAGGTCAAGTATGGTAATTAGTTGGGTGTGAGCCAAACTATCCCGGTGTCATTGATGACGAGTTCCAACATCCGTCGCACATGCCTTTTGGGGGCTTTTCAACATGACTTCTCCTGAAAGCTGTCCTTCCGCCGCCCTGCAGCGAATCTTCCCTGCTCTTCCGCGATTGGACATCTAAGTCTCAACACGGGCTGTTGCCGGTTTTCGCTCGTGGTTTTCGGTCGCTTTTCAAACTTACGAGCTTGCCACGTGATGAGACTAGCGCTGGAGCTCTGGAGGGCAGCCGTCCCCAGGTTTCTGGAAAAAAGATGTCCGGCATCGGCCAATGAGCACTCCTCTGTGGAAGGCTTGCAGCGGCTTGCCTTGAGAAACTCGCCGCTTTTGCTTGGCTTCCGCGCTGTTCCTTTCTTCGACGCACACCGGCACACACACACATGCACACATACTCTAACACCCGTATATCCCTTCCGCGTCTCTTGTTCAGTCAGCTCAACTCGTCTCGCCAAGTTAAGTCAGCCTGGCTCCCCGCCATTGCCACGCCGGAGCCTGCCCTTGAAGCAGCAGCTTCGCTTCATCCGATTTTGATCGTCTCTGTTGCGGTCCTTCTTTTCCAGGCGGCTCTTCGCAGCTTGTTGGGCACGCATCCGCCACGCGCCAAGACAAAAGCAATGCCAAGCTTCTTAAGGCAGTCCGAAGCCGCTCACCTGCCCACGCCCGCCACCATCAAGGCCGGATCTTCTCTTATTGGATCTGTCCTTTCTGCAAAACACGGATCTAGCGCAACTGTTTTCTACAGCCACTGCGCACCGTGCCTCAACCGCAAGCGCAGGGTAGAACCGCAAGCGCAAGCAACGAGCCGGACTGCGAAGCTCAGTGCACTGCCTTCCGAGAAGCTCAAGAAATCTCGTTGCCTTTCCAGGCGCGGTCGCCAAATCGGCTCATGCGTCAGTGAGTCAGGTCTCACTCGGTCAGCCGAAAGAATCTGATCGTTGCACTTGAGTTGCTTTGTCGATCTGCCTCTCTTCCCGATTGCTGGCAGTGTCGGGGCACCCGACTGAGCTTTCCCGTCACCCGTTCTCGCAATGAAATGCTCGCGCTCAACGGTGAGACGACCTGCTCGCCGGCGAGCCCAAAATCGTCGTCTGCTGACGTCCATGATGGCTCATCTGCCATCCGATCGTTCGCTGGCTGTTCCGTGCTAGCTTCTCGCTGTGCCCGTCATTCTGCTGGACGAAGCTGAAGCTCAAGCTATGCTCAAGCTGCTCCGCTGCAACAACCAAATGCGTGGGTCGTCCACGATGTTCACAAATCTGAATTTTGTTAAGCTTCTTCGAGGCCCCTGCGGCGGCAGTGACGCAGGAGGCACCGTCTCTTTATTCATCCTTGGCATCGACACCATCTCCGACCATCTCCACATAGTCAGCCCCAATTCAAACTTTACCCAGGCTCCCGGCACCGAATCTGCTCGCTCCAGAAGGTCCTGGTCAGCTATGACAAAGCACATGAATTACGTATTATATATAATATGTATATATATATATATCACCGTCTGTTGCAACAATCATGGATAACAATTTTAATGCCACTTGTTTCCCGAGACTGTGCTGTCCTCTGTGCTCATGTCTGCCATGGCATCCATGGCCTGCCCAAGCGTGCACTCAGCCCTGTTGATGGTGGCAAGTAGCTCAGAATGATGCGTTCGGTGACGCTTCTTTGCCGCGCCTTCTTTGCCTGCTCGGTAGAGATCTTGTTGCCGGACAACCTGGTTGCGATTCTCTGTGACGTGTCCTTCAAGAACAAATGCCAGTGATGACCGGAATGACCGGAAACAAGCTGGGAGCAACACATCTGCAACATCTGCGGGGGGATCTTGCCCATCATCTTCTTGGCCTGTTCCAGTGCCTGCAAAACATACGATGGCAAGGAGGAAAAGATGATTGTACCTATGGCTCAGACTGGCCTCTGGGTTCGACCGCAGCTTCTCCACTGCCGCTCGCATGGCTGAGGTGTCGGGCGGGCTTGCTGGGGCCTGATCAAAAGCCACTTCGCCACTTCGCACTGGTTTCTTATCTTCATTTGTTGTCTAGGTCCTCCAGTTGAGAGGCTAGAAAAAGGGTACCTTCTGGTCTGTAGTTTATTTTACTGGGGGAACCCTCCCCCCACAAAAGGGTAAAAGGGTACTACTGGGGGCTTCTCTGTTTAATTGGCTGTTTTATTTCATTCATGCATCCTGCCAGCCTGCCCAGCGCCTGCCGGCGCCGCCTTGTCAGCGGCCCCTGCTGCCGCCAGCAGCGCTGCACGGGCCCGGTCGGCATCCGAGGACTCTCCTCCTCGAAAGCATGGCTCAGATTGCTCAAATGACTTAGATGGAGAAGGATCAAAACTAAGCCACCAAGAAACCGCAGATTGTAGTTCATGCTTCCATTTATCAAAGTTCCATTTTGGGTTTACCCTATTTTCGACCCACAGCCAAATGACTCAGATGACTCAGATGGAACCCAAGGTGCAAGACGGCACCTTTCTGCATGCCCCAGCCTGGTCCGCCAGGTGCCGGGGGCAGCTTCACGGTCTGCGAAAAACCGCTCAAGGCCGGTAGGGTTGCCGGGTTCAAGACAACGGCCTGGACGTCAATGCCCAAGAGCTCGCACAGATAGTCAACCACCTGAACTTCTGAAGAGACAAAACAAATACAGGGCACATTCGAAGGGCCAGGCCTGCCCCTTTCGGTTTGCACGTGCCGCGTCGACCACAGTCTGCCCCTTGCCTGGGTTTGAATCGAAACCAATAAGCCAAACCCTGTGATTCAAGGCATTTGGTGCTCTAAGGCCGCTCGGCCTTCTTGGGATCCTGGCTGTTCCGGAAGTCCTTCCATGACTGGTCAGGCCACTTCTCCTCGCACGCCTGGATGAGCTCCTCAAAAGAGATGTTTGGCATGTACATGCTTTCACTTACAGACCCTCCCCTGAAACAGCCGAAACCAACAGCTTGGCTTGCAGGCGCAACATGCCACGGAAAGAGCTCCCCGTTCGGAATTACGGGATCTTGACAAAATATGCTGGCACGACTTCTGAGATGGCTCTTTTTTCCTGGCACTTCCCTAGCCACATGGAGGTAGCCGTTAGAATGAGCTGCCTTTTGGAACTAGCCTGCACAAACGCTCTGTGTGTGTGTGTGTGTGTCTGTGTATGCAACATAGCAAATGGTCTTCATAGTACTGAACAAGAAGTGCGTTGTCACAGCAACGGTAACACAGCTGATAATCTTCTGGATTGCTGGATCATACAGTATGCACCATGCAGAGACGGCGGAGAGTTTCCAGCTCCAAATGCTACAGCCAAATGGCATGGCCAAGTGTGCATGCCGGCCTTGCTATACTGAGTGCATTGCGACATCTATCACAATCTGCGGACAACCAACATGTGATTTATGCATCACACACACAAACACACACACACACACACATACACACATACCCATCCTAATCCAAATCAATGCTTGCGTGGTTGTTCAGAATACCAGCCGTGACGTATCCGCCACTGCAGCGGAAGAACACCAGCTGTGACGCCAGTGCAACGTCACAAACATGTTTCAAAACAGGCCTGGGACTAGGATGACATCGTCACACAAATGGGGCTACAACAGCTTGGGGTACAAAGCCAGGCCCAAACAAAAGAGACCCAACAATGCACCTGGGGACAAATCCGCAAGGCATGGTACAGAAACATCTTGTGAAGTCACTGTCACCATCTACGGTCAAGCCTCGGACATCAGTCTGGAGTTTTCACTAGCGATTGTCTGTTGAACTCACAGCATGGGGGCAATCAAGTCTAAATTTACTTTTGAAGTGCCTTATGACGCCACTGGCCACGAAAGGATCTCTTTGACTAGACCCACCAAATAAAAGCTTTGAGCAGCATGGAGTCCTTGAGCACTTCCATATGTCCATAGCCAGAAGCATAGTGCAGCACTGTGTTGTCCTGCTGGCCGAAAGTGCTGCCCTCTGCATGGAACTATACTGTACTAGTGATGAGAACACTTCTCCTGGCCATCCTTGAGAGTGACGTCAGCGCCTGTCGATGACTCAGCTAGCTATCCAGCTCAGCTCATCCAAGCTGCCTCGCGCCAGCAGGAGCTTCACTGCCTCCAAATGGCCACCTGAGGCAATACACACAAGAGTCACAATTTCTGAAAGGAAGCCTCGCATGCCGCTTGATTTCTCCAGGCGGCATGCCACTGCATAGCCCAGAGGCCTCAAGGTCCGTGCACATGCACTGCTGATGCGTCCCTCTGGGAGGCCACAGATCGCCTCTGCATGCGAGCTGGGAGGCAGACGCGATCTTCTTCTCGTCCCATTTGTCGATTTCGGCTTCCCTATGCAAGGCAACTTGCTCAGGCTACTTGAACATTGAACTCATTGAACATGCTCAAATATCCACAGTGTGGTTCTCTCCCAAAAGCTGACAAGGCTCTCATCAAGCATCTCGTTGATGAAGCTGACCTCATTTGACTGCTTGCAAATTGCTCTGATGATGTGGAACATCTGTTTTCACAGGCTGTGTACGTGTCCAACAAACCTGGACGTGTTGTGCTGAGAAGCCTGCCTCACCCCGCAAGGCAGCCTGCCATGCCAGGCAGTCATTTTTGCTTAGGAGCTCTACGTTCCACTTGCAGCTCTTCTTACCACATACCGAGCCCGCCTCATGCAAATTCTTGGGAGCTGGCGTTGACTGCCTGCGGGTTAAGCCCGATCAAGCCCTGCCAGCGGAGCATGTTCCAGCCTCACCATGTCCTCAAAGGCGCCGTCGGGGAATTTGCCGGTCCTGGCGAGGAAGCCCCTCAGACTGATGGCAGAACGCGCAACTGGCCCACTTCGCTGTCCTCTCGAACTCCTCATAGCCTACAATCTCCTGGCGCAGACCAAGCTTCACCTTAGCGAAGGTTTTTCAAGCTGTTGCCAACAGCACAGGTCCAACCAGGGCCCAACAAGCTTCCATAAGCTTCCTCCAAACTCATTCAAGTCACGACCTGCGTCTGCAGCAGAGAGAGCGCTGAATTCATGGAGTAGTACACGGAAACTGCCTTGCCAGCTCAGCAAGTCTGGGGTTGGCGAGTGGCTTCCCCAGTTCAACTCAAACAAAACGGCTGCTTGCACCGCTTTTCCTGTGCTTACAAATGCCCATGGCTCGCTCAAATCACGGACATGCCTGCGGCAGTTGCAGCGACAGGCTGCCAATGAAGTACACCGAGATCCAGGGCAGAACCTGCAGGGAAAGGGCTAACCTCAGAAACAGTACTATATATACATATATATATATATTTATATGTACACCAGTGATTTCCAAAGGAAGGTAGATCCATGGGTGCCATATATATATATAAATATTATATTATTAATATATATATATATATATATTTCTCAAACATTTGACTTGATGTCTTTGCCATATTTGCAACGTTTTTCATCTTCCATCGTCAAAGTGAGCTCCATGAGCCTTGCGACCTGACGCCCGGCCTGCAAGACCACGTTCTGGGGGTCGTCCTCTGATGTCTTCGGTCTGCCGGTTTGCGCCTAGCCACAGACTCACACGGACCCCAGCGCCCTTTCCAATTCAGTCTCTCGCCTGCTGCTGTTGGAAGACAGTGAATCCCACGAGCAGTGCTGGGAAGACCTGAGAGTCAACTCAAACAGCTTCTTCCGCGGCCGCAACCATTTCACTCAATCAGGTCTATGCTGCTCAGGCGCGAGGTAGCACAAATAGTCATGCCAACCCATGGCCGGCTGGCCATCTTGGAATTGCAGCAGCCAATCATATCTCAGCTCCAAGGCCACAGTCCAAGTCAACTCAAGTTGCTCGACACTGGCCATGTCTGATGTGTCCTCCCCTCCTCGACAAGCAGTTGAAACAATGCTCGTGCAAATGCTTTGCTTCCTCTTCAGGAATTTTACGACTGTCACTCATGTCCAGCATTTTCGCGCAAGGCAACTGGATAAACACCACAACTGTTGCAAATGTTCCCTTGATTTGAGATAAGCCACTTGAACTGGAAGTCCGGGTTGGGCTGCGCCAAAGAAGGAACCCAAAGCCATCCCTCTGTGTAGTGAGGGAACTTCTCCGCTGCCAAGCGCCGCCAAACGCCGTATAAGCTCCTTGGTTTAATTGGTCAATCACCATCTCAATGTCCTGCGTTCTGAAGCGTTCTCTGAGGCCTGTCTCGGGTGCTAAGCCCTCCACCAAAAAATAGGCAGCTGCAGCAACACAGGCAGGCAGCCACCAAGCCTCAAGTTCCCGACTCAATCTCACCTTCACAATGTTCAACGGCTGGCAATACGTTTCCGACATGGAGACAGTATGCTTGGTCGCGCACAACGACAACATGCTAGAATGGCAACGGATGCAAAAGCAGAACTGAGACCGGGACGGGTTCACGTCCATGACCGAGTACAGCTGTCCAAGCAGCCGTTGTTGGGTGTCCGGGTCATCCTGGCACTGCGAAGGATGGTTGCCTTTCTCTAAGACTCCAATGGCCCATGTGGAGCGCAACCCGCATAAACGCTCACACAAATTGAGGCGAGCATGGCGGGGCTGAATCAAAATGACTCGAGTCACTCGAGCCTTGTACTTCTCCTGGATCTCTTTCACCTTGGGGCTCAGCAGCTGCATCATGGAGGTGCTCTTCAGCTGCCCCTGCGAGCATGGTTATAAAGTTATAACTGTCGCGTGTCTGTGTGTGTGTGTGTGTGTGTGCTGGCAGTGAGCAAGTCTCCTGCTGCAAGGGGAAGAACACCAGCTTGATGAAGGCCGTGTACAAAACGATGGTCCAGCCGAAGGCCTGCTCTACGCCTCAAGACATGTGCCTTCAACTAATCAGGGAACTTCAGCCAGTTTCAGAGCACTGGGGCACGAGCCCACTTCGCGGAGCTTGTTATCAATGGACTTGATCAACTCAGACTGGAAGCCAATGAAGCCGTTCCACCAGTCGTCCGTGATAGGCTTGTTGTTCATTGGATCCACCAAAACTGCGCCATCAGCTCCGTAGAGATACGTCGCGTTCGGGTCCAATTCCACTTCGGCCGCATAAGCAGGTGGAACGAGATCATGTGCAACACGCCCCGCACCTTCAGAGAGGGCGTCCGCCCACTGCTGCCAAGCTGCAGCAACATCCGCGGCATGAGGCATAGACTGATCCCCAGCATGCTGCGCAGCATGCTGCCACAGTTGCTGTGCCTGCTGCACAAACTCGGCCTGACCCCCGTGGTTCCACATTTGCGCCACGTGGTGCAGGAAGTCCGCGCTCTCCGGCAGGGCTGCAGCCACCAGCCGTTTTTTCAACGGCTTCCGCGCCCTGCGGCTCCAAATGCCGCCAATGCCGCCAATGGCCGCGAGGCCCACAGGAGCGCCTGAAACTCGGCCAGCGCCATGAGGCCGCGGTGCCGGGGCCGCTCCGGTGCTGGGCACTGTGGGTGGGCCGGACACTCCGCGCGCGCGCGAGGAAGCCACGAAGGCCTCGGAACCGCTCGCCAGCGCGCCAAGGGCCGCCATCACCTTTGCAGCCGACTCCCGCTCCATGAGTCTCACAAAAACCAGCTGCGGACAGCGAATATTCCGTAAACAAAGTTCAAAGTTGTTGCGTTTGCGATTTGATCAAGTCCTCTTGCACCTCTTGTCGCAGGCTTGGCACACATTTTCCTCGCCAGTACTCCATCTAAAGCTCATCGAAAGACTGACCGTCCGAGTACGACCCGAAGGGCAAGTAGCCAGCCTGCGTGACACTTGCAGTTGCCACGCTTGGAATCTCGGCACCTAATGCTTGATTTACCCGTTTCCAGGATGCTTCTTCGCACATTACTTTATTTTGCGTCTTTACTCTATGTGGCTGCAAATCTGCGGCAAGCGCAAGAGCTGCTCCATCCGAACATGACGTGTGGCCCAAAGCAAAAAGGTTTCACTTGGGAAGAGCTCAAAAGAGTTGGTCAACGTCGGTTCTTGTTGCTTGCCTCGGCTCCACACCTTGTTGGACGGCCTATCCGATACAAGATCGCTGGCAGGGGTCGGGGTTCAAGTTGGCAGGGCTGGCCCTTAGCTGCTCGTGCAAATGTTGGTGGTGATCCAAGATGTGCACCAAATAGACTTGCTAAGCATATGTTCAAGTTTTGTCTAGGAGCTGTTGCTGATGTATTTACCTCTCGGTGTCTTGAAACTGTGCTTGTTTCGGCGTGGCTGGACGAAGTCGTTCACTTTGCACTGTGTCAAGTGTTGCCGTCCATGACTGCGCGCTGGCTCATTTGCACCTATAGATTTGCTTTGGTGCACCAACAATTTGCTGCACGTTTAGACACTGAACGCGCATCAGGCACACAGGCAGCTTCCGCGATGGCAGGCGCCGATGAGTTCGGGTCCTCATGCAAACGCTTCGGCCTGCGCATGCAGCTGTGACAAATCTCCTTACAGTGGCGCTTCTTCTTTAGGTTTTTCTCAGCAAACCTTCTTGATCACGCTGGCGGTAAAAAACCCCAAGGTTGAGCCAACACCTGATGGTAAACCGTGAACCTTGAAGTTCGGCGGTGGAGTGTATGTTCCAGTATCTTGTGAGTTGCTCAGCGCCATTACTGGTGGTGAGACCTAGCTTATGTCTGCGGCTTTGCCTCTCTCTGCAAATTTGGCTTGGCACTGATACAATTCAATTCGCTGTCGTGGACATGCAGGACTTGGTCATGGTGGATTGCATGATCCAACAAACAGAAGGGCAGGATATCAGTCGGTTCACTTTGACCCCTGTTGCTGGGTTCCTTCTCTCCGATGCGGTGCAGCCTGGTACCTTCTGAATCTGCTCCATTGGTATGCAATCCCCGGGCCCTGATTTCTGAGGCTGGGGCCGCTTTCAAATTTCAAATATTTCAATCATCTGAAATAATTTGAATATATTAAATCCCCGGGCCCCCATCTAAAAAAAGTGAAATGTTTAAACTGATTTGAGGCCAACATATTTCGCATATTTGAAGAAACCGATTTGGGGGCTAAATATGTCAAATATTTTGAATCCCCAAGCTCTGATTTAAAATGCTTGAAGTATTTGAAATATTTGAAGTTTTAAATCGGGCTCAGATCCTGACCAGTGTTTTGACGAAGTTTTGTGGAAGGTGCTGAGTTGCCAAAGCCGTGGCGCACGGGTGCGCAGCGTTGAGCTGGGGGAAAAGTTTGCGATAGCAGGCGGTGTAAGATTGGCGTCTGCAGTTCGCGATTGGCGGATGGGAGGAGTATCTGCTTGACCTGCTTCGTGTCTCCGATAGGGTCACCCTCCGAACAGCAACTTGTATCCATTCACACTTCCGAGCGTTGCATCAAAGTACCCAAGTCCTGCCTCGACCTTGTCGTCGCCTTCTGGCAAGACCAGCCTCCGAGCAAAAGCAACTGACCATGTGGCACAAACAGGCGACTTTCCATGACAATGCCAATGTCATGCCACATGATATCATGCCATACCGCAGGCCAAAAACCAACTAACGTCCCATGAAGTTACCCACCAGCATGCGGCCAAGCTGCTCTGGATAGCAATAAATCTGCTTGCAGTTGTGGTACCTGGACATCTGGCAGTGTGCTAATTGCCATCCCTGCCCTCTCTGCCCTCTGCTTGCATGATCTCCACTCATCCGCCCCAACCCTCTCAGGATTCTGCCCGCCATAGTCGAATGGATTTTGGCCTTCTCTGTAATAGTTCTTGACCTGCCACGTGACGGCTTTTGGAGTCAACATGGCCTGTGGCCTGGGTGAACCTACATTGAATACAAACTGGTTAAACATAAGTCTCCGCCAAACTCGTTGAATAATATCACGGCCATCAAAGCAAATATGCTGCCGGTTCATCTACATTCGAATGAAGGGAGCTCCAGTTCGGGCGGCGTGTTGTGTAACACAAATGCAGTGCTGCGAAATGCACTTTGGCAGCTGCAGCTGAAACATCGCAACTTTGTGCGCACAGTTTGTGTTTTTGGACACAACACACACCTGAGAAAGCCATCGCAGCGTTGCCTTGCTTTACATGCGGCTCAGGCTCCATAGTTCCGCAGGCACAATGTCGCAGCATTTTCAGTTGCTTCCACGTCAGCGTTTGCAGCATGACCCTAGCCAAACGACCTCACACTGTCTGGCTGCGTCGGCCCATGAGAAGTTGCCAGCAGCTTATCGCTTTGCGTCAGTGCTGCCGAGAAGGCAGCGCCTGCCTCGCTCACAGACTCAGAGACCATCTGTGCGCACGCAGGGCGGCTGGCGTGGCCCCATCTTTCGGCAGTGAAAGCAAGCGGATCGGGGCTTGCGCGTTGCACCCGCAACGGCAGGCACTGAGGCAAGATCCGCAAGCAAATGGATCCACCGCGAAACGGGTCGCCGTGGAACACGCGCGCCTGGGCGTCTTACGACCGCTGCATGTTTGCAGGGCTGGTTTGTCGACGGCAGATGCGCGAGCGCAAATCATCAGCGCCCCGCGGTGCGGGCACTGCGCTTTGCCGCGCTTGACGACGCACGCCAAGCAGCATATTCGCGCGCGAACATCCTTCTTGCGCGCGTCACGTTGCACGCGTCTGTCACCAGCTACCGCAGAGTCTTAAGAGCGTGCTCGGTCGAGTATCCCGCTGCACCTCTTGCTTGCCCTATGCCATTGTAGGCGTTCACCACCCTTCCCCCAGCCTTGAGCGACATCGAGTCTGCCGGCTAGCATCAAATTAATCGCATCAGCCCCTAGTCCAATCATCAGCCATGGCGCTTCCAAGGCAGACCTTACATCTGTTGAACGAGTCTATGCCTTAACTTGCAGCCGGTCCCTGCACCCACCAGCCATTTAGTTTGAAACGGCAAAGCGGGGCGCACACGCAAAGTACCGAAGCTGGCAGCAAGGTCGCGAACACAATGTGGGAGCCAAGCCCAGCCAAAGCCTTGATTAGTTCTATGCCTGGTGAGCGCAAGCAGTCTGCAAAGTTGGGCGCCTTGCGTTGGTCCCGTGATCAAGGCCCCTTACACAAAATGCTGCCTGACACTAAACTTTGTTGCGAAATCCATCGCGGAGCTGCTTCATAAAACACATGTCCGTGTCCTCCACATCTCTAAGGAGCTTTAGATCGACTCCTACATTGATGTGCCTACCATCTGCATGAGCTGCAAGCTTGTCCAACCATGTCACAAATGAGACCCTTTGAGCAGATTGGAGCAATTTTGAACACGGCTGAAATCGAAGTCTTGGAATCTCTCCCGAACCCTCGACACTCCAGCAAATGGCAGCACGGTCCTTGATTTGGGGCCCGCACATGCTCGTTGGTCGTCAAGTTCTGCAGGGATATGACCGTGTGATACACGGAGAGAAGCAGCACCTTGGGTGTGAAGCCCTCCCAGCTCTGCATTAACGCTCGTCAGAGGTCGGAGCAGCAAACATCAGAAAGAGGCAATAAATGAAGAAGAACACCATGCACAGCTCCTGCGAAGCGTGACATTTCTGGAAAGCGGTTCTTCCTTGGCTCATCAAGTTGAAGCCAATGCTTTCCCGGAAGGCGGCATCTATCCTCGGACAGCACTTCGATCACCGTCAAAACGCCATAGTCAGGGCCGCCTTTGTCCTCTGCCTGTCCAACTCAAACGGGTTTTGGAGCGTTGCCACACAAATCCCGTAGCTTGATACGCGTGCAATCGCGTGCACATGTGGCAAGACAACCTTCTCGCCAAAGTAGCAGCCGGTCACGTAGAGGCACCTGAGGGGCTCTCAACGCCAGGATGGCCTGGTGACCAGTGACCAGGTCGCGTCACTTTGAGGGCCGGCACTGCAGGAGGAAAAATGTGGAGGCATAGATCAGCACCACAAAGTAGCGGTAGTTGTATAGCCCCACCTCTGTTGCCCCAAATTGAATCGTTATGCGATGCAATTGTTGCACTGGGACTGAGCAGCCCCACACAATTCCCAAGCCAAGTGCAATGGTGATCGAAGCGCAGAATGCAGTTGTCGCCTGGTGTGCATCACACAGTCACACCGATCGGTGGGCGGTGCCGTGGCTTTGAGTCCTTCGTTCGTGCCACTTTCAAAGCAGGCCAGCAGAGCAAAACGAGCAATGCTTCGAGCGTGGCGGTCTAAAAATATTGCAGGTCGTGCAATACCTCAGCTTTCGATCTTTCGGTCAGTGCATTTCTTCAGCTCGCCAGTCTTTCGGTATCCAAATGCAGGGAGATCCCAGGCCGGGGCTTCTGTTTCACGGTGATTTCGCTGATCTTCCTGAGACGTTTTTTTTTCAGTGTTCAGCCGAAGCAAAGGCTCTTCCACAACAAGTTCCCCACCCCTACTGCTCCGTAGCTCGGTTCCACAGTGCTTTTTGTGCCGCTCTCAGCCCGGCGCAAAAATCGGTGGCGAGGCACCCCTCTGAGGTCCAGCTGCTGCTCGAGCTCCTGCAAAGCAAGGTGGATTGAAATGAAAGGCAGGAGGAACGTGCGATGCGTAGAACGAATGGGATATACATGGGGAAAAACCAAGAAAAGCAACGAATCACCAAGGAAATCCAAGGAACATGAAGACCATGAAAAGAAACAAATAAACGAATCACCAAGAAACATACAGAGTGATACCGACTGGATCAGACGGGTGCCGATTATTGCATTCGGCTCCGCCAGGCCTTTGGGATGGTCTCGTTCCGCGGGATGATGCCCGGGTTCATGGCTGACCTTCAGACCCATTTAGCCCCTGCGCAGGGCCCTGTGACAACATGTGCTGTGAGTTGGCTGTGGGTCAAAACCAACGGCATCCCATTTTGGGGATTTTGGGGTAGGTGCACCACCCATTTTAGAACCTATTTTAGTGGTTGGATTGGGACGTTCACGGTACGATTTGGGTTTTGACCCATGGCCAGTTCTGCTTTTCAAGCTCCGAGCGCCAAGAAGAAAGTCACCAGGATGACGGCCCCCAGAACCTGGCACGGCTCCTTGACCCTCTTGGCCGAACCCCTTTGCGCAGTGCTGACAAGCAGCTGATTGTGAGATGCCAATGAACGAGGTCAGGATAATGCCTGCGTTGCAAAAATGAAGAGGTCAACTGGGTCAACCAGGAGGGAAACAGGCCAATCCGCTTAGACAAAAAATCAGGCGGCTGAAACGCTTGTGGAAAACGCACGATCCTGGGGGAGGCTGTGAGCTTGCCTAACATCCAAATCAGCTATGTCCACAAAGCACGGGTGCCCGGCCAGGGCGGACTATTGGCAGCAAGGAATGGAAGTACCTCGTTGCATTCGTTCTGGCCACATCTTGCATCCCAAGTTGGTCGCGGGACGCCCATCACCCCAAGCAAAGCTCCGCATAAGGCGCGGGCCAGACTCCAGGGCCGAAGGTCAGCGTCTCAGGAATAGCGGGGAGGAAGAAACGACATCTGACATGCGGCCTCTTCACATCAAGCGCCGCGTGCCAGAAAGCAGCAACAAATGAGGCGCGCACAAAAGTCGACGCTGCATTGGGCCATCTGAACGCGCTTCACCCATTCGCAAAAAACCACTACCACGTGCCAAACTGCACATGTGCCAGGGCATGCAATATTATCAAGCTTCAAAGGCTTCGGCACTTGACCAGTAGCAAAGCGACCTCCGCAGCACACCTGGCTTTGGCAAGTGAGGTCGTCTTGGCAACATTGACCTAGATTTTTCTAAGCCATCAGCTGAGCTGTTGCCCTTGTACCGCTTGGTGAGATATTCTTTGAAGCCTCGGACGCGAGGCGCCGAGGCGGGTCTGCACGCTTTGGGCGTTTTCTGGAGGCTGCGGCTGTCTTCAGGCCCAGTCAGCCAGGTGAGGCCTAACCTGGGCGCGGCTTCTCAGCTTGGAGGCATCGGAGGCATCCGAGTCCCGCCTCGGTGGCCGCTCCTTGATACGGATTGGCTCGCAAAGCCTCAGATCCCAAAATATGCTTGATCAATTCAGGTGAGCACTTCGGGCCACAGAATGATTCTGCAACACTCTTTGCTTCGCTTTGCATCGCTTGCGTTTACCTCAGGCTCAGCTGATGGAACTCTTTGCCTCGCTGGCCTCTCGAAAACCAGGGCCTTTCCTTTTGGAACGCCGAAAAGAACATTTAAAGACATGACAAGCCACTAACAAGCCATCTTGGCATAATTGATCTGTACAGTCAGTAGACACCATCATCGCCCGTAGTCCGCCGCAGCCGGTGCCGCATCACCTTCAAGATGCTCCGTGGATGCCCAGTCCACGACCTTTCAAGCTCAAGTCACACTGAAGTCACTCACTGGAGTCACCATTGAGTCACACTGAAGGTACACTTCGCCAATACTCAAGTCACACTGAAATCACGCTGAAATCACACCGGAATCAAAAGAATCCGAGCCTTCCACTCCGGGCGCACCAGGAAGCGGCTGATGCCTTGGGCGAGTAGGCGGCTGAAATGGCATTCGCTGAGTCTTGCCGCGGCACAGGCATTCCCAGCGGGTCGGGCAGCTTGGCCAGCATTGCAATTGCGCAGCAGCTGACCCAGGACGCCGCCATGGGTGACCTCATCACATGGCCATGGGTCAAAACCCAAATCGTACCGTGAAAATCCCAATCCAACCACTAAAATGGACTAAAATGGGTGGTGCACCTATCCCAAAGTGGTACCATTCGTTTTGACCCACGGCCACATCTCTTGCAGCAATTCTTGAGCAACCGCGCACTGAGAAAAACTGTCCTTTACGAGCTGCTGCAATGACCAGGTCCTCGGAGCTGCAGGCCTGTCATGTCTCAAAGCGCTCAAACGGTGCTTTGATGTCTCCAGGCCTCCTCAAGGCATTCAACTGCTCTCTTGCGGACTTGCTCCATGCTCTCCTTGACCAAACGAGCGGCACGAGACAAATCAAGCTTGCATAGATACGTTGTGGCTTCCATGCCAACAAAAGCAAGCCAAGGCAAGCGTCACCGCCGCCAGAGACGCGATAATTCGCAACATCATCGGATACCTCACACCCACACAGCAAGTCCTGGTAGTGAAGCCTGTCCCATGCATGACATTTCACACCATCGCATTCCGCATTGGGCTTGCGTGGTGCTTTCCATATATGGTGCTCCTCCACGTTTATCTTCTCTCTTGTTCCAATGCCACTCAGAGTGCGGCTTTGAGACGCGCTCATGTTGAGGCAAGCAGCGTGCCCAGCGCACCACTGGCCTTACCCGTCGACAAGTCAAGAAGCCTTCCGCCCAGTACAACAGCATCACTATCGACGCAAGTCCCAAAACATATCAAACACTCTTCAAGCATCAGTAAGCATCAGTCAATCAATAAGCATCAGAAACAACACACCCAAATAGCACTACACCTGCCAGCTTCAAGTAACTCTACAAGCTTAAGTCCCATCCCTGAGGTAGGTGCCCCATTGTAGATGTATACCACGCACACATGCAGCCTATGTGAATACACCTACAACACTAGGAATATTGCACGAGGGGGCATGTAGTTAAGCGCTTAGACAATCTGCTTGCATGCATGTGCTGCTCTAGGATCACGACTGAAGACGTTCCAGTCATCGGCATGCTGTGCGGCAGCCTCATCCTTGCCTCGTGCCATGTGCTGCTTCCAAATTGAAGATCTGACATGCATCTCCTTGTCCGCAATATACGCTGGAACCAAGATGCTCATGCCCTCAATGACTCCGAGATTCCACTCATTCAGCCGTAGATCCTGCAAGGCCACCATTGCGAGCCGAACGCACATTGCGAGCCTGGAACAATAGACTGACATAGCACAGTGGCTCAAAAGATACCAAGCGCCCTTGCGGGCATGGCCTGCCGTGTCCTCGCAAACGGCGCCGCCCACGCGGCAAGCAATAGCCGCAGCTGTTGAAGAGGCACGGCTTAAGGCACCTCCCCGGAGCAAAAGAACATGGCAGTTCAGGAATGAGGTTCTTTGGAATGCTGCCTGACAAACTGTATCCCTGCGACCTGTGGCTGAAAGAGACCTATGGCTTTGTGAGTGTGCGATAGAGCAACCTCGAATAGGAGCAACGGGTATCAAAATGCAGATGTTGTGAGGTGTAGTATGTATCAATATGATCATGGATGTCATGTAACCTTCCAACTTTGACAGTAGAGGTGTTGACCATACAGTCGAGCAAGCCAGGCGTATGAACCTAGGACACCACGCGGCAACTTGCTTCGGGCTTGCAACTCAGCTATCAGCTCAGGGTGGGCTTCAAGCAAGGAATCCAAGCAAGCTAGGAAGCAAATAGCCTTGGACAAATCCAAATCTGAGATCCGATTGTCTGACATCAAAGACTATCCCACTCTGTCCTGTATCTTCTTTGACTACAGCATTCATTCTATACAACCACTACATATATTTTGCTAGACTGATATTATTCCAATTAGAATGTTCTTGCTTCCAATGCTTGCATGCTGCTATAATATATCATGACCATTGCTTCTTTGTGTGTTTTGCTCATCTTATTGAATTGTACGTCCTGGATTGAAGAAGCGTGGCCGTCATACTTTCTGCATTTGCAATGGATACTTTGGCAAACAATCATGAACTTTGCCATGTCATATGTCTTGCAAGTCTTGTTTGAGGACATCATGTCTCTATACTTGTAGGCTTTGTACGTGATACACGAGCATGATTTACGGAACTACACTGTTAACATGTTGAAGGACATTTTGCACATCGTTCAAATCCATCTTTTGAGTTACTGCTGTCTCTGTCCTTCCGTTTCTAAATCATTTTTGCTATATAGGTATATGGGGTGAACAGGAATTCATGCTGTATGAACTTCATAAATCATACCATACAAGATATAGATATTTGTGCATGTATTGTAGAACATCTTGATGGTATTCGTTTCGATTGCCACCTTCTCTGGATACATCTTCCAGGACTCAATGTGTGGCCAAGCTTCTGTTCGTTCCTATTCTCTGTAGTCTGACGCGTCAACGACTTTCCTATCCTTTCAGCTCTTACACTGTCATGTGTAAATCTGCAATATGTTCCTCTCTGGGGAATGCGTTTACTACTGAAACCGAATTAACACAAAATATGCT
Organism: Effrenium voratum; assembly: GCA_963377175.1. Taxonomy (NCBI): domain Eukaryota; class Dinophyceae; order Suessiales; family Symbiodiniaceae; genus Effrenium; species Effrenium voratum. Next base: position 546,496 of record CAUJNA010003305.1, read on the forward strand.
TCCATTTTTGGTGGGTCTGATGGTTCCTATCAGTTTGAACCCTGCTCATCATAGCCCTTTCCTCTCCTGATCCTAAAGCACGAGCGAAGGACAAGAGAGAAGAGGACATGGTTTGTCCACACATTATCTTCCCTTCTTGTACTATAAGAGCACCTTGTGCCAGGGCCAGCAACCGCTCACTCTACGAAGGACTGAAAGTGTGTAATACAAGGTGTACTCCGCCACCAAGCAACTGGCAAACCCGTGCTCTCATTGCTTGGCGATTCTTTGCTGCTGCTTTCCTGCTTTTGCTATGGCCTGTTGCCAAGCTGCTGGAATAGATCCGCTTTGGCCTCTTCTTGCCGACATGTTGCCTGAGCTGAAACCCAGCAACAGCTTGGGCGTGGATGGGTGATCCAGCTCCGTCATTGCAGAATGGAGGCAAAAATGGGAACAAGACAAGAAACGCATGAACATGCAACGGCAACCCTCTGCGCACGTTAAGCTTGGCCCAGCGTCAAGACCGCCTCAGCACACCTCAGCTTCACAAGAGAACCATGCAGTTGTCATTATTCTTGGTGCCAGAGATTGCCAACCGACAGTTCAAGCTCTCTGCGGCTTGTGTCTGCCAAAGGCACCGTTCCGCCTGCAGAATTCCACGCGCATTCAGCGGCACATCAGTAGTGCCCTGCACGCGCAGGCGGCGATTCCAATCCTGTGGCAGGCTGTAAAAGAATAAGGACATTCCAAGCAAGAATAAGGACATTCCAAGCAAGTGTCTTAGCCAATCAATCACCACGGAAACCCTGACTTCAACTTGCTTGATTTGTTCTATCTCTGCCAAGCAGCTGTCTCACCGTGCCGCACTACCAGCAAAAACGGAAGGCTGTGCCTTGCATGTCTCTGGCAGGGCTTTCATGATAAACCACTGCATGTGGAATATGCACATGGAAGGCTTTACAAACATGTATCAACGGTATGTAAGCTCCGGGAAAAACGAAAAATGACATTCAGACGTTTCCCTGCTGTAAAATGACATTGCGCCACCTAACAGAAAGCCTCTCACGTTCTTCCCCTCGCCTTGCAACAAGGAGAGACAGAATCAGCACAGTCCAGCGCATCACACTGTCAGTGCATGGCGCCCCCCTGATCTCCTAACTTGGACCAAGCTGCGGCCAGACTCAATACACCCAAATTGAGCAACATGCTGGAGTATATAATATGAATATTAACAATATTGTATCATAGCCCAATGATCTACATGTTAAACCTTTTTGGCAAAACCGAAATGCGCCACACCTGCCAAACCTGTGTCTCACGGGGGGGGAACTCAGCAACACATCCTGGGATTGCAAGACGAAGCTTTGAGCATGTCAGGGGCATTGCTAGATTCGAAACCCACAGACATGTTCGGAGAATCTTCAATAATCTTCACTGCAGGATGTGCCACACCTGTTAGCACATCCTGGTTGAAGACTCCCAGGGACATGCTGCGAGAATCCTTAACCTCAATCCAGGATGTGCTAGCACGTGCTACAACATTTTAGCAGTAAGCACATCATTGGCACATCATAGCACTAGGATGCTGACCCGAATCGAACTCAAAATGCAGGGATTGAGGTGGACAGGGAGGCCTTTTGATAGCAGCAATTTGATCAGGAAAGCGTGCATTTCAAATGTGGGATTGAAGATTCCACGAAGATTCTCCATGGAATCTTCAATCTCACTTCTTCAAACCCAAGATGTATCGATGCTATCGATATCCCCGCTGGCCAGGATGTAGGATTGAAGATTTCCCTCCTTCTTCTCTTTATCTTCATCTTTTCTGAGATCTTGCTCTTTTCTGTTCTCTGTCTCTTTTTTGTCCTCTTTCCTCTTTCTGTATCTTTACCTAGACCTATGCGCCTAAACCTATGCGCCGGCCTTTCTCTACCTACTCCGTGTATCTATCCACTGCTGGTCAGTCAACTAACCGGGCAGTTAGCTAGAGGCTGCCGCGCGCGCAAAGTGGAAAAAACAAGAAACCACAACTTGTTGAAGGTCGACTCACAGAAAGTCTGCAGAGGGTTCACCATGTGATAGTTGCGCGAGGATGCGCGAGGAGAAGAGAGGAACGCAAAAACAACGAGCGTTGTAAGGTCGACCAACCGAATGTCGCGCATGGGTTCACCTTTTGATGAGTCGATCCCCTGAAAGCCCGCAGAGTGTTGCGCCGGCGAAGTGAACACCATTAAACAAAAAAACTATCTTTGTTACATCAAAAACCTTTGGATGAGGTCTCCAAAACCTATCTTTGTACCGTAACAATCAGTGTGAGTTCGCAAAATAAAAAAACAACTGTGGATGGGGTCGACCCGCCCAAAGTGCGGAGAGAGCTCACCAAGTACAAGGGCAGCGAAGCAGTGTGCGTGCTCCGAGCCCGCTCCGCGCTTGCTTACCCGCCTCTGTCAGGCGTCGCGACAGAGGTCGCTTGCGCACGTGCGGCAGAGCCGAATTCGCGTACAGGGCTAACGTGTTCCTCCTCTTGCTTTTGTGATGCTTTGCTTTTTCACGCGTAACGCATGCATTTTGGAGAGAGAGAGAGAGAGAGAGACCAACCTCATTTAGCGCTAGTACCACGTAAGTTTCTAGTTCAACTCCTTTGATCAATACCTCTCGCCCCTTGGAGACAGAGATTTGGCAAACATAGACTTGGCAAATTTTCAAAGGCCAAACAAGTAGATCTCCGGGGTGCTGCCATATCCATGTATTGCAGATAGACCACAAAAGCACATCTTCAAAGAAACACATGCAACATGCAAGAAGTAGCAACAACACAAGTGTCCAGTCGACAGCTCCGTGAATCCATGTATCCTGGTATGCTGGTGTCCCTATGCCTTGGCTGCCCTCTAAACTCCCAACATTGGCACCATTGGCACCATTGGCACTTGTCACTTGACGTCACTCGCAGTACACTTGGCGCTCAGCTTCACCCCAGGGTCGCTATACCTCAGGCGACACAGTACTTGCGCCAAACCCGACCTTTCCAAGGCCGTGGCTCCAGGTATCTGCTCATGGCAATGTGCCGAGCAGCGTCCTGGGGAAAAAGCCAAGCTAAAATCGAGCCAATGGGTCTCACGGGTCCTTGCAGTCGGCACTCCCACGGCAAATCAAATTACGGCTACGCCAATCTTTGACGAAAAGCGCGACGGCGTGGCTTGTGCGCAAGCAGCTGGCTGTTTGCAATTGGTCCGAATGATGTTTCTGTCCTTTTCAACAGCAATCTCTTGAGCCAAATGGAGCATCAAATGGCATCAGGATTGTCCGAATGGCAAATCTTTGAGCGCTGGTGCAAAGAGAGCCTCTGCCTTAGGCAAAACACAGCAGATACGACGTGCGCAGGGTTTTGCGCAAGCTCGCCTCTCTTTCAGCATCCCGAACCTGTCCAGCCCCTGCATGACGCGCAATTAGCAGGGAGCAGTAAAGTGTCTGAGGTCAGATTCTCAGGCCATTGAAACCTTCATGCACCAGCCTTTGAGTCGTAGCTGTGAGTTCAAACAACTTGAGTCTCAAAGGAGTTTGTAACACTGAGCGTCTTGTGAAGTGGACTGGTGGCAAATGCCATCTGTATAAAGGCCGCTCTGAAAATTATGCCGTGCAGCCCGTGAAAACTGGGGGGAGCTGGATCGCACACCCAAAAGTAGCTCTCGATGCTCTTCCAGCGGGCTTTTTGCTTCTGGAACTTCTCCTGAAACTGATGAACTCTACTTCAAGCTTGAGATGGAGCCTTGGTTCGGAAAAGCATTTGAGAAGGACTTGTGCTTGAGCTTGGAACTTCTGCAAGAAGGCAGCTCTCATACTTTGATCCCATGCCTTCGCCAAGCTCCTACTGTCCGAACTCATTCCTACCACTGCCATTCTCAAAAGGCCACCATCCGCGCTTTGTCATAGTGCAGGGCCTCAGCTCCGATGCGAAAGCGGCCACCTTGTACCGACAGCTCGGCCTCCAGGTTCTTCTTGCACGCGTGCTCGATCATTGGAGGCCTTGGTCCACTTTGGCACATGGATTGGTTCGCCCAAAGCACACACGCATTGCACTCAGCAAGCAAAATGGCTGAAGACATTCTCTGCATTCTCTGACTTGATACTTTCCCCACACTGTGCTGTAGCTACTGAGCCTGCTGCGGTCCACACATCAATATCAGGGAGTCCGGCGAAGGTGGAGGCAGGCACTCCTTGATCCTGGCGTGTGCAATGGACTCGGCAAAGCTTCAGTTCGTCGCGACGAGTTGCAACACAAGAAGCGCCAGAGTGGCATGTCCGCAGTGATGAAGCCTTTCTTGTGCTTCCAGCCAGCTGGCGGGAAATCCAAGGTGTAGTGGAGCTTGAAGCGGCCTGCTGGTTTCTTAGAAGCATGACGAGCTGAGCACAACTCAAGAAGTGCTGCCATACCGTTTGCCGATGATCTCTCATGTCAATGCTTGCAGCTGATTGGCCTCCACTGCTTTTCACCAGGTCATCCAGTATGTCCCGACCTTTGCAGTCGTGCACGCGTGGGACAAAGAACGATTCCCAAGCAAAGGCCTGTCAGATCCAAGACTCATCTCAGGCTCATTAAAATGGACCGAACATCAAACAGCACACTGTAGACGGACACAGATGTCAAACTTGTGCTGTTGGGCAGTACACGGCCAATCGCGCAGGTGGCAGCTTGCAGGTTCTGAGGCCTATGCAAAGGATGTCATTCTCTGTCTTGTTGGCATAAATCCTGGCCAACTTGGAGGCTGAGACACAGCTCACTCACATCCTGCCAGACCAACAAGTCGCCCGGGAATGATGGCATCCAACAAAACAAATGTTAGGTGGAAAACCAGGCCGGCTACACATGTAGAAGTTGCATTTGTCGCCACTGTCCTTGAGGGCATTCTGCACCACCTGGACAGCACCCCATCCCTGAAAGAATGATTTTCATGATGCTCCTCGTGTCAGAACTTCTGCAAAACAAGTGAAGGAGAAGAGAGCAGCATCATGCTGCCAAAAGCAAGCTTCTTGTGCTTCAATTTGTCGACGAACTTGACCACGCAATCTCCGTACAGCTGTCAAAACCTTGAGCCTGGAGCATCGGCGTCAGGCCAGTGCCCCCAGCCATCATGCCGATGTGCTTCACAGTGATCTTGGCGCAAAGCGCAGCTCGACTCACGCATTGGCATGCGTTCGCATGTTTAGGTCTCGTGCCGTTTTTCCAGGCAGCTTGAACATGCCCCTGCCCAGGTACTCGTTCACTCCCAAGGGACCTATACAGGCAGGGTACGATGGCATCGTAACGCGTCTCAGGATCTGATGCTGACATGACAGAATCACCACAAGTCCCACCCATGATGTCCACCCAGTCGCCAGGCTTCTTGCCTGGCAACACAGCTTTCGTAATAGCGTTTGCCAACTTTGCATCTTTCACTCTGCAATGCAATAAACTGCGTCTCTCTGCTCGCATCAAGCTTGCCAGGTCCTCTGTCCAAATACAAGCCCATCTTTCCACCTCAGCCCAGCTCAGCAAGTGGTGCTAGTGCACTCTGACAGCATGGGCTTTCCACCATCTGCCCAGTTGGTTTCCTTGCCGTCTGGCATCTTCACTGTGCCAGGCTTGTAGACTTTGACCTAACAGGCACTCAGGACTCACTAGTGTTCAAATCCTCCATTTGACATTTTGGCATGCTGGTTCCTGCTGGGGAAATCCCACTTGTACACATGCCACGGCATCTTAGTCGCAAGCCACTAAATCTACGTAGCCCGGCAGCTCATTGCCAGTCACTGGCGTATACCTTTGCTGAAACCATGCTTTCAATGTTTGTAGCTCTTCAACCGCCTGAGAAAACTTGAACCGTTGGAAACCGAGGAGATAATCCGCGGAGGCCCTTGCCTTGGGCCCGAGGCGATTAGATCGCTGGAGAGAAAAACATGTTTTCTTTTCTCTTGGAATCGTTGAGTTGAGAGCGCGCACTTGGTCGCATGCTGCTTCTCGCGGCCGGAGGGCGGTTTTGAGCTTGCAGTGAGGTCTCAAAGTTCGAGTTTGTGGCATGGTTTATGGGATTCCATCCTGCGCCGGGTGTTTGCGCTGGTTTGAGGGCAGGCATCGTCAGCATCACCTGTCTGCATCGCCAGCATCACATGTGTGTAAAGCAGCCCGGTTTAGAACAAACCCGGCAGTTTTGAAGTATGCTCTGTATTGGCAGCATCGCCAGCATCACCAGTCTGCACCGCCACGTGTTCACATTTCTGAAGGCGGCCCAGTTTAGGAAAATCTGGGCAAGAGGGGAGCTCACTGGGATTGAGCCAGGAAGGCCCGGAGCACATCTCTCAGTTCGGACCACCGAGGGCTTGCCGCAGCACTTGAAATAGGCAAACTCGTGGCCGCCTTTGCCCTATGCTTGGTGCAGCCAAGCGGCTTTCTGTCAATCTCTGGCTTGCCCTTGTCGGGATCCGGCCTCTCGCTCTCGCAGTGCCACGAGACTGGACTTGGAGTGAGGGCGCCGCTGACCGTTCCAGGTGCCCGAGGAGATGCACTTCTCCGGGTTTGGCGCATACAGCACAACGTGCTTGCCGGTCGGAAGTCCTGCTGAGCAAAAAACCGACACACGACAAACACCAGTGAAGGCATAGCCGCCGACAACAGGGGGGGGGGTCCACGTACCACGCGGTGATTCGAAGACGCTTCACTAAATCTGTTCATTGTGCGGGCTTGCGCAACTCAGTTTGTCAAAAACATTGGGGTGTTCGATTCCCCCCGGGTGCGCTTTCGCATCCTTAGCAGCTCCAGCGGCACATCGCCAGCATCACCTGCATCATTCGCATCAGCGCCTGCCAAGGATGCGGATGATGCAAGTGATGCTGGGGATGTTGCCCATGCTGGTGAAGGAAATGAAGGGGGGAAAGCGGGAAAGGATCTCAACAGCGAAAGGGGGGGAAAGATCTGAGGGAGGAAAGGGAGAAGATCTGGAAAAAAATGCCTTAAGGGGGAGAGGGGGGAAAAGATCTTTGGGAGGAAAAGGGAAATCTTTCTCGGGGGGAACAGGCCCTAAGGGGCAATCGGGGGACTGGATCTCAATCGGGAAAGGGGGAAAAAGACTTTGGGAAGAGAAGGGTGGAGATCTTGGGGGGAAAAGGCCTTAGGGGGGAAACGGGGGAAAGGATCTTAAGCGGGAAAGGGGGGAAAAGATCTTAGGGAGGCAAAGGGAGACGAACTCAGGGAAAAGGACTTAGGGAGGAAATGGGGGGAAAGATCTTTGGGAGGAAAAGGGAGAAGAACTGAGGGTGGGAAAAGGCCTTAGAAGGAAAAGGGGGGAAATAAATGATCTCAACAAGGAACTGGGAGGGGGGGGGGGGAAAGATGTTAGGGAGGAAAGGCAGAAGATCTGGGGCAAAAAGGCCTTAGGGGGGAAAGGGGAGAAATGATCTCAACAGGGAAAGGGGTGGAAAAGATCTTAGGGAGGAAAGGGAGAAGATCTAGGGAAAAAAGGCCAACAGGGAAAGGAGGGAAAAGATCTTAGGAAGGAAAAGCGAGAAGCTCTCAGGGGGGGAAAGGCCTTGGGAGGGAAAGGGGGGAAAGGATCTCAACAGGGAAAGGGTGGGAAAGATCTTAGGGAGGAAAAGGGGGGGGGGGGGAAGATCTTAGGGAGGAAAGGGAGAAGATCTGGGAGAAAAGGACTTAGGGGGGAAAGCCCAACAGGGAAAGAGGGGAAAAGATTTAGGAAGGAAAAGAGAGAAGCTCTCAGAAAGGGGAAAGGCCTTAGGGGGGAAAGGGGGAAAAGGATCTCAGCAGGGAAAGGGGGGAGATCTTAGGGAGGAAAGGCAAACAAATCTGGGGACAAAGGCCTTAGGGGGGAAAGGGGAGAAATGATCTCAACAGGGAAAGGGGTGGAAAAGATCTTAGGGAGGAAAGGGAGAAGATCTGGGGGAAAAAATGTCAACAGGGAAAGGGGGGAAAGATCTAAGGAAGGAAAAGGGAGAAGCTCTCAGGGGGGGAGAAACAATCTTAGGAAGGCAAGGGAGAAGATCTGGAAAGGCCTTAAAGGGAAGGAAGGAAAGGATCTCAACAGGGTCTTAAGGAGGAATAGGAAGAAGATCTCAGTGGGGGGAAAGGCCGTAGGGGGGAAAGAGGGGAAAGGATCTCAACAAGGAAAGGGGGGGAAAGATCTCAGTGAGGAAAGGGAGAAGGTCCCAGGCAGGGAAAAGGCCTTAGGGGGGAAAGGGGGAAAGGATCTCAACAGGGAAAGGGGGCAAAGGGTCTTAGGGAGGAAAAGGGAGAAGATCTGAAAAGGCCTTAGGGGGAAAAGGTGGAAAGGAGCTCAACAGGGAAAGGTGGGAGAAGATCCAAGGGAGGAAAAGGGAGAAGATCTCGGGGGAAAAGATCTTGGGGAGGACAAGGGAGAAGATTTAAGGGGGGGGAAGGCCTTAGGGGGGAAAGGGGGGAAAGGATCTCAACAGGGAAAGGGGGCAAAGGATCTTAGGGAGGAAAAGGGAGAAGATCTTGGGGGGAAAACGCCTTAGGGGGGAAAGGGCGGGAAAGGATCTCAACAAGGAAAGGGGGGGAAAAGATCTTAGGAAGGAAAAGGGGGAAGATCGCGGGGGAAAAAAAGGCCTTAGGGGGGAAAGGAGGGAAAGGATCTCAACAGGGAGAGGGGGGAACACATCGTAGGGAGGAAAAGGGAAAACATCAGAGGGAGCAAGGGCCTTAGGGGGGAAAGGGGGAATGGATCTCAACAGGGAAAAATGGGAAAAGATCTTAGGGAGGAAAAGGGAGAAGATCTCAGGGGGGGAAAGGCCTTAGGGGGGAAAGGGGGGAAAGGATCTGAGCAGGGAAAGGGGGGGAAAGATCTTAGGGAGGAAAGGGAGAAGATCTGGGGGCAAAGGCCTTGGGGGGGAAAGGGGAGAAATGATCTCAACAGGGAAAGGGGTGGAAAAGATCTTAGGGAGGAAAGGGAGAAGATCTGGGGGAAAAAAGAGGGGGGAAAGATCTAAGGAAGGAGAAGCTCTCAGGGGGGAAAGGCCTCAGGGGGGAAGGGTGGGAAGGGTCTCAACAGGGAAAGGGGGAAACAATCTTAGGAAGGAAAGGGGGGGGAAGATCTTAGGGAGGAAAGGGAGAAGATCCGGGAGAAAAGGACTCAGGGGGAAAAGCCCAACAGGGAAAGGGGGGAAAAGATCTTAGGAAGGAAAAGGGAGAGGCTCTCAGGGGGGGGGAAAGGCCTTGGGAGGGAAAAGGGGGGAAAGGATCTCAACAGGGAAAGGGTGGGAAAGATCTTAAGGAGGAAAGGGGGGGGGGAAGATCTTAGGGAGGAAAGGGAGACGATCTGGGAGAAAAGGACATAGGGGGGAAAGCCTAACAGGGAAAGGGGGGAAAAGATCTTCGGAAGGAAAAGGCAGAAGCTCTCAGGGGGGGGAAAGGCCTTAGGGGGGAAAGGGGGATGGGGATCTCAGCAGGGAAAGGGGGGGGGGGAAAGATCTTAAGAGGAAAGGGAGAAGATCTGGGGACAAAGGCCTTAGAGGGGAAAGGGGAGAAATGATCTCAACAGGGAAGGGGTGGAAAAGATCTTAGGGAGGAAAGGGAGAAGATCTGGGGGAAAAAAGCCAACAGGGAAAGGGGGGAAAGATCTAAGGAAGGAAAAGGGAGAAGCTCTCAGGGGGGAAAGGCCTTAGGCGGGAAAGGGTGGGAAGGATCTCAACAGGGACAGGGGGGAAACAATCTTAGGAAGGAAAAGGGAAAAGATCTGGAAAGGCCTTAAAGGGAAGAAGGGAAAGGATCTCAACGGCGAAAGGAGGCAACGGATCTTAAGGAGGAGTAGGGAGAAGATCTCAGCGGGGGGAAAGGCCTTAGGAAGGAAAGGAGGGAAAGGATCTCAACAGGGAAAGGGGGGGAAAGATCTCAGTGAGGAAAGGCCCAGGCAGGGAAAAGGCCTTAGGTGGGAAAGGGGGAAAGGATCTCAACAGGGAAAGGGGGCAAAGGATCTTCGGGAGGAAAAGGGAGAAGATCTGAAAAGGCCTTAGGGGGAAAAGGGGGAAAGGAGCTCAACAGGGAAAGGGGGAAAACGATCTTAGAAAGGAAAAGGGAGAAGATCTTGGGGGGGAAAACGCCTTAGGGGGGAAAGGGCGGGAAAGGATCTCAACAAGGAAAGGGGGGAAAAGATCTTAGGAAGGAAAAGGGGGAAGATCGCGGGGGAAAAAAGGCCTTAGGGGGGAAAGGAGGGAAAGGATCTCAACAGGGAGAGGGGGAAAACATCGTAGGGAGGAAAAGGGAAAAACTCAGAGGGAGAAAGGGCCTTAGGGGGGAAAGGGGGAATGGATCTCAACAGGGAAAGGTGGCAAAAGATCTTAGGGAGGAAAAGGGAGAAGATCTCAGGGGGGGAAAGGCCTTAGGGGGGAAAGGGGGGAAAGGATCTGAGCAGGGAAAGGGGGGGAAAGATCTTAGGGAGGAGAAGATCTGGGGGCAAAGGCCGTAGGGGGGAAAGGGGGAAAGGATCTCAACAGGGAAAGGGGGCAAAGGATCTTAGGGAGGAAAAGGGAGAAGATCTGAAAAGGCCTTAGGGGGAAAAGGGGGAAAGGAGCTCAACAGGGAAAGGTGGGAGAAGATCCTAGGGAGGAAAAGGGAGAAGATCTCGGGGGGAAAGGGGGAAAGGATCTCAACCAAGGGAAAAGATCTTGGGGAGGACAAGGGAGAAGATCTCAGGGGGGGAAAGGCCTTAGGGGGGAAAGGGGGGAAAGGATCTCAACAGGGAAAGGGGGCAAAGGATCTTAGGGAGGAAAAGGGAGAAGATCTTGGGGGGGAAAACGCCTTAGGGGGGAAAGGGCGGGAAAGGATCTCAACAAGGAAAGGGGGGAAAAGATCTTAGGAAGGAAAAGGGGGAAGATCGCGGGGGGAAAAAAGGCCTTAGGGAAAAAGGAGGGAAAGGATCTCAACAGGGAGAGGGGGGAAAACATCGTAGGGGGGAAAAGTGAAAAACTCAGAGGGAGAAAGGGCCTTAGGGGGGAAAGGGGGAAAGGACCTCAACAGGGAAAAATGGCAAAAGATCTTAGGGGGAGAAGATCTGGGGGAAAAAAGGCCAACAGGGACAGGGGGGAAAGACCTAAGGAAGGAGAAGCTCTCAGGGGGGAAAGGCCTCAGGGGGAAAGGGTGGGAAGGATCTCAACAGGGAAAGGGGGAAACAATCTTAGGAAGGAAAGGGGGGGAAGATCTTAGGGAGGAAAGGGAGAAGATCTGGGAGAAAAGGACTTAGGGGGGAAAGCCCAACAGGGAAAGGGGGGAAAAGATCTTAGGAAGGAAAGGGAGAAAGGGAGAGGCCCAGGGGGGGAAAGGCCTTGGGAGGGAAAGGGGGGAAAGGATGGGGGAAAGGGTGGGAAAGATCTTAAGGGGAAAGGGGAAGAAGATCTTAGGAAAGGGAGACGATCTGGGAGAAAAGGACTTAGAAGGGAAAGCCTAACAGGAAAAGGGGGGAAAAGATCTTCGGAAGGAAAAGGGAGAAGCTCTCAGGGGGGGGAAAGGCCTTAGGGGGGAAAGGGGGAAAGGGATCTCAGCAGGGAAAGGGGGGGGGAAAGATCTTAGGGAGGAAAGGGAGAAGATCTGGGGACAAAGGCCTTAGAGGGGAAAGGGGAGAAATGATCTCAACAGGGAAGGGGTGGAAAAGATCTTAGGGAGGAAAGGGAGAAGATCTGGGGGAAAAAAGGCCAACAGGGAAAGGGGGGAAAGATCTAAGGAAGGAAAATCTCAGGGGGGAAAGGCCTTAGGCGGGAAAGGGTGGGAAGGATCTCAACAGGGACAGGGGGGAAACAATCTTAGGAAGGAAAAGGGAAAAGATCTGGAAAGGCCTTAAAGGGAAGAAGGGAAAGGATCTCAACGGGGAAAGGAGGCAAAGGATCTTAAGGAGGAGTAGGGAGAAGATCTCAGCGGGGGGAAAGGCCTTAGGAAGGAAAGGAGGGAAAGGATCTCAACAGGGAAAGGGGGGGAAAGATCTCAGTGAGGAAAGGGAGAAGATCCCAGGCAGGGAAAAGGCCTTAGGGGGGAAAGGGGGAAAGGATCTCAACAGGGAAAGGGGGCAAAGGATCTTAGGGAGGAAAAGGGAGAAGATCTGAAAAGGCCTTAGGGGGAAAAGGGGGAAAGGAGCTCAACAGGGAAAGGTGGGAGAGGATCCTAGGGAGGAAAAAAGGGAGAAGATCTTGGGGGGAAAGGGGGAAAGGATCTCAACCAAGGGAAAAGATCTTGGGGAGGACAAGGGAGAAGATCTCAGGGGTGGAGAGGCCTTAGGGGGGAAAGAGGGGAAAGGACCTCAACAGGGAAAGGGGGCAAAGGATCTTAGAAAGGAAAAGGGAGAAGATCTTGGGGGGGAAAACGCCTTAGGGGGGAAAGGGCGGGAAAGGATCTCAACAAGGAAAGGGGGGAAAAGATCTTAGGAAGGAAAAGGGGGAAGATCGCGGGGGGAAAAAAGGCCTTAGGGGGGAAAGGAGGGAAAGGATCTCAACAGGGAGAGGGGGGAAAACATCGTAGGGAGGAAAAGGGAAAAACTCAGAGGGAGAAAGGGCCTTAGGGGGGAAAGGGGGAATGGATCTCAACAGGGAAAGGTGGCAAAAGATCTTAGGGAGGAAAAGGGAAAAGATGTCAGGGGGGGAAAGGCCTTAGGGGGGAAAGGGGGGAAAGGATCTGAGCAGGGAAAGGGGGGGAAAGATCTTAGGGAGGAAAGGGAGAAGATCTGGGGGAAAAAAGGCCAACAGGGAAAGGGGGGAGAGCTCTCAGGGGGGGGGAAAGGCCTGAGGGGGGAAAGGGTGGGAAGGATCTCAACAGGGAAAAGGAGGGAGAAGATCTGGAAAGGCCTTAAAGGGAAGGGGGGAAAGGATCTCAACAGGGAAAGGGGGCAAAGGATCTTAAGGAGGAATAGGGAGAAGATCTCAGCGGGGGGAAAGGCCGTAGGGGGGCAAGGTGGGAAAGGATCTCAACAGGGAAAGGGGGGGAAAGATCTCAGGGAGGAAAGGAAAAAGATCCCAGGGAGGAAAAGGCCGTAGGGGGGAAAGTGGGGGAAAGGGAGGAAAAGGGAGAAGATCTCAGGGGGGAAAAGGCCTTAGGGGGGAAAGGGGGGAAAGGATCTCAACAGGGAGAGGGGTGAAAACATCTTAGGGAGGAAAAGGGAAAAAAACAGAGGGAGAAAAGGCCTTAGGGCGGAAAGGGGGAATGGATCTCAACAAAGAAAGGGGGTCAAAAATCTCAGAGGGGAAGGGGGCAAGGGGACAATTCCAAAGGGACGCAAATAAGAAAGCAGGCCTGTAATGTCGGCGGCCTGAGCCGGAGGCGTTAAAATTTGTCAAAAGGCACGATATGGCGAAATGATGTCGTTTTCAGGCTTTCAAACAGCTGAAAGCTAGGCGGGTGCAGGCTGCCAGTGCAAGGGCACACGGAGCAGGGCTATCTGGGGTCTATGCTGGTGTTTTCGCTTGTCTGAAAGGCCAGCATGCTGTACTTTGCATAACTTTGCTTGTTGCCGGACTTGAGCTCAAATTTGGGCTGGATGTCGGTTCCTATGGTTTAGGGTGGGTGATGGGTTGGTTCTAGATGGGTCCTAGGTTGGACTTGGTTTCGGGCGGGTTTAGGGATGGCTTAGGGTGCGTTCAGGGTGTCTAGCGTGGTTGATTAGGGTTGCTTTGGGAGGGGTTGAAGGTGTTGGGTGGAGTTTGAAGAGGTTCAGAGCGATGTCGGGATTGGTTTAGGGTGGGTGATGCGTAGATGTGTTTGCGTGTGTGCGCATGTCGAAGGGTGGAATTAAGGAGGGTTGGGACTGTTTCGGGTTGTTGGGGGTTGTTTCGAGGGTTGAGTCTAGGGTTGGTTGAGGCATTGGTTTCGGGTTGGTTTCGTTGGGTTTAAGAGTGAAGTTTGGGCTTGGGGTTGGGTTTAGGGTTCGCGTGCCCTTGGGGGCTTTAGGTCTGGGTTCAAGGTGGAATTAGGGGTTCAGCGAAGGCCACAGAAAAACACGGATAAAGCTCCAAAAAGCGGAGCGAGACCAAACACAAGATGCCGAATCTGAAAGAATATTTAAAGGCCTCCTTCTTTATGCATGTACGCAAAGGAGGAGGTGTCCTAGCACGGTGCTCTTGTTGCCCAAGGACAGTCGGACGCGCTTGGTATCGTGTGACAGCTCCACAACATCTGCCACCTGCGACCAGTTCGGCCGTACAAGCAAAGGTGTGTCTAGACAAACTGCATCACAACTGCTGGAACTTGGAACTGCACCACGGTTCAACAAGCATCAGCTATGGATGCTAAGTCGCATGCATTTACTGATGCTCATGCCATGCCCTGCCTGGGCTCGCTTACGCTCGCGTGTCAAAAAGACCTTGGCTGGCCTCGCAGGATATGACCCGATGTGAAGACACTGCAGCCAACGGCCATCTGCCGCGAGTCCCAACTTCCGCTCTGCGCCCCCGACCTTGGCCAGTAGTACAGCAATAGAGACACCTCAGCAGCAACTAAGCGAGTCCAAAGCAAAGATAAGCAAAGCAGGTCCCAAAGCAGCTGGACACTCAACGAAACCTTATCCCATTCTTGATGTACCAAACATGTCATCAGCTGGCCTGGTGGCAGTGATTCCCACTGCATGAGCCACCATGTTCGCTCCGTCACATAATTCTGGCCTTCCATTCTTCTTCCGTTTCGCACATGCAGGTTCGCACTGCTACTTTGTGGGAGTATTTCTTCTCGTGAAACTTAATTCCCTTTCGGCCAAGCTGCACCCACTGCAAAGGCTGCTGCAGGCAGCACCAACTTCAAAGCATCGTTGCCGTCCATGGCGCTCACAATACGTGATTAACTGCAAAATCTCGTCCAATGTGACCCATGCATGAATGACGTACCTGCTGGCTGGCACACTTGACATGACTGATATGCCTGACATGCTGGACATTCCAATCCTTTTACCCTGGGCTGAAAGCATCTTGCACCCCGCATTGTATGAGCCTGCGAGTGTGCACAAATGAATAGCAAGGCTCATGCAAGTGCTGAGAGATCTGGCATGCTTCCTGTATCGCAGAGGCGCAACATGTCGTAGAGGACCCACCATGCCAGGCTTTGAACTAATGCAGCACATGTAAAACTGTGACAGCAGCACTGAACAGGGACGCTTACCTGCATTCCTCTCTGCATTCAGTCCTTTCAAACGCATGTCACAAAAAGCGAACAGCGAGATTGCCCAAGTAATTATGTCTATTTGATTCGATTTGATTTGCAACGCCTGGTGGACAGCGTTCGCTTGCGACTTAAGCCTGACTGTGACGACTACGACAAGTGTCGTGCGAGCACTTGTGTTGCACCGTTACGGGCTGTCGACAGCGAAGCTCGGCCGCCCTGTGCCTGCCCAAACAATTAAGCATCTGTAAAGGCTTTATTGAAGCGTGCGCGCATTGCGTTGTCGCGACCTTCTGCCCAAAAGCATCAAGCTTCAGGAGATGCCTTTGTCAAAGCCGGCTGCAACTCAGCCCATGGTCAATCGGATACTTATGTGCGCCTTGCGCGTGCGCAATTTGGAATGGCGGCCGCGCAAGCCTTAAGCAACAAAGCTTGGAGGTGTGAAGATGCTTGCAGAAATGCTTACTTGGAATGCGTTCCTGCGCCACAAGCGGCCAAGGCGGGCAGGATGCTTGAGAGATCGCAACTACTGGACCTTTGCCACGCGGCGCCCTTCGCGTACTGCGTGTCTTTGGCGGCGTTGCATGTGTTGTTTCAAGTGCCAAGACTGTCTCTGATGGCTATGTTTCTGCACCTTTACTGCGGTTGACATGAACGAGCTAAGCGCGGAGACTGACAGTTGCCAGGAGTCCTCCTTCACGAGAAAGCTCGCAGCAAATTACCCATCCAATTGGATCACTCTCATTAAGTCTAAATATCGCCTTGCACTGCTCAACAATTGCAACAAGCTGAGTCAAAAAGCGAGAATGATCTCTGTGGAGAGGCAATAGCAAGGCCAAGCCATGCCCAAGCTCCAGCGTGCGGTAAGCCACTGAGAATGGAAGAGCCATGGCTCCCGGCATTAAAATCAGACACGTGTCGTGTCCTTCTGACCTGGAACTAATTGCATCCCAGGAATCCTAGGCATTCTGTTTGGCACATTGTCCAAACATGATGCTGAGGGTCTGCCTTTTGCGCGCGGCGTTGCCCCTGTACACTTTGAGCATGCGCGTCCCTCGGTCCCATCCCTAGCCCACGCCCCTACAGGCACTTGTAGAGTTTCAGGCCATAAGTGCTTTGTCTCTGACGTCCTCACGGAAGGGCGGGTCAGCGTACCACTTGCTTCACTCGCACGTACATGGATACACAGTGATACACATATCGCAAATACGCTTGCAATGCGTGCCATGCTGCAAACGAGTCCTTCCACACTTTGCTTGCTGGATGCAAATGCCAGCTCACCTCGGCGAAGAGCTATAAGCACTGGCCGCTCACTCGTGTCAAGCTTCTGGGCATGCCGGCGATACGACTCCCGCCATTTCTCCTCGGGTTGGAATCCAAAGTCCAGCAGCAGCAGGTGGGACCAGGTCTGCCGTGAGTTCAACGTGCAAACGGGAGCCTTGAGCCTTATGTGAGCAAGCTGGTCAGCCTGCCCCGCGTCTGCCGCCGCCAAGAAAGAGGGCCAAGCTGTCTCGCAGCGGGCAAGCGACTTTGCATCCAAGAAGGAAAGAATCAGCTGCACCTCGGAGTGGGAACTCCCATCGACCTCTGGAAAATTATTATGTCGAAAGTGATATGCAAACGGCACCGCAGCTCTTTTCAATCTAAAGCCCGGTCTGGTCAATGACGGTTGAGGTCTGCACGTGCCAAACGTGCAAGAGCTGCATGTGCGGAAGGGGCTCATCCAACGGTCCCAGTTCCGGCAGGTACTGACCTCAAAGCTTTACATGCAGGCAGACTACAGCAGCTTTCTTCTCTCCGTACTCAGCAGCTGACTCACCAGTTGTCTCACCACCATATTTGGCAAAACTTGACGGGTGCTGAAGCGCTCTCCTGTGACCTGGGCGGACAGCGGAAAAGCTTTGGACCACCAATGGACCAAGCAAGAGATACGCGGCTGATCAATTTCCCACCTTCGCGAGAAACACACATCTTTCGCGACTCCCTCGCCACGCCCCTTTGGTTTGCGCGCTCTGGAGCCGTTGTTGCTGGCTTCTGCCGCGGAACTTGCGCGAGAGCCACGCTTTTCTTTGCGCCATGCGTGGGAATCAAACATGTTAAGCAAGGTGTGCATCTCCCGATCTGCAAGGGACTGGGGTCTACGCGCGCAAGCAAGCCCAGCGTTCGCAGACCTCGGATCTTTCTCGTGCACAAACGCCTGTGCTATGATCCTCAGTAAAATGGAAGTCCTTGCAAGGAGCTTTTGATCATCTCCCATGCAGGGAAGGCTGTGTGATTGATAACAAGTCAGAGCTAAGACACAAACGTTCTAATCAAAGGTGCACATTTCATCTCTGAGTATGGCAGTGACACACTCAGAAAGAGTCTTGGAAGAGCCTGCAATCAACCTGATGTTTTCTTCTGGCGACTTCAAGAACTTGCGTGCCGTGACACGGGAGACTTCGGCATGGTCCTGCCCGCACGCGCCATGTGCTTCTCCACTGCCCGGCGCTCGTAGGTCCAGCCATCGGCAGCCAGCACGGGGTCCCTCCCACTCACTCCATGCATGGCAGCAAACGCAGCAACCGCAATGAGTGCAGTGAGTGCACCATGCGAGAGCTTGCCAAGTCGCCTCATGATAGCCCTGTTTATGGGGCAGACCAAGGATGGCAGCAAGCCCCATACCACCAGGCGCTTCGCGAGGCCACTCTGCATGCTGCCTGACATCCGAGCACCCTATGGCCTTGGGCGTCTCTCTCGCCTCCAAAATGCCTCCAGGCACTGGACCTCTATGGCTCTATCCATGGACCTCAACTCCTCCCCGGACTCCCCGAACTCCCCACGTGTGGCCTGGCTGAGCCACGGCGACCGGCGCGGCTTCCGCGGACTTGTAGGCGGTGAGCTCCGCCTGCAGCTGCCGGCAGCAGCCGCGCAGCTCCGCCAGGTCCTGGCAAGCGATTCAGCCTTGAGGACCTCGGACCTCAGTCACACGGCTGGTTTCGCGTTCCTGAAACGAAAAGCTGCCGGAGAATGGAACACCCAGAAAGAACATGAAAGTGTTTGCAGCCTATACAGAATCAAATGCGGCTAAAGGCTCTAAGGCCTCTCGGGAAGTCTAAAACAAGGGACACAGGTTTGATTGGCTCGCATTGTGCAAGCGGCACTCCCAATTCAGCTCCGGTATCCAGGCTTGTCTATGGTTTTGAGATCCCAACTCACTCTACAAATCGGCCCACATGTCCTGCCGAGCTTGCTCCAAGAGCCGCTTGAGCTCATGAGCCTCAGCTTGCTCCGATCGTTGCCGCATGCAAGCCGTTTTTGGCATTTTTGTTAGGCATGCGAGCCGGGCAGGCGCAGGCAGTGTGTTTGCCGCGGAGCGTTCTCCGCAATGTTCTCCCTGGCCGAGTTCTCCACCAAGGATGCCCGCGCACCGAAGCGGAGCGCACTCAAAGATTCTCCCGCATTGTCAGAATGAGAGGAGGCAGTTATCATGACCTCACTTTCGACTGCCTCGACTGCCTTTGGAACTTTAACCAACTCTGTGGTAAAAAATGACACGCTGGACTGATCCATGCGGAGTGTGGGGAGTGTGGTCACTGTGCCGAGCAGCAGCAGTGCGAGCATTCCCGCCCAGGCAGTTACGCAACAGCTGCGTCAGCTTGGAGTCTCGGTACCTCTCCGGCAGCCCCAGGCACTCAAGAATCGAAGGGGACACTTGGCCGTGGGTCAAAACCCCGTACCCCAGTGAACATCCCAATCCCCACTAAAATAGGTTCCAAAATGGGTGGTGCGCCTGCCCCAAAATGGGATCCCATTTTCGCGGCACAAAAGTGTGTTTTCCGAGCTTGGCCTCCCTGCGGGATGTGCTTCTGCTTGTGTGCGAGCGCCCATATCACTTGGCCAAGCGCGAGCAGGCTTTTGTTGATGTTCTTCGCCTGCCCGAACAGTTAAACACGCTTCATTCGGTTCTCGTCCATCCAAAAAGCATGGAGTCCTCAATCCAAACTCAATATGACTCAATATGACTCCATATGACTCAACATGACTCAATATGACTCAATATGACTCAAAATGACTCAATATGACTCAGTATGACTCAGTATGACTCCATATGACTCAACTCAATATGACTCAATGCGACTCAAAATGACTCAATTTCTTGTTCGTTGTCTTCTGATGCTCAACGACTCACTTTGTCTCTTGTCGAAAAGGAATCGAAAAGCGCCTCCTCCAGCTGCATGCCCTGCACCCCAGTCTTCATGACGCGCTCGCTGCCTGCCAGGTCCACCAGGTACAGCTGGGCAAAGCGTTGCCTGGCCGGGTCAACCTCGGCAACCCAAAGCATCAAGAAAAAGGAAAGACACAAAGCAATAGGGCCATGGGTCAACATCCAAATCGTACCCCCAGTGAACATCCCCATCCAACCACTAAAGTAGACTAAAATGGGTACCATTGGTTTTGACCCACAACCATACGTACAATATATATATATATATTATATATATATATATGTATACTGTGACGTAAAGCTATCTAAAGTCAGAACTTGAATCTGAATGCCGCATATTACGCGGTAGGCAAAGCCAGGGAGCGCGGTTGGTCACTGTCACGATGAATACAGCATGGCTTCGAGATGAATGCCGGTTCATCTTGGTCTCTGCCTGGAAGCAAGCACTCTCAACGTAAACCAATCGCATTTGACCTTCCCACCATCCCACGGATTGTGATAACCAGTCAGGCAACGTGCTGACCCTGCCAGGCCTGGTGCCGATTGCGGTTGCCCGTCCGCATCACTTCCAATGCCTGCATGATGCATTCACCACTTTTGCATGCTGGAAGCCAAAGGCTGCGCAAACAGCTGAACCAGCCTCACGTACGGAGCTGACAGGCGTCTCTGTCACAGTTGGCAAGTAGAGAACTTGGCCTTGCTCGCCTAGCACGGGTTACACATCTGGACGCGTTTGACACAGAACACTCAGAGCCCATAATTAGGTCCAAATCAAGAGCTGCTCGTTTGGCGCCAGTAAGCCGAGTTTCGCATCGCGGCAGACTGCAGGCTCTGATCTCCAACCAAGGCGCCGCCCTTCATCGGCGACAGCAAATCCTAAAGCAAACAATCAGCTGCTGCACCCATAGCAATCTTTGCAGCAAGGTGTCAATCACATTCTCATTGTAGGTCTCAACCTTGGAGCTCAGAGCGCGAGCTCACAAACACCAAAAATGGTTTGCGCCGCTCCTAAGTTGCCACGAGCAGCATACGATGCTCGCAGCTGGACCAAGCCCTGGGTGGTTTTGGCGTAATCCACCAGCTCCTCAGAGACCGTTCACGCACTGAGGATTGAAATCCAACGACTGGACAGTCCTGCAATGCGCGAGGTATGATGCCCAGACTTTCAAAGTCCATCTCCTTGGCAGGTGAAAGCCTGCAAGCCCCCATGCATCCCATGCATCCCATGCATCCCATGCATCCCATGCATCCCATGCATCCCATGCATCCCATGCATCCCATGCATGATGGGCATGCCGTGCAAAGGCAAGGAGCCCCATCTTCGACGAAGGCTTGAGCCCCGTGAGGGCCAAACCTCATGCGTCGCATGCAATGCATAGGCGTCGCATGCGTCGCATGCGTGGGCCCATGGGCATGCAGCTAAGAAGCATGGTGTGAGTCTTGCCGCTGCCAGTCTGGCCATACGCAAGGATGGCCCCATTGAATCCTGGGATTGACAAATCTATCTAGCGAATCGCCTGATCCGATACCAATACCTGCAAGCCAAGAAGCCGTTGATCACACCTTCTACGATTGGCTTTGCGATCGTACAATAAACATCAGATTGAGATGCTTCTGGCTGAAACATATGGTCGTAAGCAAATGTACAGTCACACAGTCCATGATTCCTCGGATGCCAGGCTTAAGCAAAGCTCTTGTGGCAGTATCCCAAAGTTCAATGTGTGACAAACAAACGCTGAAGCGACAGCCGCTACGCAGTGCTTGCAGCTTAAAGTCTTCTTTATCCTCAAGGTGCACGTCTGGCCGTCTTGTCCAAATTTGATACAGTTCTTCTCATTGCCGCAGTCCCTGCCAATACACACCAAGATTGGGCTTCAGCATGACTCTGTCACTGGCAAAATGAGGCGCGCACATAGTATCGGGCCGAAAGCGAGCGGCAACACGGATGCACTCCTTCAGAAAAGTCGTTTGCTAGTCAGACGCATCCCCAAATGCAACAACTTGAGCTCGATCGAAGCACCATCCTGCGGTGAGCGCTGCCGAATCTCTTCCCACTCTAGCTCCTCAACACCTGCAGCTCTGCGAGTGTTGCAATTGCAGAATATGTACTTGTTTTGTCACCACGAGGAGTCAGCACGCAGGACATTGTTTTTCTACTCCAAGAACCCGTCGCCAAAAGAGAATTTGTGACCTCACAGAAGTATGGAAATCGTGAAGCTAGCAGCCATGCGCAGTAGAGGGCTGGAGTGGGTTCCAGTTGTGAGGCCGAAATAGATGCGTGTCGAGTCTTCCCTGCTTGCTTTTTGGTGCCACTTTTCTATCGGTGTCTTGGGGCGCAGTTGGGGCGCAAAAAGAACGAGCGATTTGTTTGGCCAAACAAATTGGCTCGAAGCTGGGGTTCTCAACGCGGCGCCAAAAACAAGCAACTTGTTTGAGCCAAACCGACCGCTGTCATTCTTCACTTTGCGTGCCATCTGTGAAGCTTGCAAGTGAGTCAGGTCAGAAGCTTCCGCAACCTTCCACGCTCACAAGTCATACTGCTCCCAAACACTGCAAATATCAAATTCGCCAATCATCGATTCAGTTCTGGTCGATATCTTTAGAATGGTCCCAGGAGTTCATGTTGTTCTCTACCTTTTCTACTAAAAACCGAATCATGCCTTTGGGATTCCTCCAGGGTCTCTTTTTCAAGTTGTCGGTTCCCCCCACATCCCTCACGACTGTCCGAACCGAGCCTGCCGCGCGAGGCTCTGCAACTGCCCGCGGCGCTGGACGTGCACCGAGGTCACAGGCGCTGAAGGCCCTGGAGATACTCGTGGGCTCCGAGTCCTCAGTTGCCGACACGGCTTTTCTCAACGAAACGGTTCAGAAGTTCAGCCAAGTGGCCAAGCAAGTGGATCTCCGTTCACCTGAAGCGAAGGTGTGCATTGGGGCTCAGGGTGAGCTGGGCTCAGAGATTTTCTTGCTCCACAGAGATGCGGGAAACAATCTTTGTCCCCCTGGTTTGGGTTGGAAGTTCAATTCGTCCCCCCCACTTCCCTACCAAACGAATAGACTACCAGTGACTTGAACCATACCTGCGCCGGATTCTCTGGCATGGCCTGGTTGGAACTTGCACCAGCTCATGTCATCTGCACCTCGGCTCTAAACGCTGCATGGTGTCAAGACCAGGGAGTCCGGAGGCAGGCGCTGCAAGTTGTAAGATATTATGGGTCAAACATAAACCATCAGGAGACCGCAGGGTGCCAGTTTGGGTAACATTTTTTGACCCAAAGCCATATCAAATCTTGGCAAGACTGCAAGCCAGTGGGTAGCAGTGGGGCGTGGACGATTCGCTTCCATGAGCTTTGTGCTTGCGGCTCAGGCTGGCTGATCCTAAAGTGGCAAAAGCAAGACTTGCCTTGTTTTGCTAGGCTGTTCATCCTTCTCTGGTGTTGTGTGGCTTGTTGAACGCCCGAAGGAGTGCTCTCTGACAAGTGTAAGACCCTACGAGCGCTTGGACCGGCGAGCTGCACTAGTCACCTTGCAGTGATTTAAAGCTAAGCATAGCTAAGCCAGCCGTTGCCCATTTTGACCGCATGCTCACGCATGGGATGTGGCGTGTTCCCATGCGAGCTCTCACTCGAATTGCTTGGCAATCCGTGCAACATGCCGCATGTATGAGGGCACGCTCCAGCGGCGCCCCTTCAAGTCCAAGCATGGCCGCTTGTGGACTTTGCCCCGGCACTCCAAGTAAACGAATCGATAGTTGGGCTGCTGCGGATCGTTCTCCATCCGCCAATGTCCCATCGACTTCCACACCATGCCACTCAAGGATCCTCAGGTCGATGGCCATTCTGCAATTCGTTGAAAGGCGATCGAAGCACCAAAGATAAGTCCAGCCATGCAACCGTTGCTGGCTGGAGAGTCGTGGTCCGACATGAGGTCAACACCTCAAGTTGCTCGAGTCTCAAAGGACTGACACTGCTGACACTGGATCAGTGCAAAGGTTTCCCGGATCCGTTCAGGGCGAGCCCTTGGTGGAAGTTGTGTTCTCTCCAACCAGCTGCCAACAAGCGAGTGATCTTGTTCTTGAACAGTGAAGGCCTTGAAGACTTAAATAAGTCAGTTCAATGAACATGGACAATCTGAGCATGGAAACGACCTGCGCCGACTGAGCCAAAGAAAAGCCGCGCCTCGCAGCGTGGCCTGGAGCCACTGCCGCGCGGAGAAGTCCTCGCCGCCGCCGGGGCCGTGGAGGCCGCAGCGGCGCCGGCTCACCTCCCGACGCGTTTTCCACGCGCTCGGCGCGCCCGGCAACGAGATGCAACGAGTGGGCGGAGCGGCGGAGCGGGGAGGTGCAGATCTGGCGGAGAGGTCGAAACCGGTTTGGGATCCCATGGGGCAGGTGAATTCACCACCAATTTTAGAACCTATTTTAGTGGGGATTGGGATGTTCACTGGGGCCAAGGGATTTTGACCCATGGCCATCTTAGAATCTTTGCTCGGTAGTGGGCACAGTCCATGTTGGTCTCTCGCGCCCAAAGCGCTATTGACATTGAGCGCTCTGGAAGACAAAGCCACCCATGGCTGAGTTGCACTGTGCTTTTAAACAGTCTGTCTTTGCCACACACCCGCCTCTGCGTCTACAGAACTCTTGTGCTTGAGCACTTTGGCAGCCAGGCCTCAAACGAGGTCTACTGCCAACACGTGTCGAAAAGACAGAGAGATGCGGTTTCTTTTAAGTGAAGGATTGTCAAAAACTTCTGGGGCAAACAGGCTCGCGAGCTGACACCATCGCAGCCACAGCTGAGTCATAATCAAACCCGGCATTAGAATGGTCTACTCAGAATTATGTAAAACATTAAGAAGACTATTTATGGCTGGGAGTCTCCCTTACTAACCTCCATCTACCCGGGTTTTGATTGTGGCTCAGTTGAGTTGACACCACCTCTTGCACTTTGCATACAAATCCATGTCTGCCAGAAAACGCTTCAGCCCAGTGAGGCTGGCCGGCAGCTGCTGGACGACATCTTCAGAAGCCTGGCACGTGGCGTCCGCATCCGCCAGAGCTTCGCTTCCCCACCTCTGGCATCGCTAGATCGCGGCCACGCACGAGTCGAGCCATCTCCACGGTCTCTGGGAACTTCAGGTAGTCGTAGAATCTGGGGCGTGGCGCCGTGGCGCCAAGCTGTCGGCAAGGAAGCCCAACTGAGGAACGGATCTATGCATCTCTGCATCTCTCTGATTTTACTCAAAACAAGTAAACACATGCTTCTTAATCAAACTTCAAGCGGTGCTCTTTGGATTCCATGTCAACACTGCGTAGCAACGCAGACGGTCTGTCCCGCGCCTTCGCTCCCAAAGCGGAGCCTCTGGATCCACGGTGCCTCAGGGCAAGCATGCCTATATGCCCTATAACATCTACATCCAGAACCCCTCTTCAAGAAATGCTTTTGCAAATCGCCTGAAACGGCAGCCAAAACATCATCGACAAATGTCTGGCGCTCGTCGTCAGAGAGCGCTCCTGGGCATGCCACAGATCATAGCTCACCTACGGCATGCATATCTCACAACACATGTAGTGGAACACGCTCCCCAAAGCAAGCATTACCAAAGCGTCCACAAATCAAATATGACAATGGGCAAAACCGCCATTCCGTGTCAAGCATCGCACCATATCTCCCCAATGGCTGCGAACCAGGTACGGCTGCATGAACGCCTTGGGGTGGTCGCATCCACGCGAAGCCTCGCAAAGCCGACCAAAGCCTATTGAACAGAAGATAAACATTGAACAACAGCCCACTGGCCCTCTTTGGAGCCATAGAACTCGCTGGACAGATCGGAAAAGCATCCCAGCCGATATGTAGATGATTTGCTTTGGACTGTGAGCGCTCACGTCAGACATGCTCAGTAACTTTTGCGGCAGAGTGGAGTGCTAGACCCAAACAAGCAGCTCTTGCTACGGGTTGTTTGAGCTTTGCAAAAAGCGCATATTGGGTTGTGGGCATATTGGGTTGTGGATGCAAGGTGACTTGGGAAACCAAAAGAACGCCGAGGGCCTTGTAGCGCTTTGCTTGCTCCAAAGTGACGGCGGCAAGGGCAACCAGCGATCCATAGGCATCACCTGAGTCAGGGAAGGTGACTTGACTTGGCACAACGGTGAGCTAAGTAAAACCAAGAGCTGCTGTTTCAGCGGGAAACTGCTGTTATCTTGCACACACGCGCAAACGCAGAGTAAGCAGACATGGCGCCAGAAAAGAGACGGCGACAGCTTGACTGGTGCCACTATCGCGCCAGGATACGCTGAGTCTGCACATGGCACCAACATGCATTGGGTCATGCAGGCTTGTCCTGACACGTGCCCATAGATACGGTGCCTGCAATTGTTTGCGCTTGCTTCCTCATATAGAGAATGCACAAAGAACAGAGGAGGGGAAGGAAGGAAGGAAGGAAGGAAGGAAGGAAGGAAGGAAGGAAGGAAGGAAGGAAGGAAGGAAGGAAGGAAGGAAGGAAGGAAGGAAGGAAGGAAGGAAGGAAGGAAGGAAGGAAGGAAAGGAAGGAAGGAAGGAAGGGAGGAAGGGAGGAAGGGAGGAAGGGAGGAAGGGAGGAAGGGAGGAAGGGAGGAAGGGAGGAAGGGGAGGAAGGAGGGAGGGAAGGAAGGAGGAAGGAAGGAAGGAGGAAGGGAGGAAGGAAGGAAGGAAGGAAGGGAAGGAAGGAAGGAAGGAAAGGAAGGAAGGAAGGAAGGAAGCAAGGGAGGAAGGAGGAGGAGGAAGGAAGGAAGGAAGGAAGGAAGGCAGGAAGGAAGGAAGGAAGGGAGGAAGGGAGGAGGAAGGGAGGAAGGGAGGAAGGGAGGAAGGGAGGAAGGAAGGAAGGAAGGAAGGAAGGAAGGAAGGAAGGAAGGAAGGAAGAGGAAGGGAGGAAGGGAGGAAGGGAGGAAGGGAGGAAGGGAGGAAGGGAGGAAGGGAAGGAAGGAAGGAAGGAAGGAAGCAAGCAAGCAAGCAAGCAAGCAAGCAAGGAAACAAGGAAGGACACAGGATGTGCGGAAAGGGGAGAAAGGGATGAAGGAAGCAGGAAGCGAGGGAGAACGGGAGAAAGGGCGGAAGAGAAAGGAGGCAGGCAGGAAGGAGGAGGCAAAGAAAAGAGGCAGGGAGGAAGGGAGGAAGGGAGGAAGGGAGGAAGGGAGGAAGGGAGGAAGGGAGGAAGGGAGGAAGGGAGGAAGGGAGGAAGGGAGGAAGGAAGGAAGGAAGGCTTGCACCATCAATGAGTCTATGGCAGGCAGCAGGGCCATAATTATTCTGTTTCTGGGCACGTTCAGGGTGTCGCTCAGACTGCCCGGTTTGCCCAAGCAAGGCGCCAACACAAGCCAGAACTAACTACACATTGCGCGCGCCTGCTCCTCTTGCTCGCGCTGCTGTGACCCAATTTGCGCAGAGACACAGGGAGAGCGCGCATCCCAAGCAGCATTCGCCACGCCTCAAATCTCGGAGCACCCTGCGCGGACAAAATGCGCCTCCATCGTCGCGGTCGCAAACTTTGCGCTGCGCAAGCGAGATTCTCAAACTGCTTGGTTGTTCAAAGTGGGGCGGGGGCCTGTCTAGGCCGAGTGCATTTTTCACATGAGCGTTCGTCAAAAAGCTTGTGCCCGAAACACGCAATAAGTCAGCATTCCAAGCGTGCCGCCTCTAACGGCGAAGGAACGTTGCTGGAGCCGCTGTCTCGTTCCAATAGGCACGAGTGATTTTCTAAAGAACATACCGACCCCGTACATGTTAAAAACAAGCAAGTGCAAAGATAACTGCTCTTAGGGGAGCGTTCTTTGCGAGTTCCCTATCGTTTGCACACCGACGAAACGCCGAATGCCAAGTTCAACAGCAATTTTGACGGCGCCTCGTGTAAGCAACATGTTCAACATTCAGAACATTCAACATGTGCAACGTGTGCAGCCACGGCGCTGCGGTTTTGGCACAGCTCCGCGACATCCGCAAGGATTCCTTTGCCTCAACTCGAGTCAGAGGGGTCCGTCTGAAAACAGTTTGAGAAAAGTCTGAGAAGTCGGGCTATAGTGCGGAGACAGCTTCAACAGCATGAAGACCTTTGACAGATCAAGGCCTTAGGTGCTCAACTTTCAGCCACTTCTGGGGCATGGGGCACAGCCGGGTTGGTCTGGGAAGGGTCGTCAACGGTTTAAGGATTGGCTGAGTGCTGATCAAAGGCATGCTCAGGCTGGTCATATAATAGGTGGGTTGGTGTAGTGCTGACTAAGACTAGAGTGAGATCTTTTGGCGTTGTCGCAGTGTGATTGCAGTTGATCCAGGATATTTTCTTGGTTTGGGTCTAGTTTAGGGTTGGTGGGTGGCCTTAGGATTGGTTCAGGGCAGAATTCGGGGCAAATTGAGCAAACCAAACAGTATGGCAAACACAATAAATCTCAGGACCCAATGCCTTCTGCAAAGCACGGCATAGATTCATGTAGATTGCTCAGTGCATCCACGCCGACTGGACCTGCCAAGCCACCAATGGTAAATTGGACCTCGGCCGCACTCGGCAACTTGCCACTTCTTGCCAGCGGCTCGATCGACAGGCAAGTCACAGTGTCCGGCGCATTCCATGAAGATAATCGGCGGTATTGTGTGAAGCGCACCTGGAGCGGGAAAGAGCCGCACTCGGCACTCGCTTGCATTCAAACAGCGTTTGCCTCTTGCCGGTTCTTGCGAGGCAGCAAGCATCGACCAGTGCAAGCTTCGGCCTGGCTTGCTTGAAGTGAGCGTGCGGACAAGTTGCGGGTTAAAGCAGGCCTTACGCAGCCAAGGTTGGAGGTCCTCCAGAACATCGTGTACCTTAAGCTCGCGAGAACACTCCCAAGCTCTTGGACGCTCTCCGCGCCTCGCTGGGTGTGATGGTCGCTGTTTGAAGCTCGATCAGAGCGTCAGCACTCTGCTGCCACCGGACATGAGCTGTCCTTTCCTCTTTCTCCTCAGGATCTGATCGCAAGATCTGGTCGAGTCTAATGATGGCAAGCCGGCGGCCCTGTCCTGCCCATGAAGGTAGATGCCGCCGTCCAAGTCCACGTTGAACCACGGAGACGTTTGAGGAAACAAAGGCTTGCCCACATCAATGCCTGCATGCACGAAATCGGTTCGAAAAGCCCGCGCCAGGCCCAATCATTGAAACGATTTCGCCAAGAACAAGCTAGCAACCTTTCTTGACTCATTTGGCTGAGTCAACTCTCGTGCGCAACATGCATGCCATTATCTTGAACGCCCCACGCCACATCATGGTCAGCTTCAACGAAATGGGGAATCAAGTTTCAAGATTGCGATTGAGAAGAAAGAGGCAGAGTCTTAGCGGTCTGATTTTGAGTCACCGTTCAGGGCACCCGCCCTATTGACATCTTGCACAAGCAAAATGTGCGCACCTCCACGGTGGAGCACCAGCTCTGGAGTCATAGCCAAGCGGCTGCCCTGCACAACGGCGTAGTGGCTTGGGGCTGGTGACTGTCGTTGGTTCCTGGTGTTTCACAATCGTCAACACACACATGTTGGAGCCATGTTTGGCAGAAGGCCTTGGACAAGTGCAAGAGTGTTCAAGTTCTAGCAATCCCTGTATAAAGTACTTCCTTCCCTTTGGCGGATACGCACCCGTTACAAATGTTATGTTAGCTCTTCGATGTCACACAAAGCTGGCTATTGCAGGCCCGTGCTTGTCAAAACCTCACTGCGCCGATACAAACTTGTGCTTGCCTTACCTGTCATCACCCTCAAAGGTGAACCATGCTTAGGATTCATCCCATACACCACGTCCTAAGTTTGAGCTAACTCCTACCTGGAAAAAACAAAAACAACTCCACAGCAATGAACTCCCTGCAAGCCTGGTGCATTCTGAAAGATATCTGAAGTCCCCAACATAAACTGCAGAATCACAGACTGAATCGCATATGCGCCAAAGCCAGTCATGCTGTCAGTTCTTTTGTAGTAAGGGTCTCATTGTTTTCTACCGCTTGATGACATCTACCGCTTGATGACATCTACCATTCTCGCTGTGAGCCTCAGCCCTCCGTTTGCAGCCGCAACCCAAACATATCAATCCTAAAGCCTTGAAACCCTTGCCTTAGCCCTCCAGAATCCTCAAAGCATCTGAACCCTGGAACACCCAAAACCCCTGAAATCTGAAGAAGTACATCCCTCAAATGAGACCCTCTCATCAAACCTTAGACCCTGCGCTCTGCATGAGTAACCCTAAGGCCAGAATCACAAGACCTGAAAACACACCTTGTAGTGGGACAACCAAGGAACGAACATTGATACTTGATCGAAAATCCATATTTTCGTCTAAACTCATGGCTTGCAGGGCCCACGCTGTTTTGCGGCTCTCGCAACGAGTCCTGCACCTTGCACCTGTCTGCAGCCTCCGCGGCACGCTTTGCGAGCTGTGGAAGTGGAAAAAAAATGTGCAGTGCAGATAGTGAAACCAAACTCATGAACACAAAACGGTCAGCATGTACTTGGGCACCATGCCCCTATGCTCGTACTGATGGGCGACTCAGGGCGGGGATTCTCCAAACAACTGCAGGTTTCTGGGCAGAAGGCCGTCAACGGGCGACGAGCGACCCAGTCATTGTGATACTGGAAGCAAAACTCATTGAGCATCCATGACTGAGAAGCGAGCACGGAGCAATTCCCTTGAGAACCATTCTTCGCAAAAACCATCAATTCGTGATCCTCTAGCCAAAAACCTTTGTTGTTGCTGTAGAACTGCGCCCAGTAGTAATCCCAAGACTTCTTCTTCTCCACATCATCTTCGCTGAAGTCTTGGCAGGATGAGTTCAAGAAGCCAGGCTCATCCGTGCATCCCAGGCGACACCCGTTGGAGAGAAACTGGCCTGCAACAGCAGTGTTGCACCTGCAGGTTTCGGGGCACAGCATGCGAATCAGCGGCAAGTCCCTTTCGCCACAGAAAGGCTCGACGCTGGCACAGTCGGTAGCTCCGGTCAAAGTTGTTGCAGTGCTCCAAAGCCAATCGCCTTCCCAAAAGTCACGACCTTGGTCTTTGCAAGTGTTTCCAAACCAGTTACCAAAGCCGTAGGTGGATTGATCTGCCACTTGAAATTGATCCATGGTCAGCCAAGAATTGAAGTCCCGTACTGTAGGGGTGTGTTTGACAGCAACTGGACCACGGCCTTCCAGAGTTGCCCTCCACATCCAATCTTTGGCTCCAGGTTTGTAATGTTTGGACACGTCTTGCAGGAGTGGAAGCATCCCTGGCAGCATCTTATTGTCCAGATTCCCATCTTCAAAGGGTGAGGTGTCGGTCACAAAGATAGGCCCCACTTTGGTATGAGACTCGATGATGAAATCTTGGTTGCCGTTGCAAATGATGTTCCGGACGTCTCGAGCCGACTCTGTGTTCCCCACTACCTCCAGAGACACAAATGCCATCACAACTCCCCAGAACAGCAGCAGTTGGAGGCTGCTGGTGAGTGTGTAAACCCATGGTTTCCTGCTTTGGTTCTCCAGCCGCGAGATGGAGGTCAGAAAGCGACTTGCATGGCGTGGAGCAAACAGCTCGAAGAACAGCTCGTCAATCTCCAGGACAAAGACCAAAGAGACTCCGTTCTGGATGATGTTGGCAATATCCCGGGTTCGGCATAACCACAGAGCTCCGAAGAAACCCAACAGTGCCGCCAAGGCAGCGCGTATCCCAAACACCAGCAGAAGTACCGACTTGCGGGATCTGCTGATGGAGATGAAGCTGCGCAAAAACCGAACATTGCCCATGTGGCCGATGCTTCCGTTGGAAACCGCATGCATCATCCCTTGCTTCTCCAGACCGCGTTGCATGTCCCCCACTAGTGTTGGACCAGTTTTGATGGCCAGCAAGTTCATCGTCAGAGCAGCAACGCTCTGCAGCTCCTTGGCAATGTAGGCCAGCCAAATGGCCACTGCCATGCTGCTTAGGACGAAGCCCACTGTCATGTCTTGGGACAGCAATGGCGTCAAGTAGTCATCGATCTCGTTCAACAGTGAATGAGTCCACCACTCCCTGTCGAAAGGCTTGCCGCGGCAGGCACGACTCACTAAGGAGGAGTCTGAGTTGGCATCGTAGCCATTTATCGAATGCCCCACCAGCAACCGCCAATCTGCCAGCCACGCAGGATCATATTTTGGATCTGGCAGCAAAAAAGCAGCATAGACGATCCAGCAAAACAGAGACTGGGAGAAGATGCTGACCAACGTGCCGATGGCCACCAACAATGTGGTTGCGTGTCCAAGGCCGCCCAAGCCCAAAATGACCGTAGCATCCCAAAAGGATTGCTGGAGTAACTGAAGAGACCGTGGCCCCCCTGATTGAATCGCTCGGGAGCTTGTTGGCAAGCTTTCTGCTAGCTCCTCGAGTTTCTCAGTTCCAGCCCGCTGCGTGAGGACTGCCTGAAAATCCATGCTGATGATACCCTCGTTTGCATCCTTTCCGTCTCTGTCATCGCTGCCAATGTTGTGTTCAAGACTGGCCACTCGTAATTCCAGCTCTTCAAGACGTGTGATTCGACTATAAAGAGCATCAAGGCGGACCGTGACCGCCTGGAGCGCGTCACCTGCCCTTTCAGACACTGGAAGGGACTGGATGATTTCTGGTGGGACCTCGTCCAGTGCCCTTCCGCAACAAAAAGGCCCTCTGACTGCCTCCATGCCGGCGCTCTAAGCACCCGGTACTAAAATCGAAACTCCTTCTGGGTTTCCTTGAGCAACTGCCAAATGCAACTTGTATGGCAGCTTCCCGGTCGATGGGGTGTCGCAATCTTCAGCATGAGCAGTAAATGCAACATCCGATTTCAACCCGAGTGTTGCATCCATGACATGCTGACATATGAATGCACGCGGAGAGCATATTGACATGCACTCAAACATGTCAGTCCTTCAACTCAATCTCGAAGTCCAAAGATACCGAAGCACCAAAACCTGAGCTGCCAGCTGGAGTTTCGGGCCTGACACCGCAAGGAGAGGCCGTCGCCAGCACGCTCCCGATCTAAAACCTCGGCGCACCATCTGGACCGCCAAAGCGACTCGCGCCAAAGTGTCGCCTCTTGCAACCCAAAGGCGCGCCCTCGGGAGGAAAACTTGCGCATCAGCATCTCTGTCACCTGCTCAGTGAAGAAATTACCCTTGATGCAGATTCAGCGGACTGGGCACTTGGCTTCTGGGCGACTGTCGGTTTCAGCAGCTACAACTGGCACAGATTTCTACCAGCCTGTCGGAAACGATTGCATGTTTCCGTCCTCTTGCCTCAATGTTCCCCACACTTTCAGGCGAATGGTATGTGAAAGGGCCAAATGCCACGTGCTCTCCAGGTCGCTGCGAGATCTGGCAACCGCCTCGACTTGGTTCAGCGCCTCAACTTCATTTGCCAATGGCAAGCCTCAAGAAAACAAAGCCGTTGAGACATGCCGTCCAGAGGCTGCTGCCACCGGCTCCAAAGGACGCCATCCAAAACAAATGCCCTGGCCGTCCGTGCAAGTGCCAATGGCTCAGGGTTCCCGAGCTTCTGCAAAATTCTGCAAACGAAGCTCAAGCAAAGTCTCTCCCAACACACAGAGAGAACTGCCTGGCAAAGGCAGAAGGTCAATACCCATGGTCGAGACATGGCGCCATCACTTGGTTGCCTCAAAGAACGAGCAGATTCTGTCTTTGACGCAGTACACATGTCATTCAGACATCTGCCCTCTTGCATATGCCTCTTTCTGCAAAAAAAGCTCCAGCCTCAGGAGAGGAGCAGCATTAGCTGATATGGATTCCTGAAATAATTGCTGAGCCGAAAACGATATTCGCAAGCTGTCAACGCCTCTGCGAATTTCCTGGGCTCGGGCATGCCCTGCACCCGGTGTCTGCAAAACTCCAAAATCGTGTTTCCAAGCACGCCACGAAGGCCAACTGTTAGTGTCAGGACCAGTCAGGTTCCTAGATACAGAATTTTGGCAACTAATTATTGTCCCTGCTTTGCTTGATTATTTTGGATGAAGAATTGGTTCCGCCTACTTGCAACTGCACCAACCTATTCATATTTTTCCCAAACCTTTTGCAGCACTAAACGCCAGACACAGCCTTACACGGCACTTCCTCCCACTTTGAGCGAAGCCATCGGCATCAACTTCCTCAAGCCCAGCATCATTCCCGCGACATGCGGGTACGGCTCAGTGAAAACATGGACCAATGCGTAGCCCTAGCTTACTTTTGAGCCACTGCCATGTGAGTCAAAGCGCCCAAATGGTTCTGCATCCCTGCGCGGTGCGCTCAAACTCCGTACGTTGCCTGGGATCTGAACTCCCTCACGCCCTCCACCATCTGACTTGTCGAGGGTGTAACTTCTAGCATTGGTGCATCACCGCCTACCCATCAGTCCGAAGATGCCACGCGTTACTGCAACACAAGTGTCTCAACTTACCTTCGCAGGCTCTAGCCGACAACCACTCCATAATATGCCCTTCACCAAGCGAATGATCCACGGACTGCCTTCCCACAGCAAGCCTTCAAAGCTCATGCAGCATGGTCCCCCCTGTAAAGTGTGTACAAAAAAAATACAACAATAATCCAATTTCGAGCTGTCCTACGGGGAAGTACAAAGGCACCTCGGGAACAAACACCACTCCCTAATACTCAAAAATACCCCCATGTAAATTCCGCCCAAAGCTGAATATTCTTGTTTGGGGGTAGTGGATCTTGCTAGGGAAGCAGACTTTCTGCCTTGAGCAGCTACTGCAAATCAATAGCTGCGTGTGGAACGGCCACTAAAATAATCCAACAACAGAAATCAGTGCCAGCATTACCAACCATAAGAAATCGGCTGTGAGATGATCACATTCTTGGCGTTTGTCTGATATCTGTTCCGGGAGTACCAGCTTCGAACAAAAAAAAACGTTCGCCACCTCCAGCGCGGAGCTTTTGCTGGGACGAGGTCCGTTGCGTGGAGCAACACATAAGACCAAATGTCCTTCTTCTTCAGATCTCAATACAGGGACCTTTCGAACGACTCCGATCGCTTGCCAATCGACCTGATTCCATTTCTGTTCTCCATGTCTGCTAGTCAACCTGGCCATAGCTCATCGGTGTAGACCTCAAACAGGCAATCCAAGCAAGCTCATGTGTGGAGCAATCATGCTGCGTATCGGATTGTTGATTGACGAAGTAACTGCATGGATGCCTGCAAACTTTGTGCCACATGCATGTCTTTCCAGGGAGCAAGCCATGAGCACGAATGACACCGCAACTGCCTGCCAAGCGGGGATGACAGGGCAAAGACCTGTCAAACGATTTGAACTTTTGGGAAGTGAGCAATGGACATAGTCGGTGTAAGAAGCAGGACTTTGAAATTGCTTGATTGGGGTTGATCATAGACGGGGAAATTAGAAGCAGGTGCTTGTAGTACCAAGGCAAACGGCGCAAGGATTACCAGCCATGGGAAGCCTGGTACCAAATGCGAGTGCAACACGCCACAATCAAGCCGCAGCCACCAGAGTGATGCGCAGCAGCACTGTGCTGGTCTCTTTGACTGTAGTAAGGTTCAGCCTCATACACTGATGTTTCTGCTTTGCCTTCAGTGAGCGCATTCCGCGCAAGCGGCACTCAGATTGAGGTTGCAGCAACCATAGGACCAGGAAGCCACAAAAGCCTCAGATGTCACGGGAGCATGGCTTGCGAGGGCCTGGCGAATTGACAATCCCTGACGGGCGAGTTGGTGGGCAACATGGGACAACAACCCACCAGTACTTCCGACGACACTACCACAAGCGGACCGCAAGCTTGCCACTTCAACAATTCTCACAGGACACTTCTCACCGTCCGGCACACAGGAGAGTTGCTCCATGGATCCTGAAGCCTCAACCAATCAATCCGTGAAAAGGCCGCCGAGATGCCGATGACAAAGAGCGCCAGGAGTTGCAAAGGCACAGGCGCACCTAACGCCTCAGCGCCCCCAGGTACGGAATTACTGAAGTTAAAGCATTCCCAAATGTCTTGAAAAGTTGCTTGACACATCTGCCTCTCTTTTCCTTGGGCCCATGGTCACCAGATGTCGCCAGGTCTGAGCCCCAGGGCCGCATTGGGTGCAAACTCACCAGCGGACAACACGAGGTTGCCTCAGACTCCAAATACGCCGAATTTGGAGAAAACAAGGGAGAATGCGAGGCTCAGGTGCGAACTTGCCATCTAAACTTGCGGAGGGCACGGCATGTCAATGCGGTTGTCGCTGCATTTCAGTCATGTATCACCTTTGCCTTGTGTGCCTTGACAGAGTGCAAAGAAAGCAGGTCTCTGCTCCTTTCGACTCCTTGGACTTTGCTCCATGGTGTAATGAGTGTTTTTTTGTTTCTCTCTCTCTCTCTCGCTTGCTCTCTTCGATGAGCACAACATCACACCTTGAGCCCAAGACGCAAAAGCACGCCTCGCGAACACATTGGAAGAACACAGGTTTAATACGATATGTATCAACAAGTCTTTCCACTTTGCTCCCTAACAACAAATGGAGATGATGCGTTCTTGCATTCGGACAGTCCGCCCTGCGCCCCTCAGGATATGCACTTGACAAGACCACATAGTACGACATCATACTTGCACCTCGTTTGGAGACAGAAGCGTAGCCTGATGGTCTGTTGCGTTTGGGAATGCCGGGAACCTCGCTTCGACAGTCACTTCTTGTCCCGCTTCCGCTCTAATCGGTCTTCCGGCTATGTGCCAGCTGCAGGGATGGATCAGCCTCTGAAATGATGAGCTCTCCTGCTCTCCGAGAATCACTTCTTTGATCAAGCTACGAGCTGACAGAGACCTGCCAAGAACAATGCGAACTGGGGAGCTCACAAGACGTCAACGAATCCATTGTCAAAATGGAGGCGGGGCACGCGCAGCATGGAGCTCACTTCTCCATGAAGCCTTTCCTTGCAATGGAGACATTCTGGGGTTGGGCTGGGCGGGCAAGGACAGCTGTCTGGCAAGAGCTGCCGTTCAGTCAAGCAGCACGTTTCGAAGCCATCCTGAAAAAGATGTTTCAGGCATCCAGCACAAACAACTTCTTTGACAAAACCAACTCGCCAAGGCACGGATGTACTCGCGCTGCTCCTGGATTCGCGATTGACAGGCTGGGCTCTGAAGTGTGTAACTCGCCAAATGGGTTCAAGGAATGCGAATCGAATGCGAATCGAATATGCGAATGCGATCACCGAATCCGAGTGCAATTCGCAACGAATTGGCGTCGCGTCCTTGTCCAGGGCCATGGCATCGATGAAATCGCAGAGCTCCGAGTTCATTCCCACCTGAAGTGAAGAAGTGAAGCGGTTCCGGAAGCGATTCGACGCTACAACACCAAAATCGAACCACCGCACTTTTTACCCGAAACAAACTTTCCAGCGTCTCATAACTTGTACGCTATATGCATACCTTTGTAGAGCATGTATGCTCACTCCAAATCCACATGCCTCTGACAAGAGCTCGTCCAAGCTCTCCTGGCACCCAAACTTGAAGGTCGAATCCCTAAGAGAATCAGCTTTGCAGTTCTCCATTGAGCGCTTATGAGACCTTTGTGTTGGCGCACAATAGTGTCCAAATTGCCTACTTCAACAAACAGGTGAGTTCAGCATTTGACATCAGAAGCAGCCTTGGCACTATTATTTGTTGTTAGTCTGAGAAGTGCTGACTTGAAGTTTAATCTCCTGCAGCTTCTCATCGATGTCCTCAAACTCGGGACCTCTACACAAATGGAAAGGTTTTGGCTCCATTGCTCACTTCTTTGGCGCACAAAACACAAGCATTGCTGCAGCTGAGATTCCGTTGTACGAGCTGTCACCGTTCTTCTCCTAGGCCAAATGAATTGAGCAAACGAACAAGGAGCGCGCTGGGAACGCAGGCCGGATACAACCGCTTCGAGCCTCCGTGCTGGCAAAGGACTTTACGTTGCCGATGACCTGACTTATTGGATTGCCGTCAAAAACGGAAGCAACATTACTCAAACGACGCTGGGGCTTGACTGTGCCTGAGACGAGGGCATATCGGTGGTCCTCGCCAGTCTGAGTGCTGCAGTAAAAGGACACGCCAGCACCACCTTGGGTATGAGACAATTGGTGTATATTGGTGTACAATCTGCCTTACACGGGTGACACGTTCCAAGTGGCTGGATTTGCTCTCCATGGTGATGCAGAAGTCAGTGGCCTCCTGGGAATGCCACAAGCCGAAGGCCAAGTCTGTGCGCAGCGCATGTGCAGCATGTCATGCTCTGAGGCTGGCGCGTACTCCTGACCGCCTTCCTGCTCGCCCTCAACGTCAGCCGTGGGATCGAAGGGACTGGTGAGCTGCCACTCGATCTTCACCTGGGGGCAAAGAACTGCCCGGACAACTCGAACAGCGGCCACTCGAGCTGCCCACCATGCGCGCATATGCGCGCATATGCGCGCTTTGAGCCACCCACCAGCATGTCACCAACCTCCTTCTCCAAGTTCATGTTCACGTCTCCCTGCAACGTTTCACGAAGCTCATAGGTCGAATCTCTCTCGCGGCTCTCAAATCGGAAGCCCTTCTTGAAGTGCAGTGCGCGGCCCGAAACAATGCTTTGTGTGGCGTCCTGATGGGCCCACGCGATGAACCAAATGCGAATGCCGAATATGACTGCGAGTCGAGTACGCGTCTCTCGTATCGGTTCAATGCACGAAACCATGCAACCATGCCCGAAACGTAGTGTACATGTGGGCGTCATATTACCGAGACGCATTGATAGAGCCTCGGTCTCGACAAACTTGAAGCTAGTGCCGCTCAAGAACTTCTTGATCTCCTGGCCACCACCCCAAAAAAAAAACTGGCACTGACTTCATCTCCAACTCCTGCCTTGGCCTGCTGATACTGCTCCTGAAGCACCACATGGCACATCAGTGATGAAACAAAACCAACTCGTTGACTCTTCGCACAGGCCTCCTCATGGCCAATCTCAGCTTGGAGGTCCTTTGCCTCCGGATCGCGGATCTCTCGGATGGTCAAATGTCATAGGCGCGAGCCGCGTGAAAGGCGTTGTGTGGTTTCCACGCCGCGCCAATTGCGAAAACACGGGGCTCTGGCAACCTTTGCTGCTGAGGACAAAGAAAAGCACCTGCGCGATTACAATTAGCGGCTCGGGGATGATACGCTGCCAGCACTCATGGACCAAAACCTTCAAGGCTCTGCATGTCTCCTTTGTCAGCCGCTGAGGACAGGATGTTTAAACAGCTTCAGACTTTTTGGCCTAAAACAATCGCCTTAGCTTAGCATTTCCCGCCAACGGAATGAGCGATACTTCCAGCCGTGCCTCTGCTGTGCTTGATACAGGGCTGGACGCAGAGCCTGTCGCCGCAAGAAGCCTGCCATGCCAAGGCCACTTCGGCATAGCACTTCAGACTTCAAACATCCCACCTCCAGACCTAGCCGCCAGGCCGGTGCACATTCTTGCCACAGGCAGCATCCTTGGGCAAGTCAGCATGAATCTTCGGAGACATGCAGCATCGGGGCCCTGGCATCGCAGTGTCTGGACAGCCGCGTTTAGAGCCCAGCAAAACTGTCTCGTTTAGAGCTGAAATGCCGCGACAAGAGGCAGAAACTTTCAGCAGCCAAAGACAGCCTTGCAGCAGCGTCTCATGCTCGGCAAACTGCTGTCTAGGAAGGCCTACATGCAAACACAACATAACATACCATTGGTCGGGAATCAATGAAGGCCGGCTTGCTGGCCTTCAAACTTGGCTGCAGTAACATGCCGTCTCTTCTTGAAGCGCTACTGGGCTGGACATGTTTTAGAATACCTGCTCGGGCCTCCGGGCAAAAAGCATTCATGAAACTGAAGCACAGTTCTTCGGGGAGAGTCTAAGCGCATTCAAGGAGGACTTGTTTTTTTTTTTGCATTTTGATCCCGGCACACGTCTTCCCAGAGCAAATCGGCAC
This sequence comes from Effrenium voratum, assembly GCA_963377175.1. NCBI lineage: Eukaryota > Dinophyceae > Suessiales > Symbiodiniaceae > Effrenium > Effrenium voratum. Next base: position 585,728 of record CAUJNA010003305.1, read on the forward strand.
TCAATTTGTGCAAGACCAACCCCGGGTCTTGGAGCTCAAAGGTGTGGGATGTCGCTCGATGTTGCTCAGATTCCAAGTCCCGACCCTGAAGCGAAGCCACCGGTCCAACCCCGAGTCGCTCCCGGTGCTTCAACCCACCTGGAACTTTGCTTCAAGCAACCGTGTCGATTCCGTGCTCGATTCACATGTTCCCCCCGGCAAAGTTCTCAGGGGACAAATGTAGTTTACAGTCTAGCAGCGCCACAGGCATTGAAGGAAATGCACATCCGGAACCCTGGTAAACCATGGTGGCAAACTCGTGCAACTCCTACGAAACGTAGGGTTCCACTGGATTGTCCTGTGCACTTCTCAAAGTCCTGCACTTCAATGCTGCTAGGGAATAAATGCTTAAACCCCTGCATGGTAAAGTATACACAACTGTGCACACGTCGAATTCATGTCGTTCCCTAGTCAGCGCACGTCAGCGCCTCTGCTTTGCGCTTCAGAGCCGGTCCATCCCTCACAGGACCTAGGATTTCCGCAGCACTCAGCACATTCCGAAGATATGTCTCAGTCGCTTTGGCAGATCTTTGTCTTTTTGCTCACATGTGACCTGCATCCGAGGTGACGGCTGTCTTTGGAACCACGATGCCCTGAATGCCCTGAGTGCCCTGACACGAGCGAATGCGGAGATCTGCGGAGATCGGAGCTCGGGCCTTTGCTGCGATTCCTGGGGCTGGGGAGTGCCACAGGCCGCTGCAGCTCTGATGGCCTCTCCACTGCCACAGCCTGGATCGAAGTCGATCTAAAAACGCCCTTTCCATATGCTTTCTATATGCTTTCCATGTGCCTTCTATATGCCTTGCTCTCTAAACGCCAATCTGCCTGCCAGTGTCCGAAGTCGGCCCAGCGGGCGAAAACACCATCTGACGCATCATCGGCATCCAAAACCGTGGCAGATGCCCGGCTGAGGAAGTACCTCAAGCCAAGTGCTGCTCATTTGTTCGAAGCCCCGGTCCTGAGAGCGCGGCGCGATGCCCCGGTGCTTCAGAACCGCAGAGTTCTCCAGAAAGACCTAGGCGATCAAAGCTTCGGCTCCCGGAAGCACTGGCTAGAAGCGCACCTCGAACTCCCCTTCTTGGCTACGCTTGGCTCGACTGGCAACCACCTGGACAGCACAATCAAGCATCAAGTTGTGATTGGGGCAACCTGGACCTTTGCATTGGCTCAACACTGCAAGCCAAGCCACAGCTGCTCCTTGAGCGGCATCGCCTCGCACGCCATGTCGCCAAGGCATCTTGCTCAGCGCTCCATATATACAAATTTGTTTTTCCTTGTTTTCATTGTTGTTTTTGTTATTATTCTTGAATGCACCATCTGATGCGAAGCGCACTACCAAAACACGAGGCGCTCCATACATGCCGTGAAGCCTGTCACTGACAAGTAGTGGTTGTTGCTCGCACGGATGCGCACGACGTCGCGGTGCCTCACAGCGCGCCTGGCAAATCTTTGAGCATCATGCTCTGGCAAGTTGCTGCCCGCGACGGTGCCCTCGCTCACACAGCACTAGCACCGTGCTCAGTCCTGGTCGACTCCACAGACTTGCCCTGGGCCACGCGCAAGAATGCAACGCTGAAATAGGGATTGCTTTAACTATTGTGGCACGGTAATGACTCCAATCAGTATATGAATTGTCCTTCTGACGCAAACAATTGTTTGGGCTTGTTTAGGACGGAAACCAACGGACATCCGAAGCCTAATTGGGGGTTTCCCTCTTTTGTGAAGCCCACAGTGATATTCAATATGGAGTGGTTCGCTTGTCTGATGTGCCATATGTTGGGCGCCTTGCATGCCGCGAATGTCCAAAGCAAATCTTGTACCAAACTGTTGCCAAACCAAATATCAATTCGCATCTGTTGCGGAGCTTTCGTGGAGGCGAAAGAAAGACCAAATGTCGTTCCCTTCAGTATCCCGATGCAAGGCCCTTTCGGACGACTCCTATGTCATGGTGTCCTGGAAAGACCACACAGACATTCACCTCTTACAAATGGAAAGTAGCTGCCAAGGCTCATCTTTCAGCACTTCACAGAAGGAGAAGGCCTGCACAGGGTCAAACCACACGCCAACAGCGAAAACACATTGACAAGCAGTCAGTCAACCGGGTTTGGTCAAATCCCAGGCCACAAATCGTCTCGGCCTGCCATTCTCCCTTGTCTGACCAGCGGCAGTCTACCTGAGCGCGCTGGTCCAAAGGTGGCAAAAGTCGGAACTCCTGGAGGCTCCCCACGCTACGGCCCTGCACATCGATGTACATGCCATGGAAGACACGCAGGAAGACGGTGTCACCTCAGCATTAACCCGTCGCTCGGCGAAAAACCACCGGGGCATGCCGCGCCGTAGTAAACCACAGGATCCTCCGGAGACGGATGCAGCATCTCCTGCAAGGCAGCTCCGGGCGGGGAGATGAGAGTGAGCCAAGTGCTCGTGTGCCTCCAGGGGATCTTCGCCTGTGCCATCCCAGCTCGGAAGTGCCAAAGGGGCTCGCTTCAGGAGGCCCTGGTCGTAGGCCTGCTGGAAGTGCCAATCCTGCGGGAGGCGCTTTTGGACTCGACTTTGGGAATTATCTGCCAGCGCCTTGTTCTCCGGATCCTCCTTCCAGTTCCAAAAGAAAGAACCGTGAGAAGCAGTCCTCAAGGCAGGCAAGACTGACTGGAGTCAAGCACAGAGTCCTGCCTAAAGGCCTCCAGTTGTTGAGCTGCGAAAATACTCATCACCTTGTCCTAGCGAAGAATATAGTGCGAGAGCAACGGCTTCCACCCCATGCCTCGTCCATATCGCCACATGTATTCCATGTAGCTCGGCCAAGACACAGCGCCCACTCGCCTCACATGCAATCTTCGCGGAGGTCTGAAAGACACCGCACGGCAGTTGAACATCCTGCCTGCCACCATGGGATATCGCTTGAACATCCCAATGTTTTCCTGGCACCCACATGCAAGCTGAGTGCAATTGGGGCTAAGTGCAAGCTGACAGCTTCCTGGACTGCTCTCAGCTGCTGAGCAAAGGTCTTGCCGTGGAAGAGGTTCTCAAAGCCTCCAGTCCGGAAGCCCACGGCTCGCGTCTCCGGAAAGCCCCCGGAAAGCCCCGAAAGGCCAAGCAGCAGTGGTAGCAGTGCACGTCGAAGCACACATTTCGGTGCCGGCCGCGCGTGGTCTTCGTCCACTGCGCCATGAAGGCCTCTTCGCCTGAAAACGTGGCACAAGGGGAAGCCACGATCGGTCTTGCGCCGCGCTATATTGCGCCGCGCGCTATGGATTGATGTTGCCTCCTTCGGATGCCCCAGTTGGGGTTACTCATGCCGGAAAACGGAGTGGCAACAGCAAAGCCCACAATACTTGACACCGGGATGTTTCACTCCGTGAAGCCTGAATGATAGATTGCTTCCTCAATTGCAAGAGAACACATGAAGTGAAAAAGTCGTTTGCTAAATCTACTCTTTGTTCTTTCCCGCCTGAAACTTGAGGAACAAGCATTTGCTAGAACGGGCAGAACATCTGCAGCGCCGCTACCCACTCGCCTTCAGGGCGCTGGAAGACCGGGAGAACCACGGCGACACGGCTCGCATCCATGCCAGCCTGCCACGTGACGCTGGCGCTTCCGCCTCTGACACTCACTGACGCCTTTCGAATGACGTCCACGGCCCGGGAATAGTACCTGGGCGCTGGGACCAACTGCCGGATGTGCACCGAGTATCTGCGCCAAAGCACGAGATCAAAGCCTTTGCAGGAATTTCACCTGATGGCTCGTTGCACACAGCCAATCCCGTCACGCAAGCGCGGGAGGCATAGCGCTTGGCCAGAACCTGCATGCCACATGCTCTTGGATTGAACCCTGTCACTGCGAGCCTGCAGGACGTTCAGCGAAGCTGCAAAGTCCCAGTGCCGCCAATTCCAACGGCTTTCGGGCCGCTGACGACGGCCACAGGGTGCCTGGCGCGTACTGGCCACGCAGAGTCCTGCATGCCCAGCATGCGCACAAGCAAGCCTCTGGACTTTCCCCTCCAGGGCAACCGTGCAGGTCGAGCACTATCTGCAAGCCCAGCTCCTGCCCAGCACATTGAGAAGTTTTAGCGCTTTCGCAATTTGAGCTGCTCAAAAACATCGCTGCGTCAGTTGGTCACACAAACAAACATTCACATCTTCTCCTCAGCCCATGCCACTGCTCGATCGACGTACTCCAAAGCCCGGCCGACGTAAGGCTCTCTTGGTCTGCGCGTATTCGCGTAGAAGGACACACTTTGCAACAGTCCAACACCCACCTGGGCTCTGTCACCACCCAATAGCCGACGGGCAAACGCACTGCATTCAGACCACAGGCACGGATGCGCTGGAAGTCAGCCTGTGCTCATTTTGTTCGAACTGAAAGCAAAGCAACATACAACTGTCGCAGCACAGCACCCCACCCAAAGCTCCTTGGTCGTATGCGTCTCCCGGTGTGACTTGATCGCCTCGCAGGCGCCGGGCTTGCCCATTGTCTCGCGCATCACCTGGCATACGCCGGGTCTGGAGCACGTATCCTCCGGAATGCTTCTCAGAGCCGAAGGCGTTCAGGGAAGCTTCCATGGGGTTCAAATGGTTTGCTCTCAAACATCCACGGTTGCTTTCTCCTTGTATGCAGGGTTTACGTGCAACATCCCCTTGTCGCCTTTGCAAGAAGCGTCAAATCGTGCGTGGCCGGCTCATGGGCTCCCCAACTCTCTGAAGCAAACACGCGGCCTTCATGAGGTCCCATTCGCAGCGCGCCTGAACCGCATTCACCACTCAAAACAGTAGGAACTCATTTGCTCGTAGAAGCCAGCCTCGCTCTTGTCCTTCTGCAAATGATGTGTGAACAGCGGATAGGATGGGCCAGGCTCCAGCAACAGCCACCCGCCAAGATTCACACCTGCCAGTGAGTCCAAAAAACACAAGTTCTTTGACAGCACCGCCAAACGCCTTCCCAAGGCTTCGCGAGGGCATCCCGGTTCTGCTCCATGACTTGTCTATACGCTTTTGCAATAGGTCACTGTGCCCTGCTCGTTGCTCTGCGTTGACTGCTTCTCGTGTGTCATGAGCGGTGTCCCATGGTCGCTGAATGTCAGCTAACGCATGTCACGACCATGGCCTTCGACAGCAAATCGGGTCGATTCGCACACAATATGTTCAAGCAACACGCGCACGCACAGTGGTCATGGCCAAGACAGGTGTGCATCAGCCGATTAATAGGAAAAACAAAGCACTACCCTACTACCAATTATCATTTTTTTTCGTTGAACGAACATTCCACCGGTTCTGAGCTGGCGCTACAATGGGGGCCCGCCTTCTGCATTTCGCTGGCAGACATGATGCGCCTTTTCCGCTAAACGCAAAGCAAGCAAAAGAAATGCACGTTGTAACATACTGTGATGCGAAATGACGGTCCAATGCAAAATATCCAGAGGCAGAAGTTCCCTTGAACCAACTAAGACTGAACTTCCGCAAAGTTCTGAACGGAGATGCGGCAACTGTGCTGGAGGACGCGCAAATCTGGCGTGTCAACGCATCACGCCCTAAAACAATGTCGGATGGGCTATTCTGGCGCATAAGATACACCGGAAGACACCATCAGATTCGTCCAATTAAAACACAGGTGAAAGGCGCACTTTGCACAAAGCGCTTGCTTGATCACGTTTCCTCACGATATCGGCGCGCGTCAATGCAATCAAAGCCTTAACCACGCTTCCCTCACGTGGACAAGACTTGCAAACCTGCACTCACGCGTGCGCTCTGGCTCTGTGTTAAGCTTGATCATAGTGTCTTCAATTCATGACTCTAAAGTTTTTTACTTGGGCCCTTGTTATGGGCCGCTAATGGCTGAAAAATACATACACTATATATACCCCTTATGTATTGGGTACGTAGCACAAGGACCAGGTGGCTGGATGTGTGCGTTTCTCAACTGCTGCCTCTGGAGTAGCAATCTTTGACGACAGCAATCTTGAAAGGTTCCAACTCCATTGGGACTCTTCGTGCCAAGCCCCCAAACCCCGGTCCCAAAAATAGGGGCCCATTCAGGAAACCCACTGGCACAGACAGTTTCCTGAATGGGCCCCTATTTTGGGAACTCAGATGTTTGGGTCCTTGGTTGCCCTTTTGCTGAAATCAAACTTGCAGATTTGCGTTCGTTGGAACTATCGTCTCTCTCGCCAGCAAACCACAAAAATAATGGCCCATAACAGTGGCCCATGTAAAATTATCATGGATGACTCGTCTGTGCTGAGACACAATGTATCGGACAGCGAGGACGCTTGCAATGCCCGAAGCTTGACCGCTGGCGATTTCGATTTCGGTCTCACTTTTGGAGCTGGGATCATCTTGCGGTCTTCGGCGCCAGAGCCGCCTCCCCGGCTCTTTCCAGCAAGGGCCTGAACATTTGCAGAGTGTGCCTCTCAGTTTTCGGTTTAAAGGCAGCCTTCACATGCCTCACCCGTGCCTGAATCGGTCCAATTCGCGAGGGCTGGCATTGCTCAGCTTCCACCTGCTCACCTTGGCGAAGCTTAAAGCGTGCCACACATACGGCCACTCCACGACTGGCATCTGGGTTACTTCTCAAAAGAGGGCAGCTGGAGGCGACAGCAAGGACTGCAACAAACCGCAACATGGACAGCTTGCAGCAGCCGCATCCTTTTGCCGAGGTATACTCGTTTCGAGATACGTTACACTGCCTCAACAGTTGAGCCAGCCCTGCTCAATGACGTGTCCAGTTGGAGCTCCTGGCGCTAGACATGGCTTGCTTCCCCAATCTGCGCTGTTCTCCTGCCTTCAGCAAACGCGGCAAAGGAATCGGCCCATCCTCCTCAGTACTCAAAAGCGGCGTAAAGACGTGACGGCAAGGAACGTCTCGCTGTTGCCAGCGGTCCTGGTGCCAGCTGGGTCTAAGCTCCAGGTAGTCCCGCGGCTGCCAAATCCGCAGAAAGACGCCACCTGCCTGCCGGACACGTTGCGCCAACCACCCGCAGGACAAAAAAAACATAGTCCTCGTCACAGTAGGTCTCCACCTTTCGGCCAAATTCTATGGGCTGGTCCGTAGTGAAGCGATGAAGTGAGGATCTGACCAAAAGGCTGGCGCTGGGCGCCGGCCACACTTGGGCTACGCGAGGCAGGCACATCCTTACAGTGCGCGCGTGCAACGAGTCAATGAGTCAATGAGTCAATGAGGCTCTGGCGCATGTGCCCAGCACAGCAAAGAGAAGCCAGGCAGAACCACCAGTCGCAGCTTTTCGCCTTGGGTGGCCATAGGCTGTGTGAACGTGTTCGAAGGGCGCGCGGGCCTTCGTCTGGAAGCTCCCCTGCCCTGAGCGGCTAGCAATCAGCTGAGCGGTGCCCGCCCTCAAGCATGGCAGTTTCGCGACAGGCGCATGCAGGGCTCGAGGGTCAATCGCAGCCTCAAGCTTGAGACGCTCCATAACATGGCACGCCCTCATTCTCAATTCCGCAACTCCATGATATTCCATGCTTTCATCTTTCTTTCATTTCTTTCTCCCTTCTCATTCTTAGTTGTTGCATGTTGTTGCAGTCGTCACTTGGCTGGCTCAGGCTCCAGCAGCGGTCCAGCACTTGCAGCAGCCGAACTCGCGGCGCGGTGCGCTGGTGCCAGCACCGCCTGCCAGGTGGCCTGGCCAGCGATCCGCTCCGCATGCTGAAGACCAGCGCCAGATGCGCCAGATGCGGCAAATGTGACAAATGCGCCAACTGCGCCTTGCTCAGCTGGCCCTGAGGCAGAAGTCCGAAGGTCGTGGCGCACTCAGCCACATCCAACAGCCGGACCCAGCTGGCACCTGGCCCGGTGCGTTGAAACACGACGTGCGGTTCTGCGGTTCTGCGGTTCTGCGGTTCTGCGGTTCTGCGGTTCAGCTCCATGCGACTTTTCCCGCATTCAAACGCAGGGCGTAAGTCAGGGGCAATCTCCTCTACTTCTGTGGTGATTTGAAGCCCGAAAACGTCCGCTGAACGAAGCGCCTTTGGCGTCGAGTATGCGTCGAGTGAACTTGCTGTCCAGGGGACAAGCCCCAGTTCACCGTTCAGGATTGACATCTCTGCCAGTAAAACGTTAAAACGCCGGCTAAGCCGTGAAGCCAGGAAAGCAGCACTAAACAGCGAGCTCAATCGGCTTGATCTCATACGCAGACTTGACTGCCCGCAGTGGCAATGCACTGGCCTATGGCGTAGCCATGCGAAAAACGGATCGATCGCCATCCGATTCCAGCGTCTTCTCCTTTCTGCCTTATTTGCTCGCAAGCATTGCTGCAGCACCCCCATATCAGGCTACCTGGAAGCTGATTGTGCTTTCATATTCATGTCAAGCACCAATCCTCCAAGGAACTTTTGCTGGGCCTCCTCTTCCAGTATGCTGACATGGCAGCGGCGATGATTGGACACCAAATGCATGCTGTGGCAGGCGGAGTCCTCGGACAATCCCGAAAACTATGGGACATTGTCACAGCTTGAGATCTGGCACCCTCCATCAACGCTCAGGAACTGACACTCAACGCACATCACAACTAGACGCACAAATTCCGAAGCAAACCTCAAATACATCATGGCCGGGATTCTGAACTAGGGGAGATTTGAAGTGGGCCGCGGCCAGAATGCAAGCAAACACGTGGTTCTTCATCGCCTCTGCACGGAGCTTGAGATCAAAAGATGGCTACAGCTTCAATGCAAAGCTCCCAAGGCGCCGGCCACTTCAATGGCCACGGTGCGCCGCTCTGACTCGTCAGAACCTGTGAGGCCTGCAAGGTAGTAGCCTGAGGCAGCGGAGCAGCCAGTCACATCACATCCATCCGCTGCATGCCGTTCCGGGCCTATGAGACCCGCGACGAGATGGAAGACAAGCGCAGACACGTGAAGCGCAACTCCGGCGCCCAAGATGGACGAAGCATTGCCTCTCAGGGCCCCTGAACTTAAATGAGGCGAACCAAAGCAAACCAAATCAAACCAAGCACTTTTCAGGTTTGCGGGAAAAACTACTCCTGTTCCCTACCCCCTCCACTTTGCCGCGCTTGCAAGCACTCCGCCAATCATGGGCATCGCCGTGCCCAGTCCAAGTGTAGGAATCAGTGGCTCCTTTGCTGTCGCATGCTGTCGCAAAAACATGCAACGAGGTGAGGTTGCGTTGCTGCAAATCGGCATTCACAGCTTGCATAACATCCTTGAATTGTCATGCACCATGCTCCGAACAATCTGAGCACATGCTGCCTCAAGCTAGAGCTCAGCAAAGCAGCCAACTTCTCAATGGTCGCTGGCAGTGCTGCCCGGGTCGCCACTCCACAAAGGATGGGAAGCAGCACAACCTCGACTGCTGACCTGGGCGCAGCGGTGGTTTGTGGGCAGCGTCAAAGCAGCCAAAGAAAGCTTGACCTCTGCCCAGCCGCCGAAGCATCCCCAAGGTGTCCACAGGCACCAGGGCGCCAACGAAGAACTCTGCCACCAATGGAGTGCAAATCACCTGAATCTCGGGTAACAAACAACTGCACCTATCACGATTGTTGACGAGAAAAGCAAGACATTGCTCATATGTTTTCTTGGGCCATCCAGTGTTCCATCTCGATTCAAGTCACTGCCCCCAGAGTGGTGGTGATCGTCATCAGCACAGAGAGGGCCACATCACCACCCGCCAGCAGCGCGAAAAGGTTTGAGGCGGATCCTGGCAAAGGCTTCAACTGGATGCACTTGGCCCGAGCCGCGGGCGCGGGGGCACCCGATGGCTCGTAGCTGCCAATAGCGCTTGCAAATGGCACCTCCATTCACCCCAGCCATCAGCACCAGGCCCACCATGAAATCCTGCAGCCAAAATGAAGGATGGCATTGGAAGCGAACGCCAAAATGCCGAGTCTCGGGGTCCCCCTCAGGGCCAACCTTGCAATGCCCGCACCTCCTCAAGATCCAGAGCATGGCCGATGACCAAAGCAACTGCCGGCAAGACCTGAGTCGACTCAAGGAGATGGCTGTGGGTCAAAAATTCAATGGTGCCATTTTGGGGTAGGTGCACCACCCATTTAAGTCTAGTTTAGAGGGGATTGGGATGTTCACTGGGGGTACGGGATTTTGACCCATGGCCAGATTGGTTGTGCAGTCCTGTCAAATGAAGCATACATGAAACATGCTAGCACTATCTAGTAGTGTCCAGCTGTATTGCCAAGCGGCACCGAAGCATGCCTTGGCATGAGTGCGCGAATGCATTCTTGTGCCTGTCCTGCATTCTAGATGCCTTTGCCGGTTCAGGAAGACAGAATATTTTTCCTGCCCTGTCTAAGACTATGATGACCAGGAACAGCTCGTGACAACATCAGGTAAGGGGTACTCTCTTGTAACGCTTGCGAGTTCGGCGTGAAGCAGGGTGTGGCAAGCTCATTGTCTCTGAACACTCAACATCTGGCACATGAGTGGTTGAACAAATGATTCAGTTTGCGCAATTGTCGCAATTGTCACTTCCTTTGATTTGGTGAATCTTCTGTCAAAGGGTGGAATTTGGGCACTTCGCCGTGCCAACCTGAGGGTTCCCACACTTGCTTGAACACAGCTGCACTGTATTCAAAGCTTGGAAGTGCAACATCCTGTGCTTTGTTCCACACTATCATACATCCCTGTGCACGGACATGACATGATACAGTGATACACCTGGGAACTTTCAGAGAGCATGGCTTCAGACCAAGGCAAGGCAATGACTTGCGGTGATGGCTGGCAATGACATGCAAGAACCCAAACGCGTGATCCTTTGATGTCCAGCCAGAAAGCTCCGCGCTTTCAGACTCATTTGGGAGAATTGGACCACAAACCAGCAAGATAATTAGGCCTAGGCACAATGAAATTCACCATCAGCGGTCGAACTTTGCCGAAGCAGGCCCTGAAGTCCTTCGCAAAGACTGGCTCTGCAATGCCCTGCCATGCCTTGCAATCTTTGCCTGCCATTCAAGTCTTGCAGTGGAAACTAAAGTAAAGGCGTCCTCCACGCGAGCAGTGGTGCCCATCATGAAGACCAAACTCACCAGCAGGCCACGGCTGGTTTTGGGCCCTACCCACCTCAGTGGACGGCAGGGAAAAGGCGGAAAAACGTGAGTGGCGGCAAATGCCGCAGCAATGAACCCATCTCACGAAAAATGGAACCAGCGTCGTGAAAGTTAGTGATTACACTTTTGCGCGCGCTGACACGCTGGGGCGTTGCTATCTGCCATGTGTTTGAATCCAAATGGAGCTGCAGGGGTGTATATATATATATACACATGTATGATACCCCCTGGAGCACTCAAGTTGTTTGTCGCAAAACCACCTATATACACTGGCCACATGCAGGTAGCATGCGCTTGTTTCTTGAGGTCTGTGGGTGAACACCCTTTGCCGAGATGTGCTTGTTTGCTCTAAATCACATCAATTTGGAGAAGCACTACTTTTCCACTTAGAAGCAAAGGCTCCGCTAAAGTTCATGCAATGTTCTCGTGACAATGCAATGCACTCACAACCAAATTGCTACTTGGCGAAAAACATATGTGGTTATCACAACCTATGTCAAACATGGCGCACGCTTAGTGACGCGTTACCTGAAAAGAACCAACGCTCCCCCTCAGATGCTACTTCACGTCGCATCTGCGCAACTATACAAGCGCTTAGCTGGAAGTTGCGAGTGGAAGGTAGCCCTGCGAGGTTGCTTCTTTGGTTCGGATTGCTTGCCGGGGCTTGCTTTCGAAGACAGAGCTGCGAGCGCCAATGGGCTGGGTGCTGCGGTGGCAAGGTTCACGAAGAGCGCGTGACATGACTGACCAGAAGGAATGCGCCTGACCGCGTCAAATGACCCGGGATTGCGGGAGTGGGTGGCCGTTTTGCGGCGCCGGTGGCCGCGGCTATTTGACGCTCGGGGCGCGCGCAACGCCGAATTGAGGGGTAACGCTCCACAAATTCCCCGGTTTCTAGCAAGCATGCTCTGGTTCCCTGGCAGCGTCTTGGCATTACAGGGGAAGTGGTGCTATACCGGAATTTTCGGGTCAAAAAGTTAGACTTTTAGCGGCCCAGCTGAGAACGGCCAAGAGAAGAAGGGTTCGGCAGATTGCCCTTTATATTCAAAGACTTTTCGTTGGTTTTTTCAGGCATCGTGAGCACTAAGCTTGTGCCATGTTTGCCATAGGCTGGGAAAACCTTGTGCATGTGTTTTCGCTAAGTAGCACTTTGGTTGTGAGGGCATTGCGTTGTCACCAGGAAAGTGCGCGAACTTTACCGGAGCCTTTGCTGCTGTAGGTAGTTGAGCGGTATTCATTTCCTTGTGCAGCTTAGTTTTCAGATATTCTCCACCTACTCAATTGCGAGAGTTGCGACTCAAGGGCGTTTTGCGGGACGCTACGTGCAGGAGCTCAGGGACGGGTAGTCAGGTTGCGGGCAGCTCTTGCTCCGAGCGTTTTGATGGCATATGTGGCATGGCGTTCTACACTTTTCATTGCAGCTTGTTTTCGTTTTTTCTGGCTTGAATTGGAGGAGGTGGTTTGCAACGCGGACTCAAGCAGTTTTGGAACGTGCAGGTGACACGCTGGAAGAATTGGGCAGCTTCAGGCAAGCGCCGGCGCAGGACGCGCCAAGCTGGGTGAGGCTCTGAGCTTATCAAGCGGAAGAGCGCCTGGACCCTGAAGCCGAGCACTTGCGACAGGTGGCAATGTGTGCCTATGACCATGGGCTGTGTGTGCGGGATGCGGCAAGAATCATGCCACCTGAACGGAGCCCTTGGCGGGATGCAGATCATGGATTGGACGCCGAGATGCGGCGACGGCATCGCTGGTATCCGAATCGCCGCAAATGCACAAACTTGCCCATACTCGGAGCGACCGGCTGGGTGCCACCAAGATATTAAAAGAGGATGCGCGCGAAAAGGGTGGCACCAAAACATCATTGTTAAAACCTAAGTTGCGCATCTTCATAAAGCGCCGCTGAACCCTTTGGAGCCGGACTGCGAGTGGACAAACGTCAAAAAATCAGACAGGGCGGGCCTGCGTTCCACACCGCCACCTGGTCGAAAGCAGGCCAACTGCGCGGCGCGGAGGGTCTCGCAGGCACCGCCACTCAGGCTGCAGCTCCTGCCTCGGCCGGGATGCGGGCACGTGCAGCAGCTTGCCGGGGTTCAGCGACGGCGGTCTGTCGCTCCGCGGGAGTTTGATGCTGGCAACGTGTGAAGACAAGGGCGTCGGACAAGCGGCAATACTTCTCCAAGCCATCCTGCGGGTTGAGGTTTAAGGTTTTGGGCTTGGGGCTAGGTGGTCAATTGTTTGGATTGCTAGCAAAGCTTGCGGATTGAAAAAAACGCCCTGCGTTACGGAGCCGCTGTTCCTCCCGCGGACTGCGGCCTTGAAGCGCGCGGCTCCAAAGGTGCATGGCCACGACGGCGTAGAACGGCCCCTGGCCCTCCGCCAGGCAAACCAGTTCTTGGAGCCAGGCTTTCGGGTTCCGAAACTCCACCCAGCAGCCGCCCCAGCCTTCCCGCTCCTTCAAGGCCGAGTTCCCCTCATAGTGGCTGAACTTAAGCTCTTTCGCGTTGGGCCGCTTTTGCAATTTTGGGGATGCGTAGTCATCATCATCATCATCATCATCATCATCATCATCATCATCATCATCCTGCTGGCGGCGCTGCAGCGCGGAAACATGATGATGGTGATCACGGCGTTCGTCATCGTCGTCGTCATCGCTCTCTTATCTTACGTCACCCTCATGGTGACCACCATTGTGACCATCATCACCATGTTGGGCCCCTTGGGCTGTGGACATGATCATCCCGATCAGCTCAGCCTCGCCATCATCATCATCATCATCATCATCATCATCATCATCATCATCATCATCACCACCACCACCATCATCATCATCATCACAGCCGGATCGTCATCATCAGGCCCGCTCACATCCATCTATTCGTTAGCCAAAAGAAAGTTGCTGTGAATCTAAATTGTCCTGTCTTTTATGTTGATTTGTTTGGAGCGTTAGCCAGCCCACGTGAAGGGCATTTTGGAGGCGACGAGAGAAACATAAAAACATGACATCTGACTTTACATGTCTATCTAGCTGGCGCGCTGTACCTATCTGATCACTCTTTAGGTCGGTATCTTTGCTTGTCATTTTATTCAACTCCCACAAAGAGGATCGGAAAGGGCAAAAACTCAAAGGAGTCAGGGCGCCTTATTTCCCACCGGTGTTTACCTTGCTTTTCTCCATCAGAGTTTCATATGTCACTTATGTCTTATTTTTCTTGTATGTTTAGTAGTTCGTGACTACACTTCTGCGTCCATCTTTGTCTGTTTCTATTTGCCTTCTTCTTGACGCTTTTCTGCCTGGGCCTGTGTCTGACCCTCCCCTTGGTCTGGTTACTCAGTTGGGGGCCCCGTGAAGACTAAAAGTGATTGCGCCACCTGCGTCGCCTGCTTCTGGCGGGAGCGTTTGTGGCTGTGTTTTTGGGTCGGATTTTTGGCCTGCGGGCTCGGACTTGTGGGTTTGCAGGCTTGGCCTGGCGATGCAGGTGACGCTGATAGGAGCTGCCTTCCACAAAGCATCGTGCAGTTGGGGCATTGCAATTGAAGCACGGGAACAACGCAGGGTTTTCGATGCGGAACGCTGGAAAAGCCGCACGGCCTTGACGAAGCTGACGCAAGCCGCGTTGCGCGCCAGCTGGCCCAGGCTCGCCCTGCGCGTTGCGAAGATCAATCAGCATAGCCCACGTGCTGCAACGTCGCGCGGCGCTAGTCAGCCTCGTCGACAGATTGACGGGCAGGCGCAGTAGACACCAGCGGTTGTTCAAAAGCCACAGTTTTACCAGTAAAGCGTAAAACGCTTTTCTTTTGGAGAGCGCGCCCGTTTTGTGGGAAATGTGTGTAACCCGCATCCAGATCCAAGACAGGGTAACAAGCGCAAGTACATTCTAGGTTGAAGACCGACTCTTCCCAGCCAGGACACGATCGCACGCATAGCGCAGCCTGGATTGCAGGCCCAGAAATCCCTTGAAGCCCTGTGCTTCCGGCACACCAGGACGCGCTACCACGCACCAGGACGCGCTGCCACGCGCTGGCTTGAAGATAAAACCTGGGTTTCTCTGGTGTCAGCCTTGAAGCAACGTGTGTGCGCCGAGCATCCATGTGCTGATTTCTCCTGTAAACGTGACGTCAGACATCATTTCAAGCGCTTGAAACCTTCTCTTGAAGCGCTGTAGGCTTTTCGGCATGCCTGCGACATTGGGCTGGTTCAACTTGCGCGCGAGGATAAGCTGGTGTCGCCGCATAAGTTCTTAATTGAGGCTGAGCGTGGCAGACTGCAGTTTCGCGATGATGTCAATAATGCCTCAGACAACTGCGCGCGTGTAGCCTGTTGGCCGGCTTCGAAGAACATTCTGCGGAAACGCACGCTATAACTCTTGCGCTTGTGCAAAAGGAAGCCGTTGGCGACGCCAGTTGTTGTGTCTCGGCCTTGACCCTTGTGCGCAGAACCAGGCTGAGGGCACGCCAGGCAAATTGGGTAGAGTGGCACTTGCGCAGTTTGAGCCACGTTCGTTTTGCAAACTTGTGCCAAGTCATTGAGATGATTGTTTGGCACATTTGGAATGGTTGTGTCTCTTAGTGCCCTTTCTTCTGGCAAAGGACCCCAAGAAAGCTCGTGCAGGAATTGTTCACAGTTACCTGGTAAGTTCTTGCTCTACTCTTTGGCTGCACTGCAATTCTCCAGGAGCCTTTCACACTAAAACTAGGCCAGATAATGAGCACTCCTGAGGCTGCAGCATAAAAATAGACATACACATATTTATCTTCATGCTCTACACATATTAATATATTTACATGTATGCATATATTGCAGGTGCACACGCGGGGCCCCGACGCGAAAATCTCTGGGTGGCTTAAAGCCACGACGGCCAGCGCAGCCGTCCTTGGCAAACTTCCAAGGCTGGGAATGATTTCATCTCCGTGTGACTTTTGCTCTTTTGTCCCACGTCGAGACCCACGCTTCAAGCAACGTTCCTGCTTCGTCCAACGTTACCAACACGCCATGCGACCAGAATAGCACCAAGATACCTGTGCAACGTGAGCCTACAGTGCGCTCGTTTCCATCTTCCCACCAAATCATGCATGCTTACCCAATGAGCCCTTGCCAACTCACGGACTCTTGCTGAGGACTCGGCCACAACGAGAAATAGTCTGCGAAGGCAGAGTCTGAACTCTTTCGCTCGGGTCTTGCATCTTCCGACATCGCCCCAAACCTAGGGGAAGCTGGACCACCCATGACTAGCATCTTGTGGCCTGTCTTGCGCCTTGCTTGCGCCGCACTTGCACCCTTCTGAAAGCCAACTTGCGCTCTGCTGCTTGTGCCTTGGCTAGGCCTTGGTTGCTCTCTGCCCGTGCTCGTGCATGTTTGTACTTGGTCTGCTTGCTCTTGAGATTCCAGTGGATAAGCCAAACTGGCTGAGGCAAGTTTCAAACGACTGGGCTCAGGTACCGTTGAAAGCCCAAGGCCGACTCTCGACGGAGCCGCACTCACAGGCACCTTCAAGCGCATCCGGCTCCAGTGCCAGCAGCTCCGTCAAGTCCATGGCGGTGTCCTACGCAAACCATTCCTCCGCTCCCGGACTCTACCCGGACTCTGCCCGGTAATTCTCAAAAAAGTGCCCCCCCTCTCCTGTCTTGCCTCGTCCTCTTTCTCCTGCAAGCTCAATGCGCAATAGACCCGACTGAAACACCGTCAAGTCAGTTGCTCTGGAGTTCTCAAACGCCTCTTGCCCTCCGTCTCTCGACTTATCGTCCCTTTTCGCCCTTCTGCCCCTTGCAGCTCATCTTCTTCTTCGCTCTCTCCGACTTCTCCTACCTGGTCTTACCTGGTGCCTCGCTCTTCCTCCGCCCGCCTCTGGAGGGTGCAGCTTTGTCTGCGCAGCCCGGAGCGTGCGCAGCTGCACGGCGGCCGCATCTGCCCGCTGCGAGGGGGGGAATAAACCGCTCAGCACCTGCCAAAGACGTTTTTTTTTTTTTTAAACATCTAAAAGATACATAGTAATCTTGATTAGCAAACACGGAACGGTGTCGGTAAAGAAATCAAGAAAGAACAACCGCGGAATATCGCGACTCAAAGCTGAAGAAGGCTCAGCCAAGGCACAGCTCGGGCAGTGAGGCTGGAGCGGTAGTCAGGGGAGGTCAGCACCATGGTAGGCATCTGAGAGCACCAACTCCCGGCTCTTTTTCGCTACACTAACATTAATACATTTGTGTTTTTGCGAAGACATGATATGATCTCTCTCCCCTTCCAGTGCTTTGCTGCAAGACTCGAGGCGCAGCGCCTCTTTGTACGCCTCATCCTCACTGGAAGCATGGTGCCTTAGACCAAGGCGGATGCACCAGCACTCCGACATCAGGCCATGAGCCAAGATGCTCCGCCAGCCATCTCTCCAGGCGGGCCCCCAGTGCATTCGACTCAGATAGCACATCTGAATGCGTTCGTCCAACGTCCAGAAACCGCCCAACATGCCGAGCGCTGGCACCTCGTCCACGCCTCGTTCGGTCAGCTGTCCCCAAACTTCATCCCCACGCCGCCGGCGAGGGCCTCCCAAGACCCGCCTCCAGCTTGCACTCTACCGAGGCGCCGGAGAATGGGAAACACGAGTCTCTCGGAAGGCTTGAAAAAGGGCGCAAATGATATTATGTGTTTCTTCGGTGGTTTTGTTAGAATATGTTAGAATATTTGGAAAATCGACTTGCTCCAACAGTTCGGCGCCTCCTGGAGCCTCGCCCACAGTGAGGCGCCGCAGCAGTGCCTCGTTGGGCAGCGTGTCGCGCCAATAGCTCTCCGGCCTCATAGCAGCCAAGGGAGAACAATGAGCCAACTGCGACTTGCTGCACGTGAGATACGTCAGAACCATGGGCTGTCACAAGGCACATGTCCAGCGAATGCTGCAGTCGTATCACCCACAGGATTCAGTCAGAAGCAAGGCAAGGTGACAAGATACGCAGTTGTGTATCCATTTTCATAAACGGCAACGGCTGGCATAACACATTTTGTTTCAAAGGGCCATCCTCTAAGCTAGCTATGAAGGCAGCACATGCCACCATTTCCGCTGGCTCTTGGTCTTTTTTGGGTGTCTCTTCTCCTTGGGTGTTGTTCGAATTTTGAATCGCTTAGGCGCTCCAAGGGCTCCAGAGGTGTCCGCGCACCGCCCCTCAGCAGCAGCTGCGTGTGGCACAATCGCAGCCCGCTGATGAACCGCGACCCAGTCCTCCCAGTCCTTCAGCCAACTTCCCAACGGCAAGGCTCTCAGCGCTGCGCTTAATGAGCTTTGCATCTCATACTCTCATATGGCGATGGGTCTAAAGCCCGATTCTTCCCCAGTGAACATCCCAATCCCCACTAATTACAATAGACTAAAATGGGTGGTGCACCTACCCCAAAATCCACGGCCATATGCTTTGTACAAGCCTATACGCTCTGCTCTCTGCCTCTCCTAGGCAACTGCCGCGAGACATAGCAGTGCATGGCTGCATGGCAGTCAAAAGACCGGTGCGATCACCACCGTCCAGCTCACGGCCTGCTGGCCAACCTTTGCTTCCTGCTCCAAGCCACACTTGAACCGCCTAGCTGTTCCGAATGTGTCATATGATCTCAAGTTTCTTGGCTTTTTTTGGTCTTGTGCAGGGCGGTATCAGTGCATCAGGTATTTTCATGCTACCGTAAGCCAAAGCTGGTTGAAAGCGGACAGCACGATCGGACTTTGCAACCCATGTCACGCATGTCACTGCAGTACGCGTGATGCGAGATTAAAGTGCGTGTTCTGAATTTGTCAAACTGCTCGTCATCTGCTTGCAAGCCAGGACACTTCTCTTAACTGACGCGGCGGAGGAGGCTTTGGCTCCAGAAACCTGTGGCTAGTCGGCTTGGCTTCACTCAAGCACCACTAGTTGGATGCATCATGAAGTACCTAGTACCTAGCAATAAAAAACGTTTCTAGCTTTCCTGCCGAATGGCTGTCTGATGTCCACTCCGCAATCTGGATCCTGCCAAAGGATCATTGGCAATACTTGCGTGCTTTGCAAGCCGCTCTCACACACGCACATGCCAACCTCACCCATCTGTCATGTCATGGCTCCAAATACCAGGCCAGCCTTCTTCTTCGCCCAAGCAATCACAACAGGGTCATCAAACGTTCGCGGTACCTGAAACATTCACGGTGAAGTCGCCCAGGTCACGGCCGATTCGAGGTATTCTTCGAGGCGCACAACAAGCTCCAAGTTTCGTAACCATGGAGCTCTTGGCGAGCTCCCGCTGGAAACTTTTTAATCGCCGCCAAACCCAACAAAACTAAAAACTCATTGGCTATGTACATCAAGCCGCCATGGGCAGCAAGTGCCTTTACTTGGCCTGCATCGCTTTGGAGGCAGGGTGCCGTCAATCTTCATCCAGTCAGTCCTCGCACCCCACGGCGAGCGTTGGCCAAAACCAAACTCGAAAAGTCGTCTCTCGCAGCTCCCCTCCTCCGCACCGAGCACCTGAAACGCCCTGGCCACATGTGCGGGCATCGCTGGGAGCTTCGTCGGTGTGGAGGGGCGGCTGGAGGTACGCCTCAGTCCAAAAGTGAGACGAGTGAGAGGTCTCATGCACAATGGGAACACACCTCGTGGGACTGAACTTGGAGCAATGAGCATGACAACGGAACTACCATAATGAGCGATCCATCCGCCACATATGAGCCGTTGGTCCCAAACACCGCGCTGGCCTGGAACAGGAGGGCTCCCTTGAACGCGGCGGCGTCCTACGGGAGAAGCATCCTTTCGACTCATCCTGGAAAAAGAGAAAAAAAACCAAAGCAGAGAGCAAAGCTTCCCCCAGTGGCTGGGCCAGTTTTCCTTCCCTTCCCCCAGTGGCTTCTCCCCCAGAAGCTGGGGGGGAAAATTTGGCTCCTCAAGGGCGTAGTGACACGAGAGCCAGGCCGCGTCATGCAGGGGGAGACGCTGCGGCTCACTTGGGGCAGCCGAAGCCCTGCAGCCCGACCGAAGGGTCTCCGGCGGACAGCCAAGCTCCACTTCGCAGCTTGGATCAGATCGCTTTTAAAGGCGCTTGCCTTGATTCCTTGAAGATATGGCCATGGGTCAAAAGCCCGTACCCCCAGTGGACATCCCAATCCCCCGAAGAAAAAAATGGGTGGTGCACCTACCCCAAAATGGTACCGTTGGTTTTGACCTACAGCCATATCTTGCTTGACATGATTGTATGGATATAGGATATATCGTTCAAGGGTGGTGCCGAGCCAGTCAGCCACATGAAGCAGCGCATACGATGGCATGTTCTTGGTTCCCTCTCTCACAGAAAACCCGCATTTTCGTATTTCCTGGTCCATTCAACAGGCTTGTTGCAGGTACAACACGCCGCTTCTGTTGGGAAATGTTTGGTGGCTCTCGTGCATTCTCACAGCCAGGAAATGCTGGCTGACCCGAACCCTGTGCGCCTGACTTGGAGCCTGCGCGCGACGATTCCACCTCCCGCAGGATGCTCTCCTGGGCAAGGTGACGCAGGGCAAAGGATCTGGCCAGCGAACTTCACGCCCAGCTCCCCGCCTGCAAACTATAAACAGCAATTTATCTGGGTAACATATCATATCTGTGATGTCGTCCCTTTTCAACTCCTGAAGCGCCAGGAGATCATCGGGTTCGCTGACCATGCGCAGCGCCACCTGGCCGCTCCCTTGCACACAGTGCACACAGCGCAATTATAGTATGGGTGTCGTTTAGGGAATCCGCCAAATGGTGTGGCTTCCTTTTGGTTTCCCTTTAATGGCCACCCAAAAAAAGTTAGCCCCCCCCAAAAAAAAAACACACCCATATCGTTTCATAATTTCAGAGGCGCCTCGATCTGCCGCAGCGCTGCAGTCCGCGAGCCTTCTTTCCACATGGCCTTGGGATTGGCGGTTCTGTATGGCCAGGTGACAATGCAGCTCATATCATACGTCAAAATGCTGTGGGAGAACAGCGTGAACTCAGTAACTCTCTGCGAGTGAAAGTACGTGAAAGCCCCAAGGGCGAAACAAGCTTCACAATTCGCACGCACATTGGCCATGGAAAAATGAATAAGTTCCTCAATTTAATCAAAAAAAGCAGCTTGTCAGAGTTGCAGTGCTTCTTGCCAGAACCCATCAGCAAGTAGAATCCCCCTGCCTTGGCCACAAGGAACCATCCTTTTGCGAAGTCTGCCTTCAGCTGCGTGGACCGAAGACCATCCTGCCGCATCTCAACGCTCTGAGCATGGAGCACATGTTTCAAATACGTCCGGGGAGAATCGGCGTCATTTCCAGCTGAGAGAACGCTTGTGCGTGCTCTACCTATAAGCTTAAGCGAACACTAGTGCCAGCCATGGCCAGCTTGGACAGGGAAAGGCTCAACCATTGCTGGCCTTCCCGTTGGTCTCTCAATGAGAAAGGCATGCAGGGAAATTCAGGAGCCGCCGCCCAAAGCGGATCGGACGCAAACGGGTCTAAAGGTAACAGATCCAATCCGCTTGGGACAGCCGCGGTGGTGCCGTTGCTGGCGGCAACGGCCCCACAAGGGTAAACCAAATATAAACCAAACTCCACACGGTGCCATGGGTTGCAGCGTGCACCGCGCAGCTCAGCTCACTATACACCTATCTCAGGGGACAAAGTCCAACTGGCAGCAGCATATCCTGGAAGGCCCAGGAATGTCGTCGGCCTAGCCGCAACACATCAACAAGTCTCAGGCAAAGCCTCGCTCTGCCTGGCTCGTAGAGGTTCGACTCCTGCAAGTCTGGCCACGTCTGGCTGCGCACCAGGCCACCGTCAGAGCTGCAAGTGTCCTGATGCAAAGGTGGAAATGCACAATGCTGACAGTTGCGCTGCCCCGGCCTCGCTATCGGTCGAAGGCACCGACTCCATGTCGTTGGCTGCGTCAGCCTCCGAGAAGGTCGATGGCTGTGAAAGCTATGAGGTGTGCGATGCGGCAATCCTACGTGGAGTCATCAGCTGCGCTCAGCCTTGTTGTTATTCTCATCCTCCTCGTTCTCTTCATTCTCTTGGCAATCGCCAACAGTTGACAAAGAGAGGGCCAAGGTGTCGCCGGCTTTGGACAGGAATGTGCCTCCCAAAGACGGGCAAAATTGCTCCGTTCAGACATTTTGGGCCTCTCCAAGCTCCAGAACCAAACAGCTCTCTTGAGTCTGCCTAATCTACCTGCCTTTGAGTTTAGTCGCATGCTGCTTGGCTTCCACAACACGAAAGCACAACGACTCCACGCTGGAGATATATCTTGAGGATCGTAAATAGACAATTGAAAAGCGCACCACATCTGCAAAATGCTTAGTTGTTCGTCAACTTGAGTGCGATCATCATGCCCTGTGCGTTAAAGATTGGGGAGACAGCTGCAAGACAGGTTGCAAATGACTCAAAGTTGTTCTCTCCCTCTCTGTCGCTCTCTCCGCTGCAACATACAGTTTGCCTCAACAAAATCTGGGCTCTTGCAATACCTGATGGACGGCTGACGTTTGAGACCCTTTGCAACATCCCAACGCTTGCAACATCAATCAGTGCCGCTTAAGCCAGCGCAGGCAGGAAGGAACGAGACGGCCTAAGGCACCTCAACACTCTGCTCAATCGTGCAGAGAACCCTGTTTCGCGGAAAGACCGCGGAAAAGTCAGGGAAGCGCTTTGCGGAAGGTTTTGATGGTACACCGAGCAACTCTTATCTTGGTCTTCACTTCCGCATGGCGAACCATAGGTTTCTTGGCTGTACATGGCAAACCCAAGGCATGATCCGGCCTGCAGACAACTCAGATGGAGCCAGGTTCGAAATCTCGCCTGAGCCACTCACCGTCTCGCTCGCCAATTCACGCCATGTCTCAAGTCGCCAAGGAGCTGGACAAGCGCTTCTTCACCTTGGCGCCCAGCGTAGCGCAAGTCTCATCCTCACGTTGCACAGAGCGGCAGGCTCGACCCCAAAGCAGCCTTAAACACCACATGCCCGTGCTTTGGAAAGGCTCCTGGGCAGCTAAAGTGACGGTCTTGCTCCTTCGTTGCCTCCTTAGAGCCGGGAAAGACAATTTTAAAACGCAAAAAGCAATGACAGGGATTTGGATATGCAGTTGGGCCGCTCCGAATGCCACACAGCCGCAGAAGGCAGGTCGACCATGGTGGCCTGCACAGCTCTGGCTGTGGGTGTGTGACTCCGCGCTCGTCAATTACAATATGGCTGTGCGGCTACCAGGGCCAAAGAGTCTTGAATTTGCCAAGTAACACCACGCAATGGACCAGATACAATGTGCCCCGCAAAAGGTGTCCAGGCATGCACTTCGATGCAACTGCGTCAGCTCGTTCCAACCGCGAGAGAGAGAGAGAGAGACAAAAACAAGAACAACAAAATAGGAACGATAACGGGACAGCGAGAGAACGACAGAGAAAAAAGCAACCAATCAAAATACAGAACACGGAAAAGAGTCTAGATGAAAGCAGGGAACACATAATAGCATAACACAGTGTCCGAGCAAAGACCAAGGACCCCCGCTTGCAGTAAAAATCTAGAACCCTTGGTTTGCTGAAGCACACTCGAAGCACGCTCTATCGCATTCATGCTCTCTCCGATCTCTCGCGCTCGCCTCGGATGCTTGGCATGTACCGATGAAGTGCCTCTCCGGCTCGCGCCCTGGCAAGTTCTGAGGCGGGAAGGCAAGGGCATGCCGCGTGGCAGCAAAAAGGCCTGGAAGCTCCGACAGGATCTCGTCCTCCACGCCAACAACTGATTGAATGCATGCGTGCCATGAAGCACCTAGATGAAGCTAGCGTTTCAAGTGATGGCAACAGAACGCTTTGACCGGCACCCCGCTGGAAAACGTTTGCCTGCCTTGACCTCAATCTTTGGAGCGTCGCCAAAGCAGGCCGTCCACACCGCAAGGCCACTGAAGGGAGACTCCTGGCCCAGCTGGCAGCGCAGGACACCGCCGCGGCCGACTTTCACTTCCACGCGGCTGCCAATGGTGAGCACCATACAGTAGGGTCTGTCTCGGGGGAGAAGAACAGACTCCTGTGCACGCGCTGGCCCTGCCTTGTGCCTTTGCCTCTTAGCTGTTGCTCAGCACAAGTCCTGAACCGCCAAATCCTGCACCGCCACCCTGTGATGCTCATCAGATCGCACAATGGCGCGGGTCAGGCTCAGGCAGCTGCAGGATACGACCAGAAAGTGCACGGTGCCCGCGATCCGAGTTTGGCCGCTGGCGTGGATGGTCGTCTCTGCCGCCCATGCCAAGCAGACCTCGCAGTCCGAGGATGGAAGACTCACGAGTGCGGCGAAGCGTGTCGAGTGAGGGCTCTGCTGCCCCTTTGCCAGAACTCGATGAAAGGTCGCACCATGGTAAGAAGGGCATGCATTCACGGCTTTCATCAGGAGACCCCATCGGCGCTTCTCCAGCTCCTCCGCTGCGAGCAGTACCTCGGCCTGTTTGTCGATCTTGTACCCAGCGCTCGGTGCAGCCAACTTGGCAAGGTATGCATCCAGCCGCGAGACCTCTGAGCTCTCCAGATTGAAAGCTCGGGCAAGGAAAAGCGCGGCGCGTGCGATGGCAGAACTCGGCCTTGCGGAATCATGGCCACAGCTCATCAGAAGCACCTGAGCCTCACCAGCATAGACCTGCCGCAACTGCTTCGCCTGGTCGCTGGGTACGATCTCGTCGTCTGAGCCATGCAGAAAGAGCGCAGGAACGAAGCACGACCTCCCCAGGTCCACCGGCCGCGAGACCGCCTCGGAAGCACCCGGAGCGCGGGCGAGTCGGCCGGCAGCCGCGGCCAGGTGGCACAGCCCGGACAGCGGCCCCTGCAACATCTCCGGCACCACCAGCGAGGCGAGGTCCAGGTAGGCGCTGTCGGACACCAAGGCAGCCACGGAGGGGTCTGTGGAGCAGTACTGCAGCGCAGCTGCGGCGCCCACGGAACGACCCCAGACGGCCACGCAGGAGAAGGGCTCCATATCCGGCAAGCCTTTCCTTAGGGCCTCCACTGCACAGTCCACGTCCAACGCACAGCAGTGGCTGCTGCGAGTGGGTGTCACATCGATGGCGAAGATGGCGATCCCCAGCGGGAGAAGCTCTTGGCCTCAAGTTGACGTTGCTTTGGTTTGCAGTTCCTTCTGGATTCCGGTCTCAGGGATGCTGACAAAAAACAAACTCGCATCCAAGCATCAGAGAGGCAAGCATTCCTCTGCACCAGCACCACCGTCCAACTCGCTGGGGCAATACACCACGGCACACCTGCGCTGCAACGAAGGCGAGCATTTGGCGCCTCCGGCCCTTCCCCGCCTCCGCCCTGGCCCTGGATCCAGGAGTCGTGCTACTACGCTGCGCCGGCCGTTCCGCAGCGCAAACTTGGAGATTCGACTCTTTGGATGGGCTCCTGGGCGTCTTCCACCATCTCCCTTGTCCGTTTCACTCGGGTGATTGCCTTCTTGTCTTTCTTCCCTTCTGAAAAAATCCCTGGAGAACATCCTGTGCAGGTTTATGAGATTTACCACCTACAACACACTGCATCTCATCACTTCGCTTGGCTTCTCGGCGAGGGGCGCAGCACCTCGCGGGCCTTGGCACTGCGCTGGCCCCGCTGCAGCGCCTCCGGCGCCAGCGCCGCAGGCTGCGCCAGGCGCCAGGCCGCCGCCAGCCGCGCCTGGCGCAGCCGAAAACGAATTCCAGGCGGTTCACTTGGTTCATGAACCAGGCTTTTCCACAGCAAAGCCGAAACCGAAAACCATTCGCCAGGTCTAATCCCAAGTTCGTGGTTGCTGGGAATCACCATCGCTTGCCCTCAAAGGAGTCATAATCAAAACCCGGTATTAAAATGGTCGACCCAGAACCCATGTTTCAAAAATTAAGAAGCCGGATATCCGCAGCTGTGTATGGTTGGGATTGTCCCTTACTAAGCTTCATCTGCCCGGGTTTGGATTGTGGCTCAGGTAGTTCCAACAAAAGGCTCAGGGAGTCTCCCCTGTCTCCTGTCTTCACCTTGGCCCACTTTTTCACCCTCCCCCCCCAACCCCCAACCCTCCCCCGCCCTTTTCCCCACACAGGAAAGCTGCTGTTTCCTAGGAGACCTGCTGTTTCTCAGCGCTGCCCACTGCTACTGTTCACTGGCGTGCAACAAATGTTTGCTGAGCATGACACAGTCTCCCACCTAGCCGATTCGACGCTTCTTGCCTGCAGATCTTCCATGGTAGTCACAGTCGTGCCGAGCAGTTGCAGCGAGGCCGAGTCGGGATGATTGCTGTTCTCCGTCAAAGTGTGCTACGAGGCGCAAGGAGGCAATGGATAGGTTAATTCTCTCTGCTCTGCAATGCAAGGACAGGGACATCATGTGCGTGTGTGTGAGCCACTCGCAGCAATACGGGCGCCCAAACAGAACTGGCAAGCTTCTCCTTTGCATAAGCTGAACATCTTCAGTCTATGCAACCTTGACACCAGTGCATAACTTCACGGCCCACCTCCCGGCACTGGTCCCATTGCTTCAGTGCAGCATGACACCTTGGGTTGCGTTTGACTCCTGGACAGCTGAAAACTCAAATGGACAGCAAGACTTCCACACACCGGCCAACACAATTATGAAGGGCCGAGAGAAAACCAAGGATGCCACTTCAGGCACTGAGCGCAATGCAAGGCCCGGTTGCTCCACAGGCGGTGGTTATTCGGTGCGAGCCTCGGGAGTGAAACTGTCTGACGAAAACACAGTTGGCAGTCAGCCGCCATCCTAGATGCGGGCTCCATTGCCTCGCTGTACTTTCGGATGGCAAGGCGATACCTTGCGCGGCGCCACTTAGTGCGGTCAGTGCTCCGGCAATGGTCTGCATGTGTCTGAAGAGGTGTGAAGGGCCGGGCTTTTGCATGGCAGTCATCCGTACTTCCAGGCTCTCCGCCTTAAAAGGAGAGCCAATGTCCAGGCACAAAGAGTCTGTCTCCAGTCACGCAAACCACGCATCGCAACTTCTGGTCTTACGTGCATGACTTTTGCAAACTCAACTCTTCAATCTGCAGCTACTTGCCAGATTCCAAGAGCAGGGCCCCATCAGTCGCAGTGCGCACGGCAGCCTGTGCCTCGCGCAAGCGGGAACCTGGTAGCCCAGCGGCCAGACCAAAGCCGCTTTCCGCAGCACTCGCTGAAGCCGTGGCTAGTCTGTAGAACTCATTGCCCTCGGACCGAAGAACTTCCGCCTGCGATCCACTCGGGGGACGGTTCTCTGCGCATCTCGGCGCCTTGTCGGGCGTCCCTTCGGCTGGCTGCCTGGCCAGCCGGGTCAAAGTCTATGATGCTTCGCCAGCGGCATCAGCTCAGCCGAGCGCTGCTAGAAGGCTCACAGCCCAAATCTGGAATGATCAAGCGATAGCAACAGTCCAACCATGTCCAAAGGAAGGAAAACCTGAGCCTAACAACACATCAGACAACACAGCTGCGCTGAACCGCCGCAACCCATCGCTCGCCTCTCGCGCTCGCATCGCCGATCTCGGCGCCGCGAGGCCTCCCGCTCTCGCGGCTGCGAGGCTCGGTGCAGTGGTTCCGGTGGCTCCGGTGGGCGCAACGGCTCCGGGTTCCTCGCTCTGCGCTTCGCCCAATTGAGAATCTCATGGTGACACTCGTGTCTTCAGAGCGACAAGGCGCTTCTCCCTGTTCCAGATCACGTCGTATGCCTGACATGTTCCAGCATGTTCCAGCACAAGGCTGCCACCGGAGCGTTACAATTTGCACAGCCCGTCATGTCCTTCCACTTACTCCCGGGTTTTCTTTGGCGACGAGCCAATCAGTTTGCAGACTGTACGTGCATGTGTCTGGCGTGCCTCCCGAAGGGCTGGAAAGCGGAGGGCTTCCCAGGCCTGCGAAGAACTTCCAATCACTTGGCGCTGATGCAACCTAGATATGCAACATGCACCTCATTGAGCGACTGCGTGACCTGATACCGTCACTCTTTGACTCGCATGACTCGCATCTGTCCCACCGGTTTCAGGGCTCAGCCTTCTCACCATGACCGCCCGCGCTCCAAGGACGCTTGTCAGGGTGAAACCTTGGGGACAAGTAAAGAATCGAAGAGTCAGTGGAAGATGCCAGCACGTCACTCAGGCCAGCCTTATCCTTGACAGCTTGACTCAGCACCGAGCTGCCGCAACTTCTCGTGATATGCCTCTGCAACACTGGAGACTTCGCTGCACGACAGCCGTGTATATTACATCCCAAGCCTTTTTCAGCTCTTCTGCGGTGTTGCTGGGAGAACAGCCAAGCACGGCCTCAGCCGTAATGCAAGCACGGTCAGAGACACGAAAGTCCAAAACAGTCATGTAGTGTGTGGATCTGAGTTGCTGGCATAATGATCCACAAATTCTGGCGCAGCCGGCATTGCCAGCGCAAATGCATCATGTGCTACGCTTTGCTCTTGCCATCATAGAGCGTGGGCTGCTGACGTGAGAGCAACACATAAATTTAGAGCTTCCTGTCAAATAAAGATTTGCTGTGCACACCCTGGGCTGAAATAGCCAGCTAGGACCTGCGAATGCCTACGTAACATTCATGACATATCCGCTCTCAGAGAAGCCAAAGCATCTGTGCCCAAGATCTTCGTGAGGTGTGGTGTTCTGGACATAAACACCGCGGAACGGCTACTACTTGCAATACTCAACTTTCAGGAGGTGACGCACTGCTGCTTCACTTTATCGGAGATGTCAGGCAAACTGCATCTTGTTCATTGTGCTGAATAACCAAGGCTTGGCGAGCGCGTGCGGCTTGGATAAGCAACTGTTCGTGAAACGGCAACGCAAGGAGCACCTGGCCAGCAATGAGAAAGGCTGGATGGTTTTCTTTGCTGTACCTCCGACACCCCTCAAGTCCCACTTGGCACCATGTTTCGGACTTGCAGCTGCATGGGCACCACCTGCATCTATCCGGGCGATCCATCATGGCGGCATGCTTCGGCTCCAAGTACCTGGACCGCCGCTTCCATGGGTCCAAAGACACGCCGTGAGCGCCACACGCGACGAACTCCCCGAGGGTTGGGAGCACTGCACCGGGAGCCGCTGGAACTCCCCGAGCTGGCGGGCCGCCCGCTTGACGCGCGAACCGAACTCAGGCGCTTTCTTTCGGGGTCGCGTCAGCGAGCCGTGCCTCTTGCGGCATGGCGCAGGGCCGTCGAAAGGCTTGGCCGGGGGGGGGGTCGCCTCAGACCGTTCAGCTTCTTGTAGCGTGAATTTCGAGACAAACTTGCTCCGAGGCACCCACGCAGCTTCTTCCGCAGCGCCTTTTTGGCTGCAGCCTTCCTGGCCGCCCGCGCTGCCGCACGCTCCTGGCACGGCTCAGTGCACAAGCCTGCGAGCCTGCGAGCCTGTCTCAATTGCCCGACGCCCACGGCCCTTGGCCCCAGACGGCCCTTCCTGCTTCTGCTGCTCTTGGAAGGCAAGTCTCTGATCCGTGATCTTTTGCTGAAGTTGGCTCATGGTCTGAGAGCGGATGCTCCAACGGCAATTTAGAAAGCAACGAATGCTCACAAACCTTTACTCTTGCCTCCCACTCCTCCTCGGGCTCCTCTGCGGGCACATTGGAGATGCCAGACACTGAAGAGTTCTGCCTGCAAAATTTGTAGATGTGGACTCATGCGTGTACTTCTCGCTACAATTTGAGAATTTGAGAACTATTTGAAGTGCCTCACATCTTTCCGCATCCTTTCTGCTTGTCGAACAGTTCACCATTCTCTGATTCAATTGGCGCCTGGCCAGATCCGAGCCGCTCTTGTCAAGCCCAGAGCCGCTCTTCTCGAGGCCCCTGGCATCTTGCGGCGCTTGCGGCACGGCGCTTTCGCTTTGACTTCAGACGTGAGTGGAGCGGCCTCCCCATGGTCCAAGCCTCTTGGAGGCGAGCCTGAGACTTACGAGAACTCGACTAAACAAAGTCTCACACGAGTCACGAGATGTATCAGGCCTTTAGGAGCTACATGCAGTTGACATGCCTGAGGGCCTGGCCTATTGCTCGAGGACACTCGCAGTGCTTAGGCTTATTGGCTGAGCTTGGCCAGTTTTAGTGACATTTGCAATGGACACGGCAAGCTGCGCCCTGTTTCAGCAAGTCTGCATTGCAATAGTGCACCCCATGGAGCCTTAAGCACTTTCTCGAGCCGCAACGGAAAAAATGCTCAGCCCACAAGCGAAGAACCACTTCGACACAAAGCAATATCTTAGAAGTTGAGCGAAGGCGAATACGGCCTATGGACTTCTCAGCTTTCTGCAGTCTGCAGCCATCAGCTTTGCCAAACCCATGTGATGCCCCAATGGCAGGCTCCGAAGCGTTGACGCTTCCTTTTCAAAGCAAAGATCCTGCCTCTTCAGGCCCTGTACTAAAAGCGCTGAAGAATAAGATGGCAGCGAGCAAAAGCCGAATCTGCTTCCAGTTCATCCCAACGTCGTCTTTATCTGTTGATTTCATTGGAAGATACGTAACTTGTTGCTTCAAGCTCGCTGAAGGGAGCTTGTGAAACAGCTCAAGAAGAGCGATTGATGCTGACACAGCAAGCAAATCTGACCAACTGACAGATTCTGCCTGCTCCCACATGCAGATTGTGCATCATAATCACGTGGCGCTTCAACGCTTGGAACTAGTCAGGAATACAATTTTGACCTGCTGAAATTGCGTCTGATACGATACAAGACTTACACTTGTCACTTGGCACGGCAGCGATTCCATCAGGTTTTTTCATGCAGCCAGTTCTTCAGCGAGGTGTACGCCTGGCAAGTTTG
Organism: Effrenium voratum; assembly: GCA_963377175.1. Lineage (NCBI taxonomy): Eukaryota > Dinophyceae > Suessiales > Symbiodiniaceae > Effrenium > Effrenium voratum. Next base: position 616,516 of record CAUJNA010003305.1, read on the forward strand.
ACCATGTCGCAGATTCGACAGTGAGGCTCCTCTCCACTGTGCCTTGTCTGACAGCTTTCCCCGAGTTTCCGTGCCCAAGCAATGCAAGCGGGCATGAGGTAAGTGCGTTGCCTCAAGTATGCCGGCACACCTGCTCCACATCCAGCGCAAGCTGGCGACTCTGTGCTTCTGTAATCTGATCGGACGCCTTGGATTCAGGTCCCTGAAAGCATGATCACTTTTGATGTGCAAATGGTTGGACACCTCACGATGGGATTCTGACTCGCATGCCATTGAGGGTGACAAGCCACCTTGGAAACACGTGACACCGCATGCTGGTGCTTTGAGCGGAGAGAGCTCACCTTGGCGAGCATCTTAGACTGCCGCCCTGTGATGCGCTCGAGGCCAGGCAGGGGCGGCAAGTTGGGGATGCCAACCTGGGAGGCAATAGTTGCAATCATGATGCTACGGTCAACAGAGTGATGCTCATCCACAAGGAGCAATAGCTCATCCACTGTGCAACAATAGTTGCAGGTCAATAATGATGCTCAACCACAGCCATTCAGACTTGCATCGGCCAGCTGCACCGAAGTGCGTCCAATGGGGGAGAACTACCACAAAGATGATATTTCCAACACGGGAAGAGTTTCCCATGCTCTTTTGGGGGCCAGGAATCTTGATCAACCTCCATATCTCAGCCCAGCAGATCGAGAGATAAGAGGCGGACGATGCTCGCCTTGTGCCACCGCACAAACAAGGCATACACTGGCTGAATGAGACATCACCACACCTGCAAATCCCGCACCAAAGGCAGCAGCTCATCCGCTGCCTGAGATGGCTGTGGGTCAAAACCGTTTTGGGAGCCCATTTTGGGGTAGGTGCACCACCCATTTTAGAACCTATTTTAGTGGTTGGATTGGGATGTTCACTGGGGGTACGGGATTTTGACGGGAATCCGCATGCACGGCATGCATCTCGGAACATCGGGAAATCGATGGAAGATTCAAGAATCCAGGGGCCAGGCGGTGAGGTTCAGCTTCACGGCATCGAGCAAAGTGATGAAGCCCTCGGATGCCTGAAGGATGCTGAAGGGAGGGCTTCCAGGTTCCTAGAGTCCAAGACCTGCGCACCTTGAACGGAAAATGAAACGGGCCCGTCGTCTTAGTCCACAACCCAAAGGACACTTTCCAGTCCGCCGGAATGCGGCAAGTGAGCCATGCCCTAAACATGTCCTTCGCTGCGTGGCTCATTTTGCTTACGCTATGTTATGCGACTGCAGTTCTTGCTTGTGCACAGCTCGATATGCCGCGACTCTAACAAAATGTACCGGGGATTTCGGACACTGCTCATGTCCTGATATTGCGTCTTTAGCTGAGAGCTACACCTAGGAAAATAAGAAGCTTGCACCGATGCTTTACAAAGGGGAGTTTGTACGGGGATCACTTGCAGATTCAAGCTGATAGGCTGGGCCGTGTCAAAAGAACATGCAGGTCTTTGATGCGTGCAAGGTGTTGTGAATGAATTCATGATGGACGGCGTGAATTGCGGCTTCATTCGCTCCGCCTTGAAGCAAGCGAGGCTTTCCTTTCCGCCCTCGGCAGTTCCTCCAAAAAGGGCCTCAGCGCGACTCGACCGTCGATGCTCTTTGGCGCTGCGCTGCGCTGCGCGTGGCTTCCCTCAAGGACGGAGCCGTGGCTGCGACGCCGGTCCCCAGCAGCCTCTCTTCTGCCAACGGGCAGTGGAGCCTCGAGTCCAAGGGGCCGCTCTGTGCCAGTTGAAACCAAAGATCTGCTTTGAACGACATGAACATGCAGGTTACAAATGGTTAGAGTGAATGCTTCTGTGCAAAGACAGAGAGAGACACACGCTGGGAGAGCTCTTTGAAAGCAGTCGCAAGCCTTCCTCCGATTCTGGCAAAGGAAGAGAGTCCAACACCCAAGCACATTAGAATTGTCCATGTCAGTTTGCAACCTGCACAGCCTGTGGACCATCCCCACAGAGGTGCGCACGTGGGCAACATGCGCACATGCAAAGTGACACCGCACGAACCGACTGGAGCTCAGGTCTGCACCCGTGCTCGCTCGCAAAAGCACGAATGTCAGGACACCTTAAGACTCAAAGAGAAACCCCGAAAGAAAGTGCAGGGTAATTACGTCAGCTGTCCATTGTCTGATGCCTGCTCGAGGGAACATATGAATCTTGCCAAGCTGGGCAAGTGGCTTGTCTTTCAATCCAGTCCTGGGAAGGACGCAATGAACCAAGGCCTTGCCTTGAGTAAAGCCAAGTCGCTTCAAGGTTTTGAATTGCGCCAGCAACAAATTGCACTCGCGCTCATAGTCCTGACATACAAGAGCCAAGCATCTTGGATCAGCTTGCAGGACCACAAGATCGCCGTCGCATGCCCGTGAATCGTGGCTAGAATCGGCAACAGCACCAACTTCTGCGGACCCCTCCTGATTCGACACGCTGCCACGAATGAAGGCGGACTCCAAATGCTCTGATGCTACCTCACGCAAAGCAGAAACCAGGGCAAAGCGCCACGGTTGAGCAGTGACACAGGACAGGCCCTCAGAGTCGAGCTATGATCGAATAGAGCTCCCCGGGCTTGCTTGCCTCTCGCCGCTCCTGCCGCGATGCAGGTGGAGAGCGTATCCATTTGCTTCATAGCCCCCGCCTGTGCACTCAAGGTTGTAGGACGCCTTGCCTCAATGAGCGGGCTGTGCACAGACCAGTGAAAACACATGTTTCGTACGATAGTTTTGAGATAAGAATCCGGAGCAGCGGCGGCAGTTGGAGCTTGCTCCACCTCATCGTGCAAACCGTGTCCGGCAGGTCAACCCTATGTAGACACGACATATAGACATAGATGTTAGGTATACAATGCCATTCCATGGTGAATGCATGCCAGCAGCCGGAGCCGGCGGGGCGGAGGGCGCATCGGCCTGGCAAGGTCGATTGGGAGCAAGACTTCAATGAGTCTCCCTCAACTGAAACTCGCAATTCGACATGCACCAGACGGTGCAACCCCCATGAACATACTTGCGGCTTGCTTTCGCCAGCGCCTCATCGGGAGCTTCCAGAGGTGGCGCTGACGCTGGGACCTCGCAATGCAAAAAACTGAGGTGCACCGTGATTTGTGCAGAAACTGTGGGCGCCTCTGCAACGTACCCAGGCGCCTGAGTGGCAATTGCGCTTCCGAGACAGGCGAGTCAGGCGGGTCAGGCGAGTCAGGCGGGTCAGGCGAGTCAGGCGAGTCAACTGAGAGCAGTGCGCTTGGACGCGGCCTTTCCAGTTCTGCCATTGGCGTTGGACGAAGCCTCTTGAGAATGGAGCAACGGATGGAGTCTCCAGGACTTCCTCGCCATGAGTGCCTGTGAAGATCCCGATTTGCAATGGACTGGAAGGCATCCTTTCATGGGCTTGCATTGGCTTGCTGCAGCCCGGCTCGAACCGTGCCATGCAAGCAATGCAGTATATGCGTGCAACATGAGTGACTAAGTGCAGGCTTTCGGGCGCCGACCATGCGAGAACAGCCGCGCTACCTTTGACGGGTGCCATGCTCCCGGTGGCCATTCCAAGGCTTGTGCCACGCCGCGCTCGGGCAGGTCTCTTGGCAAGTCTCGCAAGAGCCAGCTGGACAAGGCACCCCAGCCTTGCCTGCCAGGCATTGCAGCCGTCGCACTCGTCGTTTGGCGATTTGCTACTTTTGAGAGGGCTTAGAGGGCTTTCAGGGCTTTGGCTTGGAGAGAGCTGCCTGGGCGGGGCTTGTTTGGCTGAGACTCCAAAGGAAACCTCAAGAGCTTCGTTAACCCGTCACCCCGGGTCACTGCACTACTCCCTGGTGACGTCTGGTGACACGTGATCGCTTTGAGCGGCTGCTAGGCTTTCTCACCAGTAGCCAAGCGCACCCTTGTTCTCAGGGAATTGTCCCTGCCAGCAACACGGTACTGGCCGCATCAGCTGCGCATCCGATTGGCAAGATGTATGCCAAGTAGAAGGATCTTTGTTCTCTCAAGCCGCTCGTCCAAGTTGCATGCCACTTCCGTGCCTTGACCAATTCCAAGACTTTGTGGGGTCATCCTGTGCGGAAGTTCCGCTGTTGCAACCAACTGCTCTCTTTCTCGCTGTGCCTTGCGGAGCCAGTGAATGCAGGAGCACGTCCGCGTCTCATCCAAGCAGAACGGCCTGTCAAACACCCTGTGTCCAACGAAAGATGCGGTTGGCCTCTTGCCTGTTGTACTTTCAATCCAAACATACTCCGACTATCAGCAAAGGCAAAGTTGGCTGAAGGAATGCGGACTTGAGGCAATCCTACATTTTGCCAATGTGCAATCCTTTGTTGCGCCAATACACTTGGTCCACGGGTCCATTAGGCTCGCGCCCAATCTGCAGCTTGTCATCTGGCGTCACCTCTGAGAAAAGCGCTCACTTTGACTGTCAGTACGGTCGGTACCTGCCTGAACACGATCTCGGATCTTGGAGCCATTTTCATGAAGCCCCCTGACCTCGCCATCTGGGGTGACGTGCCTCGGCGCGCTACTCGATGCGTGCAGGTGAAACTTGGCCTTAGATCCTTGCCAAATGATGCCGTTGGCTGTGTGGAAGAAGCCGCGGGCCTGAAGTTGAGCATCAGCGATTTGCGGTCTGCAATGCTGCAATAGCTGATATTTAATATTTGGGGCTGCGGCTTTCCGAATCCGATCTTGGAACTTCTTGGTTAACACCTATGTCAAAGTCTGCTCAAGTCCGTCCGCAGCATTTCCGGCAAACTCAAAGGCGTCTTTGCTTGCACCTCTGCTTCATCCAGCAGCTGCAAAAAGCGATCCGCACCCAGTCGGCGGTACAGTAGGTCCTCTGGCAATCAGAAATGGTCTCCGCACTAAACAATACTCTCCACAAACCCAAGGGCCAGCTGTTAGTGAACGAGTCTGCACCAAAGGTTTCCAAGCTATTGGCAGCTCTTTTGCACTCAGCCTGCTTAAGCTGGCACTGCTGCTATTGCGCAGTCGTACGTCATTCAATCAAGGAATCTGCTAGGTGCCATTTGCACCTTCTATCCTTGACAAGAAACAGATGCGGCGAAAGAGTTGTGCCCCTCTCCGTCTCGCTATCCTTTGCATTTCTGGATATCAAAGTTGTCGCGTGAAGAGGTTCACGCCTGAAAATCAACCCCGGCAGGCAATGCCTTCAGCATTGCGCCAGGTTTCAACTGCCGTGGCAAGTCGGCTTCTTTTTGGCAAACGGCTTCCTGAGAAAATGAGCGTGGGAATGCTGCGTGACCAAATAGGGAGTTAATGTTGCTCTGGCTGGTGGCAATTCGGCTCACGCGTCAGCTTTTGCTGATACGCTGCGATTGTAAAAGCAATCTGTCCCCCATTCCTCTCTTCAAAAGAGAGGAGGTTCGCTACATGACTCGTTCAGACGGCTTGTCGAAGCGAGCGCATGAAAATGACCTTGGCAGGGCCACTCTTGCTCGTGAATCTTGGGTCGGGCCACTGGTTCCTATTTGCAGGTGGTTTTTCTCGCAAGGGCGAGCCAACAATATTACCACTAAGACATAGCCAGCATCGACAGCAACATCCTCAGTTCAACTCCTCAACTCCTCTTGCAGAATGTTCACGCTGGAGCCGATCGAATTCGGGGAATTCGGGGAATTCGTGGCTCACCAAAAATGCGCGGCACAGGTGCACGTCTCTTTTTGTTTCTTCCACTGCACGCCATGGCCGCTGGCCCGAAGGCCCGGAGAAGGCTTCTGAAACTGCGAACTGAGCACCCGGCGCACGGGTCTGAAGATCAAAGCCTTGCATCAAAACAGACTCATCGCAACCGGAGGCATGGAATTCATTTCATTTCATTTGCGCTGTGCCCCTGCCTAGACGTTGAGCTCTTTCCGGGCCGCCTGTTCAAGTACACGAAAACTCACTTGGGCAAGGCAGACGTCGCCCAAGCTGGCACCGGAGTTTCTTCATTCGTTGTGAGCTTTGGGTTGAACACACCAGATGTCTCCTCTCTATCCTAGTCAAAGGGCTGTGCCTGACATTCTTGAGCATATGAACAACAGGCGATGCAAACAACAAAAAAGAAGCAAGGAAAGCAAATGAAAGCAACATCAACTGAGACTTCCTACTGGAGCCTGGCCTGCCCTCGGAAGATGCATTGAATCTTTGTGGCCTGTGGCAGGCACGATGAGCATCACCCCCAAGCCTTGATCTGAGCTGGGGGCTGCTTGCGTCTCTTCATCCTTCATCTTCTTCACTGCCTGAGTCTGCGGCTGTTACGCCAATCCAACCATGGCCCCACAGTGCGCTGGTTTCTTACACTCAGTCAGCCGTCAGGCCTCTCGGTCTTTTCCGCCCCGATACAGGCTCTGGATTCGAAGTGCCGCCTTTTCCTCGTCGCCCACGTCCTGCTGGCAACATTCAGGCAAGCAAAGACTCTCGCTCAAGGCATGGCTCATGACTCCCCGCCTCATCCTGCACCGAGGGAGCAGCAGGTGCTGCTTTTGGCCTCCGAAACAGAAGGCAGCTTATGCTTGGTGCTTGATGGAATCATAAGCAAGCCCTACAACAAGACCCGGCTTGGAGCACCTTCACTTGCTACACCCAATGCCTCACAAAGCCTGGGGCGCCCACTTGGCCAAAGCGGCATCACGCTGCGCTCGGCGCTCCTGGCACTCGCTCGCTCTCGCTCTCGCTCTCAAGATCTCTCTTTCCCCATCTCCTATCTCTTTCTCTTCTGTGAAATGAAAACGAACATGCCAATGCGTTGTGCACACATATGCGAAGTTCCATGATCATTAAACAACGTTTGAATACGGGGCCAGCGTTTAGCATTCAGCATTCAGTCCAAGTTAACCTTGCTGATCACGTGGCTGACCCAACGATATCCAGTGTTTGAAGCGAGAAGCTAAGACTTTTGGAACGCGAGAAGGTCAGACTCCATGACTGACTTGTGCTTGGCCGAATGCATCGTATACAGCTGTGCTGGGACTCGGGACACCCTCCAACACTTCGGCGTGATGCGTGAATTTTCTGCCAGTGGTCAAACCTGGGCGTCTGTTGAAAACGTAAGCAAACCGAAGACCTCCACCTGCATTTTACCTCATGCCGCACGTGCGTGATCTTGCATATGCGTGCATAGCCTCAATACTTGTCAAGATTTGAAAGGTTTTGGCAGACTTGCCATGTCTTGTCTTGTCTTGAACAGCCAGTGGCGAGGCACATGATAGTCAATGCACCGTTCACAAAAAACAACGAACGAGAAGATGGTCCTTCTTAGTGAGCTCTCTTTGGGCAGATTGGGCATCTCGGGCCACCTGCCAAACAGGTCCTTTCCAAGGAACCTGCTTGCTCTCAAGCCAAGTTTGCCGCAGCCTGCATCAGCCGCGGAGTGGCTGCACGCTCATAACGGACACAGGGCATCTCAAGCGCCTGGACAAGCCAATGTGGCAAGTGTCTATGGCTCACATCAGCCTTGTCTAGTCCTTCTCTTTGGACAAGCTTAAAACGTATGCAGCCTGCCTGCTCCAACCGCCGAACCTTGGCTTGGTCGTCCTGGAGTCGGCCGATTGCGCGCTCGGAGATTTGAGGACGTGTACGAGACTCATAATGACTGCGTGGCTCTGTCCTGGGTAGAGAGCGCCATGTTCAGCATGTGTTGGGCGCGTGAGCGCCCCACTGAGAAGGGCCTGAGCTCCGAAACGGGCGCGGAAAGAATTTGAGGTGCACAAACCGATTTGGATCATGTCTTTCTTGGGTCCAGCCATCCGCATATTGACGAGCTGTCTCTCTAGAGACCCGATCGATTGCAGGGCCAAATCTGCGCGCCTCTCAGAAGCAGCTGCGTCGGTGCTCATCCGCGGAGTGAACTTCTGGGTGGCGGAGACCTCCTAGGCCAAGCTGTTTGTGGACTCCACCTGCACTTCCAAATTTGCAACAAAATCTGGGCAAGATTTGCGGGCCCCTCTGGCATTTGGGGATCTCTCGAGCCCCCTTCCGTCGCACAATACCCAACAATACCTAAGACACTGAGGGCACGGCCCAGGGAGCCTTGAGATTTCCCAAGGCGGAGACCATGGCAGAAAGGCCAACCTGCATCCCACGGAAACCCGAGGTTCGAAGCAAGGCTGGGACCTGGGCTACACACGCGCCTGTGGTGTGACAATATGCCGCGCACTGCGCGAGAACGTCGCCGACTCCCAGTTGTAAGACGGTGTCTGGGTCAAGGGCTGGGTGCAAGCATTCTCTGGAAATAAGCTGCATGCAGATCTTCTCTCTAACGTCTCTAAGATCATCATGTTCATCCAAGATCTTTTCGGAGGATCTCGTTTGTTCGCTGCGGCATGCCGGGGGCCCCCGCGGTGCTCGGGCGGGCAGACCGGCTCGCTGCGCTGCGCCTCGCATGGCACATGTCACTGCGGCAACTTGGCAACTTGGCCATGGGTCAAAATCCCGTACCCCCAATGAACATCCCAATCCCCCCTAAAATAGACTAAAATGGGTGGTGCGCCTTCCCCAACATGGTACCGTTGGACATGACCCACAGCCATTTGGCAGAAGGAAACGATAAAAACAAGGCGCGGTGCCGTGTGCTAGGCCGCCGCGCGGTGTGGTGACCCCAAGGCCGTGGGGCGAGGACAAGGCCAGCGCTGGCACAGGCGGCATACCTGCCAACCGAACACCTGGCACTCCACCTGGCACCCTCATCGGATTGCTTAAATCGTTTCCTTCGAACGCATTCATCACATTCATCTCGTTCCTTTCTTCAGCCCACCTGGAGCTGCTAGAAGCCCAGAGCACGGGAGCCGAAGATTCTGGTATGGGCTTGCTCAATGCCCTTCTGCCCGTTCCATGTGGGTTCTCTTGCTGGTGCTTGGAAGCTGCAAGGTGTATGCGACTGGGATGCCAGATCACGATCAGGCGACCGGGCTACAACGTTTGAACCAGAGCTCCAGTATTCATCACTATCCAACCACTGCCAGTCTGTGACTGCATGTTCAGCGGTCTCTCTATTCCAAGCTGGACCTCAAAACTCGAAACGGGCAACATAACCTCCGCACAACCTTGGTTGGTCCTCCATGATGAACCTCGCCCGGCTATTGTCCATCTCTCGCACCTTCAATGCTGCACACTTGTGCGCAACCTTGCTCTATCACCACTGGGCACTAATTTCCTCTTGCACAAGTTGCGGGAGAGAGCTGCAAGCTTCCAGATGCAGGGGCACAGCCTGTGGCAAGATTGCCCTGTTCCAGCCTTGAGAAAATCTTCCGCCGTGACATCTTTGGTCGTGTGGCGGATCCTCGCATTGAGCTTTCAAACTGACATGTCAACCTTGAAGCGCAGCACAACGGCATCGCACGGACTTTGCAAGCGAAAGGGGGGCGCGAGCACATGAGACGCCATCTCAGAGCTTCGACTTGAGCAAGACTTCAGGAAACGGTGGTCTTCTCGATTCACCTCGCTGGGTTTGCCACGGGTTTCCCACAGATTTCCCATGGGTTTCCCAAAATGGTTTCCGCGAATTTCCCAATGTTTTTCATGGGTTTTGCAAGCTTCTGCACAGATCACAGCCGAGGTCAGTGTGGCCAAGCCGCTGAAGTCCCACAAGTCCTGGCACACGGATCTCTGAAAGCAACACCGAGCGCAGTGGGCATTTGGGGGGCACACGACTATCGCGTGAAGAAAGCACTGAGCCGTTCTGGCCACATGAATGTGCCGGCCAAGATGGAACCGCGCGTATTCCAAGTTGCAAGAAAAACAGGCAGCCACGAATGAAACATACTAGTACACTCCCGATGTTCTATTGTACACCTGGCGGGTGCCGCACTATGCTTGCTCTCGCACTTCGTGGAGCAGTTCATCCATCACTCTCAAACTACCCTGAATATCTATGGTGCTAAGCAAAAGGTCTGTAACAGCTTTGATTGGTCAGCACCACAGGCTTACCACCTGGACAGTGAAAACACTCATGATCATGTTCACACCAGCTTGTGAGCAAGATAATTGGCTAAATGCAATCATTCTTAATATGTTCTCATGAGATGAAGGAACCGTTGTTGCAAACACAGCCCACGAAATGACACTCAGCTGCTGCTGACCGGCCAAAGCTGCCCTCATCACTAATCGCCTGTATCTTGTGTTGAGAGGTGTTGCAAGAAGAGCATGCTTAGCCGCTTGAGGCAGTTTAGCTGACGCTGCTACCTGCGTCTTCGCTCTTTCAGGATCGTGTTTTCTGAGACAACCTCCACGAAATTCGCTGGCCCGAACCCGCCTCCACCGGCAGCTCGCCGCGTGTGTGCTCTGGCTCTAGGGGCGCAAAGAAGGCAGCCACCTGGCAGCTGATCCCATGAAGGATGCCGATGGCTAAAGGAGAACCCATGGAGAACCCATGGATTCTGAGACTGCGGCATGCTCCGCCGTGATCTGATGCAGGGCCTCCCAGCTGGGATTCCACTTCCTCAGTGCAAAGATCCCGCCTGCAAGATGGGGGTCCATCCTTTTTTTGACGCTTGGTATGCAAGGATTGCGTTAACATCGTTCACCTCGTATGCCATAATACTAGTCATAAGATCGGCCATATTCTGAACCCCAGGACTGCAGTGGACCGTACAAGCCAACTTCCTTGCTTCCTGCAAATGCACCAAACAACAAGCTGAGAATCGGATTGAAGCCGTCAAAAAATAGCCTCTTCGAGCACTCCAATCTCAAAACCATACTTCTTCTTTCATGATGGGTCTAGAGCTCGAGCACCAAAGATTCGTCAATCCCGTCGGATCAAAGCACGACTTTGGGATGGTGCCACGGTGCGTGCTTGGCACCCGCTCACGGCGTTTTCAGGACGGCTAAAACGAAAGAGGTAGAGGAGTTGATTAACCAAGCGTCTGCATCCGATCCTTGTCCACGAGTACGGCTCGAATACCTTCCTAGGTATGGCGTATCTGGACTGTATCTGATGCTGATACTCTCCGTCACTGCCGGTGCTCTCAGAGTCACATCAAAGTGGAGATGCCAAGGATCGAAAAAGTCAGATGCCGGCTGATGCCGCGTGGTGAACCTCTGCGATAACCGATACTCCATCCTGAGTATGCCAGTGATCAAAATCCAAGCTTCGAGCCAGATTTCAGCCAAGTGTCCGCAGCACAGGCCCGATGGCAGCTTCCGGCTTGCTTGCTTCGTTCATGGCCGCCAACGTGACTTTACAAGACGTTGGCGAGCAAGACCTGAACGCTTCAGCGCTTCAACGCTTCAACGGTAGCGCCTGTCAGGAGTCAACGGCTCGGCGCCAAGCTGGAAAAGCTTCATCAGGCAGGCCGCTGCAAAGTCGCCTTTCTCCGCTCGTAGTCTCTGGACAATCTCCTGCAGTCGGGTCAAGGGCTCAATGGAACAAACAAAAACACGAGTCGTCCTCTACAGATGCCGCACTAAAGCACCTTGGAAGAAGCGCCGTGACATACTCAGATGCGAGCAAGCAGACTGCTGCCAAGAGCACCTCTCAACCAACTCCAAATTGTCGTCATCAAGCACGCAGTCAGCCGGGGATGGCTCCTCCGCAAACTCCTTGATGGTTTCCTCACAGTCTCTGTCAGTCCCTGTCACTTTCAAATTGCCCTTTTCCGAAGTCCTCGCAAAGCTTCATAGCGAGGTCGCCCGGAAGACCGGGAGAAAACCTCGACCAGCACGAATTCAACGACTTCCAACTAGCACAAGTGTCCCATGATGTCCCATGAATGGATTTTCCGTGGCAGACACGGGCGGCCTCGTCATGAGCGCCTTCCGTAGCCTTGGCAAACCTCGGGGTCAGAGGCGGCTCATGCGGCTGCTCGTCTGAATGTCCGATGTTCGCGCGTCCAAAACAACACCATCCGCGGCTGTGCGGCGAGCAGAGGGCACAAAGTGCGTCCCAACCTGAGGCACAAAGGCAAGCGAGGCTTGCTTCGTGAAGGGAATGAAGCATTGCTCAAGCCCCGGCATGGATGTAGATCTAAAATATGATACGGGTCTGTGTGCGTGTGTTGTGTGTGTTGGGGCACGATGCGTAGTGGCCTTTCGTCTCTTGGAGCAGGGCTCCAGCTCGCAGGCAATCCCAGGCCGCCAGGGTGGTGCCCGTCATTCCTAGGAAGCCTGCTCAAGCTGAGAGCGAAGGCGGCACCAACGACAAAGCTCAGCTCGCACCAAGGGTCCAAGGAGCTTCCGAAGAATGGATGAGGCAGAACAAGGTTGCATGACCAAAGACCACTTTTATTTGTGAAAGCTGACACCATGCCAGTAAGGCACGTCCAACACTGGCGCCGGCTTTCAGATGGCTCAGCAAATATGTGGCCCCCACCTCGGAGAGCTCTCTAAAGGCTGCCATTCAGAGTCAGGCTAGCCATCATAATCAAGCCAGGCAACGTCGGGAAAAAGGCCAATTGCCATCTCAGGCATGGCCTCAGTTCGACATCAGATTAGAAGGCTGCGAGTATGGCGTCGCCTTAGGCTCTTAGACTCGACTCGACTCGACCATTCCATGAGGGTCGGACGAAGCGTGTCTTCTCAGTCACAACGCGGAAGGGGCCATGGGTTGCCAGCCCCACACCGCCGCCCATGGTGATGCCATCGCACAGGCTCACTTGACAGCAACCTGAGCCGGACATCGGCTCGAAATCCGAATCTCGGAGATGAGCAGCCATCAAGCCTTGAAGAAGTTACCTGGTCGCCTTCATGCTTTGACTCCATATGTCCCGCCTATTCGCTGGAAGAGGGTTGCCAGTCTGAAAATCACCCCATACTCTTCATAGAAGAAGTCTGCAGGCAGTGATCCTCCTGCCATGCCCTCCTCAGGCAGCCAGTCCGGACAGAAAAGTGAGCTCAGGCAGTATCATATGAATCATGGTCGCGACCCTGGACAACCATCCTTCCAGACGGTAGTGATCTGGTTGGGTCACATCACACAATATTGCGCTCCTCACGAATCATCTGCACATCTCCCCCAGCACAGAAGGCTCTGCCGCCAGCACCATCCACTATCAAGCAGCCAACCTTCACACGCAAAGCATGAACAAACGCCAACCCGCACCCCGTACGAGCCGGCCTTGCCAGCCTTGGCATCCACCTGGTCCAAGGACCCATGCAGGCAGCGAATCCTTCGCAAATTCAGCTCAAATTCTTGGGCCGTACTCCACCACGGAATGCCAAGCAATGCCCAAAAAAAAGCCCAGGCACATGCTCAAGTTCAGCGCATTGAGCTTTGCAGGTCGGTTCAAGGTGATGTGACAAGCAGCGCAATCTGCAGAAAACTTGATCCTCGGATGCAAATCGGGAAATGGGATGAACGGCAGCCTGTGATGGCCTTTCATGTTCGTCACAACGTCTCCGTTTCTCAGGGACATGTTTTTCTGGCAGTCACCAACGTGACCTGCCCCATCGAAAGTGTCCGTTGGCAACATGGCGATTCCTGCCGGGCATCGAGGTTTCCTTCGGCATGGCCCAATGGCAACAGCTTCGTGGCCGCAAGTGCTGTGCTGTGCTTGTCTGCGTTGGGGAGGTGGCTTCTGGTGGCTTATGGCTGTTTCATGTCGGAGAGGCCTGCTCCATAGCCAAGCTGTAAGCCATGCGCGAAGAAGCACAAAAACACAAGTGACAACTTGGCCACGCAGAAAGTGGCAAATTGGTTTCAAGCCCGAGCCAAAGCCTTCATTGCTTGATACCAGCCCGGTCCAGCGCTTGAGAAGGGCCACCGGCGTCGATGCCTTGACCTTGGCCAGCAATGGCTGCCACTTGCCAAGAAAGGCCCTGGATGAAACATTAGCTTCAGCAGGAATGAGGCAGGATTCTTAGTGGGATATGGGTCGCATGGCCGGTCAAGTGCGCCATCAAGCCAGCCGGAGCATCTTGTAAAGGCATGGGCGAAAACAAACCACGCGAACGATGTTCTCCACACAGTGAAATGGACAGATCCCTCTGACAACCTCGTTCCCATGTCCCTTGCCAGGTCTTTCAGGCAGATGTCCCGCAAGTTGCCAAGATCTGCGAGCGCCGCCCAAGACTCAGGAAAACAAGTCCATCGGCCGAATGCGCACCTTCTGCCGGCAAACCTGGACGTCCGTTCTCAGCCTAGAGCGCATTTGCCATTCAACGGAAGGAGAACAGAGGGACCATGGAGGGGGGGGCTGTCAAGACTGGACCAAACATGACAAACTGCGTGCCTCATCCGTTGGTATGGCACCATCAACCCTGACCTCAGTGTCATGCCAAGCACAGCTTGCATATTTCATGCCACCAAGAAGCAAGACTTGTGCCTGCCATAGATCGCCACCACGGGGCAAGGAGCTGAGTTAGCTGAGTTCCCAGCCCAAACTCCTGTGGCATACATCCCCCATGCTCCCCCCGGCTGAAAACCTGAAGTCAAGTCTTGGCCAGTCCTGCTCCCGGCCTTCCTGTGGGCACCTCCAGCCAGCCATCTGGGCGCCCGTCGCCCTGAAAGCCTGTCGTGAAGTGGATGCGGCTCAAGGTGCCGTTTTAGCACATCTGTTTGAGCCACAACCAAGTCCGGCCTCTCACTGTGTCATCGTGTCCGCACAGTTCTCTTCGGAAAATAGAAATGCATCCAAAGCCGCACAAGTTCGCTGCCCCGAATGCACTCGCCTCGCAGGACAGTGTCCGGGGGCACTGAGCCCATGCGCACAGACTCGTCCTGCGAGCAGAAAAACACTTCCTCATAGAACAACCCGCGGAAGCCCCAAGAGCTCCTCCACAGGCTCACGGTACAGGTATGTGCCTGTGGTGTCCTTGATGCGGAAGAACCTGGCTCTCGAACTTAAGGCGTAGCATTAAGTTGGGCGCTGACGAGAAAAGGAAAACGGAACAGCCGCGGTGATTGAGGGACCTTCTCAGCTTCAGGTGCCACAGTATCTTGGCAACGAGGCTCCCGTGAAGCGTGCAGGAAGGGCGAGTGAAGACGAGAAATCGGCAAACAATGCAAAAACAGGCCCAGCAGGACGAGCCCTCGGGCACTGCCTTTTCTTCTTCGTCCTCATCAGAGCCTGCAGCTTGCAACCCTCAGAAACGAGGCAGCGCCCGAATCACACGTCTGGGAACAGCGTCTTCATCCTTAAGGAATCTTCATGACTCCAAAAGCAACCATGATGTTGAATGTGGCCTTGGATAGCTAACATGCCTGCCTTCAGCATTTGCCTTCTCCTTGCAGCGCTCGCAAGCATTCCCAGCTCCGACAAGAAACCATGCAGGCATCTGCTGTGGTGTGCATCTTGTGTCTTGAGATGCATCATTGCATCATGTCTCAACTCCGGCTGAAACTCAAGCCAAAGACGCCTTCACCGCATCTACGTTCGCCTCCTTGACGGCCTCCGACTCCTCCACTTCTGCCGCCTCCACAACCTTCCCTTCGACGTCGGACTTCTTGGCTTCCCGCTTTTGCCTCGGACAAAACACCACACGCCCAAGCAAGCAAGTCTGCTTTAGCCGCGCGCAGCTGCTTTTGTCTGCTGTCGTCCTCTTCTTCCTCTTCTGAGGACTCCTGGTCCTCAAAACTGACAGCTCAGAGCTATACACATTTCACAAGCAGCGCTCCGATCTCCCGTCCTGGTCCAGCCCCAGCATTACTTCCTCAAAGAATGTCCTGATCTCAGCATCCTGGACAGGGTCAAGCTCATGGCCGCCCCAGAAACCGCGCCAAATGTCTGGCATCGCGCTTGCGACAATGTCCTCGGGATGAACAAATATCGACCTGGGCGTTCCAAAGCAAAGTAGCAGCTGCGGCCCTTGCGGCCCTTGCGGCCCTTGCCCTGGGAGCTGCGCCGATCCACCTCCGTCCTCTTCGCCGCCCGGAAGCTCACATCGCACTTGGCGTCGAGGCCTTCCGGAGATTTTGGTCGAACAAACTTCCGACTTATTCGCCCAGCTCCTGCGTAGGAGTCGCACATGGCAAAGATGGTCCAGTCGAAGTCACCGGGTCGCGGCACCTGACAGCCGACCCGGGACTCAAAGCTCAAAATCATTGGACTCTGTGTGTTTTGTCGAGCTTTCGTGAGGCTTTCACGTGGCTTCCTTTGGCGCGGGCGTGTTTGCATCAACCCTTTCGCGGATGCTTCCTGCTCCTTGAATAGCGGAGCAGCTTTTCGGTACGAGAGTAGTACAGTAGGTAGCTCCAGCCCAAAAACCGCCTTCAGTTCTTACAAGAGTAGCGCACAAAAAGGCCTTGCAGCTTTCGCTGAGTTTTTCGGAAATCCCGCTGCCCGTTCGAGACCGCCAAGCAGGCTCTTTGCAGTCATACCCGGGAGAAAGTTAAAGGAAGGCTTGGCAATCTGCAGCGCAGCACTTGCTCTTTTCGCCCAGAAAGTAGCTTTCGGTGTCACAGAGCTTGAAGACAGCGTTACGAAACGCTTTTTGTGAGCTTTGGCGATGACGGGTCTTTCTTTCGCGGAATCTCAGGAAAATCGTAAAGTTTCGGGCGCTCGGGCTTTGCGAAACCGGAGTCGAAGCCATCTGGGCTCCCAACGATGAAGTTCACGCTGGTCTTGGTCTCGCGGCCCGTGCCCAACATGAGGTCACTGGCAATCAGCCTCAGAGCCACCGAGTTGCACGGAGGGGGAAGATGCGAACGATGCGCTCACGCGCCTTCGCCCGCGGTTGTCATACACGAGCAGCCACCACTCCTAGCATTGATTCAGTGACACGTCCTGGAGCGGGATTCGCTCAACTTCCCGCCTCGAACTTGACAGCCGGGAAGAAGGGCGCATGCACTGGGCCGACGCACTCCGACTCTGCCAGGTTCGTCCTCGTGAGAGTCACCTGGAATTGAACAGAATCAAAATCAAACATTCGCATCCCAGCTGACACACCATGCCTTGATTGTGCCCATGTCCCCTTCGGCCATATCAGGCTCATCGTTCACCTGCTTGCCCATGAGTGCCGTTATCTGCTGCTGGACTGCCTGTCTGAAACCTAGCCTCTGCCACGTAGCTCAGCTCAACAAGCGGCACATGTCGGCAAAAGGACTGAATGTCCAGAACCTGGCACGTCACATGGCCATGGGTCAAAATCCAAATCGTACCCCCAGTGAACATCCCAATCCCCACTAAATAGACTTAAATGGGTGGTGAATTCACCTACCCCAAAATGGCACCATTGAATTTTTGACCCACGAGGCGGCCCGCTCTCATGGGTGCTGTCCCTTCACGCGGCCTGCTGCGGGGTGAAATTGCCCAAGCGCTTGAGGGACGGCTCCACAGACTCCACGACCTCTTGGACTAGCTTGTCTTTGGCTCATGGATAAAAAAAACACGCAGAAACCCGCCTCGCGAAGAGTCGGTGCGGCTTTGGGCACTGACCTTGAGGCTTACAGCTTGCATCTGCATGAGTGACAGGCTATGGAGTCCATTGACTCAGAGCTGGACTTCACGTGAGGCAATTGCAGCAGTGGCGAGTCGTTGAAATCTATCGCCTGTGCCCCGATCTTGCAAAGAAAAGACTGCATCAGCGAATCACCGTTCCTCTCTTTCTTCTACCGAGTCGTGTTTGGCGAGAGACCAAGGGATGTCAGGCGATGTCAGGAACATTCAGGAGCTCCGTGAGGATCCGTGAGGCTAGCAGCTTGGGATCACCTTCCCAGCCTGCACCAAGCAGCGCGAAAGCATGATGCAGCTGCGCACCACATCGATGAAGCCTCCAAGCGAACTGAGGGAAAAAGATGGAAAAAGATGAACAAGTGCAAGGGCGTTGGTGGCCTGAACGATCACCTTCGCCATGTGCTGCGATAGAAATCATAGCCTCATAGACTGGGATGAGATGCGAACTTGCACGTTGAAGCCATAGCTTCAGACCGTGCATTCAAATAATGGTCTTTAGATCAAACTGACAAATCATCCAAGGCAAACAGTCGAAACGTAAGGTAGACGAATTCATTGTGCAACGACACTCAACCTGAGCTCGCCGGCCCTGCACAGCTTTGGCGTCTGCATGAGTCGGTTGGTGAGCTCCGCCTCTCAGGATCCCCTTCAGTGATGCCCTGGTGTCGTTTTGGAGCTGGGCCTGCAGCATTGGCGTCATGTGCCTCAGAGAGTCCGCAAAAAATAACATGACCAATTTGCCAATGACTCAAAATCAATTTCACAGTTCTGAACTTTTGTCATGCTCGGTGAATTGCATGCGAAATCCGCCGAGCTTCGGATGCAAACGCCGCATATGCGCCCACAGCATGGCCGCCCCGCGGCGGACCAGATTGTCGCTGAATGAGCAGGGAATCCTTGCAAATTCGATTCCAGGCGCCCAACGGGCGCAGGCGCAACAGGCGCGCCAAGAGCCCACCAAATCTCCGCAACAGGTGCTTCAGGCGCCACATTGCCAAATGCCCACGGATTCTCCAACGCTGAATCCTCTGTTCCCAAACTCATGCACGCGTCATCCTTGGTTCGGAGGAGGCCAAGACGGACCGAGGGAAGATCTTGGTTTGCACCTCCCAAGCTTCAGTCAGATGTCAGGAGATGTCACCAGGTACCCCGGGCACCTCCTCGGGTTTCTGAGGCGGTCCAGAGGGAGGCCACACCTCTCAGCCAACGATCGCACAAACCGGTCAACCGCACAAACCGGCCTCCACCTCACAGCGGCCGTCCGGGCCTCAGCTCGGAGGTCCAAAGGCCAAAGAAGCCATTGGTAAGCAGACATGAAGCATGGGGTCTGTGTGAATGGATGCAGCTCTTGCGCAGTTCTGTGCTTGCGGCCCATCTGCCGTAGAACGCCTCTCCGACCAGGCCTGAGCTTGACATGGTGAGACTTGGCTAGCATTGATGCAGCATTGGTCAGCCAGGTCTACGTCTGAGTGTTCAACTCTTCTCCACTGCCTGTAGCCTGGCGACAAAGAGGATTTTAACAGGGGCGAGCCGCAGCTTGACTCAAACCCAGGCCTGCACAAACTGCACCACGATTCCTGGCTGCAGTGGCTCTGGATGGGAAGACACCATCGCCTCAGTTATGGCAGTCTGAGCAGCGCTGGGAAAGCAACAAACGCATCTCGCAACGCTCCAGGGCAGCCCGCCAGGGCATGCTTCCCATGTCTCTAGCACATGATCGAATGCAGCGAGCTGTCATGGCAATACTGACAGCGAACAAAGGGAAGAGAGACTGTGGAGTTCAAATCTAACAGCCTCTTGCCCTGGGCGTCTTGCATCCAGCACTGGGCGAATGTCCGCGCACATCTGGCGTCTCGCCTGGACCGAACATCTTTACCTTCCTTTCCACTCCATGCTCCGCGTCCTCCAAAGTGGCTGCAAGCAGACCGGGAGTATCGTTGGTGCTCACCTGCGCCCACTCTGCATTCTCTCCCCACGAGACCAGCTCATAGCAAGATATGTCCAAGGTGGAATGTCGCTAGGTGTCGCATGTCCCAAGAATGGCGCAATGCCCCTACCAGCCTCCATGTCTATGCACGCATGAAAGACCTTCAGCGTCTCGCCGCTGATGCCGGCAGCGGAGACATTGGAGCCCCTAGCCATTAGCCAGCCAGCTATTTTGATGTTCACCAGTACAGGGTTTTGACCCACCGCCATAATATCCGGAAAGAATGGAAGGCTTTATTCAACTCCTCCAGAAAGCTCGAGGCTCGAATTTTCGCCACTGACGCCTCAAGCAGCAGCAAACCACGGAGAAGGGCACGACGAAGAGCACCGCGAAGAAGCAGCACAAGGTGAAGATCTGGTTCTCCTCGCTTTCGCTTTTCCTTCTGCGTGATTTGTTTGCGCTACGTATGTCCTTTCGCTGTTTGTTGTCTTTGCCTTTTGTGAACGAGGGGAAACGCACGTCAGACATTCTCAACATGAAAGGGATGCGTTCACGGCCAAAAAAGAGCTACCAGGCTGTACACGAGACAGCCCTGAGGGAAGCTGTTCCGATTCCGCTCTCTCCTTGACCAACAAGGATGGGTGCAGCGCAATTCCCATCTGCACAAATGAGAAAATCATGTCTCGCACACGCAAGGTGACTGGCATCGAAACACGCCTGTTTGCTTCCTGTATCTCAGTCACACACTTAGAAAACAGCGGGTTGAAGAAGAAACAATACCATGCACCATGCTGATTACAAAACAAAGGCCAAGCGCTCGTTGTCAAATCAAGCCGCGAAGATGCAGAGGAGATTCGATGGCTCGCTTTCGCTTTTCTGTTCGGGTGCGAGGAAGTGCCTCGCGTTTGCTAGGCTTGTGACCTAGCCTGTGCATCGACAGGCACGGGCCGAGGTCCTGCCAGTGGCACCACGGTTGATTTGTTCCGACCGGCTATCCGGCTATCCTACATGCGCTACATGGGATCTGTACAGGGGTGCGCCCCGCTCTTGAACCGGAGGCAGAGCATCTTGGGTGTTTTGTTCTTGTTCTGAAAGGGGTGCACCTGTCGCGAGAGGCGCGGAATTGTAGAAAGGCGAGAGTCTTACCTTGACGAAAAATTCGGCGAATTACATGCCATGCAATTCATCGAGGGCGCTTCACGCCGCGTGCTAATTCATCAAACGCTTCCGTTTTCACCTCAGTTGCGACTTCGGCGCAACAAAAACCTTGCAGTGACTCAGCTGGGGGCCCTGGCTCAAAGGCGTATGATCCCTCGGCTGCTGGATGTCCACACAAGATGGCCTTATCAAATCGAAGCGAAATCGAAGCGAAATCGAAGCGAAATCGAAGCGAAATCGAAGCGAAATCGAAGCGAAAGCCTGCGTCGAGGTCAGGCCCCGCCTTCCGCAATCTTGTGGGCACTCGGAATCGAATTCTGCATCCTTGGAGAAGTGATGCATTCCGCATGCTTGAGCTCCAGGTCAGCCAAGTCACACCCTTGTGTCCATCACATGACTGATCCTGGCATGTCGAAAGGTGGCAAGCCCCTCTGATTGCATCATGGCTGCCAGTGGCGTAACAGCAAAGCGCCTCCAACTCATGTACCACTGGCAGAAGACTTGAGGGAGTTGTCACGTCATCAATCGAATGCGTACCTGCAATGGAACACAGGTCTAAAGAGATTCTACAGAGTCACGTGAGGACCGTGAGGCTGAACCACTATTTGTGGCCTGGCATAGAGCCTACTTGAGGCATACGTGTGAACCGGTGAGTGTGCTCATCTCCAGAGCTGGAAGGATTCACATGGCTCATGGCCGGCTGGATCATACTCCCGAGCCCGGGCCTGCTTCCAGTCTAGCAAGGAAGTTCTCGTCATAGACCTGTGAGAAACCAAATTGTCGGATTAAAAAAGGAACTGAAAGATCCGATAAGATCCGATAAGGTGTTCGCCAGAAACAAAAAACACCAGCACATGAAACACGACACGACTCAGCTGAGGGCAAATTTCTTGCCGCCGGTCGGCCAAGGGAAGCCGCAGCCTGGGAGCTAGGCATCCCGACGTTTGAAGCTCACGTCGGATGAGCTGAGCTCAGAGCAACCGATGTACTCAGACTCGATCACCGCCTTGAACTGTGCTGGCTCCAGCTTGGGGGACCTGAGCTTGGCCAAAACTCAGCCCATGCCTTCACGCTCCAAGACTCCAAGAACCGCACACGGGCATTGCTGGCATCTCTAGCCGCCTGCAGGCAGCTGTAGCTTAGGGGGAAACGTGCACAACGGCGAAGCGCGGGGGAGATACCAGATAGGGTCCCAATGAACAACAGCGCATCCGTGCCCCAAAGCTCCTGATCAGTATGGAATATTGCATCTGACAGCCAATCCCATGTTGACTGTTTGTGGTCGAAACCAATGAAATGAGCTTGACATAGACAACAGCAGCGAGCATCAACATATATCACTTAAATGAAGAATGCCTGTTGCTTCGAAAGGCCTTCGCTACCGTACTGCATGCTCCCACAATGGTAAGCATATTAATAGCTATATTGCAGGTTCATTCTAGTCCCACACTTGTCGCAATTAGATTTCATCCTGGTAAATGCATGAATTGGGAGGAATGCTTCAACTGCAAGAAATGCGTTTTAGACAATTCTGGGCTTGACCTCAATGCAACACCAAGCTTCCAGCGACCATCCGGTAGACGCCATGTCAGCAACTCTTGGGAAAACGCTGTCCAGGCAAGCAAGCTATTCCTGAAAGAATCCTGCCGATCAAAAGCTTGGTCCTAGTGTGCCAAGAGCAATTTTCAAGGGGCAATCATGGCACTGTGACAGGCATGCCAAGTCATGACTTTGATCTTTGGTGTATTTGTTTCGGGTGGGGCAGGTTCTGGCTGCTTGTGAGCTTTCAACGAGACTTATCGGTCATGCGTTGGGTTGTTCAAACTCAGAGGATTCATATACTATTTCTGAGGAAAGCACAAGCCCAAACTCTACTGCTACCAAGCATCGGCCATGAGATGTCATGAGCCAAAGCAGGTCGAATTACGTCTCATTGTCAACTCCACAATCCTCAACATCTCTGGCGTTCACACAAGCGTTGCCCACGTCCCCGCGAACAAGTTGTCCTTCAGCCCCTCACGAAAGGACCCGACTCTGGTGCCAATGGCGAGGTGCAATCAGATACGTGGATCAACCCCAATTTGGCGCTCCTGGAACGCAGCTACCCAGCGCCAAGTGCTTCCCAGTATTCGGGGACTTCAGTGCGACGACCTGCACACCATGGGAGTCTTGGATCTGTTGCATACGCCACCGATCTTGCCCTTGTGCCGCAAGTGTCGTCCATGGCATCCGGAAGCCTTGGGAGAAAGAGCAAATCGGGCCAGCAGAACATGAGTCTCCTGTCGGCAATGAGGTCTTCGCGTTGAGGCTGGGCAGGAGGCCGAGCAAGAGGCTGGGCATCGCCCGACAATAATCATATTGATCTTCTTGAGAAGGTCGCTGTGCGACGATCCAGGCACTTCTCCAGCCACCACTTCAGCTGCTTCCACCACTGGAATTGTGATTTCACCAAATTGAAACGAAGCCCAGGAATATCAACAGGCTCGGCACTGTCGGCTGGCCGGCATGCACTCAGCGTACATTGCAATGTGACACGAGCCAAAACCATGAGCAAACAGCACAAGGTCAGGCAGCACACGCAGGGTCCGGGACTGAACTGAATTGGGTTTCTCTTGAGCCAAAATGGTACTCTGCAGGCCAAGTCATGACTGTCGACTGAGGTGGCATCCACTGCATACGTCTTGGGTGCATTGCCGTGCATTGCCTGCAAGGCCGATGGGCATCACTTTCCGGATCGCTTCTGTGCAAATGCCTCAGCATCTCAGCTGCCATGCCGTGGCAAGGCTGAGGTTTTTTTTGAGAGCCTTGCTCTGGCCGCAAAAGCTCGGGGCGCAAGTGCACCTTGGTGAGCAGCTTTGCTGGAAAGGGCAAACAAACATGACGATCTCTGTCTCTCTCTCGCTCTCTCTCGCTGCCCAAGCAACTGCAAGATACCTTGAAAATCCTTGAAAGCAGCCTCGTAGGTTCGTTTGGATGGGCTAGAGAACCCGAGAACCCTCAAAACTTGAGCACAAAATGTTCTGGTCGTCTTGGATGGCTTGGATGCCATGTCAAGTTCCAAAGCTTCGGGGCCTCTCTGGGCTCCTCGCAGTGGTAAACTTGCTGTCCGGCTGCTCGTCCATCATGGCAAAGGGGTCAAAGGCCACCTCGCCCTGGATGGGAATGTCCTCATGGCTGTGCAGCTCATGTCACGTCCTGAGCATCATAGGTGTCCCTTTAGGGGAAATAGATGGCCCTGGTAGATGATTACCAGGTAAACTAGGGCCATCTATTTTCCTAGCAAAACAACCAAAAAGGACACCTATGCTGAGCATTCCGTGCATTCTGTGCATTCGCATCCTCCGTGCGGTACCGGATGGGCTTGCCATCGGCTTGCTGCCAGTCGACGGTGTACACCTCGGAGCGAGTCGGGACTGGAAGAGAAACGCGCATGCCAAAGTGACGTGCGACGGGGCCCAGGCTGTGAGAGGAACAGGGAAGGTCACAGACAAGAGGTTGGCCCACTGACACCTCCAAGCCACGTGCAAAGCTTGAATGTGATGCTTGCTTGCAAACGTGAGCCTCCGCAAGCCCTTGAGGCAACGGAAGGCCAGAAATGCTGCTTTCCTGGAAGGCACATTTTGGTTGCACGCTTCTGCTCACCCAATCTGCAATTCCGTTCTTCCGCATGCAGCAAAGCGTCATCGTGGTCAAGAATCCAATGGCACCGATATTGACACAAACCTCAATGGCATGGTATGTGTGTGTGTGTGGGTGTCTGTTGTGTGGGTGTGTCTCTGTGCGTGTCTGTCTCTCCGCGTGTGTGTGTGTGTGGCTCTCTGTGTGTGTGTGTGCGCCTCTCTGTTTGTTTCTCTCTCTCTCTCTCACTCTGTGCGTCTCTCCGTCCGTGTGTGTGTGTGGAATGGAGATGAGCGTTTTCTGCCACAGCTTTCCCCCAAAATCTCACAAAATGCCACTCTCAGGAATCCCTCTCTTGGAAAGGATCCCTCTCTTCCTTCTCGCCATGGATTTTCTCAGGCTCTCAGGCCATGGCATTCGAGGAGATTGAGTAGTCACATCCGCAAGTGCACAAGCTCCTGCGCCAATTTGGAGAAAAAGAGCACAGCAATGGAAGGGCTGCTTGCTGTGATGCTTTGAGCAAGACTGAGAACAAATTTGAACAAGATTGAGATGCTCGCCAGCCATTCTCCAAAGGTGCTGAGACAGTGACGTGGTCTCGTTGCTGGGGACTTTCCAGGTCAAAGCCTTGCACATGGCATGCTGCACGCATCCGCATCCCACGGTACTGTGAGCCCCACGTATTGAGGCCGCAAATCTTTGGAAGCCATATACGCCTAAACAGCCCAAGAAGGTGAGCTTCAGCTTTGAAGCGCTTGCAACATCTCATTTCAACTCAGAGCTCTGCCAGCTGCTGCATGGTCAACGCCACGCCATACACGGCACAGGCTACAGAGATGATGAAAACCCAAGCCCTGCCTTAGCCACATGGCTTCCACGGCTCCGCGTCAAGACAGAAGCTCCATCTAAGTGCAGCGCACATTCTAATCGGATATCGCCTGACGCAGTCAGAAGAGTGTGTGTGTGTGTGTGTCTGTAAGTCTGTGTCTCTGTGTGTCTGTGTGTGTGTGTCTGTGTGTCTGTGTGTCTGTGTGTGTCGATGTGTCGCTGTGTCGCTGTGTCTGTGTCTCTGTGTCTCTGGTGTCTGTCAACACACACACACACGCAGACACACAGACACACACACTGTGTGTCTGTGTGTCTGTGTGTGTGTTTGCAATAAACTCCATGCAGGTTTAAGACTACTCTCACAGCAGGCTATGAGGTCCGCACATAAAGGCGAAAAGGATCAGGGGGCAAATGATGAAAAGCAGCACGAGCAGATTCCATGCCTAGGTCAGGCACCCATGCAGCAGAGACGTCTCAGCTTCAGGCTGCTGCCAGAATCACTGGAGCCAGCAACACCGCAAGCCTCAGTGCAGCGAGCCGATCAAAAGATCAATCTGCGGACAGATCGGGAAGATGCCTATGTTTTTGTAGCTATACTGTACTCGAAACAAATTCAAAACTTGCAGGCCTTGCCCAATCTTCATCCGGGCCAAATCACAATCTAGAATTTGCTGAATCCTTGTTCTGGTTCGTAACCTTCTTAACCGCATCTTCCGCAATCCGCAAAAATCATCGGGGATTAGGTTTTGAACAAGTTGGTCTACCTTCCCCGCCTAAAAACGATTTACGACTTTGTTAACTGTGGGTCAAAACCAATGGTACCATTCTTGGGTAGGTGCACCACCCATTTTTGAACCTATTTTAGTGGTTGGATTGGGATGTTCACGGTACGATTTGGATTTTGACCCATGGCCAACTGGGCACCCGCGCGGAATGCCGAGCAGCCGCGCGCTCCAGTGCTCCATGGTGGCCAGCCGGACCAAGGGCCTTGCGGGGGCGAAGCGAGTGAGAAGTCAGCCCCGAAAACCACGGCGCCGGTGGAAAATTCAGCAAGCAACTTTCAACCAACTGGCTGTGGCTCGAAAAAGTGTATCAAAATGGCACCTTGGAAAATGGAACCAAGACTAGAACATGTGTAACCCTAGCTCTTAAATTCTGAGCCACGCCCAACTGGCGCAAAAACTGATCGCTCAGAGGCGACGCTTTGCGAAGTGATGTTTCTGCCGGGCCCTGCCTGTAGCCTGCAAGCACTTTCCAGACTGTGCGGATGCAGGGACAGTGCTGGTTCACCCCCGACACGTCCAGCACAAAGTCCTCCAGCCGAGGTGACCAGGCCGGCACTGAGGCGACTGCCAAGCGCAGTGAGTGGATCGTCTAAGCTGACCCCAAGGATTCCTGAATTATTTGACCCGTCAAGGTGGCCAGGGCAAGCAGGGCTCTGTCCTTCTGTGTCTGGCCAATGAGGGCCAGGTCGTGGATGGTGACCCCAAGCCATGCCCCACAGGTGAGCACAAGCCACAGCAGCGCCTGAGTTCTCCCGCCCTCTCCAGCCCTGCTCCCTGGTCTCGTCTAAGGTGTGAACCCAAACACCCAGCAAGTCGTAGTACTGCAGGTCAGAGCCTGAACCACCCATGGCCATCGCCAGCCTCGGACTCCGCACTCGGGAACTTGGACTCGAAGTCACGAAGTCGCTTGCTTCGGGCCGGGGCTCCGGCGGCCTGCCTAAATCCTGGGTTCGGAGCTTCACGTCCCTGGTCAGACACAAAAACCAAAAGCAACGGGTGTCGATCCCCTCACTTCGCCTGCAGGCCAGATCCACATCTGGAGCCTGGCACACGTAGCGCGCGAGAATCTCCTCGAAGCAAGTGCAGTGCCAAGCGAGTCAAATTGCCTAAGCACAAATATCAGAATGCCGCATCATGCCGCCTGAAGCCGGCTGCTATGCCTAAACGAGTTGTCCAAAGCTTCTGCACATCCCAAACTTAGCCGAACCTGCAACTCTAGCTGGTCATCGGCCATGATCCACAAGCTGCACAAAAAGAAGCAACGTGTCCTGGTTTTGGCCAGGGACCTGGAAGATGACTCCATCCTCCTGACAGGAAGGCTCTTTTATCCCTGCAGAGTCGGACTCCATGACCCCACTCCATGCAGCAAGTTTCCCAAAAAAGGCCAACTCATCTTGGACATGAATGTTTGCACCAAAAAGAGGATGATGCAAAAGCTGCCTCCAGCGTGTTCCAACCGTTGAAAGCTAGTACCTAGCATATCGAGCAACGGGCCAGGTAACGTCACAGCGCAAGGATGCAAATGTAACGAGAGGGGCGCCGGGGTCTGCAGCTTTGGGGCCGACTCTGAGCACCCGGCCCTGTCATACCGCGCTGGCCAGCCCGAGAGGCATCGCACGTTCTCCGAGGTGGGCGATGAAAGGTCCAGCGAGGAGGTCTTAGCAGGCCCAGCGCCCAAGCTCTCGGTCGCC
Organism: Effrenium voratum; assembly: GCA_963377175.1. Taxonomy (NCBI): domain Eukaryota; class Dinophyceae; order Suessiales; family Symbiodiniaceae; genus Effrenium; species Effrenium voratum. Next base: position 643,846 of record CAUJNA010003305.1, read on the forward strand.
CAAGCCCATCTGGGTCATTCAAGCGACGCTTCACAAGTGGCAACTCAGGGCCATGCGTTCAATCCCACCATGTAGCTGTAAAGAGAGAGCCCAAGCGTGCCAGAGAGGAAACTGAAGAAAACCACCTGCACATGGCGGCAAAATGGACAAAGTCCACTCTGCAAAAGGCTACTTCTTCGTGACTCACGGACTTCTTCCAGATTGGTTGTCCTTTTCTGTTCGGCTGCCGGGTCGTTCATTTTCTCGGTTCGCATGAGAGTCATAATCAAACAAAAGCTGGTCAGCCTGGTCAGCTCCCAAACCCCGCGGCAGCCTTGACGCGGGAAGGCCATCGTGGTCGCGCACCGCACCTGGAGCTATGGCGCGAGCAAGAGGGGGCTGCTAGCCAGCCAAGATGGTGCTCGAAGCTCTAGCCCTTTAACCCTCGGAGAACCTCAGAGAACAAGTGCCTTACAATGCGTTAAGCCCTGTCAGCTTTGTCAGGATGCCTGCGCGCCCACATAGACCTCACGTGCCCAGCAATCGTTGCGTGTGTTCCGGGGCAGGTGAAGGTGGTTCGAAAGAAGAAATAAACAGCAACTAGTAAGAGTTTGGGTGAATATGCTCTGCAAGCTAAGTCAGCGGCCAAGCCAATGCGTTGACAATCAAAAGTGAAAGGTGCCAAAGACCTTCTTCTCGGAGAATGTGTAAATCTTGTGTCACTGTCTCTTGGATTACAAAGAAACTGTTCTTGCGTGGCCGCTGGCTCCATTCCGTTCCAACCTTTGGCTTAAGATTTCGGCTGTCTGCAACCTCTATTCAGGAAAGCACTCCTGGCGCATCTGCTGTGTCTGCAACCTCTATTCAGGAAAGCACTCCTGGCGCTGCTGTGCACTATGTGATTCTGGTTCCAAGGGTGAAACTGTGAGCCGAGCGCGCGCAAGAGTCAATGCCAGAGTTTGAACACAGCCTTTGCCGGAATCATGCATCCGCAACTCTGCCTTCATCTGAACGGGCCCGTCAGGATTTCCGTACCTTGCAAGCCAGAAAACTCAACACCATGTCCAGGAGACAACAAACCCTCGGTCCAAAGGTTTTTTGAGTGCCTTGGAATGCCTTGGCATGCCTTGTACCACCCCAAGGCCGGGTACTTCTCGTAGTTCTTGCGTGCAGACTCGTCCGTTAGGGCCTCGTAGGCCTTGGACACCTGGACGCGGAATTAGGCGGTTAGACAGTCTCAAACCATCTCCCTGGCCTGCTGGAAGAGCACTGGGGCCAAGGGGTTGTCCTTGTCCTCCAAAACAAACACATCCACAAGTCCTGACGAAAAAAAATCGTGCCCTCGTCCACCTTGTCTGGGTGGTGCTGCAAGGACTTGGTATGGTAGGCCTGCATGGCTTTCGACTCCATGCAACAATGCACCAGGCAGCCTTCACACACACACACACGAGGTGGGGTCAACTACGCTATTCCCTCATTGGACATGAGATGTTTGGTGAGTTCCTCCGTCATCGTGGGAAATTGAACGAGTCCAGAAGTGTCCGAGACCACGCTTTCAGAGTATGCCAAATCCTTCCGAGTTCCGAATCTCCCCAAAGTCCGGTCCTTCTTGATCTCCCGCGCTCCAGCACCCCTTTCCACCTCATGCGTGCCCTCACTGTTCCTGCGCGCTTAACCTCGAGCTGAGGGTCACACGCCAAGGATCTGGTAAGGATCAAAGGTTCGCAGCTCCGCTGGAGCGTCCTTCGACGGAGACATGAGACACGCAACCTGAACAGATTGCGACATTGTATTCCACCCAACAAATACCCTAGTCAAGATACATCTTCCACACACCCGCCGGACCCTGATTAATCAGAGAGCTCCACAAAATAAGTTCGAGCCGAATTCTACTTTCATACTTGAAATACATATTACACCGCATAGTGCTAGGTGGAGCTTACCATGTTGGACTGCAAAAAGCAAGCCAAGTTGACGTTTGTGCGCCTGGCCGAGGGGGGCCATTTGGACAAGGACAGAGCCCGGAAAAAGTTGTTCTGATGGATGAGGCAAAAAGGGCGGTACGTAATATCAAGAGCACCGGCTGTTTGAACCATTGTTCGAATGTTCTGAGTGGATTTCCTGGTTACATCAATCGGTTCGTACTGTGAGGCACCCCTATCCCTACATCCAGGCTCTGATCTCTCCCTGCCCCTCCTTCAGCTCTATCAGGACCCAAACGAGCATCGCCCTCGCATGAGCTCAGCATGTCTCAGAGTCTCCGTCTCTGGCCAAATCAATGACGAGTCAATCAAACACTTTGCCCTCCCACAACCCCACAACCCCTCCCACCAGCACAAAGCCAATGCCACCAGCTGGGCTTTGATAACGAAGCGGAACCTGCAGCAGATCATGGGATACCTAGGAAGGTTTCAAGATGGAAACGCGCTCGCCTCCTCTTCTGCGCTATCTGCAAGGAATTGAGCCGCCTCGCCTGATCACAGTTCACCACTTCACAGTTCCATGGACCAAGCTGCGCAGCGCAACCGACGCGGCAAGTCGAGACCAGCGCCTCCATGAAGGAGGTTCGACAAAGCCGTACCTCACTGCCCTCGGGCTTCGAGCTGCTCGACTCGAAGTCCATTTCAGCAGGCGGCCTGGCGCTAACGAGTTGCCTCGCCCAAATCCTGTGCCTCGCCTTGGAAAGAGGATGGACCGAATCAGGTACCACGTCCAAGGCAGAAGCACCACCTGGGCTGTGACTGTTGCTGGATGCCATGCAGCGCGGCTGGCGCGGCTGGGGCGGCTACCGTGAGGCCAGCTTGCGCCTTGGAGCACATGGGGCCCCCGGTGAAGGAGGGGTGTTGACTCGACTTAGGCTGAGCTTACTGGATCCATCAATACGCTTTACACGTGAACTGTCCTAAAGTTGGCTTGAAGACGGCCAAGGTGGGAGTTGAAGCCCATGTCGGCATGGGTCAAAATTAAACCACCAGGGGACCGCAGGTTTGTGTCCTGGTTCCATTTAAAAGTGTTCCATTTTGGGTGCCTATTTTTGGCCCACAGCCATATCAAGAACACAAAACAGGATAGTGTGCGAAGAGCATGCAGTTTCGCCAGGGATGCCATCAGAATAGATCCCAAGCTGGCTTGAGCTTCTGGCAAAGTAAAGAAAGGCATGGGCATCGTAGGAAAGTAGCTGCTCCCTCTCCTTTTCGAAGATCCTGGCATGGCCCCCATCACTTGGAGTTCACACGTGCAACCTTTGGGGGGCTAGATGCAACTAGAACCAGAACCCTCTTGGCTCGGTGAGTTCCAGCGGCGAAATCGAATTCGGTGAGTAGCTGTCACCTTGATTCGATTGCAGCTCAACTCGGAGCTCGGGTGCATCTTTCCATGTCTCTCTGCCTCCCTGCGTCCGTCCACGCCACCAAAGGTCACTCCAAGCAGTGCAAGCTGAAAGCCATGGATCTGAGAACAAAAAAAACCAGGCGTGGCAAGGACTCCCAGGTTTGGGTGAAACCGGAACTGCGAGTGACGTTTGGTCACATGCAGCGCGTGGCCTTTCACATGCAGCCACTGAGTGCGCATTGGAAACAACAGCACCGTCTCTGATCAAGGTACAGAAAACTCTGCCCATGCCTCCCTAGTGCGAAAAATCAATTGCATGGCTGCCTATGCACAAGGACGCCAGCATGCCGGCAAACGCCCCGTAAGAACACCATCCCTTGAAGTCTACCAGCGCTTTTGCGCGGATCGAGGGATGGGCTGGGAGCACGAGAGTGCTTAATAGCCATGATTTACGTGCCTCGAAGCCGATGAGGGTCCCGTCAGGACGTGACAGTTTGGTACTCTCATGCATTTAATATTTACTCCTCACATACACCACCGCCTTGCAGGCAAGGAGCCGAATTGCCCAGACGCAAAGCACAAACGAGCCGAAGTCCCCATTCTGTGCAGCTCAGTTGCGCAGCATCCTGTGGCTAAGCCAGGCAGGACGTTGATACAAGGGTACCAAGGGGTGCATTCACTTTTTGAGATTGTCGTACCTCAGGTGCATCTCCGACTGCTTCAAAACAGAGCAGGACCCACACGTGCTCTTGATATAACTCCTAGTATAAATCCAAGACACACAATGTTTGCAGTTATGAACCTTGGCTCGTGGGCTCTGCCGCCGGATCCGCCCGCCAACTGAGGTCCACAAAGAACTTCAGCTGAGTGCATGTTGAGCGCGCACGGGCATGGGACGGCATGTAGCCATCTTGTTTGCCGGGCAGCATAACCCAAAGCAAGAAGCATAGGAAGCTGTCTCTCCTGACATGTTGGTTGGGTTCTTGATGCGGCACAAACCTCTCGCCCGAAAGTTCTCCGCAACTCAAGGCCCGCCTCTGCGCGGCTTTGGGTCCACCGAGCTCTCCACCGTAGTGCTGGCGTCGCGCGAAGAGCCTCAGCGCGATGGCGCAGTTCTCCGGAAGAGCAGCTTTGTTGCGCTGTCCCGTCAAACCATCTGAAACCACAGGAGGAGTGAGGTATCTTGCCTGAACCCCCGTATGCTTGGTTCATGCGACCTCGTTTGCCATCAGGTAGCAGGATCACGCAAAAGATAGCCAAGACGGCAAAGGCGGAGACGGAAAAGGAGATAGCCCCTGCATTCGGTGTTGCTTTCACATCTGATCGACGTGCTCTCAAGACATGCGGCATGACACCAGCCTGCTGTAACGATAAAGCCTCCAGCCGGATTGCTTGCCAAATAGAGCCTGAAACAGGCTATGGTTTCAATCTACAAGTCCGTGTCCTACGTCACTGAAGCACACACAGCTCAGGCCGGATCTGCTCATAGCTTCCAGAGGTGGTCAAATGGCTTTTCCACTCCTCAGCTGATTGAATCTACGCACTTCGGCACCTTCTGCTCCCACACAAAAGACGAACAGAAGGGCGAGCCTTCAGCCAAGCATCATCAGTCACTCCTGAAGTGCTCCAGTAGACTGCTCCCAGAGTCCAGCTAATTCCCATGCCCAGCAACACGTTCACGGCATTGCCTTGCTGAAACCACTCAGGAAAGCCAAAGAGTTCTCTGAAAGCCGCAGGGCATGCCAGACAACAAGAAGCCTCCGAAAGCAGAGGCTTACCGTTGGGCTGAGTCACTGCCGGTGATGTTGCCTATGGAGTTATCTGCCGTATCGTCAGACATAGCTGCCGTTCGGGATGCCATCGTATCCTTAGATCAATGGATGAAACCAAGCCATGTCAGCATCCATGTTGCATGCGGAGTGCGGCAAGTGGGTCACATTTATGTTACTTTGGGCGGCGCATGGCGGCCAAAGTGGCTGGGAGGCTTGTGCCCAGTGCCACCAGGGTGATGGCGGTGAGGTCATCCGCCATGCCAGCAGAGCAGCCCAGCAAGCTGGCAGCGTCGTTGATCACCTCGTCGCGTTCGTTTTTCCAGCCAGATCGAAGACGTCACTGGCTGAGGCCGCCGCGACAGTGACCAGCCCAATGCCGAGCAATGAGCAAAAGAAGGAAGGATATGCACCGAGAAGAGATGGTGGGGGAACCTGAGCTGCACACCCGCATCGTCCGCCGAAAAGGCAACTGGAAACCCATATGGGAGGCTTCCACCCACTCAGAATGCCATAGGTTATGTCTTGTTGCATGACCTTTACGTCCGGGCCGACCTCTGTTCTGGAAATCGGCATTGCCGGCAAGCCGCAAGTAGAAAGACGATCTTCCATGTCAGCGCCAAGCAGTGCATCAACCAATCGAATACTGTTGCCTGCGCTTGCCTTAGCTATAGCATGGGGTCAACTCGTCCACTCCCTAGCCCCACGGCATCCCAGTGTGGAGTCAGATGTGAGTTGCATCCAGGCAGCTCTGCTGGGCTGCCATTGCAAAAGAGCGCCTCAACGACCTGCGTCGAAACTCCGAAAACTCCGATCCATCGGTCTCCAACTCCGCGCCTTGTCTCGCCAATGCCCACAGCTGAAGGCTTCATCCGGCTCTTCGCTGCCTACGGCAAGCATTTCACTAGCCAAGCCGCAACAACTCTGGTGTGTAACAAGGAAAGTGCCCGTAGAACGGCCAAGAGTGTTGTGTTGTGCAATTGGACTTGAATGCTGGCCGACCTGCCAACATTAACGTCAGACCTGCCTGGTTCAGCTTGTGATCTGGCTTCAGACCTATAATCAGATTTGGCTTCAGATCTGTATTCTTGTTTGGCTTCCTTCGATTCGAAGCCGTCCATGTCACACATAGTCTGTGCAGTGGCTGCTTCGCTCTCACCTGAATGCGTTGAACCGAAAGCCAAGTGCGAGACACACGGTGCGGCATCGCGCTTGCGCACACTTTGGGCTCTGGCGTGGTACTGAGGCAAGGTGCTGCTTGCGAGCCTTGCATTCTATTGCGACTGAGTGCTCTTCATGCGACGAGCTCTGTAGGGAGAATGGCATGCTCTGACAGGCTCTAGACGTGCAATCCACATCACTAAGGGCAAGGCCTTATCCTCTGTTCCTGGCAAACTCGGCTGTAGCCATGTGCTAGAAACTGAATGCATAAGGAGACCAAAGTGAGATGCAGCTCTCCACGTGCAAAGATCCCTCGCCTTGTGGGGGTGACATGTCCAAGGTGGTGTCCATACCTCCGTTCCAGTTCTCATGCGACAGTGTCTGAATGGCGGTGTACCCTCCAACGCGTCGGCTAAACAGGCCAAGCTGCTCGTGTCCTTACACTCTCAACTCTCGGTCACGCAGATTGCAGCACTGCGAGTGCATGGGCACTTGAAGAATCATGTTGCCCTGAACTTTGATTGCCCCTCTGGTGCAAAACGGGACCAGCCTTGCACTGAAAAGGTCTTCAAAGCAAGTGATTCCGAGTCACTCCATCAGACTCCGAAAGGATCCACACCAAGCCTTGCACAGGGCTGGCACATTGTGGTTGTGGGCAACGTGGCCCAAAGTTAATGTATCTCCCGAGCCCGATCTTTTCGTCCGAAGCACAGCAGCCACTGTTCGCCAGAACCGGAGGATTTTTCTTGCCTTCCGCTCCTTCTGCATGGATCCTGAGGCAGGAAACTGAGTGCCCAGTGCCACGAAGGATTTGTTTGCCACAGAATGAATTGCAGAAATCGATAATAGCGAGGCACTCGGTGAGCTCCACGTAGAACTCTTCAGGTGGACCCTGTGTATCCATCATGGAAATCCTGAGATGAAAATGAACAAATCACGAATGGGCAAAAGAAATCCCTGGTGCCAACTCAATGCGTGACCTTACATTCACCGAACGACACCAAGCAAAGCCAGCCCAAACAACCTCGAGACCTATCCTACACCACCTCAAGACCTATCTAAAACTTACCAACCTGAACCGACCCAAAGCGCATCCACCACGCATCGTGGCATCCCTGAGCCAACCAAAATCAACCCTAAACAAAATTGTTCCCACATCAAGCCAAACCCGGCCAAACTAAAACCCATCTTGGACTCTTGGACCGACATCAGGTCAATCCAGGACCACCCTACACAAACTCTAAAGCAAACCTGCCTAGATCGGACCAATCTTAAACCAAGACTGTGTAGCTGGTCATGTGACTCTTGTATACTGCTTTTCCCCGGAAGCCCTGTTGAAGCCGAAGCTTTGGGACCAGCATGAATTGAAATCAAGGGTCCAACAAGGAATCACAAAGGCGGCTCAAGAACGGGTTGCGTTCCTCCTTTTTTTGAAGAAGTGAAACACTGGTTCTCAGGCAGCATGTGACAGAAATAGAGCACGCACAACGGCTGCATGGGCAAAGGTGTGCTGCGCCACGCGAAACAGTACTCTGTTGGGAGTTTCACCAAATCATGTACGCGGCTACTCGCAGCGGGGCTTCGGTCGCTGCACCTGCCTCCAGAATCGATCAAACATCCACACGTTGACAGCGTGCTTTTCCCTGCTTGGTGTGCACGTCCCTCTTGGCTACGTCTGGAAGTGGTCTCTGCACGGTTGCGTTTGTTTGACTCATTCGCAGCATGCCGTGGCCCTTCGGACAATCTTGGAGTTGACATCTTTGCGAGCTCCAGCTTGTTTCCATTTCGCAGGCAGGCGGCACGCGCAAGTCGAAAGCGCGCTCGCTACGGCTCCGCGTGAACTCCGCAATCGGATGGCAAAAATCGGCACTGGACCCAAACACTACTCGAAGCTATGGCCCAGGTTCAAATACTTGTGAGCTCAACATGTGCTCAGCATGCTCAGCATGCTCAGCATGCTCTAAACATGCCACCCTGAAGCACCCTCCATGCCCCTCGGCGCCCGATCCCAGGCAGCCAATACGCTTAAACAACTTGTAAAGTTGCCAAACATCCAAACGCTCTGAGTCAGGGCACCGTAGTTCTTGCCTGTCATCCTCTGGGAGGAAGTGCAATACACCGGACTTCTGGTGGTACCTCCACCGCTGTCATGGGAAAGTCTTCCTACTTGCACATTGTAGCCGAGAAACCTCTTCCCAGCTTTGGCCATCCCGTTTCTTGTCCGGTACTTTATCCGGACCTTGGCACCCGAAAGCATGCACCTTCCAAAGTCAACAAGGCGTGTCCATGCAAAATTTGGCAGCGCACCGAGCTCACCGAACAAAATCCTCGAATGGAATTGGAGCACAAGCCGCGGGGGCAGGGTGAGGGCCGTTCATCGCGACAATCTGAAGCACAACAGCAGCTTCGCCGCTTGTCACCACCTGCGATTCAAAAGTTCGCACCAAACTCAAAGCAACTAAAGACCGTTCCGGTCCCTCCATTCTCTTCAGTCGCCTCTTCAGCGACCAAGAAACCGTAGGCATAGGAGTTCGGCTGCTTCTTGCCACCAACGGAAAGCCGCAGCAGCTTGCCTCCCATAGCTCGGCTTGGAACCCCCGCGGGTTGCTCAAGCCATCGCAATCCAACGACTGGCCTTTAGCTGTGAGTCTTGAGTTTCGACCCTCCGGCTGCGGCGGCTGCATTTTCAGCATCGCCCGAACTCCTGAGAACACAACCGGGCCCACAAACGAGTCCAGGGTCTTCAGCTTAAGAAAACCTGTGAGTCGTCCAATTTGTGTATGGGTCAAAGCTAAACGACCAGGGGACCAGGAGTCTTTGGTTCCATGTACCAGGGATCCCAAAACGGCCTATTTTTCACCCACTGCCATTTCAGTCACAGAGTCCTTCCAGGTTCACTGGCTGGCCAAACCGATTTTCCAGCCTCGGATCAGAGCTGAGTGCTCTCTCCGAAGGTCTCTGAAGGTGTGCGCCGTCTTCCGAATCCCTGCTCCTCTGTTTGCTTCTTTTGTGTCTCTGCTTTGGCTGAACACTCCTTGCATCCGCGCAGCTGACGATGCACCTCCACAACATCATAGTCGGGGTCGTCGCTGGAGAAGCGTTTGTCCAGTGAGAAAGCGACCGCCAAGAAGACGAAAAAGAACGAAAGTGTCACTACACCTGGCACGTCCGGAGTGCTCAAGATGTCGTATCGATGTCTGTTGAGTTTCCGGAGTGAGGCTAGGCAACTGGGTTCTAACTTATGTATTGGGGTTTCAGGTTAGAAGGCATGATTGTTTTCTATGAGGGGGACCTTTGCAATTCGGAAGATGGGATTGTGCTCTGCAATGATCTGAACAGACTCAGCTGCCTTCCCATAGGTCCACTCTGTCCGGTGTGATTCCAGCCAGAACCACCAGCATCCACCTTGGCGAGTCTACTTATCACAGCACACAAAAAGAGAAAAAACAAATTACACCAGCCTCGACCCCAAACAGCAAAAACGCATGACAGGTCTGTATAACTGTATAACCCCAAAAAAGGCTTGTCTCCTTCATGTAAGGTGCGAAATTGAGTAGCTTATGTGAGCAACACATAGTTACAATCAGTCCATGTATGTCCGCTGCAGGAAGTCCCCTTTTTTGGGAAGAGGACACATCGGGCCCATCCATCTCCTTGACGCCGGGTAAAAGCATCAATGTTGTTCATCGACTTCGAGGAGAAAATTCCATGTCAGTGCCATGTTCGAGAGTGAAGGCCCCGGGGATTCGGGGTGAATCAACCTAACACCTGGCATTAATTAAAGGAAGTTTCGACGGAACTTTCGACACTCAATGCACTTTCCATCACCGCAGCATTTGGTGGCCGTCTCGCTTCTCTGCTGAAACTTGCGCATCAGTCTCAGCAGCTTGCGGCCGAGACTGGACACATGCCACTTCTGGTTGCTATCTTCTTTTCGAGCTCGGCTAAAGGTCTTGCCACAAGCAAAGCAAGAGAGCACTTGCATAAACTTGCAGCGGGACATCCTCGCCTAGCAACGCAGACACACGCCGCGCCAAATTGGCAAGCGTCAGCAAAGGTGCTCATTTGGCGCGCGCCTCTCTCACCCGGCACAGCTCCAGACAATCCTCAGTGTTTGAGCCGGCAGCTTGGTCATCCAGGGCCTTCATCTCTGTCGTGTCCAGCGCGCGCATGCTCCCAAGATGGCCAACGCATGGCTTTGCTCCATGCGCCCAACGCCGCTCCAAGCTTGGCTTGAACGTCAGCTCCAGCCCTGCTCCATCTCGGAAACGTGTGAGAACTTTGCCCCAACTTACCAATGCTGGCTGCACAGTGGGCACCACCAGCTTGGCCGGGTTCATCTTGCAACTCACCGCTGCAACTTGCTAGCGCCATTTGCTGGTGCTACTTGCTAGTGCCACTGGCTAGCGCTACTGGCTCATGCATCTCGCAAGCGCTATCTTGCTCGTGCTACTTTTTGCCAGTGCAACTCGCTAGTGCTACTTGCTAACGCAACTTGCTTGCGCAACTTGCTGGTGTCATCCGCTAGAGGTCTTTCCTGCAGCGCCGCTTCATACGATTTTGGCTGAGATGGTGGCTGACCCCCGCACAAGCTTTGCTGGTAAAACGCTCTCTGGAGCCGTGCGCCTTCTCCATTCCAAGTCAGTTAAGGCCACTTGGCTGGGCTCTGCTGATGCGCCACAAGGATGCAAACCAGTCAGTTAGGGCCACTTGGCTGGCTGCTGATGCGCCACAAGGATGCAAACCAGTCAGCTCAGGCCACTTGACTGGGCTGGGCTCTGCTATTGCACCACAAGGATGCAAACCAGTCAGCTAAAGCCACTTGGCTGGGCCAGTCAGTTACGGCCACCAAACCAGTCAGGTACGGCCACTTGGCTGGGTCTGCTATTGCGTGAAACCAGTCAGCTAAAGCCACTTGGCTGGGCTCTGCTGATGCGCCACAAGGATGCAAACCAGTCAGTTACGGCCACTTGGCTGGGCTCTGCTATTGCGCCACAGGGATGCAAACCAGTCAGCTAAAGCCACTTGGCTGGGCTCTGCTGATGTGCTACAAGGATGCAAACCAGTCAGTTACGGCCACTTGGCTGGGCTCTGCTGATGCGCCACAAGGATGCAAACCAGTCAGTTCAGGCCACTTGGCTGGGCTCTGCTGATGCGCCACAAGGCTGCAAACCGGTCAGTTACGGCCACTTGGCTGGCCTCTGCTGTCAGTTACGGCCACTCGGCTGGGCTCTTCTACTGATGCGCCACAAGGATGCAAACCTGCACTTGACCAAGAAGCGCGGCACTGGCTTCCAAAAAGCAGCTCAGTATACTGAGCAAAGCAATCAGCCAGATGTCGCAGTATATTTGTCTATCGAGAAAACAGACACATTTAAGGCTCGACAGGGCTCTGCTGATGTGCCACAAGGATGCAAACCTGCAGTTGACCAACAGGTGCGGCACTGGCTTCTACAAAGCAGCTCAGTCTCCTGATCATTTACGCTTCGACAGGGCTCTCCTGACGCGCCAGAAGGATGCAAACCTGTTGACCAAGAAGTGCGGCACTGGCTTCCAAAAAGCAGCTCAGAACCTTGAGCAAAGCAGTCAGGCGGATGTCACGGTATTTGTTTATCGAGAACAACAGTACATACTTAAGGCTTGACAGGGCTCTGCTGATGCGCCACACAAGGATGCAAACTTGCACTTGACCAAGATGTGCGGCACTGGCTTCCAAAAGGCAGCTCAGAATCCTGAGCCAAGCAATCAGGCGATGGACACAGGGGCTCTGCTGATGCGCCACAAGGATGACCAAGAAGTGCGGCGCTGGCTTGCACAAAGCAGCTCAGTATCAGCCGGGTGTCACGGAACTTGTTCAGCTGATGCGCCACAAGGATGCAAACCTGCACTTGACTAAGCATTTAAGGCTCAGAGCTTAGTTGATGCGCCACAAGGATGCAAACTTGCACTTGACCAAGAAGTGCGGGCACTGGCTTCTAAAAAGCAGCTCAGTATCAGCCGTATTTGTCTATCGAAGCCAGTCTACATATTTTAAGGCTCGACAGGCCTCTGCTGATTCCAAAAAGCAATCAGCCGGATGTCACTATATATTTGTTTTTATCGAGAAACATACACATATTAAAGGCTCGACAGGGCCCTGCTAGTGCGCCACAAGGATGCAAACTTGCACTTGACCAAGAAGTGCGGCACTGGCTTCTAAAAAGCAGCTCAGTTTCCTGAGCAAAGCAATAATATCAGCCGGATGTCACGATTTGTTTGTTCACCGACAAAAAAAGGCTCGACATTGCTTGCTTCTAGCTCCAACGATGCTCCACAAGGATGCAAACCTGCGCTTGGCCAAGAGAGAGGCACATCCTTTGCACACAGGCTAACAGCAAAATCTGCGACATGCCCGTTCCCCGTTGCGAAGCATTGTTGCAAGTGGTTCCTGCTGACTTGTCGAATCTATGTTTCTAGCTTGATGCTTCTCAATTGGCTTGCGAGCTGCTGCCACGTGAGCCGAAGGGAGCAAGGGAGCCGAACGCCAGTTACTGGATGCCAAGCAAGCCGGTTTTGCCCGAGACCTTCATTTCAACAGGAGGGCTGTAAGCAGGAAAACAGCCAGCTGGCAGCCCCAAAGCTCGCAAAGAAGCAGCTTCAGTTGGTTTTGCCCGGAGCCCTGTTGAGGGCTGTAAGCATTAAACAAACAGCCAGCCGCAGAGACTGGGACACAGGGAGACAAGCGGGAGACACGACCCCGGAGCCGGCGTCACAGCATCTGGCCTCCGACCGCAGAGGCTGGGAGACACACGGAGGGAGACACCACCCCGGAGCCAGCGTCTGGCATCTGACCGCAGAGGCGAGACAATCGGGAGACACGCCCGGAGCCAGCGTCACAAGAAAAATAGGAAAACAGACCCCACAGCCAGCGTCACATCACAGCATCTGGCATCTGACCGCAGAGACTTTGGGAGACATAGGGAGACAAGCGGGAGACACGACCCCGAGCGTCACAGCGTCGGCGTCCAGAGACTGAGAGACACAAAGCCCGGAGCCGGCGTCACAGCATCTGGCATCCGACCGTAACACAGGGAGACAAGCGGGGCGACACAGAAAACAAGCGGGAGACACGACCCGGAGCCAGCGTCACAGCATCTACATCTCATCTGATCGCGGAGACTGGGAGACAGGGAGCAAGTGGGAGGAGACACGACCCCGCAGCCAGCGTCACAGCATCTGGCATCTGACCGCAGAGACCGGGAGACACAGGGAGACAAGCGGGAGACACCACCCCGCGGAGCGTCTGGCATCTGACCGCAGAGACTGGGAGACACAGGGAGCGGGAGACACGACCCGGAGCCACGGAGTAGCGTCACAGCATCTGGCATCTGACCGCGGAGACTGGGCGACACAGGGAGACAAGCGCCCGGAGCCGGCGTCACAGCATCTAGCATCTGACCGCAGAGACTGGGAGACCGACCCCGGAGCCGGCGTCACAGCATCTGGCATCTGACCGCAGAGACTGGGAGACACAGGGAGACAAGCGGGAGACACGACCCTGGAGCCAGCGTCACAGCATCTGGCATCTGACCGGAGAGACTGGGAGACAGGAAGACAAGCGGAAAACAGGACCCCGGAATCGGCGTCACACTTTCCCATTCTCTATACCTCAAGTTAGAACCCCAATGCTTCGCTGTTTGGGGAAAAAAACACTCATCTCTGGTCAACCTTGGTCTCACTCTGGTTTTTGCTTGCCGGGTGACAGGTAAGCCAGCACAGATGCAGCACATGTGAAGCAGAAGACGTGGAACTTCTCGATTCTGCGGGTCTGCATGTGCGGAATGGCCGAGATGCAAACCGATGATATGCCTCAGGACAAACATCGGGGGTCATATTCTCACTGCAAGTCTCGAAAAACGTGGCACTGAAGAGCGCTCAACCGTTGCCAAGTGGCAAAAGAGGTTGAAGGCAGCGCTGCCGACGACCGTCTGAGGGCCCAGGCTGCCCGCAAAAAAGCGATTGCTGCACAGCCTTGGACGCGATGCCCGGTTCCGCTGAGCTACCAGTCCTTTTGGTCCTTTTGGTCCTTTAGGTAGGGCCTTGCGGCCTTGCCCGAATATGTTTGCCCATAGCCCGAGCAATGCAAAGCTGACAGAATGGGTGCAACCCATTGGGCGATCTTTGCGTCCAGCTTATTGACAAGGGTGGCTTTCGATGTGCTGCGGAAGGGTTTGCGTGGGCCAACATCTCAAGGTGATGCAAACGCTTTAGAAGCCCTCGGTGCCCCCGCATCCCCGCATTCGATTCCTTCAAGCTTCAGAAGCCAATTTCGTCTTTGAGTTTGTGACGAGTAACTCCACAGTGGACAACAAGATCTCCGGTGCTGACGAGCCTTCAGGGACTGTCAGCACATTCAAGGCAAGTGCAAGTCTGCCTCACGTGTCATGCTCTCATGCAATGTCTGCTTGACCCAAGTGATACATGTATACATGTGCGCAAATTCAAGGCAGCAAGTTGCAGCGCATCCCTGCCTAATGCCTCAGTGCCAACCCAAGCCACAAAGCACAACCAAAAGTGTCAACTTGTTCAACTGAGATGCCATCAGGCTGAGATTTGCCAGCGTCTGATTCCAAACAGTTACGCGGATCTCCACCTGAAAAATGCAGGTTGCCGGACCTCTCTGGCACCGGCAAGGTGGCCATGTTCTTGAATTGAGCTTTTTAATGCATTCATCCTTTTTGAATGTATTGGATTGTGTGCTAGTTCACTGCCTTCTGCCCCGCACAGTTGGTCACCCACTTCGAGCGCTTGCTGCTTGTGATCTTTTCGATCGCAGCCATGAACTCATCGCAGATGATGCCAACCTGTTTCAGTCGCAAGCATCTGCTCATGTCCGCACAAAGTCAACATCCGTCACGAGTCATGGGAAGCTAAGCTCCAGACCCCTTGAAATGACCAGAGCAGCACAAAAAGGTAGAAGACACATCTGGCCCTCGGCAACCCGTCTCTGGCAAGCATGATCATTCAAACAGAAAGTCGAGAGCCATGCTAGTGCAGGAAGAAACAAAATGGTAAACTGATGGCAATCTGATGGCATGCTCAAAGTGAGCTGCGGCGAGTTGCAGATCTGACCAACCCTTCTCGAAGTCGCCGCCGATCGGCATAACCAGCGTCCCCGAACCGCACCACTCACAACTCCTGACTCACAGACTCGCAGTCTCTTGGTGGTTCGTGCGCAATGTGGCCATGGGGCATAAGCTCTGGCTCCAGTTTGGGGTGGATGAACATCCATTTGCCACCTATTTTGATGTTCACCAGGGGTACAGGGTTTGGACCCACAGCCATGTCGTTCACTCCATCTCAGCCCCAAATGCCTGGCCTTCTGGCCAGCGTAGGCACATCGTCGCAGTCAGCATCACCGAACAGCTCTTTCTCTTGCAGGATTACAATGAAGTAAATAACTCCCTGCATGGGCAGCAAATCAGACATTTTCAGACACACTGAAACCAGGTTTGAAAAAAGGGGTCTACCCACAACCATGTCAGTAATTTCTGATTGGAACTCTCTGCTGATGAAGTTTTCATCGAAGTTCACGGGCAGCTGTGCTTGCGCCAGGGCTCCACTGCCACAACGGCGAGAAAGGCCAGCAGCGACTTGGCGATTTCTATCCTCACATCCGTCCTTGGTCCGTGTGGGGCTTCGGAGCGACTCCGAGCTGTCGGAGACCAAGGTCCGCCAATTCCGGCAGGCAGCTCCTCCTCTGGAGCCGTGGACTCCATCTCGGTGATCTTCTTCTGAGCCGCGTCCAGCGCTCCTGGGCTTCTCTTCGGCCAGTCGGCCGGTCGGCCGGTGGGCCGGTCGGAATTGAAATCTCGCTCTGAGCGGCCTTTGGTCTCATCTAACTCCGTAAGGGCCTCAAAACGGAGCAAGGACGGATCAGGACATGGTGCCGTTATCGCGTCACATTCGGTTATTTCGTCGTACGAGTTGCCAGATTCAGCTTGATTTGCAAGTCCTCCACCTTGTTCTGCTCATCAAGCCTAGAGCAACGGACCGCAGGCCAGGCTTGCGCGCCAATGAAGCCATGTCGCGCTCGCCCTCAGACCCCAGGCAGCCAGGGCGCTTCAAATCGCTTCTGTCCCTATCCGGCGACCACATGACCTGACAGTCGCCAGACTTGCACGATCCAATCACAGACATGGCACTGCAGCATCATTAAAAAAAAAAAAAAAACACGAGAGACAGAGCGAGAGAGAGAGAGAGATAGAGAGGGAGAGAGAGAGAGAGAGAGCGCGCGAGAGAGAGAGAGAGAGAGACCGAGAGAGACAGCGAGAAAGAGATAGAGCCAGCGATAGAGCCAAGGCGCGTCGTTCTCTTTCTCGTCACCATCTGGCATCATCGATGCGTTTTTGGGCCTATCCACTTTCCTCAGAGCTCACTGACTCGACTGGTCGTCCGAACCACTGCATACTCTGCAGTCAAGGCTCGGCATTTCAGGCCCGCTCGGCCTGAGCAAAACATGCGTTTTTGTCCTCCCTTCAGAAGCTCGTCCTTTTCTGTGCCCAGTGCACGGGCTTGATGCTCGGACGGGTTCAAAAAAGCCATCGACTCGATTGCTGCCCAAGGGCCCAGGAAGCCTTAAGGCTGCATTGAGCAAGAGCGATTCTGAACCGAAAAGGTGGCTGTCCATCGACATGCAGAAACGGACAGGCACTGAACAAACAAAGAACAGACCAAGCCCTTCAAACTTGTTTCTTGCACTCATTCAAGCCCTCTGCAAGACGGCCTGATACCTGGTAACCAAACCTCGAACCACATGGCACATGGTCTTCTCCGGCAGCCCCGAATCCCACCCGAAACCCGAAACCCCGAGCTCGCTCAAACCCTCCGGGCTCACCCCATGGAGCGCTGCGAAGCGGCGAAGCGAGCGAGATGCGAACAAAAAACCGCAAGCTGAGAGGTCCCAGCCCTATGCCTGGCTCATGTTCTACCTACCGCCAATTGAAGGCACTTCATTTTAGAGATTTTATGCGCATCCCTAGAAGGCTACAAATCCCATCTGCCCCATGTCGCTAGCGGTAACGGTAACGCATTGCATGTCGAATGTGCTTTGTCTGGAGCCAAATGGTGGCGGCTTCGGCCGAAGGCCTAAGGCATAGCCTCTGAAAATCATGGATGCAGCAAGGGTGGGACCTGTTGAAGCTCGATGATTCAGGAGGGTCATGTTTGATTTCAAAGCCGGCAAGTGAGAGCCTTTTTTAAGTCGAGAGTACAGGTCCTGGTCTTACAACAAGTGGCTCCATCATGCTTCAGCTTGATGGCCTCTTACCAAGACAATGCGAGGCATGACTGGCCAACACCAACCAAATCCTCGACTGTGCCGCGAAAATGCCTGTACAAAAGCGAGGCGTTAGGCTCATGCGTTCAGGATCTCCACACATTGACCCGGAATGCAATTCAAGCCCTGCCGCTGATGCTCGGCCTGGCGAACGAGTGCGCCACAAGGTGCGCAATGGTCAGGCTTAGCTCACGACAGTGCAGAGGGTGCAGCCTGATCCAGTCTCGGGTCCAAGTCTCTGCTTGAAGGCCTAAGACCGGCCTCGCAGGCGACCTTCACATTCCGCTTCTGTCGGATGGCCCTCTGTGCCGGTCAGCTTCTGGCCTGGCCAGGCCCATGCGGCCCATGCGGCCCATGCGGCCCATGCGGCCCATGCGGCCGCAATTACTCTGCCTGCCGCATCCGCGCACCAGCAGCGGCCAACTGAGCCCCAGCACCTGCAATGCACGACACCCTGCCGCGTGCAAGCTGCCTAATAGGTGACCTTTTGGACAAATAGATGGCCACCCATCTAAACCAGTGCCATCTATTTCTGTTCAAAATAACCTAAAAAGGACATTTATGCAAGCTGCCCTATGCCGTCCACACGCAACATCGTGCAACGCAGCGGGGCGACGTCGAGGGCCCGGCTGGCGGGCGGCGAATCCGCCCTCCTCGCGGCAGGTTGGCCACAAGGCGCCGATGAGCCGACTCTGCCGCACCTCAAGTGGGGTGACGTCTCTTGGAGTCGAGTGCGTCAAGACGCCACGCCTTGCCTGGAGAAGCTGCTGGTGGCAGTCCGTGCTGTTGCCAGCCACCTTCAAGCCATAAGCCATGCCGACCAAGAAGCATGCCAAAGTTGCGATCACAGAACCCGGCCTCCAAAAGGCGGAGCTTCTGGCAATCGTCATCCCTGGCACAATGGGAACTCTGCGAAATGATTCTCACAGCTTTTGACTCCCCACGAGCTAAGTGCAGAACACGAGCTGACTGCTTCTCCCGCCGGGATTCTCCCGAGAAAGGGAGCACCAGGCCAGCCAGGCTGTGCTGTACACTCGAAACCGCCTGCTATGCTTCGAGTCGAATTCTGAAAGCTCGGGTCGCGCTGTCCGGTCAGACGCACATCACATGGTCTCGTCGGAGTCCGGGAAGTTCTCGTACTCTTTGCCCGGCGGCGGACACCTTGGAAGCCAACTTGGACCGAGCTCCAGGCGGTTCCAGAAACATGCCGAGCGGCCAAGCTCTGTTCCTGCCACTGGCTCGACCGGAGGGCTTTTCCTTGTAAGCCAAGAAGTCCCGGTCATGAGTGTAGCCTCAGGATCCGAACTCATCGCAACTCCGCTCTCCGCTCTCCGCTCTCCGCTCTCCGGCTTCCGCTCTCCGGCTTCTGCCTGGCTTGTCGCTCTGCGAGGTGCTGAGGCAAACGGGGTCTGGAGGGCCCGCTTCCTTGGAGTAGTACTCCCGCCGCAAGCGGCTGGGGTGTGCCCGGCGCCATGCTGAGTTGTGGGACCTGAACCCAAGGCCGGAGCCACACCCCAATGCTTCTCAGCGCGAGAGGGGCTTGCTCAATGCCCATGCCACGTGCTTTCCCCATGTCCCTTTGATACCCCAAGGTTCAGAGCAAGCGGCCAAATGATCAGATTCATCCTGGTTCCATTCTCGATGTCGTCAGCTCCATGCCGGCGGCTTCCCAAGTGCAGCACAGCCCGGCCGATCTCAGCAATCCAGGCAAGCATGGCTTTAGCCCTCGCAGCTTTCGCGCAAAACCGAACAAGAAACCCGAGCATCAGAATCAAGCAAACACTCCGTACACGCAGTTGCTCCTCGTGGCTGTAGACGTGGGTGGCCTCACAGTGAAGGAAACCGGGCCCCAGGCTGCAAACCTCAGGCCTGGCGATGGTCTGGAGCGCCCATGTAGCCGCAGAACGTCAACGTCGCCCCGGTGAAGTCGTAACCTGAAACGAGGCATCTCGCCCGATTTTGGCGAAGGGGCCCCTTGCCTAGGCACACGTTGAAGGTAACATCCTCAGATACCCAAAATTGGAGCCCTCACCTTGAAAGTGATTTCGGCGTGACTCCAGGCGTGCTCGCCAAGTAGCTGAGTCGTCTGTGTGCATGTCCAGGCCCAAATCTTCCGCGGCTGTGTACCGGACAATGAAGGAGTGATGCGAGTCAAATTGCGACGCCTTGCGCAGTGAGAGAAATGCGTGTGTGTAGAAGTGGAAGCAACGGCTTCCTGCTGACTGCTGTTCCAATCTGCGCCTTGTGACAGGCATAGGGTCAGGATTGCGAGAGAAATGTCGCCGCAAGTAAGGCAAAAAAGAGAGGAAGCGAGGAAGCGAGGAAGCTTAGAGCTATTGTTGAAGATGACTATCATCACTCCCTTCCGCGGTGCGCCTCCTCGGGGAAGAGCACTTTGGCCTCATGCGCGAGGAATTCATCGGAACGCGAATCCGGGAGCTCGTCTTTTGCGGCTGGAGGGCAATTGGCCAGATGTACTGCTGCTGAAACTCCGTGATCATGGGCCGCATGCCAATTTCATTGACGATAACCCCTCAGGCGAAATTGGTGAACAAACCTAATGGCCATGCCTCTTGCGTTCGAGCCACCATAGTTGTTCATGGAATTTGGTCGTCTTGCAGGAATGCCAGAGGCATAAAAGTTCTCGATCTCGGAGACAAACAGCTTGACAAACTCTGGGCTGAAGCAAAGAAAGGAGTAGACGTCCTTCACCTCCACACCTGCGAGGCATTATTCGGCCTGGCGCATTCACGCCTATCGACAGAATCTGAGTCCGGGACGAAGGGCCGAGCAGATCTCTGGCTTCTTGGCATTGCCACTCTTGCACGCATTTACTATTTCCTTGGGCAAAACAACTGCGCAATGTGCAACAAACGCGGAACCTCTCCACAATCAAAGGTCACAATGAAACGTGTGCACGCTCCTTGCATGAATGAATCAGCAGCACGCGTCCTCACGGTATTGGATTTGAGGGATGTGGTGGAGGAAAGCCTTCTGCCAAGGCTCCAAAAGCTCTGGAGCTACCCAGGTGGCCGGAACTCGCGCTTGAAACAACTCTGGATGTTTCCTCAACCTCACGAACACCCATGGATCCTGAAAAGCTGGAGAGAGTCACACATGGCCTGAGGTCGAGACGGCCTGTACCTCTTTGTAGCATCTGCCTCCTCTTCATCTTCCTCACAAGCGTCTTGCAATCTGACTGCAAGCTCGCGCCATGACTTCAGTGCGCTGTGCCAGTCTCCTCCAGCGCAGGCACAGTATTCCACCAGCGCGCGAAAAGGCTAGTAACAGTGCCCATGGCGCTTGCAAACGAGTGTGGATGCTTGTATCAGTTGCAGTTTCAAGGAATTTCCCGAGTAGCTCAAAAACGCGAACATGCTGTGAACGGCTATTATCATTGTGGCCTGCGTTCAGAGAGAAGATTAGACTGAAACCTCATGCGCTGCTGCTGGATATGCTACACATGCTGGACATTCTTGATATGCTGGACATTGCGGGTTTGCGCTTGCCGCTTGACAGGTACACTCAAAAGCCGGCGTGCCTGGGGCCTGGCCGGCCACGCGTACCCTCCAGCTCTTTGCCCGCCTAGGAGTCACGCAGAGTATCAAGCTGCAAAACAAAAAGAAACACGCCGTGGGTTTGGGGTGGATTTGTGGCTTTGGCTCGGTTTAGAGGGGGTTAGAGTTGGTTCGACGCACACGCCTAAGACACGCCTAAGACGCCTCCGACACGCGTCTCCGAACCCAAAAAACTCGCGTTGCGATTCGAATTGCAAGTGGCCTTGTCGGCGCACCAGCAGTGGCCGGTGCTGCCATGGCCTCGCAGCCAGCGAGGGATCCCGCGCGAGTCGCGAGTGCCGGCTGGGTGGGCTGGGCGCAATGCATTGCTGGGCTGCGAAAGAGCCATCTTCCAGGCAGCGCGGGCCTTACGTCGTCAAGATTCTGCATGCCGCATTTCTGGCGTGTGACCTGCACGTTTGCAAGGAACTGAACGGGCAGTGCCTCTTTCTGGCAAATGTTAGCCACAATCGAGAACCGTGTAGGTGAAGCTTAGTTTAGAAAGGGGCAATCCCAGCCATTATGTTTTGCAACCGCCCAATGAATTCTCGCAAATCTGGGTCCATTTTGATGGCCGGCTTTGATTGTGACTCTTATGCCGACGCTCCGGCGGAAGGCGCCCACTAAGTGGGTCTGCTCCTGCTTACAGACCTTCGCAGCCTGTTGGCCCCCCAGTAGCGCAGGTTGCTGGCCTCGCGTCCAGTTCAGATCCAAACGTGGGCATTCCGCACGTGTCTTCGGTCAACCGCCCCCTCCTGAGTTTTCTTGCCTCTGCGCGGTGCCTAGGCCATTTGGAGCAATCCAGCCGACCAGGTAGCATGAATTTGAAACCAGTTTCCAACTACAACAAATTGAAGTCAACCAATACACACCTGAGTCACCCGAGTATGGCAGAGACTTGCCCTCAACCACAATCCCTCAGCGTGGTGTAACAACAATGTCCAGGGCAGCATTTTGGATTTTGCATCCGGTTGTCCATGGTAAGCCCTATGCAAGTGTTGCATGCAATCTGCAACATCACCGGCGGCAAGGTGCACGTCCGAAAATGAATCTAACATGATTTGCTGCGTGCTTAGCATTGAATGCGCTTTCCAATCTGAGGCTGCATGGCAGTCAGAACGCCCGAAAAAAGAACAATTTGCCAGAAACTATGTGGACATAGATCATGAAGGCTCAGCCAACGGCTGTGCGCAATCTGGGCAACAGCCCAACAAGCTGCACCAAGTAGGAGTGCTGCAACTGCCAGCCACCTCCACAGCTCCGCGGACCGCACGGCAGATGCCGCAAGGACGCTGCAACTGAGCCCTGGGCCTCCAGGGTCCTTTGGAGGGCGGGCGATTCGTGGACTCGACCTCGGTCTTCCGCGTGTCACGCTCGGTCCTTAAAAAAGCTGAGAGGGGAGCTTCAAACGCCTGCATTCCAACCGCTAGACGCGGTGCGGATTCAAAGAGTTGAATGCTGGCTCGAGGCTTTGAGCTATGCACTTGTTGATTGGCTGTCACTCCTTTCCTTGAGCATGTAACAAGTTCCAGCTCGCGCGCAGCTGCCAGGCTGGAAACTTGAAGCACACACCAAAAACAGACTGCGGCAAAAAGGAGTCTCCACAAGCCAAGCTACATGCGGGTGAAGCCTATGAGCGATTTTCCACTGAGACTTCAAGGGCATACAGTGGATACAGCAACCTCCCAATAAAAAAACGCCAGGGAGTCTCTCTTTTGCACCACGCCATACGTCTGCCTTGAGGCCCAAGTGCCTGCCTTAGTGGCCTCAGTAGGAGCACATCTTCATGTCCCGAACGACCCTGGGGGGCGACCTGGCCGGAGTTGCCCTTGCTGACAGGTCAGACGGTCAGGCAAGCAACAAACACGCCAGCAAAGCGTCCGCTCGATGTCCTTAGCCGAAAGGGATCTGTGGATGACTTGACTGGACCCTTTTGATGGAAGCATGCCAGCTCTCTAGTCAGCTTGGCTATAATGTTGAGCACAAATCTTAAAGGCTCGCCCTTTCGAAACGAGCATCGTTGTTGCCCCTCTTCTTCTCGTGGCCCTCCTGCAGAGCAAAGGCCTGCAGGGCATGAGCATGTTTTCCATCGAACAGCTTAAGCTTGCACCTGCGTTGTCACCTTCCCACGATCGTTTTGCATGGTCTTCGTGCTGCCATGCAAATCCCACACTTTCCTGGAAGCAAGCAAGGATTGCATCCGTGCTTTGCATTCGCGGCATGCTCTCAAGTCACTCATGCGGTTGCAGTGGCAGCAGAATGTCTTGAAGTGAGTCAGCGGTCGATCTTGCTGCTGAGTGGCGAGAGGGGAAGCTTCATGGCCTGCACTGGCATGTGCATGCCAAGCGCACAGCGCACAAGGCCAGCAAAGGGGCGAACAAAGCATTGGAGCCATTGGAGTCATTTACCGAGCTGCATTGGCTGAGCTCTGGTCCGATGAGGCTCCCAAAACATATTGTCGTGCCTGAAAAGCCGTGTGGGCACGGTGGGACTCGTCCGGGGTCAGCTCGCCTCTTCACGCAACACGCACCCAGATCCCCGGCTCGCCGGCTCTCGAGCTTGCCTTTTCGGCGGACAGCTTCTTGTCCAAGAGGTCTGAGAGCAGCCTCGGAACAATTCGAGGAGGAAGCCTCTTCATTGAGAAGGCCAGCGGCAATAACTTGTTTTAACTGGGTCCCCTTAGACCCGTGTGAAGCAAAGCACAATAGTCTTGACATACGGGATCGAAAACGCGAACTTGCCACGATGCACGCTTCGGCTTCGGTCAATCAGGTCCTGCCTCATCTGTCACGGCCAGCTCCTCTCGGACGAGTGGGCTCCGTGAAGTTCGAGGGATTTGCAAATGGCAACAAATTTGCCCGTGCGTTTCTGCTGATTGGGGAGGGTGCCAGCTCACATTTCAACAAATTTGCCCGTGCCTGCGTTTCTGCAACCAGGGGTAACACAAATTTGGCCACAAAAAGGACCTCCAGGGCTTCAGCCATCTCCACCAAGTCCTGTCGGATCTGAAGGTGAGAAACCCTCGAACTTCCACGAATTATCACGAATTCCAGTCCGTAGCTGAGAGGCCCTTGTGGATCTGCTTGTCCTTCAACCGGAGGACCACCTTTCGGAAGCCCGAAAGGCGCGACACCAACGGACCCGTCCGCCCTGCGCCAGGCGATGCCTTGGACTGAAGCTTGTCATCCTTCAAGCCTCAGCTGGGAGTCCGCAATCGACGGCAATTTCATCAAATCGAATGAGGCCAAGACCCTTGGGACCCTTCATTGCAGCTAGCAACAGTGCCAGGTCAGGTCCGTCCTCGTATGGTCAAACCCTCTTCCTCTTCTCTGCTCAGCTACTCAGCTACTCAGCTACTCAGCTACTCAGCTACTCAGCTACTCAGCTCCGAGCCAGCTCATTCTGCCTCTGTCGGATCTGGGAGGCCAAAGCGTTGGTGTCCAAGTTCTCCAGTCCTCACTAAAATCCGTCCGAATCTCTCCCTCTGACTCGCCTGGCCTTCCTTTGCGAGCGGCGCTCCCAGCCAGTAGAGCCGAGCCAAGCCTACATTTCCGCCCGCGACATCCGCTTGCGTCTTAGACATGCGACCAAGGTCCGAGCTCTTAACCGGGTTGCGCCAAGAGTTGGCCACCATGCCGGAGATGAGTTTCTGCCCAAGGCTGATCTCAGACCGCCAAGAAGTTGCGAGTCAGCAAATACCATGGACACCCCTATGAATTCTCTCTCGATCTCTGCTCCTCCAAGTGAGCTTTCTGCTCCGCCGGATCCTATCGGAAACGTGGACACGTGGTGAGGCCACACCTCCTCAAACCCTTCGCTCTCCTGCAAGGTCATGCGCCGCAAAGCCTCCATTGAAAGGAGGATGGTGTCCAAGTCACCTCACAGCGAATGGGTTTTGCATGTAAAGCGGAAACCTAGAATACTGTGCTATGCAGCACTATGCAGCGCGATGCAAGGCTGCAAGCTTGTGCTGAGCCAATCAAGCAAGCGGCCTTTGTCGGACTCTGCCTGGCCACAGTGCAAAAGCATCCGAACAACACATGAAATGGTTCAATTGATGTGAGTGGGCTCCCAACGTCCTCGCCAAGCTACTAAACTCTAGCAAAATGGGCAGCATCCTTCGTCCTGCTGGAATGTCTCTGCGGGAAATCGGGGACATTTTGTGACTTCCGCGCAGGCGATTGTCTTCGCCGTATCGGTCGACATGCGAGGAACGCTGGATCCGCCATGAGGTGAAGACTTGGCCAAAACTTGCCGAAAGGGCCTGCCATGCCGAAAGGGCCTCGTTTTCAGCCCATGGTAATACTATGTGACCACAGTGCTGCCTCTGGACAGCGAACACAGCGCTTCACGTAAACACATCGTAACATGTCGCAACCCCGCCTCCTCCTTGAGTTTGTCTGCCAACTTGAGCACTGCCTTGTCTTCGGCCCACTCCTTGCAGCACATCGCACCATCGCACGGCGAGCGTCCCATGGCGTTTTGCGCGCCTGGCGCGTGCGGGCCGTGGAGCGCTTGGCGACCTGGTAGAGGGCTTCGGCCCCCCAGGTCAGGTCCCAACCTCGAAGCTTCGCATGGCCAGATGGAGCTTCGACAGCCCCCCCATGGAACCTCAAAGTCGCGCTAGGCACGGCGCCGGTGGCCAGGTTTTGTCGCACCACCTGCCAAACGGAGGCATACTGGCAGGGATGTCTGTGCGACAACAAGTCGTTGCGTCTCAAGACTTGTGAATGGAGACTGCTCTGAATCGCGGCATCTTGAAGCCCTTCGGTCTACAACAAGGCGTGTCAACACAATTCAACAGTTCTCGAAGCTGGGCTACTTTGCAGATCGTTGTTGGCCATGAAGACAATACCATGGTTGATGATCGTGCAGCATGGAGCTGGCATGAGCAAAACACAGAAAAGACAACCCGGCAGCAATCCAAGAGCTGTCGAGTCACAGTGGACCTACAACTGGAAAGCAAAACAAGCAAATGCTGGGCCCCTGCAATTGTTGGGTTGTTCATCAAGAGCACAGAAGAGTAAAAACAGGCTGTTCGCACGGGTGAATTCCTTGCCTGCACCACGGCCGTGGCACTTCTCGCGGAGCTGATCTGGGAATCAAACTCACGGATCCAACGGATCTCACCGTCGGTGTCGCACCTCCCGCTTGATCTCCCGCAGCTTTTGAAACGGCAGTCGTTTCGAAGGCCTAGTGCCGCTTGTTGAAACTCTCTCTGCTCTTCGCTTCAGCTCTGCTCTTCGAGTCCTCACTTCACTCTCGCTATCTTCACCAAATCCCGAGTTCCGCTGCTCGGCCCGGACCGGGTTTGCCGCCGCCTAGGAGTCTGCTTTTGCAAGCTGCCCACATGCACCCATCTCCGATGATTAAAACTGAGACATGAGTTTCAACGGCTAAGCGCAAGGAAGCGCTAGGTTGTGCATGGGCACTGCGCACACAAAACAACTGTTGCTGATTGCCCCTGAGCCTGCCACGTCTGTACGGGCACGCCTGATGGCCAGCGGCCAAGTCTTGATTCAATCGTCGCTCAATTTATTTTGCGCATCTCCTGTTGCCGTGCCATTTCATGCTCAGTTCGTCGTGATCGGCGGTCAAGAAGCAAAGATCGGGTGGAATGATTTCGGGGAAGCTCGACTGTGCCAAGCTCAGCCCAAGGCTTCTCCGAGGGCTCGGAGGCCTCTGCGGTTGGGCCTGCGGCTCTTTTGCAGCGAAAACGACGAAAATTGGAGTCGAGGCAAGGAAAGGGTGTTCGGTCCCCGGGCAGTGGGTGTGACACGCTTTGTCTACCTTCCAAACCACCAACTCGGGGGAAGCGAACCTTGGGTTGGCAATCTTGCCACTGGCTATGTGTCACCACTAAAAACTATAGCCCAGGGTGGACCTCTTCTGACTAAAGAGCAAGTAAAGAGCAAGGCATTGCACGTGCGCTTGCCTGAAACTTGATACAGAAAGGGACAAAAGAAATCAGCCACCAGGCTTGCAAGTGAATGCTTCGACACTGCTAGAATTGCTGAAGGTTGGAAAGGGTGTGTGCGAGAGAAAGAGTGCTGAGAGGGCACGAGCAAAATGATCCTTCGAGGGTTGCTGCATGTTCGAAATATCGCATGGGAGCCTCAGCCCTCAGTAAATGGGGCCTGCTTCCTCGTCTGAGTCATAGCTCGCGTAGCCGAGCATTGCGCCTCGGCGCAAGGTGTACGGCTGTGCAAGGACGGGCACCGCATGCTGTATTTGGCATGGTAATCATTTGCCAACTCAGCATCTCACGGAAGCCGCAAAGAGTGCAGCAGCAAGCTTATGGCAGTGAAATATGTCTGATTGGTTTCGAAATGTGCAAATCATGTCTCTGCCCAAGTCTGTGGCTACGCTTGCTCCGTTTACGGGCACTGCATCAAGAGCAACATTGCATCCTGGGTGGGCTAGGTTTGCTATAATTAGTCAGCCGGGCTCAGCTGAGGTTTGTTATCGCCAATGCTGATGAGCAATCCAAATTTCATGATTGGCCAAATCCTCGAACTCGGAGCCAACGAAACGCAGCTGACACCCCACACACATATACATAGTAGCAGCTTCCGGGTGCGCAAACACGTGCCACGGAACGGCTTTGCTGCCTGTTTCCACAGGTGCATGTCATCCATGCGTATCGACATCGGTGAGAACTGTAAAAGTGTGAGGAAAGGGGCGCAGGATGGCATGGGAGCTGGAGCTAAAATGGCGTTCAAGACTTCTCTCTTGCGTTGTGTCACATTGCGTCGTCAGCTCCACCAGAAAACAGATCGCTGCAGCTGCAGCGTGCATGAAGGAGCTGGAAACAAACGACGCCAGCCTGCAGCTTTGCAGCTCGCAAAAGCCGATGTCTGACGTAAAACTGGCTTGCATGCTCCTCCTTGCATGGTCCTCAGCCCTCTGTCACTGCCCATCTTTGTCACCAGGGTTGTAACATTTGGGCCGAGGTAACAGTCTGAATCCCCTGCACAGGCCTTAATGTTCTGTTTGTCGGTAGCTTGTCTACAAAATAGCAGGCACCAAAGACGCCCAGCCTTATTGCTCATCCGCCTCCAATGCCCAAAACTCCGCAAAACACTACAGCATCCTCGTATGACAAATGTCTGCACGCGACACCACGCAGGCAGCCTCTTGCGAGTAGGTCAGGCGGTCGCGCCCTCACATTCAGTTGCGTGAAACTGCCATTTTCGCTGGTCGCAAGTTCACATCGTGCCTGGGCTTAAAGGTGGGCTTCTTCCTGGGCATCAAGGCCAGCTGGCTAGCTGGCTGCCAAAGACTTTATTTCGAAGTGTCTTCCTTGCCAAGCGTGCTGAAACAGAAGCAAAAAGCCGGAAAAGCGATCAAAGTGCTGCGCTCGACCCGTTCAGACGCAATCCAAGTGCCTGGCGGGCCTTCCGGTGCCTGAAGGTCTCGCTTCTTATGCTACTGAAGCAGCCAAGCTGCCCGGCAGAAATCGGCGGCTTTTCGGCTTTTCGCACGCAGAATCAGGCGCGCCCCTCCCTGCGTTGGCGTCGAGCCTGGACAAAATGAGGCTTGTCAGGAATCTCTAGTTTGTAGGTTGCGTCTGACTCTACTCTTCTTGTTCTGAGCCCACCTCTAAGCGTATGCGTACACCACTTCTCATGACGTACTCCTGACGTGTCGGGCACCGAGACCAACGCAAGCATATCGCGCGTCCCCGTCCTTAAACTCTTCCTCGCTGAGGGAGAAGTTGAAGAAGTCTGAGAGGTTGGCGCCAGCCCGGCGCCAGGGAGTGTCTGCAAGCTCGTCCTAGCCATCTGGCCATGAGTCAAAAACCCGCACCCCCAGTGAACATCCCAATCCCCACTAAAATAGACTGAAATGGGTAGTGCACCTACCCCAAAACGGTACCATTGGTGTTGACCCACGGCCATCTCCGTTGCCGACATGAGATGCGCACACGCCGCTGACATGTTGCAGACATGGCGGACTGGGCCTCGTCCATTTGGAAAATGATCTTGGCCAGCGTCTCCTCCATCGCCTGCACGGGTGCCAGAAACACGAAACATGTGGCATGGCTTTGTCGGGATGGCCCGGAAGCACCTCATCTCGCTCCTCGGGCTGATCCGGACCAGACACCTGAGCAATTCCAGCCAAATGATCTCCAGAGTAGAATACCTTTGCAGATCTGGTCTAAAACGCTTGCCAAGACGTTGCTAAGGCTTTCTGTGGTCCAGCTGCTGTTCACCAAATCCCAGCCCTCAAGGAAAAGCCTGCTTGCCAGGCAGAGGGCCAAAGCAAGAGTGCCATTCTCCTCGTCTTGGCGCTCCCAGTGCCTGCGCAGTGAAACTTTTGTGCGAACTTTGAATTCAGTTTTGCATGCCGAGTTGGCGCTTCTAAGCAAACCAGATTGTACCATGGCACGATCCGTACCGAAACCGAATTCAAACAAGGGACAGAACATTGCGGTCCTGCCAAGGTAATAGCTCAAGCCGCCGCTCCGAGGCCTGGCAAGGCATCGATCATGATCGATCGGATCGAGAGGGACCTGGTGAGCTGGGCTGAGGCCGCCGCCCTCCGTCGCACAAAATCACCCGCACGGAGTCGTCCTTAGTCGGACACCTCGAAACCTCCGCGGCCTCCGGGGCGGCATTCTGCGGCCCTGGCGTCATCCGAGGCATCGGGGGCCTCGAAGCTGACATCCACCGCTGGCTCTGCGTCGACCTCCGCGCGAAGAGATCGGCCCAGTGAGATTTGGGGGCCAGTGCCTCCACCACCTCCCGAGGCCGCTTCCGCGCCACTGGGCGGACTTCCACCTGCAGAGATGAGGCGGTGGGCCTAAAATAGGACCCGAAAAATGGAACCCTGGTAAATGGAGCCAAGGACTAAAACCTGCGGTCCTCTTGTTGCTTAATTTTGACCTACACCCATGTGGCGCCTTGCCCACAGGTTAGGGCCTTGGCTCTGAGGTTAAGCCGCCCGGGGCCTGGAAGTCGGCACTCTCGAGGCGCCTGAAGAAATCCAGGTCCCCTGGCAGGCCAAACAAGCACGCACCAGACAGTCAAGCGGACTGTTGGAGACATCAGCTAAGCAGAACAAGTCACATGTTGCAACATACGCGGCTTGCGCAATCGGGCAGTTCAAGGCATCCAGGGCTCACACCCTCATCAGCCATTTGCGCCCGGAAGGCTGGATACAGCTCGGCGCATTCGAGCCGAGCCCAATGTTGCTTTGTCTTATGATCTCAGAAGGCATGCAGCAGCGTTCTGGTTCCCCAGGTTGACAAGTTCTGATTCAAGATAATAGCACCAGGAAACATACAATTGACTGTACATGTGCCTTGTCCACAAAGGCCTCGTGTTTGTGCGATTCCTTGAGAATATTCTGCGGAATGCATGCTGCGCTCGTGAAACTCACATGCGACTTTGAAAGCGAACATGTCTCTACCAAACAACTGGGCAACTCAATCTGGCCTCAGAAGCTGTTGGCTGCGGCCTCGACCAGTGGGGTGGGTCCCGAGAGAAAGCGACAGTTGTCTGAGTGTTTGCTTGTGGCTTGCCACAACTGGGTGCACGCACGAGATCGGCTTACCAACACCTGCGGGCTGTCACTTGCAAAGGCAAAAACCAGCACCGCAACACAGTCTTTACAACCAGAACCGAATTGCATGAAAAGCCACAAAGCAAGGATCTCAGTGGGAGTAGTTGACTAATACAGCGGGCATTTATCTTGGGCTGTTTCGTGGGCGAATGATGCGGGGGTGTGATGTGTGACTAGCACCAGCAGCAGCTGTCGTCGCCGCCAGTAGCAGCAGTAGCAGCAGTAGCAGCAGTAGCAGCAGTAGCAGCAGTAGCAGCAGTAACAGCAGTAGCAGCAGTAGCAGCAGTAGCAGCAGTAGCAGCCAAAAGAGCGGCTTCCGGTGTGAGTACCATTGAAACAACAGTGACACGACCAAATACAACAAATACAAGCCCATTTGCTTGCGACAAAACACACACATGATCAAAACTTGAAGTTCCTAAGGTAGTGAGTATTGGATCAAAGCTGTAGGATGAGTTCCTGTTTGCTGCGCGCCCACACCATGTCTTTTAATTTCAATAGTAATGTCACAGAGATGTGAGTAACAAATGTGCAGAAACTAACGCAATAAAGCTTCGGAGGATCTTCTCAGTTGTCTGGAGTTTTCTTGGTCTTTTCAAGGCTCGAGCGTTCACGCTAGAGTTCTAATTGCTTAATAGGTATGTTCGGTTTGGCCGCGTTGACACAATGTGCTTTCTGGATGCTGTTCTCTGCGCGAAGCTTCCATGACAGTGGCTAGCACTTGGGCTCTGCGCATCGCTGCGGTGTCACCTGTTGCTCACTGAAAGGCACTCGAGGCACACGTGCACGCCGCCAGCTTCTTCCGTGTGCCCCTGCATTTCCCTGCTGAGCGCGGTCTTCCAGCTGCGAAGATAGAACTAAAGTGTGTTGGTTGCAGCCTAGTTTGGCCACCCGCCCCGTCTGGCACAGGCGGAAGGAATACTGGCAACAAACCACTGCCCTCAACTAGGCCCTCTGCCTCCGATCCTGGCACGCCCAATCCCAAACAAAACAGAATATATCATGAAGAATAGGACACAAGCAAGGAGACCCGACAAGCAAACAGTCGCGAGAGACAAGTCAAAGCGCCAGCACTTTGACCCACCATTCCCCGCCTTTTGGCACTTTGGCCCTGGCGGGCGTAGACCTGTCAAAGACACTCGCAAAGCTCAAGCTCAGGATGCGAATCTGCCCATGCGCGGCATCCCGCATCCCTTCTTGGACCCACTTTTTGTCAACGAAGATGCATGTCGTTAGCAAAGACAACTTAGATGCGAACAAGCATCAATAGCTTCAATGGACCTTGTTTGGACGTTGTGCATGGTTCAGGCTTATACTGCGGGTGGCCAGCACGCGCCATCAATACAGAAGCGCTTGATTTGCGCCGTTTGGTATCAAGGAAACGTCAACATGAAATATCGTGCCTGAAAAGGGAGAAAGTCCAGCAAGCCAAGCTACACCACTTGTACAAACAGGAATGCAATGTGCTCGTTTGAATGCAGATTTGGTAGCCGAAAACAAGTTGGACATCTGTTTCCTGCTCTGAGTCTGCAAGTTGGACAGCCCCCAAAGCTGTTCAAAAAAATACAACAAAATCATATTAGTTTTGCACAGCACACTCAACTTGAGGATAATTTGTTGTCTACTTCTAAAGTCAACCAGCAACAGGGAGCAACGCAACGTTTTGTGGCACACAACTTGAACGTCAGAATCGTAAGAGGCGGCGCTCGATTCCCTGGCCTCAAGCGGAGAGGGCTTGGGGTTTGCCGCGGCTGCTCGTGGCAAGTGAGCTGTTGGCTAAACAACCTCGTCACCCCGGGACTGTGCGCCGTGCCATCGTTTGGGCGCTGAGGCTGTAGCATCCGGCTGCCTGTCCTGCACGTGGCCCGATCATAGTTCAGTCTGTGTGCAATGTGGCCACCTCGATTTATTTCATTCCCACAGTTTCATATTTGTTCCAACCAACCATTGATGATTCCAAAGAAACCAGTGTGATGCATTTCACGGTGCTTGACTCTCTCTTTTGGTTTGAAGACAGTACCTAGTGACTACTCATGTGGGTTGCCAAGGCTACATGCAGCAATACGCAAAGTCACTAGCAGAACGTTTGGAAGCATACTCTGGCTCTGAGAAAAAAGCGGCAATGCAGTGTAAGCCTGCTGTACGCGAGCAAGCATAGCAAATACGAGTTGGTTTACCGCCGAAACCTTGGGCAGTCACAACCGCAAAATCCGTTGGTCAACAGCTATTGACTCAACAACTAGAGAGATTATCACAACAAGCGCAAAACACGGCCGGCAGCAGCAAGCTAGTGCGTAAGCAGCGACAATGTAGATACTTGACATCAGTCAGTCACAATGGATGCACTTGCCACTCGATCCCTGGGCATGCCTGCTTGCCTCTGGAACAGGATCCGCCGGCCTTGGCACATCATGGTCGGACTTGACAACTACTAGCACTTTGAGCTACAGGCGTGGTCTGAGGACTTGTGCCTTTACCATCTCTCGCTCTCCCCTTCTTTCTTTCCTTTCTCTCTCGCCCTCTCTCTCTCTCTCCCTTTCTCTTCCCTCACGCCTGACCCCCGACGAGATGCCTGATTCAGCTCACTGAGAGATAAACAACATTAGCCTTAGCCCTTCTCAATTGTCAACTCGGCGCCTGTGCTGCTGGAGTCCTCCGCTTCTGCCCGCAATTGTGGCAAAAGGTCGCCCCCGCCATGTACCTTGCACGTCAACCCGTGAACCTGTTGCCATGTGTGACAGTAACTGGGGCACTTCTTTCTACAGCTCGGACAGGGCGGTTGCAAGAGTGCAGATGCCTGAATCTCCCAAAAAGGCGAATCACACACACACACACAACATACAAACACATTTAGGTATGGCGAGCTTCTTTCCACAAACCGGCTCTACTTCAAGAGACAGGGAGTCGAGCCCGCAATGCATGAGACCACGGATTGCTTCCTTCTACCTTCTAAATCTATACATCAAGCTATTACTCTCTGAGTAACAAGTACATGTCTTTCTTGAGTGACCCCCTGCGAAAAGAGATCGGAGTGCAACATTTTTGCTGCGCTTGAATGTCAGCTTGATGCCATGTTTTCTGTTGGGTACTTCAGCGCGGCGCCTCGGCTAGGAAAGCCACCGGAGTTGCTCTTGGAGCCCTCGCGCTCAGCACCTGAGGAGCTATGAGTCCACTCTGAGCCACTCTGAACGCAAGGGCGGGCCTCCGGTTGAGGCACAGGATTCGGCAAGAAGTCATCCAAGGTTCCTTCGGATCACAAAGCGCTCTCAGGGGAAAGCCAAGAATTCCGAAGGCCTATCTCTGGCGACGCCACCAGTCGAGCAACGTCTGCTGCCTCCAGGATGCCAGTTCCAGGCCCTGGCAATCCGTCGAAAACTCATTGAAGCAGCAAAGCATGATGAAGCTTTCAGCCAAGCTGCTGGACAGCTCGCGGGCCGATGAGCTTCTGGCCAGCACACTCGTGCCGCTCGATCCACTCGGGCCGCTCGATCCGCTCGTGCCGCTCGTGTCGGCGGCTCCGATGGTTGCTCTTGAACTTGTCCGAGAGCCCAACCGGGCTGAGATGGGAGCGAACAGGGATATCCTTGATCTGGCAGACGCACTCCTTATCAAGGAACTCTGCCTCTTTGGCCTCTCTTTCTCATGGAGAAGCTCCTTTTCATTTTTGGCCTCCTTGGCCTTGGATTCCTTCTCACTCTCTTTTCCAGTCTCCGGCCTTTGGGCTCCGGGCGAGTTTGTGCGCCGCCGCACCCGCGAGCCAGACGGACCCGACGGACCCGCGGGACCCGGACCCGGACTCGATGGCGTCACCCGTGGCACGGACCTCCGCCCTCCCTCGCCCTCCGGCTGCGAGGCTCCCGTGG
This sequence comes from Effrenium voratum, assembly GCA_963377175.1. NCBI lineage: Eukaryota > Dinophyceae > Suessiales > Symbiodiniaceae > Effrenium > Effrenium voratum. The sequence goes on from CAUJNA010003305.1 coordinate 678,389, forward strand.
CTCCCGTGGCTCCCGTGGCCCCCACGGCCCCCACGGCTCCCGGCCGTTCCGCTTTGCACAAAGCGACCAAGTCGTCCGTGTCCGTGGCCACAGCTTTCGATCGCCTGGCACCCAAATCTCGTGGCCCGCGAGGTGCCAGTGGCACCGCATCCTCTTTCTCATCCTTCTCGTCTTTCTCGTCTTTCTCCTCATTCTCCTCCTTCTCGTCCTTCTCGTCCTTCTCATGCTTCTCATCTTTCTCCAGGTCCTCTGCGTCACCAACGGCCAAGGAGAGGCTGGCTTCCAACTTCCTCAGCTGGCTCATCTTCTCCATCAGCTCCTTGCGAGTGGCCTCCAGCCGGGCTCGCTGAGTGTCCAGGGTGTCATCCGAGGACACGCTCTTGTGCCAGTCCTCGCTCGGCGCGCTCGTGTCGCCGTCGCAGCACATCCCCGCGCCCGCGCCCGCTGCGCCCGCGCCCACTGCGACCGCCGTGGGCACCTCCCGTCTCGGAGGCGTGGCAGGGGCGGCCCAGGTGGGGAGCGGCTCACAGACGCACTTCACACCTGCGCGAAATCGAGACCTCGAAACTGACTGGCCGCCTTGTCGCCTTGCCGCCTGGCCTGGAGACACTGGTGACACCACGAAGATGGGCTTGGACAAGAGAGGCGACGAGCATTGGCGCTGCACCACCACTTGTACACGTGGTACAGGGCTGTGAGGAAGTACCATCTGGGGTGAATAGCGGGCCTCGCCGATGGAAAGCACAACTCCCTCCCTGCCGTGGCAACTCTCCTGTCCCGGCCTGCATGCACATTTGCGGTACCATCCGCGGGGCTGAGGATGCCCTGGGTTCTCCCGCATAGATGGCTTTGCCTCGGGCTTCGGACTGGCCACTTGATTGGTCACAAGAATTGAAGAGGACCTGGCATGAGCTTGCCCCCCGTCCTGGTTGCACGATCATCACCTGCACAACAATACTGGCGGCCTTGCAAAACCACATGTTCCGGCTTGCCCACGGGCCAGCATGCATGCTTTGGCGCGCCTCAGAGTTTCTCCATTGCTGGCACCGTGGCTCAGGACGTGAGAAAACAATAGTTTGCTTTCGCGATGTACTTGGCGCAGCGTCTTCGCAGCTAACAAGACAACAAGAGGTTGCATCTTGACTTACCCTCACCAGTATGATCGAGATTTGAATTCACTGGCTTGCAGTGGAATGGTGCTCACAAATGACGCGCACGACTTGCTACATGTCAGCTAGGTGCGTCTTGTTTGAGCTTGAAAGGCTGCATTCAAACCACTTCAAAAGGAGTACTGGTCAACAGCAGCCCTGGGAATGCAGATCCCTCCGCGCTTCCTGAGATAAGGCCGGGGAGCCGCAAAGAATCTGAGAAATCTCAGAGAACGGTTGCAAAAGTCAGCGGAAGCCCGGCCTTGTGAGCAAGCCGACTCACACTTCCGTTAGGGCCAGAGCTAGCTCAATGAGAGCTGCGCACTTCGGAGGATTGGATGCCTATCTTGCTGCTACCGAGGATCAGCAAGTGAATGAGGATTTCTAGTTGCAACACGCATCCATGTGCATCTGTGGCCTCAAAGGCAACATGCACGGCTCAGAAACTGCTCGAGAGGGCACTGCCACGGCGCCAAGATCAGGTCTCAGAAGCAAAGGAGGGCTTGTCTGGGGAAGTTGGGATCTAGCAGGAACATCCTCAGAGCGGGGACGGAGGAAGAGACATCCGTGCTGGTCAGATATCCGTCAACGTTCGCAGCCTTTTCTGAGTGACACTTGCGGTCCATCTTGGGTCTGCTCGTCGGCCGCTCAGCCCTGGATCCGCTTCGGCTTCAGGACGTCCTGCGCCAAAAAACGAACATCAGCAAGGAGCTGGTTCCAAGTGGCAAGACGAACAAAGGCAACCCCAATGCAAGGCAGCTTTTCTACCTGGAGCCGGCCCAGGCAACCTGACTGGGGTCAGGTGCCACTTGAAATGTACCATCTCTGCCCGTGCTGAGCAACCAGATGTGGGATTGCAGATTCTCTCAGATTCTCTGTACAGGCGCATCCCATTGAAAGCAATGGCCCGAAATTTGTACTGCCTGTTGCCTGTTCAGCTCTTTGCACACCTTTCTTGCAGCCTCCCCTTTCGCCGGCACAAGTTGGCCAAGGGAAAGGCAGTCTCTGACATGTTGCCTGCGCAGCTCACAAGGCTCTAGGTGCAGTGTCTGCCCTTCCATACAAATGTGGCCAACTCCGAACTGTACACCGGTCAGCTTCGGGAAGCTCAGGGAAGCAGACATCTCAGGGCTACCAGGACATCTACTGCACCATCAAAAGACTCCTCCAACCACGGAAGTTCTCGAAGCTCTCGCGCAACCTCCGGTTTCCGCGGCCTCTCAGCTTCGCCTTGAAAACACTCCAATCTGTTCTCCTTGCTGTCCACCTTGCTTTCCAGCTTGCTTTCCAGAAGGCTCGGGAAGAACGCCGCGCTCTTGGACGCCATGGGATTCAAGGCTAAACCGCTGGCAATGCCCTGATGCCTTGGGATAGAAAAAGAAAGCAGCGGCCATGTCAAAGCACAAGTGGAGAGAGGACCAGATCAAGTCGCTTGTGTTGAAACTGCCCCTTGTGACAATGTCACATGCAAACTGCCCAGGCTTGACCTAACTTGGCTGCTCTTGCCAAAGATTGGCACGCGTGCAATGAAGAGACTTGCCACTTTCTCTCGCGCAGGCCTCCGTGAAACCAACATATATGTCTACATACACATGTCGTGAAACACTCCATAAAAGTCAGATCAGGATTTTCCTTCAGCCAACCTGCAAAACGTAATGAACCATGCTTTCCTCGGGGATCCCAAGGGCTCGAAGGAATCAGCTCGGAGCATCCGAATGGAAGGCTCCGACCAAAAGAAGTGCACGGCAAGAGGGCAAATATCGCGCAAAGAATGCAGCATGACAGAATCTCAACTTGCGAGCTCGGTTGAATCGCCCCTCACAAGCAGCACGTAACTTGCCCAGACTTGCACAGTGCGGAGTCGTCTCATGCAGACGCCGACTCGCGCAGCCTTCATCCAGACTCTTTGTTGGATGCCCCACGCCACCTGCACAGGTCAGAAATGTCAGTTGATGTGAAGACGGGCTGCCGGCCTGTGTTCGAGAGTGCCAGCAATGCCAAATGTGACTCCCTCCAGGCGGGGCCTGGAAGAAGTTCAGAATCAAGTGAGGGATGGATTTTAGAATCAGAATGGGCCAACGTCAAGCAAAGCTAGAAACAAGGGATGGCATGGAAGAAGTATGCATGCACCGCACGCACCGGATTCTATGGCATGCCTACCGCATGCTTGTAACCAAGCTCCCCGCACGGTACAGCAGGCCTGGCAGCGAGCATCACGCCACCGGACAGGCTATGGCTCCGAACGCACACCGACCCAATCGAGTAAATCGAGTGGCATCTGCCATCCCAAGCAAGCCAGGGCTGCAACCACCATGAGGCAAGCAAAGATCATGGAGATTACGCAAATCAGTGCTGGCTTCAAGCCCACCTGAGTGGAAAAGGTCAGTCTTGAAGCGAACAGCTACAATTGAGTCACTCTTCACACAAACACCTTGCGGAAATGACGGCTAGGTCAGAAGCGACGGCTTGAAATCAAGAAGAGCAAGCACTCCAAACAACTCCATGACGTGGCAGTGGAAAGAGCTTGCCACAAGAAGACCATGTCACACGACTGTCTGAAAACACTGCACGAGACGCAAATGAGATGTGCTGTGGGAATTCCTGTTCATCAGGTTGCCTTCCAAAGAGAAGGCTCGACGGTCAGGATAGGAGTTGATCGCGGACTCTCGGCATTCAGCTCTGGGGCTGCTGGCTCCCGCATCTGGCTCCTGTGTCCTCAAGGCAACGCCACCTTCACATGCCTCCAGTCTCAAGTGCGCCCGCGCCTGGGGCCCAGCTCTTTGAAGGTCTCGTTCTTCGGAACTCGGAGCCACGAAAGCCACGGAAGAAACGGAAGAAACGGCGATGCGTCTCGCCTGGGCGATGGCCCAGGCCATGCACCAGCGCAGCCAGGGACCTGGGTCGATCAGATCTCTCAGAGTCGTTCAAGTCTTCGGCTGCGAGCCTCGGAGACTCCTCAGGCACAAGCTCAAGAGTGCGGCTGGAATGCCATCGACATGATGGGATCGGCCTTCAGCTCAAGCTTCCCTTCATCCTGCCCGAAGATGCATGAACAGAATTTGCCAGGAGTCAGTGCCAAAATATGCCCAAGATTCAAAGCAAATGTGCGGAGTGTGCCTTGCGCAGTGCCCCAGCAGCCAGACCTGGAGATGTGTGCACGGTCAGCTTTTGCTTGTTCCGTGTCTCCAGCCATGCCTGCAAGGCCCAGGGCCAGAACGGCGATGAGGTTCACGCGCATGCTGGGCACCTCTGGCGGGCACCTCTTGGCACTGTCTGACACGCTGAGGCACGCGCACCACCTGGGTTCGGTCTCGGCACTGAGAGCCACGTGTTGCGAGGCGCGGCCGACTTCTGAAGGCATTCGAGTCTTCGAAATGCAAGCGCAAGCAGCGCACGCAGTGCAAGCAATGAGGAGTCCTGCACCGCGATCTCACTTGTCGAAGGCCCAGCCGCATGCCTTCCAACAGGTCTGCTCAAACTGCATGGACCCTTTCGAAACCAAAACAGCTCTCAAAGACGGAAATGCTTCGAGTCGAGGTACGGGCGACCTAGTTCTCGTAGAAGAGACGGCTTTGCGAATCCAGATCACCTCAAGCCAATCATGCAATTGGGGTCGATCGAGCTACAAGCTGGGTTTTGCAACCCTGTTCATGCCATTTACAAAGATACAATTGCAGTTCGGAGGTGAGCTCCGCACCCTCTGCTCGAAGCAAGCCACGCTCCTCGTGACACTTGCATGCAAGGTCTTGGGCTTGCCAAGCGCATGAGGCATCGGCGCACAAGGACCGCAAGCGGCCCAGCGCTTCGCCGTCCTCGAGCTTCGCCCGACAGCTACGAGCGCCGGCCACGGAAAGGCGAGCTGCATGCCGGAAAAAACTCCTCTGCGGCGGCACGTGCGAGCGCGAAGGCCGGTGAGGTCAGCCCAGGCCTCAGTGACATCAGGAGCTTAAAACTCGGAACACCAAAAACCAAAAAACTCAAACCCCTCGTTGCAAGCGCTCATGAAATGCGTCGCCAAGTGCTGAGCATCTCAAGGCAGTCAGGATATGTTGCCAGTTTGACCAGCACCTCTTCAACAGTCAGCACGTGGAAGCGCCTAAACACGGTAGTCAAACATTATGTCGATTCGCAGCTCGAGTCTGGGCCTTACAAATTGTTGCTGAGGTGCTTGAGTATTCGCACCAAGGCGGCATCGACGATTGGTGCATGAACCTCTCGGGACCTCTCTGGCTCCTGCAGATGTCAAAAGCAAAGATACAAACTAGAAGAATTAAGACCAGGCTGGCAAGTGTGTCAAAGGGTCACAGGGAAGAATATGGAGTATGCGAGATACGCCAAGAGCATCGCGCATGCTAAGAGCATAGGCTTCAACAAAGAAGCCTGCCCAAAGTACGGCGGAACCACCTGCAACGGGCTTCACCCGAAGAAAGGCACGAAGGAAAACGATTTCAAGCGTGGCCACCTGTCGATCGTGAATGTGCCTTTAGAATATGATCTCTTCCATAGCCAAACATATCCCCGATGGCCAGCCACACACATTCACGCCCTACTTGCAAAGCATACCCTGCTTCTTTTGCATCTCCCCTTCTCTGGTTTTGCATGTCGACCTCTTTCCATCGTTCTTGTAGCCCTTAGCTACGTGTTGCTGTCCCGCATTCCATGATGCTTTCTGGCGTTGTTGGTTCTCGTGGCTTCGGTGTGTTCTGCTATGACCCTTTCCTTGTCGGCAGGCGAGTAATTGCATAGGCTGGTAGGCCGAAATGGAAAGCTTGGCTTCCAGGGCACCGTCACTGTGGTGCTGTCTGTCGTGTTTTGGGCACGGCAGGCACGGGCCTCGATTCAGTGCTTCAAGCCCGCCGCAGGTGTGCAAGATGCAGCTGCAAGTAGCAAAACGGGGGCGTTGCGCCAATTCCCCTGCCTGGAAATAGCAAAACCTAGCTTCATGTCCCTCCTAGATGCTCAAGAGAAGCTGTAGTCTGTGCCCACCGCAAAGCTATCTGACACCAGATCGCTGCGCAAAGTCCAAATGCCAAAAAAACACAATTGAGTAGTGCAGCTAGGACCCTTGGTCCCACTCTGCGAAAGAGTCATAGCTAACGAATGGAAAATGTTCTGTTGGAAAAAGGCCTTGCACATTGGCCAGCAATAGCCGGACAAGAGTCTTGTGAGGCACAATGAGACGAAGTGATGCGCAAAGTGCGGGTCCTTGGCGCGAACCATCTCCGGGAGTGTGGTCAGATCCAGGCGCGGGGCATCGCAGGCCGTGCGGAGCCGCACTGCGCGCGCGTCGACGTCCAGCTCCAGCGGCCCCAGAGGCCCTGCCAGCGCCGCCCAGGGCTCCGCCAGCGGCAGCTCCGGCAGCTCCGGCAGCTCGAGGCGTGCGACGGAGAGCAGGGCGTGCGCCTGGGGCTCTGAGAGGACGAGCAGCGTCTCGCCCTTCGCATGGCGCCACAAGATCTCAGCCTCTCCCAGGGGCTGCCAGACCAGTCTGCGGTGGGGGTATTGGGCAAGGTATGCCTCCGCCCAGCCATCTTGCTCGCTGCGGATGAAGTCACAGAGTGAGTTAGGTGACTCACAGGCTTGCAAGCCCAGGCCAGCAGCAGCAGCCGCGCTGATCAATGTCACCCTAAACACTCCTCTGGCTGCGCTGTCACGCGCGCGAAGCACTTCGGCCAGGTGCCTCAGCACTGTGTGGCCATGACCGCACTCATCTTGCAGGAAGTCAAAGAGCTGGTTCTCCGTGACTGCCTGACGCCGTAGACAAGAGGACACAAGGCCAAAGCTTGAAAGACGCAAGTCACGCCTGACTTGATGATCTCAGAGCTCGCAGAGCCATCAGCCTCGCTTGTGCCAGTAGAGGCGATCCTCCTCAGAAGCACAGCTTGCATCGATTGAAACCTATCAGACATCCAAGGGCGCCTTGCCTGCATCTGGCAATAGCCGAAAAAGAAGCAAGAGGGGCGCAATCTTTCCAGGCCAACCTTCGCCTGCAAGGCAGAGCAGTATCAGTCGTGCGCCCCACAATCCCGGCCTGGGAGTCTGTCCGACTCCGTCACCCGAGTCACCTCCTGATGTACCGCCCGTGCAACGGCATCGGACAGCTCGTCTGGAGCAGGTGCACAGGTGGGCTCCGAAGATAGGCCGGGCAGGGCACAGATGTGCAGCGCAAAGGCAGGTTCGCCAAGTACTGCTTCCCAGGGTGGACTTTGAATCTCAGTGCTCCAAGGGCCAGACACAGCAATGGCTGCTGCCACAGCCCCAGCTGGGATTTCGGGCAAGAGTATCTGGCACGCCTCATGTGCAGCCACGAGAACAGAGGTCAACCACGCAACGGCATGACTATACCCCGGCGCCGTCTGGAACCAGGCGGCCCGCAGCAAAAGCGTGCAAGCGGTGACAAAGACATCTCGGAGCTGCGAAAGAGCCTGGGCATCCTCGCAGAACTCCAGTGCCCCTCGCACCTGCCGCAGCGCCGCCAGGTTGACTGGCACCATCAGCCAGGCTAAAATCCAGGGCAGGACAGGGAGGCTTCGTTGCAGCCATCTCTGCGCACAGGCAGACGCCGACTTGGAACCGCCATGGGCCTCCACTTGGACACAGTACGCCAGCCGGGAGGCCCAGGCTGCAGCGGGCGCGCCTTTGGCGAGGGCGTCCAGCGTGGCCGTGGCGTCCCTCTCCCAGCTCGAAGCTCGCGACTCGCTCGAAGCGCCAGGGGCGCGCTCGCGGTCGGCCGCACTGAGCGCCAGAGCCGAAGTCTCCTCGCCGGTCAGCTCTGAGAGAACCAAGGCCGCGTGCTCCAAGGAGGCCCAAAGCCTTGGAATCTCAGCCGCTTCAGCCTGAAGCAAAGACGACTCAATTGCCCTGGCTGCGAAACGGCTCAATTGCACTGGCTCCCTCTCTCTCTCTCTCTCTCGCTCTTTTGACACCAGGCCTCTTGCAGACGCTGCAGGTGGGGGCGTAAAGCCTCTGCCACCGTCTCGCGATCACAAAGGCCAGCCTTTCCAGCTCTCAGAGTTCTTTACAGGCGAACTTGAGGTGGAGCCGTCATGGTGTTTGTTGTATCGGCCAAAGTATGTTTTACATTGTCTTATTGTGTTCAGCATTGACCTACTGCCTTTAGCGAGCTTGCTCGTTTCTTTGTTGGCTTGTTTGTTTGATCAAATCAAATGATCGCTGGTCTTACAAAGCCTTTGATAGCTTCGATACAAAAAGATCGGCGTGAATATTCCTTTGACATCTATCATGTGAGCTCGCTTAGCGGTGAGCTTGTGACACGCAAAAAATGATCAGGCTATGAACACAGCATGGCCGCTGCCCAAAGCTATGGGAGATGAGGAAAACGGCCAAGAGTGAACCTCCAAATGGGCCGCCAAGTGAGGATCCCGTGGCTTTTTTGAGAGAGAGAGAGAGAGACGCCACAAGCTTTAGCGTATGAATGTGCGCTGCTTGAACAAGTGCATACTTGATTGTGCACTAACCAAGGCAACTGAGGCAAAAGAACACGCCATGTTTCTTGCAAGTTGCCAAGTGCTCCAGGGACACCGCGTGGCGCTCCCCGCCTTGGGTGCCATGATAGTCTCACTGTCTGACCACTTCTCCCCAAATCCCACATGTTCAGACCTCGTTTCTGAGATTCCGGCCAAGGACCTGCGAAAGGCAGGCCACAGACCGCCGCTCCGGCACCATGGGAACCATCCCGTCATGGCCTCCTACCTCTCGCCGACCTCAACTTTGCCTCAAGCCTGACAGACGATGCATTCCTCATTTGGCTCACGCATGCCCTTCTGTTCCCTGAGAGTGTAATGTCGTCCATGGCCCAATGAGCCCAATGCCTCTGTGATGCTGGAAATGGCCGAGGTGCGCAAGCTGCACAAGCTCTGCCTTCGCCTCTCGCAACGTCATGCATACAACTTGCGAGCCGCTCTTTTTTCTAGGCCGGCAGTCTGGTGGCACCTGGCTCCATATTTTCCTGGCGTGGAGCTTGCGCCAACCAACCATGAAAACCCGAAATGACAAGTGACACTCTGGAACGAGGTGTCTATGTCGGTGAGTGTTGAGTGTCGCAAAACAATTCATGTGTGCTGCTCTACACGAAACACATCATCAACCTCAAGCCAAGGGCGGCAACTGGCATGGGTACGTTCGCACGTCACAAGAGAGGTGGAATCGTCATTTAGGCGCCCCAACCAGGTCAGAGTCGTCGCCATCTGCTGCATCTTCACCTTGGCTCAAGTATATTTGCAGCTGGATACTGAAAGTGCCGAGGCGCCAACTGCCCTCGAACAAGCTTTTGAGGATGTTGTCAATTGCGGACTCGGCATTTCAAGCTTCCGTGGACATCAACATTCCGACATGGGATCTCAGTCAGCACTGAAGACTCACGCTTGCAAGTGTAAGCCTGCGAGATCTAAGCTGGCAGCCTTCTCTCGCAGCTCGGCTGTTGACCTCGCTTGCCACAGCTTCGCGGTTGCCTGCCCCATGAACTCTAAGCCCTGTGCGGCGAGGTCTCCTCGGGCTCCACGGGCTCGGGCTCGGCCAGCACGTCGTTCAGCTCGGACACACGGCTCCTGATGTGAGACCCGTTAGCCGGTGAGAAAGGCCCCCTGAGATCCCACCTACGAGCAGAGCTGCTGGCATCCCAGCGGGCATCGCGCAGCGCCTGACTTTCTGACGCCATCCGCGGCCTTTCTGCAACATCATTTCACCTACGTTTCAAGGTGCGAATCAGTCAAGGATACGTATCTATTCGCCTGGCCGTGGCCCATCTCAATGATGATGGCCTCCAGGGCTGTGACGCGCTCCTGGCCAAAGCAGAAAATCACTGACGGCATTGCTGCGAACAGAACGGCCTTCTCGGTTCACAGCACAAAATGCCGCAAGATGCAAAACGCCATCTCGCTTCCTTGATGTACAATGATTCCCTCCATCTTTAGATGGCCTTCCCAAGTCGGCTGTCCTGCAGAGCCACCAAATCCTCCTCACGGACATAGTTGGGCCTGCGGACGCGAGTTGATCAGAACAGCCCAGATAGCAACTCTCGACCTTGCTTGAGTCGGCATCGCTTGCATTGATGCGAGAGCTTGAGGATCGTACCTCAATCAGCGTCAACGTACCCGCAGGAGGCATAACAGAAAATTGATGCTCGGATTCACGACTCACTGCACGCAGCCAGTAGCGTCATGCAAAAAATGTGAGCCGCTTACAACCTTGTGGGAAGGGGCAAGAAAGTCTATTTAAAAAACAAAAAAACATGGCGTGAGCACTTCGCCATATCCTTTAAGCGGCGTATGGATAAAGAGATCCTGCAGCATGCAATACGGATTGAAGCTGATTTCCAGCTTCAAACAATTCCACCTGTCCACCCGGTCCATCTGGCTCTGAATCACCAAAGCCTCACATGCGACATCCGCTCCGTGCTTGGAGAAACGTGATCCGCTCATTCTGGCCTCTACCTTCTGTCCAGGGCAAATGTAATCCTCAATGTTCTCAACGAAGACGTCGCTGATCTGACAACCATGTCTTCTTGCAAGCTTTCTGTGAAGCTAAAAGACCACAACGGCCAACGTGGACGCCCGACCAATGCTGAGGCATATCCGAAACTTCAGTTGCTGCAACTGCTCCAGCCTCGGAGATGTGGATCAGCCCCAGCCAGCCGCTGCTGTGTAGCTCAACGAAAGCTCCCCACTCCACGAGTGAGGTGACCGTGCCCTCAGACGACCCGAATGAAACTGTAGCCAAACAAGCTTCTCAGCATCCCGCGGTCACCACTTCTCCCGGTTGGGGCATTGGCATGTTGAAGATCTCCTGGTGGGCATGCGGCATGTGACGCAAAGAATGCAAAACCTGGCAACAGCTGCGGATGCCTCCAGCGCCTTGACGTCAACATCGTCACCTTTGATGGCCTCGAGCCGGAGAAACACATGGCCCAACCACATGAATGAATGAATGAATGAATGAATGAATGAATGAATGAATGAATGAATGAATGAATGAATGAATGAATGAATGAATGAATGAATGAATGAATGATGAATGAATGAATGAATGAATGAATGAATGAATGAATGAATGAATGAATGAATGAATGAATGAATGAATGAATGAATGAATGAATGAATGAATGAGATTAGTGAATCAATGCATAACACAATGAATGAAGAATGAGTGAATGAATGAATGAATGAATGAATGAATGAATGAATGAATGAATGAATGAATGAATGAATGAATGAATGAATGAATGAATGAGGGAAGGAATCAATGATGGAAGGAATTAATGAGATGAATCAATGAGAAGATCAATTAAATCAAATCAATTCAATCAATCAATTAATTATTCAAATCAACACAACCACCTGTCAATCAAGCGGCCAATCAATTCATGAAATGGTCAATCAAGCCAAATGGACAAACACATGTGAGCAAGCAAGCAAGCAAGCAAGCAAGCAAGCAAGCAAGCAAGCAGGCAGGCAGGCAGGCAGGCAAGCAAGCATGCCAGCAAGGAAGCAAGCAAGCAAGCAAGCAATCAAGCAAACAAGCATGCGAGCAAGCGAGCAAAGCCAGCAAGCAAGCAAGCAAGCAAGCAAGCAAGCAAGCATGCCAGCAAGCCAGCAAGCCAGCAAGCCAGCAAGCCAGCAAGCCAGCAAGCCAGCAAAGCAAGCAAGCAAGCAAGCAAGCAAGCAAGCAAGCAAGCAAGCAAGCAAGCAAGCAAGCAAGCAAGCAAGCAAGCAAGCAAGCAAGCAAGCAAGCAAGCAAGCAAGCAAGCATGCAAGCAAGCAAGCAAGCAAGCAAGCAAGCAAGCAAGCAAGCAAGCAAGCAAGCAAGCAAGCAAGCAAAGCAAGCCAGCAAGCAAAGCAAGCAAGCAAGCGAGCGAGCGAGCGAGCGAGCAAAGCAAGCAAGCAAGCAAGCAAGCAAGCAAGCAAGCAAGCAAGCAAGCAAGCGAGCGAGCGAGCGAGCGAGCGAGCAAGCCAGCAAGCCAGCAAGCAAAGCAAGCAAAGCAAGCAAGCAAGCAAGCAAGCAAGCAAGCAAGCAAGCAAGCAAGCATGCCAGCAAGCAAGCAAGCAAGCCAGCCAGCAAGCAGGCAAGCAAGCAAGCAAGCATGCCAGCAAGCCAGCAAGCCAGCAAGCCAGCAAAGCAAGCAAGCAAGACAAGGCAAAGCCAACTGCACTCTCGATTCTCCCTATTGGCGACTCAGGCCCACCTGAATAAAGCGATCTTCTTTGGTTAAATGACTCCTGCAGCAAGTCACACATTAGCAAAGCTATCTTGTTTTCATTCATGATCTGAGCATGGCACAAGCAAGAGTGACTAGTTGATCTGAACATGCAAATGAGCCTGCCATCTGGAAGCTGGCTTTGCTCAGCCTCCGCCTCCGCTTCTGCCTCCTCAGCCTCAAGTCCGTCGCTCTGTCCGCTGACTGGATTGCTTCACCCGCCTGCCGCAGCGCCAAGCGCTTCACGAGGTCCACCTTCGCCCCTTCGCTTGCCAGGCCCCTGCAGCAGCTGAGTCGTTGAAAGACGCCATGCCAATGGGCGTGGAGCGCCTTTCTTTGCAGAGCTCCTGCAACTCCTTGAGGCTGAATCTCAGCATCTCCCGCTGCGCCTGAAATGCCGAAGCAAACGCTGCATTCTGTTCACCCAAAGAGCCTTCGTATAGCCTACTTCTGGCTCAGGCTCGTCTGGCTCAGGCATCTCGTCTGATTCAGGCGTCTCCGACTCAGGCATTGCTGCCTGGCTATGCTACAAGCAAGAAAGTCTGGGCAGCCTATCAGGCCTGTAAGTTCCTGCGATGAACATGCGAACAAGCGCACAGGTGCTTTGAGAAGAATGCCGGAACAAACTACATGCCACAGCGAGATTTCGCCTCGCAAATCATGCCGAGTGAAATGAATGCCATACATCCATGCATCTTGAGCTGACTGTATCAAGCCATGTGTCGCTTTGCCTATTCTTCCGCAAAGATCGGGGATTGAGGCCAAGCAATCATCCAAATTTGCCTGGCCACCGCGTCCGCGCCTGCTTCAGCCCAGCCATGAACTGGCCCAAGAATCACAATTGACAAACAAAGCATTCCCATCCACAAAGCGGCATAGCTAAACTCAGCAACAGCGATGCATCAATATCAAAGGCAACCACCATGCCATCAATGGCTGGCAACGGCAACGCTGGGCGCATCTTCAATGACAGCGCCGCAGCAGCAGAAGGATGCGGATGAGGATGAGGAAAAGGAAGAGGAGTAGGAGGAGAAGGAAAATCATTGCGAAGCACCGTGCTGGTTTGTTACATGCGTTCTGCACGCGCACCTGTCTTGCAGCGTCTGAAAACCGGTCGGGGGGACAGAGAGGAACGGGAAGAGAGGAAAAGGCATGAAGAAGAATAGCCAGCAAATGGCAGCACAAGCTCCAAAAGTCCGCAAACCCAGAGAGGATGATGCGGCGATCTCAGCATCACTGCCATGCAGTACCGTTACAGGCTATTACCTGCAATATGTCTGATCTTGCTTGCAGGACTCGTGTTAAATATATGTTTCCCAATACACGTAGTATGTTATCAATGTGTCCCGAAGCTTGGACATGAATCATGGCAATGTTCACTCCTATCTCTCAATATTTTGGCTCGACAGCTCCCGAAGTGCATAAACATGTCCACGCGTGTCATCCGCGTGTGCAACGGAAGCGAAGCAAGCGCTTTTTAGAACTAACTTGCAGCATTTGTTGTAAACTTCGTAGGAGAGCATAAACTTGCGAAACATACTCGCTAGGAGGCGCAGGAATGTGTGTGTGTTTGTGTTTGCGTAGTTGTGTGCTTGTGTTTGTTTGTGCTTGCTTGTGTGTGTGTGTGTGTGTGTGTGTGTGTGTGTGTGTGTGTGTGTGTGTGTGTGTGTGTGTGTGTGTGTGTGTGTGTGTGTGTGTGTGTGTGTGTGTGTGTGTGTGTGTGTGTGTGTGTGTGTGTGTGTGTGTGTGTGTGTGTGTGTGTGTGTGTGTGTGTGTGTGTGTGTGTGTGTGTGTGTGTGTGTGTGTGTGTGTGTGTGTGTGTGTGTGTGTGTGTGTGTGTGTGTGTGTGTGTGTGTGTGTGTGTGTGTGTGTGTGTGTGTGTGTGTGTGTGTGTGTGTGTGTGTGTGTGTGTGTGTGTGTGTGTGTGTGTGTGTGTGTGTGTGTGTGTGTGTGTGTGTGTGTGTGTGTGTGTGTGTGTGTGTGTGTGTGCGTTTGTGATTGTGCGTTTGGGTGCGCGTGTGTGCTTGTCCGTGATTGTGCGTGTGCTTGGGTGTGTGTGTGTGGATGTGGGTGTGGGTGTGGGTGTGAGTGTGGGTGTGGGTGACACGGTGTGGGTGTCGGTGTGGGTGTGGGTGTGGGTGTGTGTGTGTGTTGTGTGTGTGTATTTGCGTGTGTCTGTGTTTGTGTGTGTGTCTGTGCGTGCGTGCGTGCGTGCGTGCGTGCGTGCGTGCGTGCGTGCGTGCGTGGGTGGGTGGGTGGGCGCGTGCGTGCGTGCGTGCGTGCGTGCGTGGGTGGGTGGGTGGGTGGGTGGGTGGGTGGGTGGGTGTGTGGGTGGGTGCGTGTGTGTCTGTTTGTGTGTGTGTGTGTGTCTGTGTGCGTCTGAGTGTGTGTGTGTGTATTTGTATATGTTTGTGTGAGGTGTGTGTGTGTGTGCTATTGTGCGTTTGTGTTTGGCCTGTCGTCTGTGCTCTGCGTGTCTGCGTGTCTGTGTTTCTGCATCGGTGTCTTCTCTGTGTGTGTCTTTCGTTGTGTCTCTGTGTGTGTGTGTCTCTATGTCTTTGTGGGTGTGAGTGTGCGTACGCGTGCGCGCGTGTGTGTATGTCCTTGCAGTATGGGGTGCAGTGGGTGGTACGTAAGTTTGCCAGTCATTCAATTTGCGATGTGGGTGGCGGTGTTTCAACACCCATGACACGGTAGCGAGAGGCCAGAGCAACCAGTGGCAACGCTCCATGGAACTGGGTCCACAGCTTTTGTCAGGCTTGGGCTTTTGCATCATGTTCAAGGAAATATTCACACTGGTCTCGTTGGTGCCAGTACCATTGTCGCAATGTCGTCGCTGAAGTGGTGTGACGGTGGTATGATTGTTTGGCGGCCATGCGTCTCGCAAGCACCCATAAAGCAAGATACCCAAACTGTACAAGTCTGAGAATTGTTGAGGCCTAAAACGATGCAAATCCGCCGACGCCAGTCGAGCGTGTAGATGGCAATCCGCAACTTGCTCTTCCTTTGGATTTGTCTTTAAAGCCGAAGGCTTTTGGGGAGACCATTGGGCAAAATTTGACGGGTGTCCAAAACCCTGTAGTTTTCCAGTGTTTAAGGCCTTTGAATGCTTCAAACGCGCTTTTTGTCTAGGTCTCCACGAGAGGGGGGGGATCTGCATTCTCAGCATTATCAGGGCTGTCTTGGCGGCATCACTTTTGTGGTTGTTTTTTGAGATACCGATGGTGTTCTGCTGTTTTGAGCGATGTTGGGTTTGGCTTCTTTGGGGTCTTGGCAGGCGCAGGGGATCCATTTTTAGCGGCTAATTTTGGAAAACATCAAGAAACACTGGCTTTTTGCATGCTGCATCCCTGGCATTGCCTGCATTATCAGCATTACGCGCACCCACATGAGCTTGCTTGCTACAAGCATGTTGCCGGCTTGGCTTGCAGGCGGTCCTGGTCCAGGCGTTTCACCAAGTCCGCCTTGTTGCCAGTCACCTTTAGCTTCCTCAGTTTGTGGCCAATGCCCTCCGCTCACTCGCGGCTGTCTCGGTACTTGAAAAAGACAAACAGAGCTTCACCGTTTCAGGGCGTCTCTCAAAGCGCCTCTGCCTGCAGAGCTTCTTCAGCTCCTTCACGTTCAGTAAGGCAAGCTCAGCCTGGAGCCCCACAGTCACCTTCTTGACTCCCTTGCGCATGGATTGACTTTTAGAAGCTGAATTCGGAAGTCGAGTTTGACCAATTCCTCAGACCTGAAGAATGATCACTCAGCCTTACAGGCTCTGGTCGGCAGCACCGATATTGCAGTTCCACGTGGCAGGTCTCGGGAATTGGAAAGAAGAACAACCTTGGGACCTGTAGTGGATAGGCAGTGCCTAGCCCAAGCCTTGCTCCAGCCAATTCTAGGGAAAAGTTGTCCAGGAAACAAAGCACAAATTTGTGGATTGGAACAAGAAAATGACAGGGCCAAGACTCGAACGTTCGCAATGCAACAAAGCTAAAAAAAGACCCGCAGCGGCCCAAGGCGAATTGTTCCACTTTTCAGGTCCATAGCATCTGCCTCGATCGAACACACCGGACATCTCCGGCCTTGCTGTAGACGTCCGGCGCCTGGGATAAACCCGCAAAGCCATGCGTGAAATGGCGGGCCCAGCCGTCCTCGTTCGCGCGAGCCAAGCGGGCCGGCCTGAGTCACGTGACATATGCCAAGCGTGACGTGTGCCAAGCCGGGAGTCCGACAGAAGGACCAGACTCTGTGCACACACAGCACCCAAGGTGGCCGCACCTCGGGTTCCGTGCAACACTTTGCGAGCAAAAAGAGAAGGAAGGGCGCGATCCTGCCTGTTGTCAACCAGGAGCGCCCACTTGTGAAGGGTCGCCGTGCACGGCCTTCTTTTTCCGCAATGCAAGCAAGTTCCTTCCCCTCTGTGCGCTGCATGTTGCATGTGATTTCATTTGAGGAGCGCACTCCACCATGAAACCTGCTCACAAGCAGTGCAGCAAAGTAGCCAACGGTGCCACACGCTCTGCTTTGCTCGGCCATGCAACTCCTGGCCTTCCGGGTCGACGGCCCGTCAGCCAACCTGCTGAGCCACATGCAACTCTTGGAATGCTGGAAGGGCCCAAAAAACCGGTCAACCCAAAACAGCTGGGGTGTGGCTCGCAAAACGAATCTGAATCCAGTTGGTCCCCCGTGCTGCGAAAAACCGAACCAAAGCCCATGCGCCAGGGTCATTGACGGATCTGGCCTTCGCGCATTAACAGGCGCATGTGTTGCAAGAAGGCCGGAACTCAACATCCGGCGGCAAACCAGGTGGTTTCGCACGCGTCTTGCATTCTGGTGGCTACGGAAATGGCACTGATCCTTCTGGATTGTGTCTTTCCAAACTTGTGCTTGGCGCCTGTTTCACATCCTCCTATGTCTCTGCAGGAAGTGGCATTCAGAAGTGGGCTGCAGAAAGGAGAAAGCTTGGATGTGAACGACCTGCTTGCTTGAGCTTACTCTCTGCTGTGTAAGACATAGTTTGAATGCAAAGCATCAAAATGAAGCTTCAAAGCTTTGAGCCAGCAGTGGAAACAGAATCACAATATCTGCATCCTGCAGGACTCCTGCACAATCTTGAATTGAGAGGACAAGTTCCCACACACACACACACACACTTCGCTCTGACGTGCCGTTGACAGTTTTGCTGGTACCCAGTCATTTTTGCCAGTGTTATGGGCGGTGGGGATTCCTGGGGATCGGTACCACTATGACTGATGAACACAGACTCCCCGGACGCGATCCCAACGCAGCAAACATCGGGTTGACAACAAGATTGGCGAGGTCTCTCTCACACCACATCAAAGCCAGCAGCTCGAATGCTCTTGAAATATGTAGCTCGCACGCGTCAGCATGGCATCTGCCACATCTTTGGAAAAACAGCGAATCCGTGAAACTTGCAACTTGAGCGCTCGGGGTGCCTGTATATCTGAGATAGTTAGAAAGTCGCGATTCCAACGTCTTGCTTCTTGGCAGGCCCAGCACAGCCGTGGCACTTGTGATGCTCACGTGATGCACCCCTCACAAGAACTCATGGTTGCATCATGAAAATCCTTTGAAATTTATTGACAATCATAGAACACAACTTCACGAGGTCGCCAATGCATACTGATGCAATTGCGCAACTAAGTTCGGTGGTTCCTCAAGCATTTAGGTTCCATGATGAAATCTAGTTGTTCCGGATATTACAAGAATCATCCAAGAACACGTGCGTATCAACTGCCATGCTTTTGCGGTGAGGTACGGCAAGCCCCAACAAAGAAGACTCGCATTGACTTTTTGCTCAATCCATGACATTGACCGCATCTTTGGCATGCCGATGGGCAGCTGTACGCCTGACATGCTCACAGAAGCACATCGCTCAGGCAGCAGCTGCGGCATCATTCCGCCAAGCAGCTCGCAGCGCCGTTTGAAGATTTGGGATAGGCCACCTGGCACTAAACCAGTCGAGTCGCGTCGAGTCGCGGACTCTGAAAATGCAGCGCCTGCCATGTGCCGGGACCGCCAGCGGCACCGGGAGGGATCGCAGCCTGAGAGACAGGCCGCTCAGCCGCGCCGAGCGAGAACCACGGAACAGCGCCTGGCTGCACGGCCATGGCCCAGGCTCTCCTGCGGTCCGAGGACGTGCGACGGATCGGAAATGCAAAGGTCAGGCCCGTCCTGCGCCCAGCTTCTTCAGTTCCATGGCCAGCCTGCCGCCCGGCACGGGCAGAATTTGGCTGGAGTCCGAGTCCTGCCTGTGCTGGGCGTCCTGGTGCTGTTCGTGGATCTCCTTCTGATGGACCAAAAACTCCTCCTGCAACTTGCCTGGGACGGTCTGCACGCACTCGACTCGTTTCGCACACACTCACGCCGTCACGCCGAGCCACGCTGCTGAAACTCCAGGATCAGGGAGGTGGCCTCAGCTCGGCATGGCAAAATGCGCGCTTTGTTTAGCAATCGCACCAGTACGCTCGCAGCCCGCAGCTCGATTTCCACGAGAAAAACCGCCCAAATCGCAGGCCTGCTGCTCCAACTGCGCTCGCCGTGCTTGGGAGTGCTGCTGCAGCTGCATGAGCTGCTCGTTGTGCCGCTTGCTCAGCGAGTACTCCTGCGCCTTCACCCGGCAGTCCAGCGCCAGCTTGAAGCGCATCTGCTGCCTGGCCGCTCTCTGAGCCTCTCCCAAATCAAACCCGCCATCAATTTTCGATTTGCGAGTAGTGCCATGTCAACTGACTCTCGAAGTTGCATGCCAAGGCGCTGCATTTGCAAGGCCTGCAGCTGCTCACGCTGGTCCTGTAGCTGTTGTTGCAGCTCTTCCTCACCTTCGCCACGAATTTCCGCCGGGCACAGGTATCCGAGGGAACGATCCGTTAGGGCAACTTTAGACACCCTGCTCACATCAGCATTCATGACAGTCTCTCCTTGCTTTCCCAAAAGAATCAGGATCGACAACCAGGGCTCCCGTTTTCCCTCGGATCGCGCTGAGTGCACTTGTGCACTTCCAAGCGCTTCAGTTGACTCGGGCACATGTCTTTGTGTCCCTAAACCATGAACTGAACTGTCTTTTAAGACCTTTCCCGTTCTTTCAAAAGCTTGTTTTCAACCATGCTGCAATGCTCTTGAACACAAGTCAAACAAGTCAAACAAGTACAAAACGACTCTGGAAGACGTGATTCGCTTGCTTGGGCCGGGAGCTCGGGAGCTCGGCTCGGAGCCTTCGGCGAGCTTTTGGCGCACCGCCGCGGCCAGCGCCGCGCAGCGGTCCTGGATGAGCTGCGGCTCAGGCAGCTGCCTCCGGGCCCGATGGGCTCGAAACCGCTCCACACTCCCCAGACTAACATGCAAGCTCATGCAAGCTCATGCAAGCTCCCAAACGGACCCCTTTGGAAGACTTGGTTCCATTTACAGAGGCCTTCTGGGAGCTTCCATGTTAGTCTAAAAAGAAAATGGAAGAGCAAAGTGTTGCTCGAATCTGGACTTGTCAAACTTGTGATTTGTTTGGTTGTGATTTGTTTGGTTTGCAAAGCACGAGACAACAAAGTGGCCCTGCCACGAAAATCGAAGCAAGACCAAGCCATTGTATCACTGCATGGTCATTGCATTTGGTGCTTGCCTCACACAAAGAGTGCAGCGAAGCAACAACCGACATGCTAAACTGCTACAGGTGTCACATGGACATGCGCCCATGTGCAGATCACGCCACCCTGCAGTATACCCAAAGCGCGCAACCGCAGCTGCCAAAGGATCCATGTGGCTCAGGATGGCTTATGGCGTTAAAAAAGGGCTTGATCTTAACGTCTTGAGGTGCTGAGCACATTTCTCTTTGCCAGAGCACCTTTTGAATTTGCTGCATCGTGGATTCCGATCACTCCGCTTTCTGAGGCTACACGCCGGCAATGCACACATGAGATGTGTGCATAATGCTGCGGTCCAGAAACCCCCTTTCGCGCGTGCGTTCTTTGTGCATCCTGTGTATGACACAGTGGAAACTAGTCAGCATGCCATTGGCGCAAAACCATTCCTGACACGTGCCTTCTCAAGACTCGGAATTGATCTAGAGGGATCCAACTTCAGGTCAAAACCTCACTGCAGACTGGAATCGTGTATATGTAAATATATTATATATATATATATGAATTATATGTATATATATATTGTGAAAGCACCACCTTCGCTTGTGCCAGTGTATCTATGAGGACCTACCGTGGCCGACAGGCTCAGGGGTGGGTGGGCGCGGATGAGCTTTGTGGTGGAAGCCAAACAGGAGCGTGGCAGCGGGGCGGAGGAGAAGGGTGAGGCACCCTGGGAACGAAGCCAGTTTTGATATTGGCAGCGGAGCCGCTGGTCGATAGGCCAGGGCGGTGACAACAACATGGAGGAGGGAGCTACAGGCTCAGGAGGTGGAACGGCGACATTCATGTCGTCGCTCGTGCCGAGTTTTGATCCGGCCAAGGACAACGTGGAGCTTTGGTCGCAGAAGGTGGAGCTACTGGTTGGAGTCTGGCCAAAGGAGAAGTTGAGCGAGTTGGTGATGAGGCTCATCCTCAACACGTCCGGGACGGCCTTCCAGAAGTTGCAGCTTCATCGAGATGAACTTCAATCCAACGATCTCAAGGCGGTCAGGAGGTTGATTGAGATCGTGGGCGGAACCTGGGGTCAGGTTCCTCTGGAGAAGCGCTTCGAGCTCGCCGAGAAGGTGCTGCACAAGATTCAGCAGAAGCCGGATGAGACGAACGACTCCTACCTGGCCAGAGCTGACATCGCGTGGACGGAGTTGCTACAAAAGAAGATGGATCTACCACAGCTACAAGCCTACATCACGCTGAGGAACAGTAACCTGGCGGGCGAGGACAAGAAACGGGTGCTGGTGGAGAGCGGCGCGGAGAAGGAAGTGACGCTCACGATGGAGAAGGTGACCGCCGCGGTTCGCATGCTGGGCACCAGCTTCTTCCAGGACTACACGGGGCAGAAGAAGAATCGAACAAAGGTCTACGACCAGGCCACTCTCATGGCAGAGGAGGAGATCGAGAACGATGACGAGGAGATCTATGTCACGGAGACGAATGAGGACGAGATGCTGGAGACCTTGGCCATGGAAGGTGACGAGGACGCTGTGCTCATCACGCAATTCGAAGAGGCCGTGACTGAGTCCATCCAGAATGACCAGGAGCTGGCGACGTACTACAGTGCCTACTAAGACGCAAGGAAACGTCTGAATGACCGAGCGAAATTCAGAGGTTTCTGGCCGACCAGAAAAGGGTCGGGAAAGAAGGGCAAGGGCATCGGCAAGGGCAAAGGCTTTGGAAAGAAGACACTTGCACAACGAATCAGTGAAACCAATTGTCGACTATGTGGACGAAAAGGACACTGGAAAGCCGAATGCCCCAACCGAGGAGCTGGAGCCACTACAACGGGAACAACACCGACGGCACCAGCCACCTATGCGGCAGTGTCCATCGAGGAGCAGATGCCTGAGGCTTTGCTGACGGTACCGGAGATGGCATTGACTGAGGACGGGTTGAAACAGACAATGCAGATAAGTAAGTGTCAGGAAGCCCTAGTCACAAGCACACTGATGAAGCATCCTAGGCCTGACCAAAGTGACTGGTCCCAGCGCAGGAAACTTCGTGAAATCCTGAGACCCGCCAATGATCTGAGCTTCAGGAAACTGTGCCATGAATCCCCATCAAAGGTTGAATACCCCGAGAGTGCAACCAGTATCATCCATGATGTGTGCTTTGCCTCAAATGGAACCCTAGGGGTACTGGATCTTGGAGCGTCGCAAACAGTGATGGGGAGTGCACAGGTTGCTGAGTTTTTGCAAGGGTTGCCCAACATCGTGCGCAGCCGAGTAAGACGAAGTCCATGTCAGATGACTTTCCGGTTCGGCAATCAGGAAACCCTGCGCAGTCAACATGCACTAACCATCCCATTGGATGCCCAGGGAACATGTGCAAGAATAGCCATTGTACCTGGCAGAACCCCATTCCTGATTTCAAACTCCCTGCTGTGTGCACTGGAAGCCGTAGTTGACACGAAGAAACGGATGCTGTACCTGGGAAGATATCATAAGCAGATACACATGAAGTTGTCGAATCGCAATCTCTTCCTAGTAGATTTCTGTGATTTCGTGTCAGCCGAGAAAGCCATCCCGAGTGGTCGACATACGACTGCCTGCGATCAGACAAGTGCAATGAAGGCCTGCACTGTACTGATGACATGTGATCCCCAGACCGAGACAAAGGTCCTGAGCCGCGAACAAGTGCAGTCAAGACCATTGGACCGGACGGACAGACCCAGGATCCCAGCCGTGCAAGAACATGTACAGGATTCCGCAGAGTGTGCACTGCAATTGGGGACCCTTTTTAATAAGCCCATCATGTCTGGAAGTGCAAACATGAGTGAACCATTGCAGCCATCGGCCACAAATCCCTGTGAGTGCAATCCAAGTGTGCTTCGTCAGAGTTGCAGCCATGAACACACTCTCGCACCGTGTCAAGATGATGCAGAAACGCATGGAAGACAACTCAAAGACACCCATCGCGGACATGGAGGAACTGGAAACATGTGTGATCAGTTTCGGGGACACCAAGAAGGGCATGATCTTTCCCAAGGCATTCCAAGACATGGTGTGGACAACCTTTGTGGTCTCCCGCTTCCAGAACTCCGAAAAGAGAGAACATCAGAAATTTCTTCGCTATGTTCAACTGCGTATGGAAATGGACGAGAAGAAGGAGGTGATCGACAAGTCAGTGCAATTCCTGCGCACGAAAGGGTATCCGAAAGCCAAGGCCAAAAGCATGTCTCAACACTCGACCATGCATTCGCACGAAGAACCAGTACTACCGGAGGAGGAACCGGACGAATGGGAGGCCCTGGTCGAGCAGGAGACGGGAGAACACACCAACAGAGAGGAAATGAACATGCTGCAGAGTCGAATGCTCTACATGGAGAATGCGTTGCAGGAAGTGATCGGACACCTACGCAACCTGACAGCCAACAGTGGCCATGTGACGGAACCGCAGTGAGGACTCTGCCGGAGGCCAGTGTCCAAAATGTGAGTGCATCAATGCCGAAACAAGAAATACCTGAATTTATCTCGGATACCCTGTGGGAAGAAATGGACCACTCCGTAACCAAACAGTGTCAAAAGCCAAGGGTGGATCCGCACATAATCCCAAAAGGGTTGATATCTAAATGGGTCAAGAGGTTCAAGCTGGAATTAGCAGACATCCAACAAGGCACTCAAGTAAGCAAAATAGGCTCCAGCAACAAGTGCTTGGTGATGGAAGTGTTTTGCTCCGAGCAAAGTCAATTGTGTCATCAGGTGCAACAGATCGGACACCAAGCCATCCGTGTGAGCCTATCGCAAGCTGACCTGGAGACCAAAGCCGGTCGGGAAGTGCTATTTGTGCAACTAATCAGTGCCCACCCCAGACATGTGTGGTATAGTCCCGAATGCAAAGAATACTGTCAATGGTCCCAGTTCAATGCATCCCGCGCCGCAAATGGTCTCGAGGAATTGTGCCAACGCCGAAGTGATAAGTGCTGGCAGATTGCCCTAGGGTTGGTTCTCTTGGAATACCAACAACAGTGCAGCAAGCATTTTCACTGGGAACAACCCGACGGATCAGCCATGTGGAAGTGTCCTGATGTGAACAGGGCGTGTGCAGAACTGTTTGCCAGTCGATTTGACATGTGTGTCGTGGGAAATCTTCAGGATCCGGTAACACTGAAGTTCCTTCGGAAACGGATGCGTGTCATGACCACTCAGTACCAGATGTGGAACATGCTAAATGACCGTTTCTGCCGAAACGAGCATCAGCATCAGCCAATTCAAGGGACAACCATCGCTGAAGGAAACCGGGTCAATGTGTCAACATTCACTGAACACGTAAGTTTGCCCGACAGATCGCCCGTGTCATGGCACAGGACAGTAGAGGTCCGTGTAAGTGGCCTATCCATGCGCTGAAAATTGGAAGAAATGAAGACCCTGAGCCACCGGCCCGTAAGCGATTGAGGATTTGGGGAAAACAAGCCAACCACAAGAGAACAGGTGATCAGCCAGACTCAAACAGTCAGAAGAGACTGAAAATTGAGGAACCCGCTGTCTCATCGGGGGAAACCTGGAATGAAGCGTTTGAGGTTGCGGACAAACAGGCACCTCGTGTTGGACGCTTGACCATACGTGATGGTCCCCTAGTTGAAATCGTACAACGGCAATGGCCCGATGTGACCGTCAAATTCGTGATAGTGTGCCGGGGAACTGATCGTCATCAGAAGCCTACAGAACCGACGCCAAGTGGAGAGGCACCACTTCGGAGAATGGTACTGGTACGTCGCAAATTTGGTCATGTGCATGCGGAAAATGAGTGGGAACCCTGGGAGAAACTTACCTATAAGCAGATGCATAGGAAAACTTTGCCGGCCAAAATGTGCATCATCGCCTTTGGGCGTGCGAAGAACGTGCCTGAAGTGGTGCCTGTCCTCAAGCCCAGATCGTGCAGAGAATCCGAGCAGAATGAATTCATGCATCGTGCAAAGGCTGAGCCAGATGCAAGCCGTCCGACGAGCACAGGGATGCAGCCAGCATCCATCGTGAATCAGGGAGCACCCATGGATCCTAATGCACGTGAAATAATAGATTTGACCAATGACCAACATGGACCCCTGTTCCAGAAACTAGATGCCGACAAGCGGCAATTGCTCATGAAAATCCATAAGAATTTGGGTCATCCTGGGTCACAACAATTGCAGACCATACTGCGACAGCAAGGGTGGTCATCCGATGTGATCTCAGCCATACCCGACATGAAGTGCTCAGCGTGCCAGGAAACCCAAAGGCCACGGATTTCAAGACCTGCGACCTGCAAACCCGATCTAGATTTTGGGGACATAGTGTCCATGGACGGAATCAGATGGCAAACGAAAGAAGGGAAGTCGTTTCATTTCTATCATTTCATTGATTGGTCCACCAGCTATCAGACAGCCGTGTTTATGCCAGATCATTCCACTGACAGTGCCAAGAAAGCTCTTTTGCAAGGGTGGATTCAGTGGGCAGGGTCACCGTGCCAATTACGTGTAGATTCCGCGACCGAACTCAACTCCGAGAATTTCTCACAGTTCCTGCAAAGGTTCAACATCCAATCAGAAACCATTGCGACGGAAGCCCACTGGCAAAATGCTAAGGTAGAACGTCATGGGGCAATCCTCCAAAATATTCTTGACCGGATGCATCAAGAAGAACCAATTCTGAGTGGCGAAGACATGCAAATTGCCCTGGATCATGCCTGCAGTGCCAAAAATCAATGGTCCCGAGTTCGAGGGTATCCTCCAGAAATCCTTGTGTTTGGTAAATTGATCAGGCAGCCCGGGTCAGTGGTGTCAGACTGGAGCCTCCCAGCCCATGCAGCAACTGAAGAAGAGTCAGCCGAGGGAATCCAATTCCGTGCACAGCTGGCCCGACGTGAAAGTGCTCGCAGAGCATTTGTGAAAGTCGACAATGACCAAGCTCTTCGCAGAGCCATTGTACACCGAACCCGACCTCACCGAGGAGTGTACCAACCAGGAGAAAGTGTAATGATTTGGAGACCCAAAGGAGTCGGTGATGGGCATTGGCAAGGACCACTCAAGGTTGTGCTTCAGGAAGGGAATTCCGTGGTGTGGGTCACTGGAAATTGTCGACTGTACAGAATTGCACCGGAACATGTCCGAACAGTGTCAGCCATGGAATTGCATTGGCAACACCAGGAACAACAAGTGAACCCTGAGACCGCCAAAGCATCGAGGAATGGGGTTGTGCAATTCCGAGACCTGGGCCCGTCATTAGTCCCTCAGAGTGTGAACCGAGAGGATGCATCCAGCAGTTCGGCAAACCGGGAAATCAGCGGAAACCGTGATGAAACCACAACAATACCCAGTAGTAGTTCTGAGCAGGTTCCAAGGCCGAGTGCTGCCGAACAGCCTGATCATGAACCTCCTGTGTCCAGTCAGACATCAGATGGCTCCGAGTCCAAAGCCGATCAGCCACAGCCAACGGAGGAACCACTGGATATTGACGCAAGCCAAATTCCCGTGCCTGTTGATAACTTTGATGAACTCTTTGTTGAAACCGAAAGCATAAGTATTCCAGAGGGGTGCGCTTGGGAATGCAGTGTTTTTGTCACACAAAAAGACATTGAGCACTGGAAGCGAGAAACCCAACCTGAACAGATGTGCTTTGCAGCCACAGCCGCCAAGAGACAAAGGGCAGAGGTCAAAATGATTAACCTGAACGACGAGCAAAGGAAACAGTTTCAAAAGGCGAAGGACGCTGAAATTTCCTCCTGGCTTGACACTCAGACCGTGGCAAGAATTCTGCGCAACCGCATCCCGGCGGAAAATGTCATGAGATGCCGATGGATCCTGACATGGAAACCCGTGGGAGAAGGTCAGGGACAGCACTCTACTCCGGACAAAAAGGCCAAGGCCCGTTTGGTTGTCCTAGGATATGAAGACCCCCAAATAGCTGAAATACCTAGGGACAGTCCCACCATGGGTCGAGTATCTCGAATGCTGCTGTTGCAACTCATTTCAAGTCACGGATGGGAACTCCGGTCATTCGATGTGAAAACAGCCTTCTTGAGAGGTAACATGCAGGACCAGAGACTGTTGGGACTGGAACCGCCTGAGGAGATGCGTGCACGCATGAATCTCAAGCCAACCGAAATCTGCAAATTGCTCAAGGGAGCGTATGGCAGAGTGGATGCTCCGTATCTGCGGTACAAGGAAATTAGAGGTTTCCTGGAGTCACTGAACTTTAAGGTATCCCCCTTTGACAATTGTGTCTTTGGTTTGTTCAGTGAACAAGGATATGCCCATGGATACATCGGCCTGCATGTCGATGATGGACTGTGCGGTGGAGATCAAGTGTTTCAAAAGGCCCTTGAATGCTTAGAAGAGAAATATCCCTTTGGCAGCAAAAAGAAGGGGTCCTTCAAATTCACTGGAATTCAATTGGAACAGTTCCCTGATGGAAAAATCACCCTTAGACAAGGGGACTATGTCAAGGAAATTGAATCCATTCTCATCGACAGGAACCGACGTTAACAGAGTACTGCACCCATCAATGAATCCGAAAGGCAGCAGCTCCGGGCATTAGTAGGTAGCTTACAGTATGCCGCAGTCAACACTCGACCAGACATTGCAAGTAAACTCGGAGCTCTTCAAGGGAAAATCCGAAAGGGTCTAGTCAGTGATTTGATTGAAGCAAATAAGCTATTACGTGAAGCTAAGCAAACAGCCGAAGTGTGCCTGCAGATACAACCGATTGCCATCAGCGACCTGAGGTTTTTGACATTCTCCGATGCCTCGTTTGCCTCCGAAAAGACCAGTGACTCTCATCAAGGAATGATGATCATGGCAACTCATGAAGAGATTGAAAAGGGTCACCCAAGCATGGTCAATCCCATAATATGGCATGCTAAGAAGATTCAGAGAGTCACAACATCAACGTTGGCAGCCGAATCCATGGCCCTCAGCCAAGCACTTGACGTGCTTTCGTGGGTGCGACTGTACTGGTCATGGTTGCTAGACTCAAAGTGCAACTGGCGTTGTACAGATCAGACATTGTTACAATTGCCACCAGCCTTTGCCAGTGCAACATGCTCGGCGGAAGATATCCAGCCGGCACCGGTAGCCAATCAAGCCCTGACACCAGCAGTATCAGCCACGGACTGTAAATCACTGTATGACCTCGTAACCCGGACAGCTACTCCATCGTGTGGTGAGTTTAGGACCCTCCTTCAAGCTAAACTGATTCGGGAGCATTTAGCAACTGGGATTCGCTTAAGGTGGGTACACAGTGCAGCCCAACTCGCTGACGCTCTTACGAAACCGATGAATGGCACCATCCTCCGTGAATGCCTCAAGCAAGGCAGATACTCATTGCGAGATGAGACCGAAATCCTTAAAGCTCGATCATGTGCCAGAACGCGATTGCAGTGGCTGAAACATTCAGCACAAGTGTCATGATGTTGGGGTCTGACGCCTGGGGAGTGCAATCACCATGGGATGCACAAGCGAATTAGAATTTTCAGGGTGTGTGAAAGCACCACCTTCGCTTCTGCC
This sequence comes from Effrenium voratum, assembly GCA_963377175.1. Lineage (NCBI taxonomy): Eukaryota > Dinophyceae > Suessiales > Symbiodiniaceae > Effrenium > Effrenium voratum. The sequence goes on from CAUJNA010003305.1 coordinate 706,862, forward strand.
AGTGTATCTATGAGGACCTACCGTGGCCGACAGGCTCAGGGGTGGGTGGGCGCGGATGAGCTTTGTGGTGGAAGCCAAACAGGAGCGTGGCAGCGGGGCGGAGGAGAAGGGTGAGGCACCCTGGGAACGAAGCCAGTTTTGATAATATATATATATATATAATGTAAACGGAAAGGAAAAAAACAAAAACGCGCATGCATCGCTCTGTTTTGCCAGGCTTAACCTTGACTTTCAGCCTCGACGCGCTGCTGTGGGCAGAGCAGCTTCTCATTGGTTTCAAGCTCGTGAAGTCAAAAAATAAGGCGCTGATGCCTTCCAGTCAAGCCGCTCTGCGTGTTTTCACAGCGACATCAAGCACTCGAGTGGTGCAGGCGCCGCATGACCCTTACAATCAACATGCCCAGCAGGGGCCAATTCTTTGGCGTGTGCCTCCCTGGATAGTTTTGAGCATCTGTGGCTCCTCAACGAAACAATGCTCACATGCATTGCGGAATCTGATCCACTCCCTGCAACGACACTGGGTGAAACAGGTGAATTCACTTCCGCGGTCTGGTCGCGATTGGCACCTTTGTCACCTCTTTCTTCTTCTCCCGCCTCAATCTCTACAGGTCCCTCTGCAGTTTTCAGCGTGGATGAAAACGGTACACGAACAAATGGCCATGGGTCATAACCTATGGCTCCATTTTGCCACCTATTTTGATGTTCACCGGGGGTACTGGGCTTTGACCCACAACCAAATGCTCAAATGACTGATGCTGGCAACTTGCCAGGTTCCCTCAAGGCCCCGACAAAGCTTTGAGCCGCTTGTTCGCGTTCTCCTAGTCCGCACAAACACTGCCGGCACTGGCGCCTTCTTCTCCGTCTGCACGCTGAGGGCGGTGCGAAGAATTGGGAGAATGTGATCTTCAACTCTTGGCCGTCCGAACCTGAGCGCAAAGCCTTACATCACCTGAGGTTTTGCTCTGGGAGACTCAGGTCGGTTTCCCTTTCAAAACAGGGGGATTCATGTTCAGACGTATGTCGATCCGCATCGGCGTTGGGCTCCTCGCCTTTTTGCTGTGTGCCGAAAATCTCTGTGATCTCGTCGTCCAGGTTGCTTCTGCCTGAGGCGCACTTGAATCAAAAGCTTGCAAAATGCCCAACCAAAGCTCTGGAAGCTGCTAGACCCTTCAAAGCTCGCGACCGTGCCGGACGTAGATGATCTGCAGTGTCTGCTCGACGCTGATTTTGTGGTGGAAGTCCTGGGCAAGGAACAGAAATTCTAGGTTTCTGTGGAAAAGTGATCTGGCTACTAGCCTCACTTTACCTGCGTGCACTAAAGGAAGGCAAAGGTCTATGCGTTGGCTGACATGTTTCTTTGTCTGAGGGATATGACTGGCATGTCAATTTGACGTGAATAGTTGTTCAAGTTTTGTTAGATAGCTTGCTTGTTTGTTGGTACATTCCACTGAGTATTCCAGTGAGTGCTCCGGTTTCACCTAGGCAAAAAACGCTGATTGAAACTCTGATCCTTGTCGTACATCAAGAACTGCACCAAGTTGAAGAGATTGCGGGGCCTCCGAGTAAGCCGAAAGTCATTCAGTCTGACGTCAGTCTCCCATGCAAGCGCAAACGAAGGTCTTCTAGCCCTTGCAAATCAATTGCATGCCGAGGCAAAGACTCAAAACCAGTCTGGTCAGAAATGCACCTGAGTCGTGGTGTTCGAAGCGGGGTGGCGCACATCCAGGAAAACCAGGTACAACAACAGTCAGGTGGCTGTATACGAGGGCTGGACCGCTGATACATCGTCAGGAACTCATCCCATCCTCGGGAATTTGAATCGGAGAAGCTGCCATATTGAACAACGCGAAGTGGAAGACGTATTCCAGTACTGTCCTACCATGCCGTCAAGGTCGTCGTCGACCTGTGGGCTGACGTCGCTGACCCCTCCGTGAACTGCCACGTGGCAGTAGCGCCTCCCATATCCACAGCTCGATCTGATCTTTCGGGGTCTTGGCGCCTCAGTCACGCTCAGCTCTCAGCTCTCAGCTCTCAATCCGCGCATTGCGAGCTCGCGAGAGCCTCCAGCTCCAAGAAACCGTTCAAGTGCCAGGCTAAGCTTCGTCAAGGCTTCTGACAGCTCCTTGCGGGTGAGCAGTCAAGCCATCTTCAAACAGTGCCTGTCGCAGTGAATTGTCTCACCTCCGGAATGATACACTTAAAATCAGATGTGCTTGCCTGCCAGCAAATCTTGTCATCCTTCTTGGTGTCCAGCCTCAGGCCAACAGCCCTCTTCGGATATGAGATGTCTGGGATGCTGTGTCTCAGGCCATTTAAAGACCCTCTTCAAATTCTCCAGCTCCACTGGCTGCACGTTTTCCTGCGGCTTGTGCTACTCCCTGCTCCCTCTCTCTCTCTCTCTATCTATCTATCTATCTATCTATCTATCTATCTATCTAGCTATCATCCTGTCTATGGATCTATCTCTCTCCGGAGTCTGAGCATCTGCCCAGCCTTCACCGCCAGGTACTCCGAGTTTTCCAGTGTGGCACCCCTGGCCGGCCGCGCGCTCGGCGAGAAGGCTGTCTCGTTGTCTGGTTCTCTGGGCGGCTTCGCCTGTGGTTGTTCTGCAAGGGCACGCCCCGCCGGAAGCCGGCCCTCGGTGAAATTCATTCATGCCACTGGAATGCCACTAGAGTCAGACGGGCTATTCGAGGCCGCAGCAGCTGCTTCATCTCCTCCGGGAGGCCCGACATCGCGCCGATCGCGCCTTGCCAACTCAGCGCACTCACTTCTCTCCCACTCCACTCCCTCCGTTGGGTCTCTCTTCCTTTGGGCTTCCGAAGGCGAGACACGGCTCTTGGTCAAATGCCCCCACCCTTGCCTCGGCTCGGCTTCGCGCTGCGCTCAAGCTTGGGCCTTAAGCCTCCGAGTCCGGAGACAAGCTGCTCCTTTTCTTAGATTCTTGCTTTTTCTTTTGGCGGGGAACGTGGTGTGATGTCTGATGTACCAGAATTGAACTGGGCATGTCTTTGTGTATGCGGTATTCTCATCTGACAAGCAAGTTTCAAGTTTATCATCTTCAAGGGGAACCAGCTGCGCGCCTTTTTCTTCCTGTGCCCATCAGCCGAGGCCAAAGCGCCCGAGCCCAAAGTTTTCTCGGGGGTGTAATACCGCCCAAGAAAGAAATGGCTTGGGCGATGCCCTCCCTTGGCCCCCGGTCACAGAAAAACCGACATGCCCTCACGCCAGCGGCTTCTTGCGATTGAATTTGGGCTCCTGCAGCGGTGTTGGATTGGGCAATAAGCACTTCCTCTCTGGCACAAAGAAGTGCATACCGCCTGCCTTGAAGCCATATTTCAGAAAGCCATAGAGGTCACAGTAATTAATGCGAACCTGGCAAGCTTCCTACTTGCAGCTCCTGGCATGCTGTGCAATGCAGCAGAGTCGCAGAGTTGGCCAGTGATCTGACCTTCCTGAAGGAGGCAGTGCGCCAACTAGCTCTCCAGCACAACTGAGGCCCTGGCTTCTCACAAAGCATGACCTGCAGCTGCCATTCCCAGTGCCACGTCACGTTCAACTCCACTCAAGTACGTCATCCCCCGTCGTACGGGGGAAAGCTCAGTCAATGCAAAAATGCAGCCAGGGGACCGCTTGCTCCTGCGCATCCAGCTCCTCAATGCCTTTTACCTAGCATGCTCAACTTGCGGTGTCAAATGCCAAGACGTCTGAAACGCAACGCCCGGACTCAGCGCCCTTTGGGCGTTGTGAAGTTCCGGCACCAGAAAGCTTCAACAAAGCAGTGCGATCGTCAGGCCTTCTCGCCAGGCTTGAGAACTCGTCGCAGCAAGCCGTCACCCTGTTGATATCGCAGGTGGGCATGACACGTCTGCTGTGATCTGTGCCTGCTTGTCAGTGAGATGTGCTCCCAGCTCATTCAAGACCTGGCCAAAGCGGAATCTGCCAAGCAAAGGTTGCTCCATGCATTGTTGGGAAAGACCCACTCGGACTGAGGTCCTGGCGGTCATGCTGGTCTTAGTGGCCAGAACGCACACGCCCTTCTGAGCAACGATCTCAAACCTGGGCAGCTTTGGTCATACTGCTTTGGCTCTTGGGGAGGGAACCCCTTTGCACCAAAAATTGTGCAATCATGGCGAAACATGTGTTTATTTTTTTCTCAAATAGATGGATCACTCAGACGACCATGTGCACCCTTGATATTAATATACCGGGACGTCCATTCTGGTCAGCTCCATTGCTGACATGAAAATGGAATGCCGTCCATGGCGGAGGCAGGGAACACCCCGAGCGGCCGGCTCTCGCAGCAAACGCAGCAGGCATCTCGCGACCACCGTCTGGCAGAGACCGGGGAGAGCTTGAGTGCGCTCGCGCGAACGTCCCCACGCAAAGACTGAAGACAGCAACTTCGGCTTGGATGGTTTATGATTTGGCCATGGGTCAAAAGCCCGTACCCCCAATGAACATCCCAATCCCCACTAAAATAGACTAAAATGGGTTGTGCACCTACCCCAAAATGGTACCATTGGTGTTGACCCACAGACATTGTTGTAAGGACATCTTGGCCTCGTCCGAGGACTCGAGGTCTCGGAGGTCGGACATCTTCATCTGGTCAAGCCCGAATTGTCAACGTGGCGTCCATTTCTGAATTGGATATCGTCGTCGTCCCGCTTGCCGGCTTTTGGCTTTGACAACTTCGCCAGTCTTGGCGTTTGGGTACTCTCCAGCCGTCAATCGCCAGCTTTCGGGCTTGGCTCCAGTCGCTTTCCTGCCTTCTTCTCCTCAGGCGGCGGCTCCTCCAAACGCAAAACGGGGCCGCGGGACTTGCGACGCGTTGGCCAAAAGGACGAGGGTAAAAAAAGTTTTGGTGGGAAAAATTGGGTCTTCTTTTCTGGTGGGGGAACTCGGCTTCCACAACACACAAAAGGTATCAAGAAGATTGTGTGTGTTTTTTTGTTTCTCCGCTTGGGCGGGCCATCTTTTCGTCCCTCCCCAAACGAAAGACAGTCAACCGCCGCGCCTCCGCCTTTCTTTTTCTGGTCACCCGCTCTGGAACGATGACCAAATTATCCGGTCTGAACCTTGGCAACACCATTGGGGACCCAAGACCTTGGCTGAAAACTCACCAAGGGCCACCAGAAACGGCGGGTGGCTCCGCGTTGGAAGTTCGGGACTGTCTCCAAGCTCGAGGGCTCCGAGGGCCTTGAGGCCTTGAGGCTCCCGCGACTTCCGCTCTTTGGGCTCCGTGTCGTTCATGTCTACGATCCAGCGGTCCCCGTGCCTGCGACGTCAGCGCTGTTCGCAGTTTGAGAGAAGCCGGTGGCCCATTCGCGAGGCTGGCGCCAGCTCAACACCTCCCCCGTCTTCCCGTTGAGCCTCAGCTGGGAGAGAGGGAGAGCGAGGCAGGGCCTCCCACCAGCACAACATGGCTATGAAATTTAGTCAGGGACCCTTTGGTGGACATCATTTAGCTGGGGGGTTACGTCCTTCTGTCCACCAATCACTTCTCAGAAACTTCCCCATTTTTTTGTTCATGGCCACATCTCAGAGACGTACCTTGCGACTCTCTCGCATTCCGAAGCCCCGAAGCCCCGAAGCCCCGGCTTGGAGCCGGCGGAGCTGGTGAGGCCCACCACCACCACCTGAGACCCGGGCCTCGGGGCATCCGAAACAAATCAAACCAAACCACATGAGCACAAGCCGCGTTCTTTGCAAGCTGCTTTGCAGGTTGCATTGAGCCGCGTCCTTTTTGGCAACTTCATTGCCTTGAGCCTTCGTGTTGGCAACTCTGTGCTAGCTAATCGCTCCACGCTCCCCCGGACATCGGATCGATCCGTGGAGCATGTGCACCTTTGTCCCGGGCAAAAGCTCCGTGGCCCGCAGGTTGGTTGGCTTCAGGGACAGCTGTGCGCCCACGCCTCCGTGCAACGCGGAACCACTCTCACGGCGACGTGTGAAGCGGTCTGATGGGTCCTCCAGTAGAGAGGTTAGAATAGGGTACCAACTTTTTTCCGCTGTCTATTTTAGTAGGGGAACCCTCCCCCAAAAAAAGGGGGCAAAAGGGCACTACTGGAGGACCTAGGTTTGATGAGTCAGTTTGGAGAGCTGGCCTGTCTTGATGCTTTTGCCAGAGCGGATCGAAGAGTTGACTTGCAAGATTCTGAACTTGTCGAACAGAGCCCTGAACCGAGAAAGGAATCCCCAATCAAGGCATTGATTGGAATGCTGAAGTTGAAAGCATAGTTGCGTCTTCGGAAAAGTGATCAATTTCTACCGTTCATCTCACCTATGTGTGTGTGTGTGTGTGGGTGTGTACAAATACAACATGTATAGCCACGTCAACATGCATCTATGCACATACATAGTATATTGAGACCATAAAACCGCGAAACGCTACACCCCCTGGCTACAAGACGTAGCAGGCGCAGCAAACACAACGTGTCTGACATGTCTTTCATGTCCAGAATCAGTTTGTTGACCTCTTGAAGCCCCAACAAAACAGGGCCAAGTACCGAACCAAGCTAGTTTGTGCCTTTCAATCCACTTGAGGCATGGAGTCTTGCTTCATTCCCTGATTGGGGCAAAAAAAGGCCGTGGGAGCCCGGCTGTTCACGACTAACAGCCGCTCAGGGTTGTCAGGGTTGACGCCCTTCGAGACGCAGTACCTATCCGGGGCTGAATCTGAATCGCCCACTCTAGAGAAGTCAAGCTCTAGCCAGCGAATGCTGCTTCGACGTGCTTTGACGATGCTCTGGTCTCGCTTCATGCGCGGCTTCAGCGGTTCCCGGGCGCACTGCTCGTTGAGCTCGGGTTTGGACGACAAGCCACAAATCCTGGCATTGACTCCAAGCGACATCAACTCGTTGGCCAAGCAGCCGCTTTCTGCTTTTACTTTACCGGGCTGCCCCGCTGGGCATGCTGGCCAGCAGGGAACTCTTCTACGGATTGCCCCTCTGCCATCACGCGCCGCGTTGCCCCTCGTTTTCGTGTTTGTTCCTGCGTTGCTCAGCTTTGGATCTTCACATGCAGCAAGCAAGAAAAACTGGAAATATCTGGGGTTCTTGACAGACTTGTAATTTGCGATACCTGTTGTGGAGTGGCTGGGCAAAGCCGATGTACATGCAAGAGTAGCCACGTGGAGCAGATTGTTCTGCATGGATGTTGGTGTCAGCTGATCCACACGGTGGGCGGCAGAACAAGGCGCGCACGAGGCTTGTGCATTGTTTGGTGGTTGACAAAATGGCGCACAAGAAGGCCAAAACAACTGCGTTGCCCCCTCCACTCTGGGTGAATTATCATAGTTCACCAGCCTGAAATAAGGTGGTTGGGGGGCCATTCCCCACATAAACCACCATTTGGGGTGAGGTCCTGTGAGGTCGCTATAATTCACCCAGTCCAATGTGAAAACGAGCCGTCGCAGGCACCCTGCGATGATCTTTTTGCACTCACAACAGCTCCACCACGTCCACAGCGGCTTCAGTGGTGCCGCTCGCGATCTGCCCGGGCCGCGTGGAAAGGGAAAACCGAGGTTCCGTTCCCCACTCTATTTTCTCTCAAACCATTCCCCGTGGTCGGTTTCCTTTTAGCTTTCTTTGAAATCACGGCCAAAATGCTAGGAGTCGTTTCTGCTTCCCGTAAAACGCAATGTTGCTTTACGTAGAAGCATCCCAAGGTGAAAGGCCTCTTGTCGGATTTCCCAAGACTACTCAAAAGCGGTAGATTTACTTTTGCTCGAACATGAGGAAGGAGTAGTGGCTGCCAATTTGATTTCCCTGAAATGCCGTCTGAAGCTGGCAATGCGGGACTGAGCACATACACGAGGACTTTTCAAAAGCAGATCCAACTTCAGCATGCAGTCTTGTGTATGCAAAACAATTCACCTCAACCCCTGGCTCCAATCGGATTCATATATTTTCATGCGCCACGTTCGGCATCCTTCCATCTCCCCATATGCCATCCAGCGCCGTAAATGTCCTTCAAGTTTTCCTGAACAACAAGTAGATGTGCTGAGAAGCCCCTGCCATTTTCGACATATCAGCTTGCAGCGCTTCCCCCCACAGCACCCCCCCAGCAGCCCAGCGGGCGCTCCGCGCCAGCGTCTGGATGTGCTGCGCCACCAGCGGCGCGAAGAGCTCGCGGAGGCCTTTGGCCTTCACGAAGCCCAGGCACCTCCGAGCCGACTCCGTGCCGACTCCGTCCCGACTCCGTGGGACTCCGTGGGACTCCGTTGGACTCATGGGGATCTGCTCACTCGGAATTGACGGGGAACCTGGGGGGACATTTGACCAAAAAAGGGAACAGCTATATCTCAAAACGAATGATGCGAGCAGAACATGTCATCATGCCAGGTTCCCAAGAAGCTCCCCGTTCGCATCAGTTTCAAACACCAGCTGTGGCTCACGTTCGAACGCATGCACTGGACTCACGGCGGGTTTACGTTTGTTAAGTTGGCTTAGGCTGGTCTTGGACTCAATTGCCTGCCGCAAGTTCGCAAACAAGGTGCTTCCCTTCGAGCTGCCCATTTGGCCGGGTGATCGTGGGGCCGGCACACAGCATCCAAGTCCTGGCCGACTTTGTACTCCAAGCATCCTGGCAAGAGATGGGCCACCCGGCAGTCGGCTTCCGGCCACTTGGAACAACCGCAAGACCGTCAGACCGTCAGACCGTGAATGGGGCCGGAGGCACCCAGCGCAGAGTCACCTCGACTCACTCGACTCGAGTCGGATGGAGAGGATACCACGAGCATCGGGTGCATCGCGTGCATCGCGTGCATCGGGTGCCGGGCCAAGGAGGATCTGCAACTTGACGCCAGGCCGGACAGGAATCCAAATGCCTCGCTTCTCCCCGACTTTTTTGTATGCCATACGGGTTCCCTTGACATGTAAGAACTCACTTGCTCTGCCAGAAGTGGTTGCTTCAGGGGCCAAGCAAACAAATTCATTGAGGCTCCAGTTTTGCACTTTCCAACACTCACTCAAGTGTGTGTATAAATTGACATGTATGTTGTGCTAGCTGCACATGGCTGGTGCAATCTTGTCTAAACCCTTTGAAACAGCAGCATTTGGGGTCCGAGTCGAACATGTGCCTCCGGTAACTCGCAAGCAAGAATGCTTGGGCTGGACCTGCCCTCCTTGTACCAGCATGATCCCATGGGTCTGTTTCATTCACGAGATTCACGGTTCGGCTGTCGATACACAACCATCCAAACGAAACAAGTGCTTGTCGCCGCCCAAACGTGTTCCCCACATGTCTCCCTTGAGCTAAGATCAGCCGAGTTTGGCCCTTCGGAATCTCAGCCTTCCAGCTCGATGTCGTCGCCCACGTCCAAGTCCCAGACGTAATCTTTCCATGTGGCCTTCGAATAAAAGCGCTCGTGAACGCACGTCACCGTTCTTAGTTAAAAAAAAAAAAAAAAAAAAAAAAAAAAAAACGTGCCTTGGAGTGGTGCGGGACCAGAACGCTGCCGGGCCTCGGATCTCGGATCTCGGCACTCGGGTCTGCAGTCGCGGATGTCTGAGATGTGACTGATATCTCCACAACACGGAGGTGAGACAAAGCATCCAAAAAGACCTGGCACCGTCCCTCCAACATCTCCTGGTGCCGGGCTGTGCCGCTTCCTTCGCCAGCGCCTGCTCCGCCCAGGCATCCCACCTAGCGGCGCGAAAGGAAACATGGCGACTCTGGCGCCAGTGGGGAGCTCCAGTCCGCATTCTCGGGCAAATGACTGGTACACGAGTCGGATTCAGGAGGCTTGGTTAGGGTTGTTTGCTGAATCTGGCTGAAATGGAGCATGATGTATCGTGCGCGTTAGCATCCAAGCTTCCCTGGGGCTTTGCTCTGGGGTTTTGTTAGACAGTTTGCCGATTTCGGGCAACCAACCAAGCAACCAACTAGCGGGCTGCCAGAGTGCAGGCCCGTGCCGGAGCCAGCCTACAAAAAGCAGACCTTCCCGGAACCCAGAAACCAATCACCTTTCAGGCTCCTTTGATGAATCCCCAAATCGGTCCGATGAAGAGCCCCAGTCCTAAGCCAAGGAGCCGGAAGCAATATGCTGAACAATCCAAACACCTCCCTGCCACAGTTTCCACAACCAAGCCCAAGTTTCCTCGATCCAATGCTGGAGTCGACCTCTACCTATCTGCTCCCGTGCGAGCGCGTATCTGCTTGCTTCATCGTGTTGTGACGTGCCGTCGCTTCCCTTGCAAAGTGTCACACATGGATATATTCCTTTCGTTCAACTCGTGCTTTGCTTGAGTCTAACCCCACAGAATCCTCCTCTTCTGCCTATTCAGGCAATGTCCCAAGGCTTCTGATTGAGGGGGTCTCATTGCGGCTGGCACGGTTCTGCAAATGAGCGGGCTTCCAGTCATTGTCATACCCAGCACGGAGAATCTGACGTATACGATTCTAAGAGGACACGGGGAAGTTCGGGTGCCCCTCTGACTGCAAGCCCGCCGCCCGCATTGTCTGAAAAGAAACGAGATATCCAAAGGAAGGCGCGCATTGGGCCACTTGCTATGTGGAAGTACCCCCATTCAGCCAGCCTTCGTCTGGCCGTACGAGAGTCCAGGAAGTCCGCCTGGGTGATTTTTGACCAAAACGGTCCACTCCCTGCCACCCGACACATCACTTGGGTTGCATTCTAAGCTCACAACCGGAAGCCTTTCAGCAGACCACTTTTCGAACATGTCAGCGGTCAGGATCCCCTCCAGCTTGCAAAGTTGCATGTCGGATCAGTTGCAGGCACCGCATGACAGTCGATTCAACCGTCAAACACGCACCAAATGTATCTCCGGATATTTCCGGCCTTTGCCGTTTTGCGTGGCGCCTGCAAAAGCGTGCAACAAACTGTGCAAATCTGCACCGCGATGACGGATTTTGGCCTCTGTAGGCTTCTCGAGAGGCGAAGCAGTGCCCTTGGGAGAAACCGTCGAAGGCGTGTCCTCAGACAGCGGAAGCGAACATATCGCAAGCGTAAGACAGGTAACGGATGACAGCCGGCTGACCACTGGAGATCTGAGCAACCGGGCCATGGTCTTTTCGGAAGCTTCCTTCACCTAGCAGATCTACATAGAGGGTGCTTCCCATGATGTGGTTTTTACGCTGCAACTCTTGACAAAACACTGTAAATACCATGTTTTTGTACATGTGCAGACGCTAGCGACTGGGCGAAATGCAAATGGTTGCCCTTGTGAGCCATGAGCCATCTGCATCTGAGCTTGCAAAAAACACAAAAAGCTCGAGAGTTCGTGAAAAAGACATATTCAGAGACTCTTCCCAAGTTGTGGTCTTCCACAGAGTTCCCAAATACTGCTTTTTCCTTCTTGTTCTCTCGTGTGTTGCTCTGCTTTTTTTGTTATTCTCGAGTCGTTTTGGTTGTGTTTATTTTATTGGTTTTGTTCGAGGTGTTTTAGTTTTCTGTGTAGTTTCAGACACTGAAGGACCAAACTCTCTGAATATTGGCTTCTTGGTGTCTTGGCTTTATCGAGTTGCTATTGGTGGTTGTTCTTCTTGCTTCTCTGTCCGAAGTCTCCACTGCGCACCCTACCTCTTAGTGGTCCCCTAGTATTCCTGCAGTGTTCTCTTGTAAATACTTCCCTGGCATTTCGTTGGTAATTCCTTGTGTGTTTGTTTTCTCTGGGTTTATGGTTTTTCCCCTCCTGTATCTCTGCCTGAAGTCTCCACTGCGCACCCTACCCCTTAGTATTGACCTTGTATTCCTGTAGTATTGCACTTGGGCAACCTGCTTCAACACGCACACACACACACACACCCATCCTGGATTGCAAGACTTTTGCATCACCAGCAGGAGGACACGGTTGGAAAATCTAAGCCACTCTGCATTCTTTCCTTATGAATCATACTTACTATCTTTGTCAAAGTCTAACAGAAATCAAAAAGACTTTAGTAGGACGTCATGAAATTAGAAATTCCATTTTGAATTGGAATTGTAGCAATGAGCGATTCATTTCACACCAAATGTTGCACAGGGTGTTTTTTCCAATAGACTTGTCTGTTTCAAATCAGTAAACATTTAAACACACTACTGAACAATGTTGGGACCTCTGAATTCGTTCCTTCTCGAATTCTCATTTGATATACGAATCAAATTCTACTCGGAGAATACTGGGGGAGTACTGAGGAAATACTTGGAACTGTAGTAATGGTTATTATTTTTTTAATTGACTTGTCTTTCAATTCATTAAACATTTAAACAGAATATTCAACAATTTGTGGACCTCTGAATTATTTCCTGAATAATCCTATCTAACATAATATTTGTGAAATTCTGCTAGGACAATACTAGGGGAATACTGAGGAAATACTTTGGGAGTCCTAAGGAAATACTGGGGGAGTGCTGAGGGCACGCAGGAGACTACTACAGCAATAGGGGAATGCTAGGTGAGGGAATAACAGGGGACTACTAGGAGACTACTAGGAGAACACCAAGGGTGAATACTTGGAAGGGAAGCACATCTTGAACCACCCAAACCAAATGCCTCAATTGCACGTGCTGCAAAGAATTCCTGATCATGCAAAAGGCTACCATGTACTTACTCCAAAATCGTGACTTAGCACCGGTTCGGTCAGAAAACATTGCCAAACACAGTGCTTTGCACCATGCTTCGAGTTAAAATCACGTCGCCACCAACACCCGCTCTCCAGATCTATGGGATGGGTGCCCTGGTCGTGCTGCAACGCACAGCTTCGCAGGCCTTTGGAAGAAGCTTCTTCGGGGTCTGCACAGCCTCAGCTTCAAATCGCAGCTCTGCCGCGCTGCGCTGTCTGCTCGCTTTGGTGCGCAACACTTTGAACCTGATCGCTTCCAATGCTTTCAATCGAATCCACTCCTTCCACACTGGAATCTCTACGCTCAAGCTGGCTCATGAGCAAGCCAATTTTGATCAACGCGTCAAGCCAGTTGGCCCAATGAAACATGTAAAAACGAGCTTGAGAAGGGCCTAAAAGTGCTTGGCACCAACGGGTAACAAACACCTGTGAGCTGCATTGATGTTGCTGATGCTCGAATCTCGTCCTGGCAGTGCATGCTGAGCTGTCAACCATGGGCTGTGCGGATAGTTTCTCGAACATGGAAGCGGGCAGGATCTCCTGCAGTTTTGCAAATGGAACCATCAAACACGCGCCAGATGTATCTCCGGAAATCTCCGGCCTTTTCCGCTTTGCGTGGCGCCTGCAAAAGCGTGCAACAAACTGTGCAAATCTGCACCGCGATGACGGATTTTGGCCTCCGTAGGCTTCTCGAGAGGCGAAGCAGTGCCCTTGGGAGAAACCGTCGAAGGCGTGTCCTCAGACAGCGGAAGCGAACATATCGCAAGCGTAAGACAGGTAACGGATGACAGCCGGCTGACCACTGGAGATCTGAGCAACCGGGCCATGGTCTTGTCGGAAGCTTCCTTCACCTAGCACATGAGATCCCATCAGATCTACGGCATGGGTGTTTTGGTGATGCTGCACACACACACACAGCTTAGGCCTTTGGAAGAAGCTTCTTCGGGCTCGGAGTCTCCGGAAACTCAGGTGACACAGCAAAAGTTCCATTGGCTTGGGCTCTCCTCTGGGCCACTCTGCGCTCTGAGCCGGCCACGGAGGCCCAATTCTCCTCCGTTCCGGCGGCCTTCGGTTTGGGCGGGGCAGCGCATGGAAACCAGAGGCGAGCTGCCTGGTTGCCTTTTTCTGTCTGAGTTGAGCATTCCAAGCAGATGATGCGTTCAATCGTTCACTGGTTTGAAGGAAAAGTTGTTTGGGACCCCAGCCAGAGAGCTTTTCGCTAACCATCAATCAGTGGGAATGTCCAGAGCCGGTCAGAAATGACCCCCAAAAACTTCTGTGAACTATGTCAGAAATGCCTTTTTTCCATCTGTTTCCCCACTTTAAGCGACCTCCTTCGGTACCCATCCCAATTTCAGCCGGAGGGTGTGACAGGTGTCACACCCGATCTCCGCCTCCCGGAGCCCGGTGTAGCGCTCAATGCAGGCCATGGCCTTGGACAGTCGCTGGAGGTCGATGCTCTGCACCTGGCCGTCCCTTGAAAACCCGCAACAAAAACAGAAAACATGTCAGCCTCAAAGATCATGCTTTGAAAGGGAAGGTCTTTTGTGCTTGTTCTTAGTACGGACGTGTGGACACGGATAGGTGGCCCAATATGGCCATCCCCGAACAGTCCTTTTACGGATATCTGAGTGGTTCAGTGCTGGTTCACCAGCAGAAAGGGACTCCAAACTGTCCGTACTGTCCGTCAGGCGCTCTGTAACTTTCCAATTCGTACGTGAAAGTAGCGTGCCTCCATGGTGAGATCCTGCGTCCTCGAAACTCTTGCCACACCACAGATGTCACAGACGCACTGGACAAGCACCAAGCACCGGTATCACCGGTATCATGGGCAGAGCCTCGCATTGGCCAACGAACTGAGTCTGCCGCGGTTCGGGGATCGCGGAAATCGGCGCCGGCACACCTCTGATTCACGTCGTGCGTTGCGCATTCGGATCGTCGGATCGTCGGATCGTCGCCTCTCGGCGCCCTGCTGGGAGTCTCGACTTTGGCCGGGGGCCGCCACATGCTGGTCGCTTCGTTGGTGAGCGTGAAGCCTTCCACCACCTCAAACCACGCAAAGCACATCTCATCCAACAGTGGGCATTTTTTTATGGCCATCTGTTAGGGTGCAGCTGGTCTCACACCTGTAGACTGCAAGTGAACTACTGACAATCTCGGCTTTTCCTCAAACTGACACGGGAAGAAGTCGGGTATTTCGGTTCATGCCCGCCCGGAACTAAGAAGAAGTCATATGGCTGTGGCTCAAAAAACATGTACCAGAATGGCACCTTGGTACATGGAACCCAAGACGAAACCTGCGTAACCCTAGCTCTTTAATTTTGAGCCGCACCCATCATATAGCCGACGTCTACATCGTCTGGCAACATGTTTGAGAGTTGCTGTACAACCGAGCGCGCTGCTTGGCGCAAAGGCGGCGGCGGAGGTCCATCCAACGGCCCTGGCCCGCTCGCTCTCTCCACGTCCTTTCCACTTGGGCTGACCAAATGGCTTTTGGTCCTTGAGTCCCGGCCCAAAGTGCACTTCTCGAAGCTTCCAAACCTCCCAACACCTCAACAAGCTCTGCCAGAACCTTACGTGCCAGGACTCTCTGAACCCGCGGGCATCCCCATACCCAGGATTGACACCGAGGTCGCAGTCGGGGTAAGATAGGCAGCACCACAGGTTCCCTCTCTTCGGGCCCCCAAAAAAACGGCTCGCCGTTTCCACCGGCGTCTTCTAGCCTTGCCTGGTAGAGGCCGCAAGAAGGCGAAGCATCCGAAGCAACCGGCCATGGCTGATCGGTGAGTGCAAGCAAATTGTGTGGTGCGAGCTCCGTTTCGTGGCGCGGCGTCGCCGAGTCAGTTGAGTGCTCCGATGCATGGCCCCTTGCCCAGAGAATGCGAGCTGTGAGCTGAGAGCCAAGCTCGGAGTGTGCACCTTCCAAGCGGAAGGCACGGCTTGTCGGCAACCTCCTTAGGCGTATGATAGAGTCAGTGCATTTCACGCCTGTCTCTTTGACTATCGGCCAGCGCAGTGCAACTGAAGCTACACGGCGCAGCCTACGTAACCCGGCATTTCCGGCCCATTCACTTCCTGGCCGGCTGTGCTCCGCGCATTGCACGAGACAGGCAACTAAGCCCCGGCATTGCGGCTTGTGTAACCAATTCAGGAATGCCTCAGCTATCAACAAACGGTGCACATGCCTAAACCTGGACGGGCGAATAACACCACTGGCGCCACCAAAAACCCGCCATCGCGCTGAGCGTGCGGCAGCAGCGCATCTTTGGCAACTCGAGCCTCCTGAGCCGAGAGGTCGCGCGTCGCTTCTCCCGCTTGGAAATCGACCCCTCTGCTCTCGCGCCGTCCTCTAGGAAATCAGCGACCTCCGTGGCCTCGGAGAGGTCAGGAATGTCCTGCAAGTTAGATGCGCACCAAATCCCATGGGGGCTTCTCCCGCCCAAGCTGGCTAGAAAGCCTTCATGTGGAGCAGCTCCCAGTATTGACATGCGGAACGTGGCAAAGCGCACTTGCCGTCGAGCGAAGGTTTCAGGTGCGAACTCCATGTGAACCGTTCAATCCCTCATTGCTCATTGTGCTCCCAACTCTCCCCTTGCAGTCCTCGCCGTTCTCCGCCATCTGCAGCGCAATCAAGGTGGTGAGGGACAGCTTCGCAGCTCTCGACCGCACCTGACCTGTTTGCAAGGCCTTCCCCTCTCACTGAAGAGAAAGACAAGGGGCCGCGTGATGGTCAAAGCAAGCAGTCAACTAGAGAAAGGCAAGGGAAGATACGACTGGGGGTTACCCTTTTCGAGGTTGCTGATACGCTGATTTCACACGGCCCACGCCCAGACCCGGCAACCATCAGCCCTTAACACTCTTCAAAGTGCCTTAAACCTCCGAAACTCGAAGCGCCAAGCCCACGACGTGTGACATGAGATCCCAGCTCCGAGCCCAAGGAACCGCTGGCTTCGGGCGTCCGCACGTGTCGCGGCCACGCCGATGCCGCAGAGGGAGCGGGTGGGGGACATGGCCAGGGTGAAGGGCTCCTGTCGCAAAACCGACTGCTGGATGCACAGATTTCGCGCCGCCTTCCTGATGTTCTTTTTGCTTGAAAGGCCACCACAAAAAATGAGGAGAAATGCAGCTCGGATTTAGGGCTCGGATTTAAACCGTCCTTGAGCAAAGGTCTTGATATCAACACTGGAAAACCGTCCTCCTTGTCACCCAGGAGCTTCAATGCGCTGCCCACCTGCAAGAAAGCGGAGGGCTTCCGTTCAAGCTCATTAACCTCAGCAGAAACCCCTCAATTGACCAGTTGGCAAGGCTTCTTTGTGGGACATTTAGGCCCACAAACAACCCGAAGCACCTCATGTGGACCTTCAGCCAGCTCACGCTGTTCCCACCTCTGGGCATGCGCTGGCGTCGGCGTCGCGGCAGGTCACCTCGCTGGCGGCGCTGCCCAGCCTGGAGAGCGAGTGGGCTGTGGGTCAAAAGTGGGTACCCAAAATGGCTTGCCCTGGATGGAAACATTGACCTGGTGACTGAAACCTGCGGCCCCCCAGTGGCTTAATTTTGACCCATACCCAGTCAAGTGGAAGTGACCTTTCTGACAAAGACCGTCTTATGGCGCAGGGGGCCCCACACAGCTTGCAAAGCTCCATCCGCTTGGGCATACAGCGATCTCCTTCCAGTCATGATTCTTTGGGAGGCGCCAGGAAGGCAAAAGGATGAGCCTTCAGCAACTGGGCAACTTCATGCAAAGTCCTTTTGCCGCCATTGGAAGCCATCACCAGCGTCTCCAGGATGTAGCCCTGCCACGAATGATCACACCAAGCGTCGTTCGCACGTTGAAGGCGACACGCGCCTCGAGCTCCTTTGGTGGGTTCTCCACGAACAGCCAAAGCGGGCTGTCCTGAAGATTCGGCCGGGAAGTGTAGCCATAAAAGCCTATGCTTTCGGCACAACGCCAGGCTGGACCTTTGCAGAGCAACTGACTCCGAATCTGAGCGCGAGGCTCGAGGGATGGGCTTCCTCAGCCAGCCGAAAACGCGCCATCGACATGACTAGTGACCCATGAACCAAAAAAAGCAAAGGGGACACCAATGCTGTGCAGTTTCCACAGTTGCAGATAGCTTGTTTGCTTGCACTCCAAAACTTCATTGCCATGGACATGCAGCAAACAAGGCCTTTGTCTCCTTCGTTTCACCATGGGGTTCCCCCTGACATGAAGGAAGTTGTCACCGCAAGACTCAGCTGGTGAAAGCCTGGCATCCAAAGTGCTCTCTTCAAGAACCCTTGACTGAGATGGTCGTGGCTCAAAAACACGTACCCAAAATAGGACCTTGGTATAAACCAAACACGAAAACCTGCGCAACCCCAGCTGCTTAATTTTAAGCCACACCCAGATGGTTGTGATGGTTTGTTGTCAGAAAGTAGCACCCAATGCCATGGCCAAGTGGCCACTGGCAGCTTCAACTGGTGGGGCTCCCGGTGACTGGGCACCCGGCTCCATTCGCGGGCGCTTGGGCGCAGGCTCCGGAACTGCCTCCGGCTCCGGCATCTCGGCCTCAAATATAGAGCTAAAGAGAGAGCGCATGGATGAGAAATCGATAAAGTCGGTCGAGAGGAACCGGCCCTTTTGGGGAAAGACATCGACGGCTTGGGCTCGACCCAACGCTCGAACGAGGCCGCGGCTTCCGCCTCCGGCTCCGCCGGCGCCGCCGGCGCCTCCGCCTCCGCGTCCTGCGCCGCCGCCGCAGCTGCCGCCTCGATCTCCGCGTCGATGGCATCCGCTTCCGCCTCGTCGGCCCCGTCGCCCCGCCAGAAACTTTGAAACCCGGAAACCACCGGAAGCCAACACTTGATGCCAAAAACGGCCGCCTCAGGGCCTTCTGCCCTCTCCTCCTTCCAATCATTCCAGTCCTTTTTCCAGTCCTTCTTCCAATCCTCCTTCCAATCCTTCTCCTTCCACTCCTCTTTCCACTCCTTTTTCCATTCCTCCTTCTTCTCCTTTTTCCTGTCCTTCCAGTTCTCCTTGCCGTTCTTCCAGTCCTCATTCCACTCCTACACGAAGCGGCACACCCCGAACAAAAATACGCAAGTCCATCCCCAGCAAAGCACCGAAGACCCGACTGGCACCCCCACCTCGGAGTGGCCGTTTTCCTTTGCGTTTGCCTTCTTCCACTTTCGGCCTTGGCGAAATGGTAGGAGCATGCCGCGACTTGTCAGAGCTCTGAGCACTGTGCCACTGCTAGCAGCTGGCAAACCCTTGGCGCAGGACAAATGCAGCTCTCGCCAGCTCTGTGGGTCCGCCACGGTCCGCAAGTCCGCCAGTCCGCCAGTCTGCCAATCTGCCTGCCTCCATGCTGACGTCAGCTCGTTGGCAAAGCTGCATGAAGTCTGGCGACCTGGCGCAAAACCTCCTCCGCTTTTGCTTTGGAGCACCAATCAGTTGTCGTTGCGGCACAAAATTACCAAGGCCGACACAATAAATCAGGACCCGCAGCACGCGTGAGCGGGTGCAGTATATCTACTAGCATGAAAGGTGCGCTCAGCTTGCACTATGAAGCTTGGCAAAAAGTGGCCTGGACTGGCAAAGAGCAGCGCTGGCATGACACGATGTGCTCAAGCTTGCAACTTGCACTTCTGCCAGCCTTTTGGGCATGCTAATCAAGCTCCAGCTCCATCAACAAGGTTTGATGGGTTGTACGATGTTCATACTGCTCCGACATGCGACATGCACACTGACAAGCAACTGAGAGAGGCAGTTAACGTGCAGTGGATGAGCTGCTTGGAAATATCAACATGTGCACACCCACGAATACATGCTTCAACTGCGTGTTCCTTTGTTTCGATTCGGTAGAGGCACGGGGATATCAACTGAACCTCTCCCTGGGCATGCAGTATGCAGCTCAAGCGCATACTAACACAGGAAGAAAGAAAGCGCTCACTCACACAAACAGCACATGCGTGGATGTATTTACATGTCGAGTGCTCAACCCGTGGCAACCATTCAGTGTGCAGCCTTTCCTTGCCTGGAGACGATCTCCGGCGCTTGGCCGGTGGCTGCGAACGCCACGCACAGCGCCAGCCTGATGCGATAAGCTTCGAAGCCGCGAAGCGGAAGTTCCGCTGGCCTTGCTGCTTGCATCCGCTTTCGCTGCTGGCCAGCCATGCCCACCTCGACTTAGGAATCGAAGGAGTCTCGAGTGGCTCGCTACGTGTCACATGAGACATGCCCGGGGCCACGACTGCCCACAGCGCAATGTTGGGGCCTTGCCACGGACAACCACCCCCTCCCTGACTTGGGGAGTTTGCATATGTCTGTGATTTGGCAAAACCTCTTTTGAGCTGTTCAAAGGGAAGTGGAATAAACCGGCCATTTGGATGGGGGCACATGCAGAAACGCCCCAGAAACAACTGAGGCGCGCACAAATGGCCAGGCAAATCGCCACCTCTCCGTAGCCAAGCTGCTTCAAGGAGTGGCCAATCTGGCAGGGCCGGGCTTCAAACCACGCAAACTAATTCTGCAAACCGAGCCTCTGGGAACAGCGACCAGTCCTTCACAACTGCCAAGCAACCCGCTGAGAGAAGAGAAGGAGCGAGAGAGAGACATTAAAAAAACACAGAAACATCTGGGCTCTGACGCCATCTCACGCCAAGGCTCATGATCGTGCTGATAGGTGATCTGGTTGAACCTCTGCGATGGGATAGGTGAACATGTCAAAGGTACATGTGGATGGTTGAGATGGAGCTGGTACACAGTTTCTAAGGTGTTCATTCTAAGCAAGACGGAGAGTCCCTATTTCAGGAAGCATCTGAGTTGTCATTCTTCTCATACCCACGCACACACATTAGCGGCTCCTAGAATGAAGGAACCCACCTTTGGTTTTGCTGCAGGCAAATCAAAGGAATCCGAAAAGGAAACTCACCGAAATCAAAATATTGATCTGTTCACAGCGCTGGGCGCTCGACAGCTCATCACCTGCCAGCTCGTACAGGAGGCTGTTTGAATCACTCCTCGGCCCGAGACTGAGGATCCACCCAGTGACTTGTTTCCCCTTGCCCAGAGCCACGAACTGGGCTCGTTTTTCTCGGAAAAATCGGATGTGTTTGACCCGACTGGAGGCGCGGGTCGTTCGCTGAGCAGTCCGCCCGCTTTGCCTGCTGGCGAATGGGGCCCCTGCAGCAGAGTTTGGATGCCCGGATCGTGCAGCACCGCAGGGCCCGTCTCGTGGTAGCCCTCAAAGCGGATGAAACCATCGGATCTAAACGCAGACCTCTGACACCTAGCTGCTGAATTGATTGGGCCTTTTCACTGGCTCGATCCTCAAAACTCGTGCCTGAATCGTAGTCGCAGAATTGGGCCCTTTTCGTTGAAGCAATCAGGCAACTGCGGTTGTCAAATCGTCAGACATGTCCCATTGCCGGGATTTGAGTTGCTTACTCTGTCTGATTCGTTTCTTTCTTATCAAGCAAGGAACGGGGCCTGCGTCACCAAAAGGCTCTCACCAGGTACACTGACCCACCTGAGCAGCGAACCCAACTTGCATCTTCTAACTTGAAAAAACGAGCTTTCCCTTTCCTGCATCACTATTGCCATCACCACCGCCACCACCATCACCGTCATCATCATCATCATCATCATCATCATCATCATCATCATCATCATCATCATCATCATCATCATTATCATCACCATCATCATCATCATCATCACCATCATCACCATGAGCACCATCAACAACGCCATCATTATCATCAATATCAGCATTAGCATCATCAGCATCACCAGCATCACCAGCACCAGCACCGTCACGTCACCGTCATCGTCATCATCATCGTCATCATCATCATCATCATCATCATCATCATCATCATCATCATCATCATCATCATCATCATCATCATCATCATCATCATCTTCATCTTCATTGTCTGCAGCTTCATCTTCTTGACTACCATCACCATCACCATCACCACCGCCTTTCAACTTTACGCAGCATTGCTCAGCCGCAGCTGTTTGCTTGACGTCTCTTCGAAAATCAATGTCGTGTAGGAGCTGCCGAGGCCTGCAAGCATGAGGCGCCGACGACACAGGTTCTACTTCCGGCTCGTTCGGCTCGTTCGGCTCGTTCGGCTCGTAGGGCCTCACTTCGAAGCTTCCCCAAAGCATTCGTTCGGGCCACGGGTTCCCAGCTCCCACGAGCTCGGCGGCCTGGGCTCCAAGCGCACGGCAAGGAACCGCAAGGAACATTCAAAGGAACCAGAACATTCAAAGCACTCGGCCGCAGGCTCTGCCCATCCGGCGTCCCAGTCGGACTCCCACGTCGCCTGCGTCCCACTTCCCATCGAGATGGAGGCGTCGACGTCGACCGCGTCGGCACGCGGAAACGCCTCCTCCGCTGGAGGCGTTGGAGGCGTGGTGGGTCTGGCAGGGGGCCTGCTGGGCCCAGTTGGCCTGGTCGGCCGAGTCGGCTCCGTCGGCCTCAGCATCCGTGCCGCTCACTGGTTCCCGCTGTTTGCCTTTCGCTTCGAGTTGGTTGACCTCGCAAAAAGCGGCAATGTTGGGGACAGCACCGGGTTGGCAAAATGGCCCTTTTCGTGTCCTGACCCTCTTTGAAAGGAAACATGAAAGGAATTGAAAATGGGCAAATCTGTTTTTGAAGACCCTCTACAAAAAAACAAGCAAACAAACTTGCAATTCCTTCTTGACCCGCCGACCTTTGATTCCCAGGCTGCTTGAGCCTCCGGCCGTGCGCTGGGCCGAGCACCTCATGTCAACAGAGCACGCCGCATCGACGAGGCTTCGCGCTGGGGGCTGGGCTGGGCCTCAAGCTGGGCCTCGGGTTGCAAGGGCCACGAGTGTCTCACCTTGCTCTGCTCCTTGCTTCTTTGTTTTTCTCTTGTTTGCTTCTCTTTGTCTTCTTTCTGTTTCGCTCATCTCTCCTTGCCGCTTGTCTCACTCTCTCTTGGCGCGCGGCTGGGACTTGAAGGGCCCATAATTCGCCTCGAACGGCAACCATGGTCTCCAGGCACCAAGAACCGCTTGCACCAGGCCGCCTTGCTCGGAGCCGACTTCGGCGCCGACTTCAGCGCCGACTTCGGCGCCGACTTCGGCGCCCTGACAGCGTCCGCTAACTGCTGGAACCAATCAAAACCCGCGAACTGCAAGAACCTCTGTGGCCCCGGCGCCCGCATGGCGCGGGAGGGGTTCCCCAAGATGGGCGAATTGGCCCAAGTTCCAAATTGGCGCAATCTGCACATCCGGTAAGCCCTCATGCCGGGCTGCCCTATTCGCTTGATTGGCTTTTCTAGATTCTCTGCGCAATGCTCATGGTCAGACACCACCTTGAGCAAAGAAAATCGTACTCGCTGCTGAGGAACTTGTGTCGCAAAGGGCCAGGTGAAAACACAATCACGATGTACCAACTTCGGCCATTTGATTTGGCCGTCGGCATGGGCATTTTGGGCACCTTTGCCATTCGAATGTTTCTAGCATTTGGACAAACAAGTTAAACACACAAGTTGCCCCGTTGAGCAACTTGCAGGAGGAAGTATATTGCCAGCATTGGAAATGTGGCGGCCAGGGTGCTTTCCGGGCGCACGTTCATGACACTGCTGTGAAGTCGTTGGATGTGAGCGGAGTGTGACACTGCTAACAGCGGCGCTGGAGTTGTTGCCACGTGGCTTTGGACGTGAGGGATCCAACGACGGCCTGAACTGCATCACCTAGCTATGAGTGGGTTCTCGGCGAGAAGACGGGCTGACGAATCATCAAGGTAAGATGCCAACCAAGTGCAGCAGCCACCGCTGCCGAGTGCCCCCCCTGCAACAGAGCAAGAGCTTGGCCAAATCTCCACGTTGTTGGCTTCTGCCACATTTTCGGCGGCTTCACTGGCCTCTCCCTCTCACACACCCGCTTCGCCCACTTCAATGAGGGCCGTCCAGCCGCGGCCTGTCTTCTGCGCTTCTTCCACGCGCCCTAAAGCAGTAAGGCCGACTCAGTTGGGCCCGATGCGCCGGCCCAAGGAGACTGGGGACGACGTCTTTGGAGGAGCGCCAAGAGCGATGATCTCCGATGCCTCATGGCAACGCTATGGCGATCCGCAAGCACGAGGACGCCTGAACAAATTGCGTTCCAGCGCTCGAACCATTGGAACTCAGCAACTTGACGCTGAACAGTTGCAAGTGCAACAGTCCGTAAGGTCTTTCAGTCTCCCAGTCCCGCTTTCTGCGAAGCCAAGTCCCATTTCTTTGATGCCATCATGCACAAGCTTGTCCTTTGGGTTCATGGACTGACGGCAGCAGGAAACCACGCGCCACCAGCGCACCGGTGCACACCCAATGCACCACCAACGCACAGCCTATTTCAATCAAGCAGCGCAAGCACTGAGGTGGGCGAGGGTGAAGTCAAAGTCTGGCACGTGCCCTTCAAGGACGTCGAGGTCCCAACGTCCGAAGAGCCTCGGTCCTTTCTGGCGCAGTGTTCGCTGTGCTTCTTGGCGCGGCAGGGCTGCTGCAACTGGTGCATCGATGCTTGTGGCGGAGGAGGAACTAAAGCCTTTGCACCGGATTTCCGATCCAGGTCAGGGACAAAGACTCGCAGCTCCGCCAAATGCGTGGTCCTGGCCTTGAGTCACCAGAGCCAAATGACCAACTGACTTGAGGCAAATGCTTGATAAAAGACGTCGTGCCGCGCGCTGCGCAAGCCTTCTCGCATTTTTTCAAGCACACATCGCATCGTTTTCCATCGCCCGCCAGAGATACTCTCTCTCTTGGAGGTCCATCATTTTCGTTGCTAAAGATACAGCCTCATTCTTACAATTCAGCCCCACGGCAAGCATGGCGCAGTGAAGTCTGAAGCTCGCATTGCTCATCAGGTCTGGCCTCACAAAGGCCGGATTTGCTTCCGAAAACTTTGACCGCTAAGTGCACGTGCCTGAGTCTTTCAGCGCGGCCTGGTCCTCAAGCACAGACGCTCCACGCAGCCTGCTGCTTGGGATGCGACGCCTGCTCCACCTTGAGCTTGATGATGGACTTCTGCTTGTGCAGTTTGAAGCCGAAGATCCGCGGCACGAACGGCCTCACCACCGCAACTCGACCGCACGGGCAAGCTGCAAATCTCGGGCGCCGGCGTTGGAATCTCCAGTGGAACTAGAGAGGGATAGGTCTGCAAGAATACCTGGGGAAAGGACCTGGCAAGCAGCTCGCAGCTCTCAGTTCTGGCTCGCTCGACAAACCAGCTGGCTCCACGTACCGAAGCAGGCCCCATCCAGTTCCCTGAACTTGCTCTTGCAAGCATAGACCTCCGAGGGCTTGTGGCATTTGGACTCCAGAATCTCGGAACATGGCAGGCTGTGATGGAGCCCTGAAGGGCGGTCCCAAAGGATAAGCTCTGCATGCGCACAAAACACGCGCCCACTATTTCACATGAGTCATGACTAAACCCCGATCTGAACCAAATGTGCCCAACACTATGTCGTTGAGAATCGCAAGTATGCTACCTCGGATGGTCGAAAATGCTCCTAACCTTCACGGTTGCTGGTATGCTGCTTCGATTAGGCCCACTTGCCCCTGAAAGAACGTTAGCCCTTCCATTTTCATTTTGGCTCATCAGTACCCCTCCGTGTCCCTTGTCTCTCTTGGAGAATGGGACTGGCCCCGCGAGCCTGATTTGAGTTCCCTCTGAGTCGCTTTGAAAACCATCACAGTCACTGTACAGCAAGGTGCAACTTCCGCAGGCATTGGCGAAAGCCCGTACCCCCAGTGAACATCCCAATCCCCACTAAAATAGACTAAAATGGATGGCGCACCTACCCATTCATGGTACCATTGGTTCTGATCCACCGCCATGTCACCATGTGTTGCTTCCCTTCTGCTTCGTCTGCTTCAACTGACACCCGGTGTTCTCTTCGGACTCGCCTGGTCGCACTTTGGGCAAAACATCTTCACCTGCGCCGCGTGGAGATCCTCTGCGAGGCCAATGGGCAGGGTGTTCTGCCCTCGGTGGAGGCGGCTCATGCAGTGAGCCGCCCCCATTCTGAAACTGAATCCCTGGCAATGGCTGATTCGGAGATCTACGCTGCGTCCAGGGTGTTGGGTGTTTCTCAAAACAGGACTTAGACCCCTACATATGTTGCTAAAGTGTCCTTTTGGATCAAATCCACAAATGAGCGGCACAGTACTTTAGGACATACCCTCCCATACAGAAGGGGAGAGCCCTCCGGGGAAGTCTGCAAAGGGACCCGAGCTGACAGTGTGAAAGGGAAACAAAGGTGAACCTGTCATGTCAGTCAACTCTACGCAGTTTGTGCCAGATTGCCGTCAGCTCATGTGTTGCACCATCAAAAGCCCTTTTCGAATTCTGAGAAACATACTCATCTGTAAGCCCGCCTATGGAACAACCTGAAAATGGAACAAAATCAGTCTGCACAATGGAAGCAGGCTTGAGTTTCACTCATGACATGTGTTTCGTTTTGAGGTTGCAACTGGTCGTGGCCGCAGAACTGAGCCGCACGCGGTCACAAAGCACGCGCGGGCATGTTCCAAAGACTCCCTTGAGGTACTTGTCCCGCATAGCCTGCGCAGTGTGCACATCCCTTCCCGGATCTCCAGCAGGTCCCCTCTTGACACATCTCACGCTCGCTCAAACTGCCTGCAGACCTCTGGGAGAAACGATGTACCGAGCATGTATGACACCTCGGCAGCTCCCGGGCGGGCACGGCTCACACGGATCTGGTGAACAAACTCACATCCTGGGTCCCTAAAAAAACGGGTCCCCCAATTCCACGGAACATCGCCTTTCTTGGCCGTGGGCCGTAGAGGTCGCTGGCGTCCCTCGCAGGGCGCCATCAAATCAATCGCGAGCTCGGCGTCGCAAGCCTGTAGATCTCCAGGAACTCGGGGTCCGCCAGGTCATCGTCCTCCGGGGCCTCAAGTCACCCGAAGGCTTCGGAAAAACCAAGGGGACGGACATCTGTCTCCTTCAAGGCAATGCAAGGAAAGCCGATTTGCCGATCCCTGCTCTTCCTTTGTTCGCAGAGAGCCTCTGCTGACAGGATCATCTCAAGAGCATGGTCGTAGAACTGGAAGCGCCTCAGGGATCCCAACTCGCAAGACTTCAGAGGTTTCAAGTGCCATGCAAATGAAAAAGAATTCAAGTCAAATGAGTCACATGAATTCTTAGCATCCTCGCTTGATGTTGGAAACTCCTTGGGCGGTCCTGACCGAGCCCGGAACTGTCTCAGACCATACAAGTTGAAGTTGTCCCGAACCTGGGCGGCCCAAGGCAGCTGGCTCCGACCACAACGGACAATATGAGTGGCATTCGGGGCACAGTTTCTTTTGAATGTCGGTTCCTCACAAAACCAGGGGGCCTACCCAAATGGGCCTGTGGTAAGCAAGATTGTCCACTATGCCTTGCAACAATTGCAGGAAAGTTGGTATCGCTGTTGGGGCCTATCGGGTTGTCTGACTTCTACTTTCAAGAGAGAAACATAAACACCACAATGTCTCCTTTGTCAGGCCCAGGCATATTCTTCCTCCACCTCTGCAAAGATCTCGTGGCCCTTCAAGCCACAATACCTCAGCCACTTGATTCTCGGGAGTGCTTCTACTTGTCGTCGTTCCCTTGACCGTGGCACGGTGCAGCTCGCCGCAAATGTGCAGTTTTACAACAGAGGCCAACCAAATGCAACTGCCACAAGCCAAAAAATAAGGAACGCCCAATCAGAACGACCTTGCAAGCACGGCCACCGATGTCTGAGATGCAGCAGTCGCAAACGATCACCAGGTGAGGGCAGTCAAGCGCGCAAAAGACGGGGTTTCCGCGCACTGACCTGTTTGAAGTTGGAAACCTCGCGAGCTATCTGCGAGGCTTGCGGGCCATGGCTTTGGGGGCCATCTGCTTCTTTCTGAATGTGCATCTTGTAAGATCGAGGTCCGGATAACCAGATGCCTTGGAATGTTGTGCGTCCTTTCGGGCTTCCCTTTAGCTCAAAATCCTCCAAATTTGGGGACGCGTTCAGGTAGATGTTCAAGCTGCCGGAACTCTTTTGACCTCGTGGCCAGCCGTGCCTCATGCTGCGCGGGTCGCCGAGACGCTTGAAAGCGGGAAGTGGGAGTCTCAAGGACGTCTGTCTAAAACACAACCAAGGGTTGAAGATGAAGACGATGGACACGGGCGCTGACAGTGCAAAACAGCGGGAGGTTGAACAACAGTCGGACATAAAAACGCATGTTGACAGGGGAAGTTTGCAAGGTAACAGAGACAACCATTGTGCTGCATGATAAACAACAACTGCGTAACCTCATAAGCACCTGAATTGTTTTCAGAGAAAAAAATAAGAAGAAGAAGAAGAAGAAGAAAAAAAGAAGAACAAAACACGGGGACTGACATTCGGCTCTCCCCACAGCCGCTCGGCTTCCCGCCATGGGATCCACCCACTGTCTGCAGAAAAGTCCTGAGCCAACTTGTTTCCCATACTCGGCTTTTGGTGTGTCGGCTTTGCTCCTCATCATCCGTTTCCCCCAGCGACAAGCCGTACATGGCCTGGCCACAGGCGAGCGACGCAAGCAAACGGCCAAGGCGTGCGGAGCTTCTCGCCTGGAGTGGCCCAGCCCATGGGTGCGCCCAGCTGAAGCCAAAGGCCGATGCCGTGCGTGCTCCTTTTTTCCGCGCTTGACGCATCCGCATTAGCCCCGGACTGGCGAAACTTGAAATTTTGCGGAGCATCGAGCAGTTCCCCACTTTCTACTCTTTTTCCTTCCGCTTGTGAGCATCTCTTTGGCTCCGACTCAAGTGCAAAAGCACCGCTGCCCCTCTGAGCTGGTGCAAATATCAGATTTTGTTGAACAGCTTCGCGGGGCAAGCCTGGGGCTGTGTCCGAAAAGCAGAACTGACATCTGCGCATTTTAGCGCCAGCGGCCGCTGCTAAGCTACACCCAGACTTCCGCAAGTGGCAAGAAGGGATGCCACTTTTTCCGGGCATCTCAAGGCTCATCGCTGGATGACAAGGTCGAGAACGTCGTTCTTCTTGCAGATCTGCGACCAGTGCGGGTCACCCCATTTAGAGAAGCTCTCTTGGTACAAAGCTGCCTCGCTAATCTCTCCGCCATTGCCACGAACGCCGTTCGCAGAGACAATCCTCGAACAGCCCTGCTTAACCCGGGGTGAAGTGGCAATCTCCAATCAACATCTGCAGGCCTGTGAAGACCTGCTAAATCTCTGATGCACCCACCGGCCGGGCTTTTCTATGGGGGGCCTGTCTACTATAGCAGTGCAACATTGCTCATTCGGTCTTATCTGATTCCATTGTACCCCGTCGGAAATTTATTTGGTGGATTCGGGGCTTGTTCGGGAACGAATTTTGAACGTTGCTCGCGCCTATGGGGCAGCCGGCACTGGGTGGCCCTCAAACGTGAACATGTGGTGCAGGCCAGTTCACTTCCAGTTCACATCCCTACATCGCATCCACGTCCCGTCCTGTCACCCTTTATGACCGCCAGCTCTGGATGAACCTCACTCAGCCGACGCCAAGGCGGCCTTTTTTTTGGGGCACTCCCGCCTGGTTCCAGTCCCGCACGAGGCCTTCGTTCACCTGAGTCTCTCGCGAGCTCAAAGCCATTGGCAAGGACTCACCGACTTCCCAACATTTCGCCAAACGATTGGAACAGGCCGACCCGCCCCGCTCCGCCAACCCCGCTCCGCGGGTCTGCGCCTGGTCGATGACCAGGCCGACGCCGTCTGTAAGGTCCACATCAATGCCCAGTCTCGATTTGTCCAGGGTCTGGCCGCACTTTCCAGCCCAACACGACGCTTCAAACCTGCAACTTGCAACTAGCACGGCGATAGGGCCTTGGTCACCTGGATGTTGAACTCTTTGGTTTCTCTCCTCGGTCGGCCCAGCTTAGTCGCGTGAATGGCTCTCGGCTCCGACAAAGTGGACATATTTGAGCCCGCCGCCCCTTGCGCGAAATGGCTGGGATGGAGAGGCCCTGCGTTACTTGGGCACGAGGCCCCAACAAGGCCGCCCCGCGACCCATGAGGTGTCACAGCAACCCTTTCGGGGATGCAGGGAGCTAGCCTGACAGGCTTTGACACGTACCCAACATAGTGTGTGTGCGATGTCTGCCTCCTGAACCAGCGGTGACAAGTCTGGTTCAAACAGCCCAGATGATGAATTCGAATTGCACCAGCATAGACCACAAATACCATGGGAGACTTGACTGGAAATGACTCATTTTTCTGCAGCCAGTCAACTCCGCCAGTCAGTAGCCGTGATGATACTGCAAGCACAAGCCATTTTGCACACATATAAGCACCAGCACGGCATCGCAATGTGTTCGGCAACGTCATGATGACTTTTGACACCGTCATGATGATATTACGGCCATGAACCATTGTGCGCTACATATAGGCACAAACAGCATTTTAATGAGTCCTGAATCGCAGAAGCATCACAATATTCTTTGCCAGCCTCTTGAGGATACAACAGCCACGAACCAGTAGGCGCTACTCATCGGCACAGACAGCGTGTCAAATATGAGTTGAGCAGCATCACGATGCCTTTGATGGCATCAAGACGATACCACAGCCACAATACGATATACGCTGCATATGCAGAATCACGATGACCCCACAGCCACGAAAACATACGTGCTGCTTGCAAGCAAACAGCGTGCAAATGAATCAGCATCATGATGATGATCTGGGACACCATTGCAATGGCAACCAACTTCTACGTGCTTCGCCGCTACACAGGAACAGACAGCACACGCAACAGCACCTGCCTGCATCTCCAAACAAATCCATCAATGAGCACCCACAACAGCACCCTGACCAGCACCCACCACAGCAACCAGGCCCCGTCTTTACAAGTAAGAGCCTCTATAGCTTTCAGCTACGCGGGCAAGAAGCAACGAGGGGGAGACACCACTGTCCCTATTAATCGGCCTTGCTTCAACAATGGTTTGGGCCTCTCGGCCTCCCTGCTCATTCCCTCAGTACTCTTTTAGTAACGGGTCAAAACCTTAAGCCGGCAGGAAAAGAAGGGACCCGGAACCAGCTAAGGGACTACATTTGGGGCAGTCGGTTCGATTTATGGCCGCCAATCGGAAGTAAAAACCTTCAGCCATCGGCGGTCCACTCACAAATGGCGAGAAGTGCCTCAAGCTACCCCTCCAAATTCGGCTCTGGATATACACCTTGGTGACTGTCAGACACCTGTGCCTCTTTGCCATCGTCCTGGATGATCTCTTCCTGAAGTGGCCTCCAAACTCATCCAATGCAAGCTTGAAATGTGTGCAAGCCTTTCAATTTCCATCCATGGGAAATCCTTGCACGGCAATACTCGGCTCTGTAACTCTACCGTTCTTGAATAAACATTTCCATGGCTTCCATTTTTCAAAATTTCCCATGGGGCTTCGGTGCCCATTTCGCCTTACGCGTTCAGAGGCTCCGGCACGGGTCTGGTCTCGCTGATGGTGCCCTCCGGCGACTCCTGATCGCATGTTTCGGCCGAGAAAAAAAACATGAAAAAAAAGAAACACAATTGGGTCATTTGCTCACCCGGGTCTAAAAATGTTCTACCCATGCTAGAATTGAGAAGGATATCCGCAGCTATGGGATTGTCCCTTAACCTTCTGCCCGGGTTTTGATGGCTCACTTTGGGTTCTAAACGCTTAACCCGGTTCGGCGAATGTGGGCCTCAGCCACAAGATCCCTTATGGGCAACTTGCATGCCCGATGACGGCAGTGCTCTCGCGCGGGGGAAAAAAAAGGCCTCTTCGCCGGCACAGCACTTGGCTCCCATGAACCTCGGACATGCGTTGAAAGCTTCTTGGCGAAATAGACATCCCTTGTCTTTCAGCCAGAGAGGCCTGTTGACCTCTGACAATTTGACACCCCAATGCTTTTTGTTCGGTCTGGCAAAAGGTGGCAACATCCCTCAGAGCCGCGCGTCCCCTGCTTGTGCAAGCTGGGAGCCTCCAAAAGATCCAAAAGATCTGAGCCAAACGCCGACAGACATGAGAGCCCGCCAGAGCACATCGACCCTAGCTGCGGGAGAAGCGTTTTTTGCTTCAAGAGAACAGGGCGACCTGGGATCCGAGGTCTTCTTTTTCGCCGCCGGCACTCTGTCGACGCTGCGTTTGCAGCGCCGCTCTTTGGAATGTCAGTGGGAAGTGAGCACTGGGCCCTATTCGGTGCCCAGTCAAGACTCAGAAGAGCACGAATGCGTCTCGGCTCGGGACACCTCGTGAACCATGCGAGCTTGCGCAGGTCTGCGAGCATCCTTCCTGTTATAGCAACTCCAAGACAGGAAACCCTTGAAGTTGACGGTTCAATGCAAGGACCGCAAGGACGCCAGCCGTTGATCCCTTGCCGGAACCTCGTGAGACTCGTGGGACTCGAGCTTGAAGTACTCGTCCGAGTCGTTGTCGCTGCCTCGCTTCACAAAGCGACGAGACAGATTTCCCCCGGCTTTGGGGCAGCGGCTCTCAGCTTGCGCCGTCGACTCGTGGCTGGACTCGCTGGACTGACAGTGTGAAATTCTGAGAGTCGGAGGTGTCATGGACTTCTTGCGGGCTTGCGGGCTTGTGGACTAGGTTGCTTCTCATGGACTGGCTGCTTCCAAGGGCCTTGCTCTATTTGCACACACACACACACACGGAGCACGCGCCTGGGTGGAGCTGAACTCGCTGCCGCCGATTCCGCGCGCCTGCGGATCGGATCGAAACCGATTGATGTCCCTTCGGCTCAGATCTTGTCCCATTGAGTTCCTGCATGTGCATATTGTGCGACTGCACTTTGGGTTTTTCTCGCCTATGGCGTTTCTTTGCACAAACAAATATGCATACATTATAATATATATATATATAATAGAGATTTATACATCTTCATGTTCTATGCGGCTACATGTCCTCCCAAACTGCGAAGCAAAAGATACATCGACAGATCGGCTGATCCTTCAGGTCAGCCTTGATCCTCTGCTCCTCCGACCGATTCTGCCGGTGCTGGGCCTTACCCGACGGCAGCACAGAGCTAAGCAGTCCATCCAAATTTGCAGCCCTCAAACCAATAATCAGCAAGTAAAGGCCAATGCCAATAGCCTTGCCTTTTCCTCCTGCATGGCT
Source organism: Effrenium voratum (assembly GCA_963377175.1). Taxonomy (NCBI): domain Eukaryota; class Dinophyceae; order Suessiales; family Symbiodiniaceae; genus Effrenium; species Effrenium voratum. The sequence goes on from CAUJNA010003305.1 coordinate 739,547, forward strand.
GAGACGCGGGCATCCGCAGCCACCCCATCGTTCGACGAGTCAACGATTCGTACCTCGCGAGTCTGCCTGTCTTTGCTCCTCCCGCCAGCAAGCCATGGCATGCCCTGCCCGGCTCGGTCCCGATTTTTTTTCACCTTCAGTGCGCCAGTCACCGCAGGCACCAGCTTTACCTAAACTCTCAGGCCGGGTTGAAGCGAGTCCCACGCGACAACTCAACTTGCCGCCTTTGGCCTGTGAGACACGGAGTTCCCTCGGCGCCGCTCATTTTCGCCCTGCGTTCGATGCCAAGGTCGACTCGAACATGGCCAAGAACCCAACCCAACGGTAAACTGGCCGGGCAGACGATACAGGGGGTTGTCTGACAACTGAGACTCTAGGTTGCCCGCGTCCTTATTCTCAGGTAACCTGGGCCGACAAGAGCTATGGGAAAGGTGCGATATGTCAAGAGTGGTCCCGTGAAAAGTGGTGCCAACCACAAGTCTCTTATCACAAGCCCGGCACCCGAGGAGAGCCGCCAGCGTATTGATGGACAACGAGGTCTTCTCTCTCTCCTTGTCCTTCTCCTTCTCCTTCCGTGGGCTGGTGTTGCGCCTCCGCCTGACAAGGGAGGAATGGGACCCGCGTTGGTCGGTTTTATTCGGGCACACTTTCTCCTTTTGCGCTGTTGCCACTCTGCTGTTGCAAAAAGGAGGTCAGGCAGAAGACTGCGAGGTGGCCTTTAGAAAGCACCGAAACATGAAGGGAGTTGAAAGCCACTTCTTCACAATCGACACTGGCCATGCTTGATGTGATCGTAATCCGTCTCCCGCCTTCCAAACCTTTGGTATGCGTTTCATCTACTTTTCATATGTTGTCACTCACTTGACTCGGCCATTGCAGAATTGTTCGGCCTAAAAAGATCACTATGTTTAACAAGAAACAAAAATGGAAAAAGGAAGAGGAAAAAAAATAAAAAGCTGAAAAAAGGAAGAAAAAAAGGGGGAAAAACAAAAAAGAAGAAGAAACAAAAAAGAAAACGCTCCCGCCTGCTGCGGCTCTTGGAGCGGGACCGCTTCCGGCGCGTGCGCTCCGCCCGCTCCGCCCGTTCCGCCCGCTCCGCGCGGCTGGGGCTGCGCCGGGTCTTCTCCGGCTTCAGGTCGCGGCTCGTCGTCTCCTGTTGGATCTGGGTGTTCCTTTGGCTCATCAGAGCCGAAGGGTTCAAACCTGTTCAAACCCAAATCTGAAGAAAACCGATGCCTCTAAACCAAGCCTGGGCTCATCAGAATCCCAGAACCAGGGTTCAAACCCAACCACTAATCTAAACCACATAAACATGTTCAAGCCCAACCAATCTAAACCACCGGCCCTGAGTACTTGGATTTGGCGTTTGGATGCTCAAACATTCAGGCGTCGGGTATTGGAAATCCTCGCGGCGTCCAAAATGGATATCTTGATTGATGCAATTCACATCGTGTCGGTACTGCTATAAAGAACCAACACGTCCATGGGGCGGTGGAAAACTGGGGAGGCGGCCAGGTGGAAACGAGGGGACCAATTGGACAGTGGGGTCATACCTGGTCTTCTGCTGGGGCTCGCAGTACCCTTAGATGCGGCGAATACTTCTGGGGTTGCAACAACCCGCTGCCCCGTCAATCATTTTGAAGGGGTCCAGCAAGCAGTTTCAAGCCAGGCACCTCTTGAGCATCTCTCAGCACAAGACAAAGGGATGTGCCGGACATTCTATTTGTCAAGAATGATCCATCCACCAGTGAAACACCGGCAACAAGGAATCAACGCACCCTCTTAAGCGTGAACTCCGCCCAAAACTCGGCACTCCCTTTCAAACCCAAATCCGCATGCCTGGCATGCCTCGTTTTGGCACCTGCGCTCAAGACATTCCCCTGCCTCAGCGGGTGCAGGCGGCGGCATAGTTTCCTGACGCTGGCGACGCTGGCGCCGCTGCCTCCCTCTCGCTCCGGGGCTCCGGGGCTCCGCGCCTTCTCGTTGCCGCGGTGGGGTCGGCGCGTGCCGCCCCGCCACTCGCCCTTCAGGGGGATGCCGTCTAAGTAGACCTGGTAAAGGAAAAAACATGAGCCAAGCGGCAAGCCCAAGTCAAGCGCAAAGCGTTGGGGAACCCGCCTGACCCGCCTTGAGCGCCGCTAGGGCGTTCTCCGCGGCAGTCCTGGGAACGGGAAACGGAATGCTGTCTGGCTGTCTGGCTGCTTGGCTGTTCTCCGAGCCGCTGCGACTTGAACCGCACCAGGGGATACTCTGTGAAGTTGTCGCCCATCACCTCAGGCGGCCGGTTGGAACGCCAGATCCGGCATGGAGAATTGCTCGAATTGCAAGCAGATCTGCGTCTGGCACGGCTCGGTCACCCATGTGGCAGGCATCGATCTCTCCGTAGATCTGCCAACCAAAAGTCAGAGGTTGAACCCCCTGTCAACAGGCCCATCCGTGCCATATCCGTGCCTGCATCGCCTTCTTGAGACCCAGGCGACTGGTGCGATCCGTGCATCCTGCGAAGTCGACCCTCTCTCTCACTCGATAGACGGTCAGAAATCTACCTGGCTCATGTGCCTGAGGACGCTATGTGGCAACACACATCAGAAATCTACCTGGCTCAGATCTGCAATCTGCCGTCCTTCTATGATTTCGATGGTGGTGGACATGGTCCTTTGAGTCGTGTGCTCTTGTTTCTCTCATTTCTCTCATGTTGATTCGCTCTCGCTCTCTCTCTCTCTCTCGCTCTCTCTCTCTCTCTCTCTCTCTCGCTTCTCTGTGCGACTCTGACGACCGCGCCTCGCGCGGGCCCGACCAAGCGGCGCGAGGGAAAGGTGAGAACAAACGTATATCGGATGCTGTCCAAATGTCGGGTCAATTGGGTGTATGACTGGCCTTTTGGGTGCTGGCCAGCAGGGAGATGTCTGGTCGTCTCTTGTCATGGGATCCAACCCTGAAACCCTGGAGCCTCAAATGTTGCAATGCCAGGTGGAGAGTTGGAGAAACCCAACACTTGCCAGAGCCAACCTCCGGGCTTGGGGATGGAGACCACCAGTTTCCAGTTTTGACCCGATGCGAGAGCCATGCGCAGCCAGGGAGAGCACTGCGAAGCGCCGGCTCCAGACCAGATCTTTGGCTTCCTGCGTGAGGATTTTGGAGGCCGCCTCTTTGAATTCGGAGGGTGGCCACAGGGAAAACAGAAGGAACCGGTGAAAACATTCCTATGCACCTCTGGTTGCTCCTATTGGAATAGTGCTTGCAGGGAAAACACAAGAAAGACACGTATTTTTTGAGGTCTGACTCTGGTCATAGGAAACATCTCCTGTGAGCCACGGACAATATGATGTGTAAACTCAAGAGGGCGCCGGAAAATTTAGTGTTGGACCCCTGGTCTTCCTGGATAATTTGGGCGAGCCATCTGTGCGCTTGCAGCTGCATCCGGACGGTACTCATGATTGGAATCTCCTAGAGTACAAACTTGCTTCCCTGAAAGGGAAAATATAACCATGAATTTCGGAACATGCTGGCGTCTCTTGAGGGAACCTTCTTGAGGTAGGGAAAACTCTGCAAAGATCAGCTGATCTCCCCAACTAATTCCCCCGATTCGAGTCGGCCTTGGTGGCGGTAGCCCTGCGGCTCGGGCTTTCACCTGCAACGGTCGCTTTCCCAGTCGCTCTTTCTGTCCGTATGTCACCGATTGATCACATGTTGACTCCAATCTTGACGGTCCACATGTTGACTCCATTGAAACCGACTGAAACGCTCAAGCTGATCTTCTCGGGAGCCTTCCGACAGCTCCGGCCATGCGAAGCCTCGGCTGACACGCCCACCCGCGTCACTGCCAAAGGCCGCCAGGCCGCTCCCGGCCACGTCGAACTGGCGCTCCAGGACCTTCCGCACCTAGCCCGAAACTTCGAACAAGATGCCTTGCGAAGACTTGCGAAGACTTGCGAAAAGGCCTTGGCTCGGCTTCGGAGCTGCCCGCCTGGTCGTTGAAGGCCGCCGCCTCGGCCTCCAAGTCCTCGGGCCCTGAACTGCCCGAACTGCCCGAACTGCCCGAACCCGGCTCGCAGTCAAAAGGCGAAAGTTGTCAAGGTGTCAAAGTCCGAGCGAAAGCGAAAGCTTTTCAATATGCACCTCACAGATTCCAACACAGCGTTCACCAGGCGAAGAAAAAAACGTAATGCCAACTTTCTTGCTCTCAGCCGGGCAACCAGTCTTGACAGCAGGCCAGGTTGAGCCAGAATTTAGTGTACTGCGAGCACACTTTTCCTCTGCGCGCTCTGAAGAAAATCAGACCTGATTCTCTGACCCACTGGCTGAACCATCGTTCTTGAGGCATCATGCGCATGCGAAGACTGAGTGCGGTGCAAATGGAAACAGAAAATACTCGGAGTAGAAGAGAAGCCAAATCAGCCTGGTGTTTCCGCAGCCACGCATGGCACTCATCAATAATATGATCGCTTAGAAGTCGCCCGGCTCGCCTGTAGAAAGCCTTGACGCCCTCTTGGCTGAACTTGGTGCGCCGCAGGCGCAGCAGCCCGCGGGCCTGTGAGCTTCCGGCAGAACCGCAAGGCTCGAGCGAAGCGGCGCGGCTGAGGGCCGCTCCAGCATAGCCGCCAGGATCCCATGCGCTGGTCTGGGCAGAATGGGCAGATCAGCACTGCACAGCTCCCAGTGCAGATCCAAGGCTCCAGCAGCAACACTTGGGGCCGGAAGGCCGCAGGGACACTCCGCGTCCAGGCCTCAGTCACGCGCCCGCGCCAAGCGGCCATGCCGAGCGCTGCTCGGCATGGCCTTTCCGAGCGCCGTGCCAAAGCGGCGCCGTAGTTCGCCAGGAGCACCATGCTGGCTGCAGTTGCCACGGTCCCTGCTCGAATGGCTGAAAGCGGCTCGAGCTCGAGCTTGGGCGTTGCAAGCGCTACGCGCCTACGCCGAAACGTGTGGCAAAAGTGTCCTCAGCTGCGCCCTTCGACCAACCTCTCGGCTGAGGCCCTTGCAACCCAGCCGCAATCTTGTTCTCAAGGTCGCCCTGCACGTCCGGCAAGTCCTCGCAAGCCAATCTGGGGGTCTGGGAGTCTGGGGCTCTCGGATTGCGGGCTTGGGCCTTGGTGACTGCGATCACCAGGGCGTAGACCTCGGGCCACGGCTGTCATGTGACCCTTCCCATGCGATGCTGCGGCGCCGGCCGAGCAGAAGCAGGTGATAAAGATGGTGGGGAAGCTCCACCCAAAGGGAACCCCGAGCCTGAAGATTGGCTTTCGAGTGAGTCTCAAAATACAAGGATGTGTGTCTGTGATTGCTGCTGCGAGGATGCAATCCGAATCTGGGCGCGTGGGCATGGCCCGTGTGGCATAATAGACCCCGAAGTTCAGCAGGAAGCCTCCTGGCCCACCATGCCCCGCGATATGCCCCGCAATGCCCGAAGGGGAACAACTTCTTCGGCCAGGCAGCGAACAGTCGCAATGATGAGTGCCGCCGCTATTGCAGACTTCTTCAGTCGCAAAGGCCTCAGACACCGAGACAATCAATCAAAGTTGCAGACGTCCATGCATCAATTTGCAAGGCACCCATGGACTTGTTTCGCTTTGGACAAAATCATGCCGGCGCCGATAGTCTGATGGCATTCCAAATGTATGCTCGGCACTTTGGCCGTCAGCGCCAGCCGTGGTGATGGTACACCGTGGTACCATGACCCCAACCATAACCACGATGGTGGTAGTACGTGTGGCCGTGACCCCAGCCGCCCCTCCGCCCGGGCGGGTTGTGGTGCACGTAGGTGGTGCCATGACCCCAGCCGCCTCTAATACCTGGGGGGTTGTGGTGCACATAGCCATGACCAGGACCACCTCTCCACCCAACTGGGTTGCGGTGGTACCACTCTTCGCCGCTCTCAGCCTCTTGCGTCTCGCCCTGCGTCTCAGTGCTTTTCACCTGCAACAGCTCCACAGAGCCATCAGGACCTTCCTCCTGCAAGGCCGCATTCAGCACGTCCAACTCGCAGCTGTCCGTGCTGAAGGCACCCCACAGCTGTGTGAGCAAGACCGCCAGGAAGACGCAGCGCATGGCGAAAGCAAAGAACGACGAGTAAATCCGGGCAAGTGAGGTTCCTATTGCCCAGTGCTCACCACTTTTGGGTAGAGCAGAAGTGCTCAAACAAGTGGCCACCGGCGATTGTTAATGTGCACTCTCATCAAATCGACATATGTGGCTTTCTGCACGTGGATCCCTCTCACCCCTAAAGCCCAACTCTCCGACAAAAGTTCTCCATACTCAGTTCTCACTTCTAGGTTCCTCTAGGTCTCTAGGTGACAAATGTCTATCGGCTAAAAGGTTCGATCACAACGCGAGTTCCGCCAGCACCGGAGCTGCGCGAGAGCCACATTCGGCTGAGTTTGTTCTACGTGGCTGATCCCGGGAACAAGGCAAGCCGAACCAAGCAGACGGATCTGCAGCCAACAGCTGTCCAACGCCAGCACTGAACGCGTGCCTGGCCGCGCCTCGTTTTGCCAGGATCCCCATGGGCGATCAAGACATATTTCGCGGGCCCAAGCGAAGCGGCTACACGAAGACCTCTCAAAGATTAGCCTCCGGAACCGGGCGCGGATAGGATATGACGCTTCTAGGTGTTTCGGTCAGCTGCGTTTCGGGCCGTTGGAGCTGTGACAGTTGCCCGGCACTCTGACGTTCGGCTTCGAGATGAGTCTTGGGCACGGTTGAAGCAGATTGGCTTGGGTTTGGTGTGAGTGGAAGGTGAGTTTTGGGTGGTGTGTTCTGCTGGTGGGATTAAGCTGGATTTCGGCTGGGTTGGCTTAAGGCATTCAGAAGGTTCAGAATAAATTTCTTGGAGCTGGGCTGAGGTCGGGATGGCTTTAGGCTACGCTTTAGGATGGGTTTGGGGTGTGTTGGGGAGTTGGCATGCGAGGGTGGGTCTAGCAGAACTAAGGTAGGTTTAGACAGAATTGGAAAAGGAGCCATGCCCAGGAGCAAAACACGTTGTCTTAGAACCCTGTCATCTATGAAGCCAAAGATCATATTCAATACCGCCATCCCATCTCTCCGATAGCCAGTTGCACTCGACTGGATCCTGAGCAGAAATAGAGTCGGTCGCGCAGCTTTGCAGGCAAGCACACACATTGGTGACTTTGGTCTTCAAATCGTGCGATCAGCCATCAAATGGCATTGGAGGCAGACCTTGGCAAAAATTGTCGTCAGCACCTTGGCCGCTCAACGATAGTGATGATTAGTGTGGACTACTGTGGTGTGGCCGTGACCTGGGCCACCCCTGGCGCCTGGCGGGTTGTGCTGGGTGTGCACGGCGGTGGTGCCATGACCCGGGCCGCCCCTGGCGCCTGGCGGGTTGTGATGCACGGCGGTGGTGCCGTGACCCGGGCCGCCCCTGGCGCCTGGTGGGTTGTGATGCACGGCGGTCGTGCCATGACCCGGGCCCCTAACGGGCGGCGGGTTGTGGTGGGTGTGCACGACGGTGGTGCCATGACCCGGGCCGCCCCTGGCGCCTGGCGGGTTGTGATGCACGGCGGTGGTGCCGTGACCCGGGCCGCCCCTGGCGCCTGGTGGGTTGTGATGCACGGCGGTCGTGCCATGACCCGGGCCCCTAACGGGCGGCGGGTTGTGGTGAGTGTGCACGACGGTGGTGCCATGACCCGGGCCGCCCCTGGCGCCTGGCGGGTTGTGATGCACGGCGGTGGTGCCGTGACCCGGGCCGCCCCTGGCGCCTGGTGGGTTGTGGTGCACGCTTCCATGACCCGGACCACCCCTAGCGCCAGGTGGGTTGTAGTGATTCCACTCCTCGTCGTTCTCAGCCTCCGTCTTGCTGCTTTTCACCTGCAACAGCTCCACAGAGCCATCAGGACCTTCCTCCTGCAAGGCCGCATTCAGCATGTCCAACTCGCAGCTGTCAGTGCTGAAGGCGCCCCATAGCTGTGTGAACAAGACCGTCAGGAAGACGCAACGCATGGCGAAAGCAAAGTACAACGAGTAAATCCGGGCAAGTGAGGTTCCTATTGCCCAGTGCTCAAGTGGCAAGCGGCGATTCTCAATGTGCACTCCGACCAAATCGACATATATGACTCATATGACTTTCAACAGCTTATCTTAGAACCCTTTCTATCACCTTTGCATTCGAAGACAAATAGTGTCCAATCACACAGTCATGCAGGCCAGCACGCACACGGGTCATTTGATTCTTGAACTATATCGTGCGCTCTGCCATCAATGGCATGGGAAGCAGACCTTGGCTGCAAAACAGAACAATTGAGTCGTCAGCACTTTGGCCGCTCAACGATAGTGATGATTAGTGTGGACTACTGTGGTGTGGCCGTGACCTGGGCCACCCCTGGCGCCTGGCGGGTTGTGGTGGGTGTGCACGGCGGTGGTGCCATGACCCGGGCCGCCCCTGGCGCCTGGCGGGTTGTGATGCACGGCGGTGGTGCCGTGACCCGGGCCGCCCCTGGCGCCCGGTGGGTTGTGATGCACGCTTCCATGACCCGGACCACCCCTAGCGCCAGGTGGGTTGTTGTGATGCCACTCCTCGTCGTTCTCAGCCTCCGTCTTGCTGCTTTTCACCTGCAACAGCTCCATAGAGCCATCAGGACCTTCCTCCTGCAAGGCCGCATTCAGCATGTCCAACTCGCAGCTGTCAGTGCTGAAGGCGCCCCATAGCTGTGTGAACAAGACTGTCAGGAAGACGCAACGCATGGCGAAAGCAAAGTACAACGAGTAAATCCGGGCAAGTGAGGTTCCTATTGCCCAGTGCTCAAGTGGCAAGCGGCGATTCTCAATGTGCACTCCGATCAAATCGACATATATGACTCATATGACTTTCAACAGCTTATCTTAGAACCCTTTCTATCACCTTTGCATTCGAAAACAAATAGTGTCCAATCACACAGTCATGCAGGCCAGCACGCACACGGGTGATTTTTGTCTTGAACTATATCGTGCGCTCTGCCATCAATGGCATGGGAAGCAGACCTTGGCTGCAAAACAGAACAATTGAGTCGTTAGCACTTTGGCCGCTCAACGATAGCGATGGTTACTGTGGACTACAGTGGTGTGGCCGTGACCCGGGCCACCCCTGGCGCCTGGCGGGTTGTGGTGGCTGTGCACGGCGGTGGTGCCATGACCCGGGCCGCCCCTGGCTCCTGGCGGGTTGTGATGCACGGCGGTGGTGCCGTGACCCGGGCCGCCACTGGCGCCTGGCGGGTTGTGATGCACGGCGGTGGTGCCGTGACCCGGGCCGCCCCTGGCGCCCGGTGGGTTGTGATGCACGCTTCCATGACCCGGACCACCCCTAGCGCCAGGTGGGTTGTTGTGATGCCACTCCTCGTCGTTCTCAGCCTCCGTCTTGCTGCTTTTCACCTGCAACAGCTCCATAGAGCCATCAGGACCTTCCTCCTGCAAGGCCGCATTCAGCATGTCCAACTCGCAGCTGTCAGTGCTGAAGGCGCCCCATAGCTGTGTGAACAAGACCGTCAGGAAGACGCAACGCATGGCGAAAGCAAAGTACAACGAGTAAATCCGGGCAAGTGAGGTTCCTATTGCCCAGTGCTCAAGTGGCAAGCGGCGATTCTCAATGTGCACTCCGATCAAATCGACATATATGACTCATATGACTTTCAACAGCTTATCTTAGAACCCTTTCTATCACCTGTGCATTCGAAGACAAATAGTGTCCAATCACACAGTCTTGCAGGCCAGCACGCACACGGGTGATTTGACTCTTGAACTATATCGTGCGCTCTGCCATCAATGGCATGGGAAGCAGACCTTGGCTGCAAAACAGAACAATTGAGTCGTCAGCACTTTGGCCGCTCAACGATAGCGATGGTTACTGTGGACTACAGTGGTGTGGCCGTGACCCGGGCCACCCCTGGCGCCTGGCGGGTTGTGGTGGCTGTGCACGGCGGTGGTGCCATGACCCGGGCCGCCCCTGGCGCCTGGCGGGTTGTGATGCACGGCGGTGGTGCCGTGACCCGGGCCGCCCCTGGCGCCCGGTGGGTTGTGATGCACGCTTCCATGACCCGGACCACCCCTAGCGCCAGGTGGGTTGTTGTGATGCCACTCCTCGTCGTTCTCAGCCTCCGTCTTGCTGCTTTTCACCTGCAACAGCTCCATAGAGCCATCAGGACCTTCCTCCTGCAAGGCCGCATTCAGCATGTCCAACTCGCAGCTGTCAGTGCTGAAGGCGCCCCATAGCTGTGTGAACAAGACCGTCAGGAAGACGCAACGCATGGCGAAAGCAAAGTACAACGAGTAAATCCGGGCAAGTGAGGTTCCTATTGCCCAGTGCTCAAGTGGCAAGCGGCGATTCTCAATGTGCACTCCGATCAAATCGACATATATGACTCATATGACTTTCAACAGCTTATCTTAGAACCCTTTCTATCACCTGTGCATTCAGAGACAAATAGTGTCCAATCACGCAGTCTTGCTGATTCTTGAACTATATCGTGCGCTCTGCCATCAATGGCATGGGAAGCAGACCTTGGCTGCAAAACAGAACAATTGAGTCGTCAGCACTTTGGCCGCTCAACGATAGCGATGGTTACTGTGGACGCCGTGACCCGGGCCACCCCTGGCGCCTGGCGGGTTGTGGTGGCTGTGCACGGCGGTGGTGCCATGACCCGGGCCGCCCCTGGCGCCTGGCGGGTTGTGATGCACGGCGGTGGTGCCGTGACCCGGGCCGCCCCTGGCGCCCGGTGGGTTGTGATGCACGCTTCCATGACCCGGACCACCCCTAGCGCCAGGTGGGTTGTTGTGATGCCACTCCTCGTCGTTCTCAGCCTCCGTCTTGCTGCTTTTCACCTGCAACAGCTCCATAGAGCCATCAGGACCTTCCTCCTGCAAGGCCGCATTCAGCATGTCCAACTCGCAGCTGTCAGTGCTGAAGGCGCCCCATAGCTGTGTGAACAAGACCGTCAGGAAGACGCAACGCATGGCGAAAGCAAAGTACAACGAGTAAATCCGGGCAAGTGAGGTTCCTATTGCCCAGTGCTCAAGTGGCAAGCGGCGATTCTCAATGTGCACTCCGATCAAATCGACATATATGACTCATATGACTTTCAACAGCTTATCTTGGAACCCTTTCTATCACCTGTGCATTCGAAGACAATAGTGTCCAATCACACAGTCTTGCAGGCCAGCACGCACACGGGTGATTTTTGTCTTGAGCTGCATCGTGCGCTTGAGCTTCCAAGGTGATAGAGCTGCGGCTCTTTGGCTGCATTATGCAGTCACGCTTTCAAAGCAAATCAGCCTGCCTTCTTCAGCGGAACGGGTTGTAGGGGTTGTGCGGGCCAAAGGGATTGTAGGGATTGTAGGGGTTGTAGCCTCCGCCATTCCTCCGGCGCCCATCTCCTCCCCAGCCACTCCTTCGGCGCCCGTCTCCTCCTCCCCAGCCGCTGCGGCGGCGCCCGTCCCCTCCCCAACCACCGCTCCTTCGACGGCCGTCTCCTCCTCCCCAGCCGCTGCGACGACGTCCATCTCCTGGAAGCCAGGAGAGTTCCCTGAACGAAAAAGAACACGTACACCTTGAGATACTCCCGTGGGGTTGATAGTCCATGCCGATGGCTTGTGAGCATGATTTCAGTGACGTGCCAAGTTCAGGCCTGTTCAAAATGCAAAGGCCCTGTGCTTGGCAGTTCTCGATATCCACCACTCCCAGAATCTCCAGCCTGCACTTGCCAGTAGCAAGAAGGCTACTCCGTGTTGAATCCCGTCTTGTCCCCTCTTAACCAATACACCACCACCCTCACAAAATCCAAGCGTTATTGCATCTCAGGGAACTTGCCCAGTGCCAAAGGCCGTCATGCAAACAAACTTGTCCAATGTGTTCAAAGTATTCCTGGCAAGTGGCAAGGCCCTTCCCTCTCCTCCTCCCCAGCCATTCCTCCGGCGGCCGTCCCCGTCCACGCTGTCCGCCAGCACCTTTGGTCTTCGACCCGTGCAAATAAGCGAAATCTGTTGGTTGGCAGCATTAACCCGGCCGGTTCGAAACGGATAGAGGGTTAAACGGGTCAAAACCCAGAACCAAGCCTTCTCACCCTTCTCAGTGCTCTTCATCTGCAGAAGCCTCACAGCGGCATCAGGGCCTTCCTCCTTCAAGGCTGCGGTCACGTCTGCCTCACAGCTGTCGGTGCTAAAGGCACCCAACAGCTGTGTGAGCAGGACAGCCAGGCAGGCATAGCGCATAGCGTCAGCTTCAGCTCTATTCGCGCGATTCGCTTTTGGGCAAGCCAGAGTCTTGACAAAAACTGGCAGCGCGGGAGTCACACCTGGCTCAGGCAAATTCCTTGGGGGAGCGCGCACAGACAGCATGTGTGTGTGTGTGTTGTGTGTGTGTGCGCGTGCTGTCAATCGCCCGTTTGGCCAGCGGGGGCTTGCACTCGACTTGAAGGCAACAGGCAAGCGTGTTGAGCGGGCGTCTAGCTGGCTGACAGAAGCGTGTGATCTTTATTGTCTGAAACGTCCCGCCAAACGATGGGCTTTGGCATTTACATCTCATACATCTCATTGGATTGGCGAATCGGCTTGAGTTTCCTGCACAGCTGAGGAGTTGTCGTGCGCCAGCCTGCACCGCACTGTTTGAGCCCTCATTGCCTTAGAATCCTTGGTTTGCCAAATTCATGATGTTATTGTTTTGCAGAGCTAGCGCCATCCGGCAATGAAGCTCTCGAGCAAAGCGGCTGACACTTTGGTCGCTCGGCTCAGCGCCAGCCGTGGTGATGGTACACCGTGCTGCCATGACCCCAACCATAACCACGATGGTGGTAGTACGTGTGGCCGTGACCCCAGCCGCCCCTCCGCCCGGGCGGGTTGTGGTGCACGTAGGTGGTGCCATGACCCCAGCCGCCTCTAATACCTGGGGGGTTGTGGTGCACATAGCCATGACCAGGACCACCTCTCCACCCAACTGGGTTGCGGTGGTACCACTCTTCGCCGCTCTCAGCCTCTTGCGTCTCGCCCTGCGTCTCACTGCTCTTCAGCTGCACAAGCTCCACAGAGGCATCAGGACCTTCCTCCTGCAAGGCCGCATTCAGCACGTCCAGCTCGCAGCTGTCCGTGCTGAAGGCACCCCACAGCTGTGTGAGCAAGACCGCCAAGAAGACGCCACGCATGCTGCAAGGCGCTCAACTGGACAAGAGGGGTTTCTATGCCCAGGGCTCACCGCTTTGGGATAGAGCTTGAGTGCTTGACGGAGGCAAAGCTATGACAGAAGTCGCCTGAGTGACAGAAGTCGCTCACTTCACTTTGGCCCTGCTTGGAACCCCATGGCCGCTCTGGATGTGACTGAGGCACGGTCGGCACGCTGTAGATGGTCCCAAGGAACAGGCCGAAGGCATACAGCGACCCAATCAGGGGGCCTCGGCTAAGGAATAATCGGCAGGAGAGATGGATGATTTATCATGTCATGAATATTATGATATGATTAATATGATTCATACAGCAATCTTGGCGTTGATGTTGAAGCCGTTCGGCAACAGCCAAAGTTATGCAGCTGGGCCATGGGCCGAAGAGGCTGTAGGACAAGCCAACCCCGAGCACCGCCATCACGGAGATGAGCACCCAGGCCTCTCCCAGGATAGAAATGTGGGGGAACGACTTGGACGACTTTCTTTTCTCCAGCCTTTCAAGGGTGGGAAAAATACAGGTTCAGGGCTTGGGGTACAGTGACCCGCTTCTTTTCTCCCTTCCATGATTGGAGGCTACATCTTCTGTACCCCCAAGGCCACGGTTCCAATCCAATCGTTGGACAAGCATCACTAACAAGCCAGTTCCAAGCGAGCGTCCGTAATGTTTCAGGTTTGGGATGTTTATGCCAGTTGAGGGACCCCTTTGATGATTTCAGAGGCACAAAAAGACATTATAGGGCGACGCTTCTTCCCGCCTGCGTCACGGAAAGCTCTTTGGCAGCCACCGGCAAGAAGGGCTTGTTGATGACATCCTGACATTGTCTCAAATCTGTGCGCCTTGGAGGGGTCGAAAATGGAATCGCATCATACTGTGGCCCGCACGATGCTGACATCGTAGATCTGGTTGATGCCCACAATGTAGCCATTGCCTCATCCCATTCTCACAGAGGGTCCCCCCCAAGAAGAGAAAAGAACCAGGTGCCAGCCGGCTTATGGCCGGCGTGCGCATCCTTGCACTGCCCCTGGTCCAGGACAACTGCGCCTCTTTGGCGTACTGACAGCCGAGTTCATGGAGGAGGTCCAGCACGGTTTTTTTCCTTTACACCAAGGGGTTCTTGTGGTAAGAGTCAAGGCCAGTTTAGATGGAGGTTCGCGCTGGGTCGCGCGGACCTGCGCGACAAAAAGTTGTTAAAGAGTTGTTTTCGGTCAGAACTCCCCGTAGGGGGCCACTTACCAATGGTGTTCTTTGGACTCACATGCGGCTTCGGGTTTACCTCCAGATTGTATAGGTCGCCATGGTGGCCATGGCAACCCGTGTGGCCGTCCAAGGGATCCGCATGTCCTCCACCAAGCTCGCGGCTTGCCCATGGCGCTTCACTTGGCAAGACCATTGAAATTAGAAGGCAAAATTGGTGCATGCCCCAGTGGAGACGGGCGGGGGATCCCTGGGAACAAGAATGCCCTCGATATCCCGGGACGGACACGGTAGTTCTATCGGTTGCCCACAACTTGTGAAGTTGGAGTGAACTGGGCGCCAGGCCGCACAGCAACGCCAGCACCCCCAGCGCCGCTTTTGGAAGCAGGGACCTGCAAAGGACTTGAGGGAAGCAAAGCGTCGAGAGTCGGCCTGTCAGATTTGCGCAAAACAGGAAAGTCGAGAGTCGGCCTTCTGGAAAAGTTGGGGGGGACACGGATCCAGTCGAGATCGTTCGGTTCGAATGCCGGCTTTGACCACGGAAGAGAAGTCGCTGAGGCAGCTGCCAGTCGGGCGCCTGGCCATTCTCTATGACCACGCGGGTCACCATGGCGCTGGAGCCTCAGCAAAGACACCCCCCCCGGCCGGAGCTCCCCCACCCAAAGTGCAGGCCTAGGATGGTGCCGCGGATGGTGTGCGGCCTAAGGAACAACCCACTTCTGTCACATTCAACTTAAGACCTTCGTTTCGTCCGCGAACTCAGCTCCGAGCCTGAGGAACTTCCAAAAGGCCTCCACCACATTGGCCTTCTCGGACTCCGCTGATGCGTCCGCCCCGGGCTGGGCCCGCACCTGGCTCCAAAGACCCAACGCGCCTCGCGCTCGTTCCTTCCTTCAGCTCCCCCGCCTTCAGTTTTCGGAGACCTGCAAAGTGCGTCCGCGGGCACAGCGGACGGCCTGGGCATCGAGGGCCCGAGGGCATCGAGGCGCCACGCGCCCAACGAGCCGGGCTCGCGCCTGAGAAGGTCCTCGCCAGGCCCAAGCACAGAAGCAGCGCAAGCGCGCGCTTCATGGCGCCAAATCACAAGCTCGTGATGCAGTACCTTGAGCTTTTGTGTGTGTTGCCCGCCCGTTTTCACGCCTTGCAAGGTGGCCTTTCTTGCGCCGAACTGCCGAACAGATGCACTGGGCCTTCTCTCTGGTTCCATGCCCCTTTTTGCTGCCGGCCGCAAGCCCCTACGGCTGAGGAAGGCGAGGCCCAGTCGCGCAATCAATCATGCACTGCCCCTCTGCAGCCATTTTCAGACACAACCTGGGTGTGCGACAAACCAGGAGCCTCGACATGGGACAGTCAAACCAACCAGAGGGGACCTCATGCTCGGGTTCATGGGCTTTGTCGGCTTGGATAGGATTGCCCACCCTGCCCGACACCTGGAGCACAGTCCATGCGTCTCCGGGCAAACTTGGCTTCCCCGGCCTGGCGCGAGCTGGCCAGGCGCCGGGCAGGTCTCGTGCATGTCCTCTCGCGCCGGATCTGTACCCCTATCCGTCCTGTTGCCAGCGAAGGCCTCGAAGGGCACCCTTTTGCTGTGACGAACTGCTGCTTAAACAGAACTGAGCAAAGACGCTTGCTGTTGGGAGCTTCCAACTTGGAAAAATGGAGCCCTCGCCGTTCAGCAAAAGACATTAGTCACAGCATCAATTGAAAGGACGCCCTGATGTATTCCAATTTCTTCTGGGCATTCTGGGGGGAGGGGCGCCTTTATGGGGTGGATAGCTAACTTGGATTGTGGGATGTTTGGCACAACCTTGCCCTAAAAAGCAGTGGCTGGTCGGCTGATTTGTCTGACACCCCAAGCATCGAAGCCTTAGAGCTCTCCTCCGCCGGGCGCAGGCAGCAGGGGCAATGCCTCTCCGGGCCCAGCAGCGGCCGCATCATCGGCACGGCCTTTGCCTTGCACCCCGCGCGCTCGGGTCGACGCCCGCGCGCGTCGAATCGCGCCGAACGCATCCTTCAAAACCTGGGCCAGTGTTTCCGCATGTGGCGGGAGCGGAAAAGAAGGCGTCTGGCCAAAAAAGGACTTGTTCATTTTCATTTGGCTTCCCTTGAAGAATATCCCTACATTGGAGCATTGGTATGTCAGGATGGTGTTACAAAGGAAACCAAAAAAAACGCCACTTTATGGGGCACTGGTTCCTAGTTTTTCGTTGTATGCCTTGACAATTGCTGCTTACTTGTAAATGGCCGCTGAAAGGCAATGCTTGAGGCCGGCAAAGATCTGCGGATCATGTTAGGGTTGCAGGAAAGTCGAAAGGGAACAAAACCCCTTGGTCGCCTCATTTTGGCCTCAATGCCGACTATAGAAACCCTTGTGACTGTCGGTTTCCCTCTACTCGGTTCCATCTGACCAGAAACGAAACCTCCCTACCTCTCATTGCACTGCCCTTGTCTTCCAAGGCGAGATGGAACTCAAGCCCTGGGCACCTTGGGCACCCTGGGCACCCTGGGCACCCTGAGCACCCTGGGCCCCGCGCATCCAAGAGCGGCTCATCCGGCACGCCTGCCAGACTGCCAGACTGCCAGGCTGGAGATTCAAACACATCTGCGAAAGGGTTTGAAACAGTATTTCGGGAGAGAATAAACAGGCCCAATCCCACCAACAAGAAGAGATTGTTTAAGTCCCCCAGTCCCAAGGGCAAAGCGGCGCCCCCGGCTGGCACAAACAACGAACCAAAACAGGGTGCCTTTAACCACAAGATGAATGAACCCAGCAAGGGCAGAGACAACCGAAAGCAAGCACAAAGCAGCAAACCAGGCAGGCAAACAATGCAGCGCAGCAAGCGAGCAAAGCAAACCAAGAGCGCAACCCCTCGAACCGTCCTCGACCCGAACCCGCCGATGAGCGGCGCCACCAGCTGCCGGCCGCTCCTTTTCCAGGGAGCGGACAGTGCCCGGTGCCGCGCCACTATGGCGACGGTTGCGGCAAGGTCTATTTCGCCAGGGGTAAAAGCTTGAGCCAAAAGCCGCGTTGGGCTTTGGCATGAAACATGCTATGATAAAAGTACATGCCCCCAAAAACACCCCCCTCGCCTGTACAAAGAGAGGAAGTGAATTTGGAAGGGCGCATTGGCCATATTGAAGTTGAACTGCAATAAACAAGACAAACAAAGCCGATTAGGCTACCAGGGTTCGCGACCCCATACCCGGGCACTCATTGGTGCCCGGATCCCGCCACCACCCCGAATTACGGGTATGGGGCGGATTCTCGCCGGTAGCCAAATCAAACAAGAGAAAGCAACAAAAGAAAAGAACAAAGGATCAACTTCGGAATGGCCGGCATGAAGCCATTGAATTGTCATTTGCGTTGCAACCACATTGAACCATTCGATTCGAGTGGATTTAATCTTTAATTATCGGATTAGGCGCATTGGCCAGTTGGTTGAAACATGGTGCATAGAGCAATGAGCCTTGGTTATAAATTAGCACCGTCTAGGCGCGCGATCATTCGAGGACCATCGCCATGGATACCACCAGCAGCGATCCGCGGTTCAGGTCCGAGTAGGACATCACCGGCAGCGGTGCAGGGCACCCGTGATCTTCACCTCGGCACCTTGATGAGCATCATCACCAGCAGCAGCAGCGGTGCAGGTGGATGCAGATCACCAGCGGCCATAGACGCCGCCGAGAGTGACTGCCTTGCTGCGGCGATGCACACCTGACAGGTAATCGCAGCTTGCGCGAATAGCGCACAGCTACGCATGCAATTGAATTCTGAAACGGCGAATAGCCCAGACAAAGAAATACTACAAGGAGCATAGTCCATTTTGTGAATTCCGGGATGAAAGCATGCGCGCGTTGGCGCAGCCATGCAAAACGCATGGACAGACTTCAGGTATCACCGATGTCGTCCACCGCCGTGCCGCCCCTTCCCCTTGCTGGCATTCCAGTCCCCAGGGGGAGGAGGCACGGTCTCGGCCAATTCGTCACCGTCACCCCAAGTAGGGGTATGCGGCGAGTTCGGATTCTCGAACTCGCGGGGATCACCCTGCATATGCGGCTGCCAACCCTGCGGCATTGCGCCAGGCCACATTTGTGGCATCATACCAGCCATGGGCTGTTGCATGTACCCTCCCATTGGGAAAGCGGGGTACATCGGACTCGGGAACGGGAAAGGGGCTGCCTGAGCACCCTTGTACCCCGACCCGCGAGCATCAGGCTGATACCCGCCAGTTGGAGTTCTCGATCTGGCGGATCCGCCACGACCGAACTGCCCTTGTTGATAGCCGTATTGGCCACCCTTGCCTTTGTACTGATCACCCTTGTGACCCTTTCCTGGAAACTGGTCACCCTTGTGACCTCCACCCTTGGGCCAGGATTGCGCAGGGGCTTTGCCCTTTTGCTGATCTCCCTTTGACCTGGATTCAGGTCGCGGGGTAGCAGACCGTTGGTCTCCCCTAGGAGTGGCTGCCCGCCTATGGTGCTTCCCAGCCGGCGGGTCAGCAAAAACAATGGCGCATTGGCCGTCGCGCTGTGCAGCGGGGACCATGTCAACCTTGTTGTCTTCGACATAAATGTATGCCTCAGCATACTCAATCGGGGCCGTGATGGATCCACCACTGGCCCGCAGAGATTCGATGCTCCAATCAAGAACAGTGGAGGCATCAAAACTTGGGTCCTCACTATTGAAGTCCGCGAGGCGTCGCTCAGCCTGCACCAATGACATTATGATGTCCGCGCGTGAGGCGCCTAGGCCATACAGCGGAACCAAATATCCGTCCTCAATTCCGATGCGGTAGGCATCATAAACATGCACAGAGAGGTAAAGGGCAAATGCTGAATTTAGACTGCCCTTTCTCGTCATATGACGACCCCATTGCGCCGCTTGTTGCGGGTGCTCAATCAAATATGTCATGACAGACATATTGTCGGGAATTGGGACGCCAGTGTTGCTCTCCTCGATGAGCAGCTGTTTCGCTACCCACCGCTCGAGAGCCTCATCACTCGCACGCACAGAAGCGTGGGTGTCCTTTGAGGTGACCTTTGCAACCTCCTGAAACGCAACTTGCACCACATCCGCATTGGGATTGTGCACAGCGCAAACCGGAGATCATACAGCTGACCACCTCGCGGATCGGGTTTACCGATGCCATGAGAGGAGCCCATGCGTCGGTCTCCCCTTCATACCAGCTGCTGGCACGGACTGCTTTGAGTCCGTCTAACCAGACTGGTTGCCCACTCCTAACCAGAGAGCGGACGGTGCCTGGCACCCACTCACGATAGAAAATCGGCAGATGGCAACCATTGCATAGAATGGTGCCATACATATTCAAATGCGCGCACCGAGGGCACCAGTAGTCATGCATGGGAGCTTTGTCCCACGAAAATGGCACCCCTCCGCGGTCCCTGAACATTCAACTCACGGACCGCCCAGGGACGGATGTATATTACATCCCCTTCCTGGTGCAGATAGCATGCGCGCCAGAAGGGCGCATGTATCTCCTCTCGCACAGCGATCAAACTGCGTCGGGTTTTGTAGATGCCGGCGGCTTCCTCGATGGCCATCCACTTCAGGTCAACGGCCACAACAACATGGCGCTTGTCCATGTATTTGACGCGATCGTCAACATAAAATTCGCCCTCATTATTGGGGCTGGGTAACTTGAGGAGAGGCACCTTTGCGCCCTCCATCCCAATCATGATCTCCCCCCTGCAGACCTGCTCAGGCCGCATGGGGAAAACTGTGATGGCGAATTTGCCAGGCCTCCGAATGCACCTCGTTTTGAGGGCGGACCGATACTCGGCCATCGTCAGCAGCACGTATCCCGTATAAGGGACTTCTGCTGCTCCCATCGGCCTAAGCAAAGGCCCGATAGGCGTTCGGTCACGCAGTGCCCAACGCTTGAAAACTTTGAACGGCACGTCCCTCCCGATTAGGGTGGATCGCGCAAAAAGCACCTCATTCGGGCGCACAGTCGTGCCATCTGTCCTCCAGACTGTCCGTATTAGGAGCTCGACTGGAGGGTACGTTGGGCTCTCCTTCGCGAGAGCGCCCGCCCAGGTCGCCACCTCGACACTCGTGCACTTATGGATCCCGTATAGGGCCTCAAAGAGCGTTGAGATTAGAGTCATTGACATCCAACCTCCCAGAATGTCTGGAACCGTCCCACACAAGAAGGGGGCCGGCTCACCGGACTTCACATTCAACCGCGTTGGGTCAGTGTTGCCCGACAAAATTTCTAACAGCATTTGCGACTCTCTGGAGCTTCGTCCAGCCATCGCCGACACATCCCTAATTTCGGGGAAAAAATGGAAGATGTCGTTACCGGCAGGACAGGCGATTCTGCCTGCTATCCCGCTCTGCGCATCAATCACAACCTCTTCACCCTCGTATGTGAGGTTGTAGGTGCTCGTAATCGGGCACACACCGGGCTTTGCCATCAGTGCCTCTTCTAACGACGCACCTGCAGGGAGGACGCCCTGTACGTGCGACTTGGTACCAATGGGACCAGTACTCGCTGACATAAGCCGATAATTTTCGGCGCGAAAGTGTGGAAAAAGGCTTTTCATCCGCTCAATTTCCTCTTCAGTGGTACGCCACGCCTTTGCCTCATAGTACGGCGGCTCCTGCTTTGAGGGCACTAGGTCGCGGTCGCCCATTGATGAGAATTTGTCCACATATGGGCCCATCCCATCATCATCTACGTGACTCTCGTAATCTTCATCCGAGACGTACTCCTTGGGCGGCTCGCCCAGAGCGTCCAGATCGACCTTACCAAGGTCGACCAACGCCGGAGAATCCAGGACTCTCTGGATCCTCATGAGCTCGTTCCTAAACTGCTCAAAGCCTCCGGCCTTGTCAATCACGGAGGTCGGCATTGCGCCCTCCCATGATTCTGGAAACATGCACACGTTCGTAGGGGAATACTCGTCATCGGAAATATCCCGATCACGCTCCCGTACATCGCTGATTAGTGTCACATCCAACGAGCCGCTTAGGGTCTCGGGACGCGACGCTTTCGCCGGATGCGGCTTTGCGCTCTTTGACGCTACAGCAGCCTCATTGGCCGCTTTGTTCTTCTTCTCATCGCCCTTACTCCCCTCCTTATCCACATCCATTGCGGATGGCTGTGCGCTCCCCCCTGCCCCGCCCATTGGCGGTTCAGAGGGTTGGACAGGGGATTCCTTTGTGCGGGCTTTGCCGAAATAATGCCCTGGGATCTGCACGTTCCCAGTGGAGCCACCGCCAGTCTCTCTTGGACGCTTGGCGGTGTATTACGCAGGACCTGAGGTCGAAACTTTCAGACCTCAAAAGGCCTGCGCAATAGGAACGGAAGACGTCCTCAACCTCCCGAGCAAGGAACTCGGGACGGTCCTCCTCCCTCGGAGGAGTTCTCCAGTCGTCATATCCATCGAGCAGACTCCTGCCCACGATTTCATTGAATCAGCGGTTGGCAGCCCGAAGAACATTACAAAATCTTTCGACCTTTTCGGTCGCCGCAATGGCCGCAGCCATCTGAGGGTGAATATACCCAGTTTCAATCATGCATCCTGCGGCTTCGCGCAAGCATGACCTCGCACGCCACAGATTCGCGGCGGCCTTGTAAAAGTCGCAGTACTCAACGCTCCACGTTGCGTCCTGCGCGCTGAGCTCATCATCTCCGCTTTGGGAGTCAGGCAGAGTGAGCCCCAAACGGATCTCCCGACCGCGGAATACGTCGGCGGAGATCTGGTTCGAGTTTGGCTGATCCTCCAGCGGAGGACGGGGAACATATTGTTTCCCTGGGCCGACACTTGACTCATTCGCCGATTCCCTATTTGGATGCCCCCTTTCGGTCTGCATCTGGTTAAACCGTGCAACTAGGTCCGGCCGAGGGCCAAACGACAATGGCCCAAGGTTATCCTCAGCCCAAACAGCAAGCGCTTTGGCTCCTGCGTGATGAATGTCATCGGCATTCATCGTGTCAGACAGAATAGCCTTTGACAGGAAATCCCAGTCGTATTCGCCGAAGCGACGATCAGTTGCTGAAGCATTGTCCAGCAGCTGGAAAAACTGATCCTCTGATAGGCCTTGCCACAGAGTAAGAGCGAGGGCATCCTCAATAGATTCAGCCTGGTTAGGGTAAAGAAGGCGCCTTGGCCAGGCCCCGTTCCTCCACGCCGCCAACGCTGGCGGGTGACCGGCTCTCCGGAACAGGTAATGCACAACGATGCAAGCATCCGCGCTTTCAGCGGGCGCATAATACTCCGACTCCGGGCCAGATTCATGGTCCCCGGGTTCAGACGGATCATCGTCGCCGTCAGGTGGATTGGGTCCACCATCTCCACCAGTCCATCCATAGGATCGTCGCGGCCCGGTAGCTCATCGGCAGGGGAGGTAGGGGAATCTCCCTCCGCCCCATTGCCGTCCCCATCATTGCCTCCATCCGCAGCGCCTTGGCTGGGTGAAGCCCCTTTGGCCCCACCTGCATCCGCCGGTGCGGGCTGTGCATCCTGACCAGCGGGTTTGGATGCTTCGGGATGAGAAGCCATCCCCATCGACGCATCGGTCGACAGGGACGGGGTGCTGTCCTCTGGCTGAGGATTATCCCCACCAGCGACATCTGGAACGCTGTCCCCACGCTTAGGTGGCGGCTCTGTCTGGCTAGGCTTCGCCGGCTCAGACAGACTAGCCGGGGGACTCTTAACTGCCTTCCGCGGCGGAACCTCGGGCCGAGGGTGCGTGATCTCACTATTTGCGGGAGCGCATCCCCCCGAACCCCCATCATTCGGTGCGTCAGCACCTGCCGCTTTAGGCACGGGTGCGCCCGTGACCACAGGTGCTTTGACCTCGGGTCCTTTGGCGCAAGGAGCGGCACCCTGTGGCGGAGGGCCAGCGGCCGAGGATAGGCATGGCATCGATCCCCCCACCTTAGGTGGCGCGCAGCTGGGACCTCTTGTGGCCCCACCTCTCCATCTGTTAGCGGCTTCGCGCTTGGACAGGGATGGAAAATCATCGGTGTACGCATCCTTGGGAAGCTCGGGAGGATCAGGCTTGACCTTCAACAATTGCTTCCCGGTGGCAGGCTTCAAATCGATTCTGTGGCCGCCAGTCTTAGACGGGCCACCAGTCGTAGTCGGGCTATACCCGCACGCCTGCGCTGGCTTTGCAGGTATCGTTCCTCTCTGATTGCCACAAACTGCCGGCGAGAGACCGCGACTTGCGGCCGACTGGCCGAAATCGGCCATGGCTTGGCCCAGCCTCTGCCTGCCCGTTGCAGGCGGCGTCGATGACCGGACGCGCTGAGCCATTGTCTGTGGCCCTTTGCCCGCGTTGGGGCGAGGCGCAGACTGCTGCTCAGAAGTCCTTGCACCGGCCGCGGCAGGCGCTTTGGCCGATGACGCGTGACTCGTGGCGCATTGGCCACTCGACATCGTCCTAGGAGCAGAGATTACCTCCGCCCATGGCGCATCCTCAGATGAGGACCACCGGTCGACCGGTGTGAGGCCTGCTCTGACCCCGCACTGCTTCGCAGCGCTCAGATATGACTCCGACGGTTTCATCAGATAATCATGTTCTACCAAGAAATCCAGAGCGATGGCCAGGGCTTCCCGGACCTCATCACTCATCGAGTACTCACGCCTCAGCACACATACCAGGTCGGTGAACGCCGAGACAAGACCCATAAACTGGTGTCCGCCTCTTTCGATACCGACAACGCCGCCGTTTAGGCTCTTCTTTGAGCAGCCGAACCACATCGCATTGGATGGGTAGGCTGGGAAACCGGCGTCGCGGCACTTCATGAAAAACGTAGTTGCGACCTCCTGCATGGCTGTTCCATGCCAAACGATACCAGGGCCCGACAAGATTATCGTCGGTGCCTGGCTCCGGCCGCCCTTGTTGGCAAATGCCTTCATGGCATCGATGTTTTCATCGATGATCCTACCCGCATCGGGGCTGGGACCATACGTGTTTTCGGACTTACGCCATTCGGTCAGCCACAGGCATTTGGTAAAGATGATGAATATATCATCTTTAGCACCCGCAGGAGCACCTGCATGTACCGGGTCAGCCAGCTTCTGGCTAACCACGGTACGGAGAAGCTCAGCCACTGAGGTCTCCTCCTCGACTTCCACAACCTCCAGCGCGTATTCGCCGGTTTTGGCCGGGAGCTTTGTCCTAATGGTCGTCCACTGCTCCTGAAGCTTTTCTCCAGCAATGGACTGACCCGAGCTGCCGGTAACCCAGTGTGAGGGTCCAACCAGCACCACAACGCGAGATCCCTCTACACCTATGTAGGAGACCTTGTTTGGTTTGCCTCCGCTTAGCAGCTCGGCGCATAGGCCAGCCGCAGCGGAGGGGTTAACGTATCCCAGCATTGTGAGAACGAACCCCAAATCGTCCGGCTCCTCGCAGCCGGCGTATTCCATTGCCGTTACGGGCCAAATCATGGAAATAATGTACGTCCTGACATAGAACGCCCATGATTCCCACATCTCCCGCACAAGCTCATAAGGTTGGCGGTCCTGACGATCAGGGTAGATATTACCACTGATCGCGCTCATGAATTCACTGCATTGAGTGGCTGCGTTGGCAAGCGTCGATAGCGCGTGCTCCGGCGCATGGTACATGAGCTTAGCAGCCCCTGAGAAGGGAAGGCCGCCAGCCAAGGGAAAGAATTTTCCTTCCGAAGCGGGAACATAGTGTTCCCAGGTATCAAACAGCGGGCAGCATCGTACCTCGCCGAGATCGCGAATCTCCTGAGGAAAGAACTTAAAATCCACCTCGCCGCCGGGCTTTGCCGGGGGAATCGACGCCTCACGTGTCACCGACCCGGCGGGAATTTCCGCCCCAATGGTCAGCGCTACGCGGTTGGCGCCATGACGTATCCACCCGACCTCTGCCGAATGAGGGTTTACCTCAAGCACAGGGTTCCAAAGGTGCGTGGCAGGGTTATGCGACAGGTTCCCCGCCACAGCAGATGTCCCTTCACCAATCGTCTCTTCTTTGAGAGCGATTGCATCAACACGAACGCGGAATTGCCTTATCACGCGTTGGTGTGCGGGCCCCTTTTCGGTACGCTTGTACGCCTCGTGGGCGTTCTTACCGATAGGACGTAGCAAAAGTGCCAAACGGACGGTTACGCCCAGGCCAATATGGCTGAGACAAGAGTAATAACTCTCAAGAAAAACGGGCTTCGTCGATGTCCACACGCCTGTTAGCGTTTCGGCATCTCCGAGCGATGCAACGGCATTCCCATGGCCCAATATGTTCCACAGGGAAGAGAACTGAGTTCCATGAACCCATCTCTTGTGCATGCTGGCTGCATTGAGCTCTGTGCAGTGCCGCATCGGGAACACTAGATATCCGTCGCGCTCAAGCACGGGTTCACCGGCGTGCCAATCCCCGATTTCCTTGCTCGGCATGGTAAGCGGCTTAGCGCGTTTCCAGTCAATCAGGTGAAAGATGGTGGGGGCAATCCCCACCTCTTCCGTGAAGAAATCCACAAAATCATCATAGGAGGACCACACGGCCTCAATCTCCTTGCGCATGGATCCTATTTCAAAAGCATGTGCATTGACCGTTTGCATCTTTGCCAGCGCATCGGCTGAGATGCAATAAATTGCCTTCATATACCCGACCACCGCCTTGGGTGGGGTACAAAGGGCAGTTGGGCGCTGGTATGCCCAGGCCTTGAACGCCTCCTCGGCCCCTGCCGGCTGTACATTCGAGGGCAAATCTCTCCTACCCTTCTCAACGGCCGACTCCATAGCGCGAATAACATTCTTATTCGCCGCTTGGAAAAAGGTCTGCCAGCGTGAGTCAACCTTTGCCATCTCGTACAGCCAGTTCCCGCCTCGGGGAACCAGTGAAGGAGAAACGGCGGTAGACAATGTCATATCAATCAGCGAGTTCCGAGTTGGCTCGCAGTGGAGCTCAGACTCGCGCGGCATTGCCTCACAGATGATTATGGCAGCCGTGTAGACGCTTTGGTCACTCAGCTCCACTTCACCTAGAAGCATGGCCTGGAGAATACCAGCCACGCGTAGGCGGCGGTATTTCTTGATAGCCGGGACGAAAGACTTGTCCTCAATCATGCTCGTGTCAAACCCTTCCAGTAGGTTGAAAATGCCGGAAAAAGCACCGACGACTTGAGGGTCTTTGACGCCTTCCTTGACTTGCACCAACTGCGTCTCAGCAGTGGTGCGATTACCGTACTGATCGGACTTTGCCGTCAAGTGCGGGTAGCAAATCCTGAGATTTTCCGATAGCCGAGTAGGCCTCTCATCAGACAGCGCATTGGCTGCATCCTTCGCTCCCGCTGGGAGCGGACCCAAGGTGCAGGCGCAGTTCGGGTTCATATAGTCCGCCTGCTGCCGCGCCGCCAAAGACGAACCCCTCGAACGCGGGGCAGCGCCCGCCGCTCCGCCGGCCGCGGATGCAGCCGCTGCCATGGCGCGAGTTTGCGCCCGGGAAGCGGTAGGGTACCACTAAAAACCAGATAAACCACGAAAGATACCCCGAGAACAGGGAAACCTTCCACATCCAAAGGTGTGTAAACCTTGGGTGCCATCTCTATCAGTACGAAGGGGCAATTTCCCCTGGTGTAAGACCGAATATGGTCGTGCCCATGATAAATAGTCGTGCATTGACAACGACCCTGCTACACCACTACATACGGAACTGCAAAGCTACCCTATGGACATGCCCACCCGGGCGGAAAATGACACAAACACAAACCATCTTATCGAGGCGAATGTGCCTGAACTAGTGTCGCGAATTTGCGTTTGTTAGTGCAGCATGACTAATGCTGTTGTGAATGATGTCCATCAAGCCTACTTAGTTCAAGGCTGTTTGAAGAGCAGCGCGGGTCACATATTTTACAACTAAGTCATGCACAAGAGGATCAACACGTGTGCGATACATCCTGTTGCATTTAAAAACTGGGAAAGAGTTCACATGTCGTGAAATACAAATTAATGTCAATGCATGCACATGATCCCTATTTACAAGACATGAGCAATAGTGTACAACACGGCTATAGCGGTTTACGCCAAGCTTGACAAGAATGTCGCGATTAGCAATCCAGGTATTCGGCTGTATGAAAATGCCTACGGAAAACTTCGTGTTCAGCGCGTGCTCAAGTAAGTCGTTTAGACATGATTGGCACTGCTCTACCTGGTCACGTGCGCGCCTGATCTTGCTCCAATTCCCTCGCGTGGATGCATCGATCAAACTGCTATATCTACATAACAAGATGTTAGGTCTGGAGCCTTCAATTGTACCCCGTCTAGGGATAACAGGGCAAAGATTGGCCGGTCTAACAAAGTAGGTAAGCCATCTACCATACTGAGGTTCAGGCGTTATGCCAAGCTCAGAATCGACGAAAATGTTTCGCGTATCGCAAACATTTGATCGATCCTCAACTATGTCAAAACCCATATAGCTGGATTCAGCTAGCTGGATGAATTTGTTGAAAAATGAATTTTGATCGGTTTCCATGCGTACCCCCCTAATTGGGGGGAGAACAGGTGCAGCAGGCTTTACGACAGGGAGGGTGGGATGGCTAATGAATTTCTCCAGGAATCCTGGAATAAACATTCCTAAAGTCTGCAAATTCCTACCCCATGTCACCTTGTCTACGCACGCTTTGGTGAGAATGTCCGCGCCTTGGTAATGCGATGGACATGCTACGAAGCGAAAAATCTGTTCATTGTAGACTTCGTTGAGCCAACTAATGTCGATTCGCTGAGTACGCGACATATATCGCATGTTTGGGTTGTTCCCAGTGATAATGATGCGGCATGCGGCCTCATTATCTTCCATACAATTCACCGTGACAGGCTTACCGGTGCCTTGACCGATAGCAAACTGCCAAAGCTGTGCAAGTGGCATGCCTTCCTTGGCCACGCCATGATCTAGTGCAACGATCTCCGCTTCGGGAGTCGATTTGGATACCGAAGTTTGCTTTTTGCTAACTGCGGTAATGGGAACATATGTCCTTGGGCCGACTAGGCAAATAAGGACACCAGATGTACTCTTGGAATCGGTACGATCTCCAGCGAGATCGGCATCGCAGTAAGCGACGATTTCAATGTCACTAGGCTTATCGCAGACCCACCCGTATAGGTGTAGGTCTAGCGTGGAGTTGATATAGGAAACAATCCTATGAAGCTTCTTATCGCACAGTCGATTCCACTTAGTGATTCGACTGGCCAAAGCCTGTACAGGTCTAATTAGGTCGTATCGACCCATTCTAGCACCATACAAAATTTTCATGAGAACTGCAGCTGCAGCGTCGCCTAGGACACCGGGCTGTTCAGCAATCACGTCTGTTGGGCAAGGAGACGGCTGCCCAAACAGCTGATCTACTTCCGGGTTGATGGGATTCTCATCAAACTCCGGTTTACTTTCATCCAGAAAAGGCGTCTCAGCCTTCACCAGAGGTCTAGGGTACTTGGGGAGGCATAGCTCCTTGTACCTATCAACGCATGCTTCCATGAAGCACGCCTCGTTATATTTGATGATCTTCACCCGAGCCGGGTCGAATTTGACCTCGTCAGCCCGAAGTCGTTTCTCTCCGAAACGAATGTCAGGCATCTCCTTGGATGGTGGATGATCCACAGTCCAAGCAGTGCGAGGATCGAAGAAACCCTGTACATCTGCTGCAGCAAACTCATGCTCGCAGCCCAGATACCGCTTTAGGGTACCCGGCGGTTCCATCGTAATTACCCGACTAATGAGGTCCCATCCGATCGAAAGGCTAGCGGATGGGCCACTCATCTTGAAGTCATCAACATACACCACAAGAAAAAGCTTATACTTAGGGTGATAAAACACACTCGGCCATTCCGGGACACGGATAAATCCGACCTCAATAAGCCTTGCTTCGCAATGCTTTTCCCAGAACGTGCCGGCATCAGGATGCCCGTATAGGGCAAGAATCAACGGACAGACCGGATCGTCATAGCCAGCATCTACCCATGCTTGCGGCCATTGATCTTTAGGAAGACGCACCCATGTCGTGGGACCCAGTAGCTTAGCTTGGGTATAGGCGGATTCGCCATCACTGACTTGTAGTGCGTGACCAGGCAACATGCCATATGCATCACACATCTTGCCTGCGGCCATTGTTGCCGGGCATGAGGTAGCTTCGGAAAACATGGCCCAGTGATTTGCCTGGTCCCTCACAAAGCATCCCTCAAACACTACTCTCCCTTTGTACTTCCTATTAGGATCATCCTCAGGGAGTTCATGATTCTTTTCCACACATATGTCAAAAATTCTTCCTACATGGACTGTCTTGCCATTTGCTCGCGCTTCGGCAGCAACTTTCTTCCACTCTCTAACTCTCAATTCATCCCAACATCCCAACTTTCGGAGCTTTGTCCACTCCTTGAGGAGAGCTGCACGCGCCTTGTCGTTACCAGCTTGCTCCTTCTTCGTCACAGGCCTTGCTACACAGGCGTAAAAAGTTGGTATGCCCTGTAGGTTGGGTTGATGCCCCGAAGCCTTGTTCGATCTGGGCATTGGCGGAACAGGATCTCCATTTAACCCTATGGCGGGACCAGCAGGGTACCCGCCGGTACTGCCGAAACCATTAACCCCCCTGACGGTTACGTCGGGTTGTTTGACGGTGATCTTGGCATCAACAATCATGACTTTCTCGAGTATGAGTTGAGCGATCCTGTCTCCAGGTCGAACTCGAAACTCGTAGTCAGAGTGATTAAAAAAGCATCACTCTCACTTCTCCTGAGAAATCATGGTCAATTACTCCTGCACCTACGTCTAGCATGTGCTTGACTGCCAGACCTGATCTCGGTGCGATGCGGCCGTAAACTCCGCTTGGGAAAGTAAAGGCGCATCCAGTTTGCACAAGAGCACTTCCCTTAGCGGGAACGATGATTTCATCGCACGAGCTTAAATCTAAGCCCGCAGAGCCAGGCGTTTGCCGAGTGGGGAGAGTTGCATAACTGTTCAATATGTGGACGAGCAAGGCATCCTTGTCTCGCCTCCATGCACACGGATCGGCCTCCGTTACCTCAACAGGCGCAGCAGGAGCGTCGTCCTCCTCGCTCAAGGTAGCAGGGGCAGCCGCATAGGGCTTATGCCCGTAAAGACCTTTAATTGCGGCTTTACACATCCCAATAGGATATCGCGCAGTCAAGGGCGTAAGGCTTCCCTCGATCCTGGCGTGGGGGTAGCCTATTTCGTGGCTACACGTGCGCCCTCGTAGCTCGTTGGCTAGTTCAGGGCAAGAAGTGGCGATCCGCCACTGCTTCCTGATGGGAACACCATCGGACGTTTGCATTCCAAAATCGCAACCGTCAACATCGATACACCTGATGTCAGGATCGTCGATTAGACGCCTCATAAATGGTTGTTTCCAACCAAGGCAATGCCTCGGCCACTCGAATGCAATTCTACCTCCCTTAAAACGCACGCGTTTGGCGACACGAAGGAAAGCAGCAAACATGACCATCGACGTTCGTCTAGCTTCATTGAGCTCTACTGCGAACTCGGGACCGTACTGAGACAAATTAACATACTGCCAAGTACTCCACGGTCCGCACGGGATCGAGCCCCATAAGTCACAACCAGGATTCTGATCGACGATCTCAATCAATCTGGTCATATCCTTATTCTTTAAAATGTCGAACGACTCTTTGTGTACGCGAATCGCGTCACCCCCCTGTTCCAGCATTGTGGCGGAGAGCTTAGAGTCAGGTTCGCATGCAAATTCTATCAACAATCTCCGCTTTATCGAAGCGGGTCCAGCTGGTTTGGATGGTGCGGCTTCGCCAGCACGCGCTCGCTTCAGAGCTTCCTCCCTTTCAGCCTCGATGTATATCCTTCGCATACCGACGGACATACCTTTCCAGTCAGTAGAGGAAATGGAGTTGGGTTTACCAGATCCAGAATAGGACCTCTCCTTTCTTTCCTCCTTCTGCTCATAATCAAGCTCATCACCGTGTAAGGTGTGGGCTTTAGGCTCACCTGCATCGAGGTCTTTGACTTTGTCTAGCCTATTTTTAAACTTGGTCAAAGTGACCCTCGGAGCCCTAGAAGGAGCATGCCCTTTATCATACAGAATGGTCACACCAGTCCAGAATCTTTGAGTTCTGACTCGATGCCCTGGATTCAGGATTCTCCTGTCATCACGGATACATTGTTGCGTAGAGTCAATGTACTTCAGATGAGTTACGCGAAAATCATCCACATCCGCTTGAGACGGGCCTCCAGGAGGCAGTGGAGATCTATCATCCCCGAAAAAGGCTTGCCTAGCATCGACATGGTGTCTGTGCCAGGATTTGGACTCTTCATCACGCACCCAGTGGTCCCTTTCAGGAACATCAGCAGGTGCTTCAGAGTCAACAGCAGGATCACTACTGTCACCGCTAGGATGATCAGTACCCGGACCAACGGCATCGAGCTGGTTGTCCGGTTGAGTGGGAGCATCCGCTTTGGGAAGACCCTTTCCTTCTCCAGTATCTAGGAGCTGGACCTCCCTAGTCAGACGCTCATAGGCGGCCAACATGGGAAAAACGTATCCCTCTTCGGGGTTCCGCCAAATTCTTTTGACTTGGAAGAAGGCGAACCGGATGATCCGACCACTTCTGAGCCTGGCCTTTTGATAGACCGGCCCAATGTGGCCAACTCCTGGGTTGAGTGGATACCCCCCGACTTTTTGCATGTAGTTTCAGGGCAACAACTGGCCGCAAGTTTTGGGATGGCCTTCACCAGCCAGGTCATTCAGTGGCTGACTCACCAGCATCAGCACATGGACATTGTTGCCCACCTCTCCTGGATTGAACTCGTTGCTGCCCTTCGTTGTGAAGGCATTGCTTTTCCGGTTCGGGTTGCAACTAATCGAGGAGAGGCCTGGAAAGATGTAGTCACACATTCTTCCTACGCCATTGCCCAACCAACCGTTTCTTCCGATTTCGCTTTGCTGCGGTCCTTTTTTCGGTCCCTTTCTGGTTTACTTCAACTGGACATTGGCGAAATTAGAGGCTTGAACCTCGAAGCTCAAAATTGGCCCCCCACAAGCGGGTTTAACCTTGGGGGCCTCTTTTCATGCTCTCAAAATGGCAGAAGGCGCCATCTGTGCGTTCACTGCCTCCAGGCCGGTCCGAGTCACAAATGACTGGACCCGCCCCTTCAGGTCGGGAAAATCCGTTCCTAAAGTGTTCAAGATCGGCAACGTAGTAGTCGCCCTTCCACTGGCCACCGGGCTCTAATCTATAACCCAGGAAAATCCCAGGCTTCGACACTGACCCGAATTTGGGCGCTTTAGATGCAGGGTCAATCTTCTGTGCCGGCATAGCGGGCACGTTACTGTACTCGTCCTCTCCGTGATCGGACGGCCCTGAATCATCAGCTAGTTCATCATCTCCTTCGGGCTCATGATCGGAGTCCTCAAGAGGGTCAAATTCTTTTGGCTTTACAGTGAAATACGTCTCGCCAGTCCACGGGGCTTTTAGCTCCTTGGTGGAATCTGGGCCGTATCTCCAGTCTACGGAGTGTATCATTTCTCCATTTTCCTCATCATACTGAACCCATGTATCACGGTCTGCGGTGAGACGAATTTGCTCGATTGGAGCATCAACGCTGTCAGCTTTGAATAGCTTAGTCCTTGGTTCAACATGCACTCTGACGAGTTTGCCAGATTCTTCATCGAAGATCCAGTGATCTTTTGTAGGAATTTCATCAGCTTCGTGATGGTCGTCCCGTTCGGAGGCGTTTTTGAGCCCCCCCTTTTCGAGCCTACGCGGTTTTGGCGCGATTGGCTTGAAATCAACAAGACATCCGAATGGGATAAGTTGACCGGGAAAATCCCTGTCCTCGTTTCTCCTTCCCCATGCGGTTCCTTCACCTCGATTTTCGAGATTTCTGGCCGCGCAAAATGCGCGAACGGCAAATGGCCACCATTTGGGCGATAAGCCGGCTTGTCTGAGGAGTACTCTTGCTCCATGCAGAACTAGCTTCACTTTGTTTTCAATGATGCCATTTGTCTTTGGCATTCCGGGCGTGGACATGTGATGCACCCAAGCCATTCGGCGAGTAGCCGCAAGAAACTCTCTGGCTTGGTCCGAGTATAACAGACCAATCTTGGGTTCGGGACCCATAAACTTGTGAAAGGCTTCTACCGTATTAGGTACAGAACGACTAAAAACAGGAAGTACATCTATGTACTTGGTCGCAAGATCGTAAAACACGACTGCGTCTGTTTCACCATTCACACCACGGTCCTTTAAACCGTGTAACACCATCGTGTCAACAGTGACAATATCACCGAATTTCGTGCATTCATGCGCGTCGGCACCGCCCCGGCGGTGCAAACGCACGTTCTCCATCTTTGCGCGTTGGCAATGTGGGCAAAAAGGATTCTTTGGCAAATGTGACATCATGTGTTGAAGCGTTTTAGCCTCAGCACGTAACTGGGCTTCAGTCCTGTAGCCCTCAGGGTGTTTGATTTCAACAACTTCACCCCCCTCGTCAGGCGCGTCGGCCTCAGAGGGAGCTGCAGGGTACAGTGAATCGTTCATGGCAATTACCGGACCGGGCATTGCCGGTATCGCAGGACATGCATCTAAGTTCGGGGCTCCAAACATAACCGGCCCTTTAGGCAGGTATGGGACGTTATTTATAACGTCGAGCCGAACAGTTCTCCCGGATGGGCAGATGAGAACAGGCTTCTCAAAAGCATCCCACCGGAAACTGTATCCAAAATCCACGCACCTACGTCCTATCGATACAATCGAGGGTGTATTATCCATGACGAAGGCTTCAATATCCTCGTCAAGTGACTCAACAGTTGCATCAACTCTACCTTGAGTCCCAGCAACACCATTTGCGGTTTGCAAGGAATGTTGGATTCGCCCATTCTTGATGTGGCGATGATCCTGTGCGGGAATGTCGTGCATCCCAACCAAGTCGAAAGGACACCCAGTGTCAGCAAGCCACCGGATTTCGACTTGTGGGCCAGGCATAGCAGGCATCTGGTCAGGAACATTTTCCCTGATCATTCTAGGGCGACGAGCCCACCTATTATCAGGCACGTACTCACCTAACTGCAACTGTACAATCTGTCTAGTAGTGGCAGCTAGGATTCTAGCATTCTCCTCGGATATTGCAATCACCTCGGGAGGTTGACGCAACCTATCCGGGTGGATGGGGCGAGAATGCGAGCGCCGATTCATGATCGGCCTTGGCTCGTCACGTGTCCTTATATTCTCAACTTGCTGAATTTCAGCATTGTTATTGAAACTCAGCCTGCGAGCAGTGAGCTTAACCCTTACCGCCTTCGCGAGCTCAGAGTTATACTGGCCGCACTTACCAGGCAGGTAATAGAAATCCGTCCTAATGTCAATTGGCCCAGGAATCCGTCTGAATAAAAAGGATTTACGAGTTGGTACACTCAAATCGACATCATCAATCAGAGCGTTGTCTGAGAGACGAGTCGTTCTTCTGCGAATTACAGCTCTGATATTCGGGCCGCCCGGACACGTACCTTGCAGTGTACGGGCGCCAATAGTGGTCACTGACCACTCCATTGCCCTTCAGGGCGTTGAAACCGAGCTCTGTACTCTTCAAAAGCCTTGGCTATGGGATGAGCAGGGCAGGCAATAAGCCCTATAGTTTGAGGGTGACGGCCCGCCCCTCTCAAAAACCCGCTGACAAATCAGGGGCAGGACTATATGTCCTGTCGTCAGCAGTGGTAGTAGGTTCAGCAGACTCGGGTTGCGCATC
The DNA here is from genome assembly GCA_963377175.1 of Effrenium voratum. Lineage (NCBI taxonomy): Eukaryota > Dinophyceae > Suessiales > Symbiodiniaceae > Effrenium > Effrenium voratum. Next base: position 774,609 of record CAUJNA010003305.1, read on the forward strand.
GGCAGACTCGGTCGCTGGGGCCGCAGTGTGTTGCTTCGCTTCTTTTAGCAAATGCTCAGGTGGCTTTGCATGCTTGTAATCACACTTATCCCTCATGCACTTTCCATAGGAAACCCATTGGGCGCAATACCCTGGAATCAGGGGAGGACGCTCCTTGCGTTTCGCATCGGAACTTCCAGTTCTCGTGTGTGCGAATTTGCACTCTTGTCCGCGCGAACAGTATCCACGCGCGAAGTCCCTGCACGCATCAATCGCAGGAGCGCCAGGCGACGTAGACCTGGGCCTCCTTGGGGGCTCGCCCCTAGGGCTAGGCGTACGCCGCTTGTCCTGCTCCCGATTCCTGGGAGAGTACCTGTCCCTTCGATGAGGACTTGGGGTATTACCGGTCCTCTTCCTTGGATCGCTAGGAGGCCGATTAGGCCTGAGCACCAGGTTTCTGGGCCCTGTCCCTGGACTGAGATCGTTCGTAAAAGTCTTTGTGCATATTGACCTGGTTCTTACGAACCCTCCACCGGTCAATTTCGTTCTTGCAACGAGCACGAAGCCATTCATAGCTACAAACATCAGGGTTGGATATGTTCCTATCCCATTCCCTGATATCATGAGCCAAACAGTTGAGGTGTCTAACCTTCTCACTGAATAGCGACCGCTTTACCTGTTCGGTCAGCGGTTCATCGAGACCCGCAAGGATGTGATCCCATTTCGCGATGAACCTTTCAAGTCGCTCCTCTTCAGTATAGAAAGATGACACACTGCATCGCAAGTTTGAGAGCTCGATTATCCTGAACGATTGCTCTCCGATATTCGCAGTCCTTAAGTGGTCGTATAAGAGCCACAGGATCTGCCTACTCTTGATGCGATTGTTGGAGCGTTGAGCGGCTTCGGTGAGACGATTAATCTTATCGATAATTGCAACAGTCTTGATGCACTTCCGAATGGCTGCATTGAACCTGGCTTCAAGGATGTGGTATTTACATTCCCCATCCAGTTCATCAAAGGTCTTTGCCTTCTCGACTTCAGTTAGCCAATTGATGACGTAAAGTCCATCATAGCTGTAGGCATTGCTAACAGCTTCCTTCATATTGGCTATCCATACCCTCAGCCCAGCCGCGTCGGGCTCTGGCGGGAGGTCTATGGGAATGCACTTAGTCGCAGCTGTACAGTTCGGATCATGGTGGCTACCGTACCCGCCGCCACCAGTTCCGAAAAGATGCTGTGGAACCTGAGAACTACCGATTGACAATGCACATACAGGACAAAGGCGAGTAGCCTTCGGAATGCAAATCTCACATGCCCTTTTCATGCATATCTTACATTCCTCAATTTTGCTGGGGTCAGGAATATCCCGATCACACATCCGACATTTCTTGTCAGGAGGATCGGGGCCACGCGTGGTCGGCGGCTCAAGGCCTGAAGGATCTTTCGGCCTCGTTCCGTTGGGATCAAATCCTGGATAGTATCCGGTTTCACGTTTATCCAGGGGCACGGGTTGCGTAGCCTTCGGAGGACTCTGAAGGTCAGCCGCGTTGGGTTGACCCCCAGTTGGAGTGTCACGGAATCTGTCAACGGGTGCGCAGAGGCGGCGAGTACGACCGCGTCGGGTTCGTCTCAGGTACGCCTCCAGGCGATCTATTCCTGACACGGTTACCATCGGGATCCCTTCTTCTCCTAGTTTCATCCCTAAGGCACGCAAGACAACAGGGACCCTGGACAAATCCAAATCTCCTGTAGTCACCCTGCCCAGCAGAATGCCTGGTGCAGTAGTAGGTCTTGCAAAACTGACACTCAATTCCCTTAGTCAGGAACGAGCTCTCCCTACAGACACCGCATCGGGGTCCGTTACGGGAACATTCTTCACACAAGTTCTCTTTGAACGAGAAACAATACTCACAAATATCACCTCTGCATCCTTTGCAGTGAAACTCGGCCATGAGGTGATTATAACCATCACCTACGTATTTACACCTGGGTTTACCAGGGTCGCCAGGGTTCCCACCGGCAGCACTCTTCTTCCCCCCTCCTCCTGGGCTTTGCCGATCTGGAGGAGGAGGTGGTGGAGGATCATCATCAGGAGGGCCAGGTGGAGGTGGCCGCTTATCCGGAGTACAGGACGCGGCACGTCTTCCTCCTGTGCGATCGTTCAATCCACTACTTGATGCCTGATTCGAGTGCCTTGACTCGAGGGAATTAATTCTCTGGGCCGTATTACCCAGCACCTCGAGCATTTGCTCGAGCTTACTGTTGAGCGTAGTCGAAACGGCCATGTTATGAGTATTTTGCTTGTCCGTGTAGGACTTGCAGTCCCTCGACTTTATCTCAAGGTTGGCTTGTGTCTCATAAAGTTGGTCTTTAACCCACTTTATGCCGTCCCTATTATTGGTCCAGCATTGTTCGACATCTTGCATCATCCTATCAATCTGACATACCCTAGTGGACAGGTCCTCGATTTTGAGGTTTACCCCACCAATCGCAGGATGGTTGGATTGGCTCTCCACTAGAGATCTCTCGATCATATCGACACGAGCTATAAGCCCGGTTACTCGATCAGAAAGAGATTCAAAAACAGTTTGAACTTGGGTGACGGAGCGAGCAACATCATCATAGCTGGCTCGCTCATTTAGGGCATCGCCTATGCTTATCATGCGATTGGAAACGATCTTGACGCGTTGGCCAAGCTCGGTCACGATGTCCTTAGTCCCTTGTGACAGCTGCATGGCCGCGTTCGCAGCCTGCGTACACGTGCTATTCACATGGACGCATTGGTCGTATTTGGCCCTCCACGAGTTAACCTCAGTGGAGAGCTGCTTGATGCATTGATCACTTCTATCATTCCTACGCCCAAGGTCTTCGACCTTAGCAACCAGGCGATGAATGATCGCACTTACCGAAGAGTCCACTCTCCCTCTTTCAAGGGCTGTTACAAGATCAGCAACCTCGTTGGGTTGCTCCTCACTCGCAGGACCAAATCCTGATCCGCGATCTCGAGGAGTGGACAAATCAACCATGATCGGATTAGATCTCGGAGGTGTCCTGAAATCATCTTGTACCGCCGTTGATGGCCGTGGGAATTCGCTCCGATTCGGAGACTGACTCTGATACGGCGCAGATCTTCTGGCATCACGAACAGCTGATGGCTGTGGCATGCCTAGACCCTTTGTCACAAACAATTTGGGGACTACCGGCCTATCAGTCCGCATAGGAACTTCAGGCTTCATATCAGCAATGACAACGTCATGCAAATCAGTCGCATTGGACGCTCTAGACTCAGACATCGATTCAACATCGGTAGCGCTGCCGACGGTGTTGTTGTGATTAGAACTTGATGCCATCATAGATTCAGATTCAATCGGAACATCAGCTCCGTCTGTGTTGTCAATGGCGAGAAAGGAAGCCGCATTGGGCGTAGGGCGAAAAGGCTGCACATTCGGGCCACTCGACCTATTGAATTCCTCCTGGAATGCTTCGATCCCATCAAGCACGTTAATCAACGTGTCCGCGTTTAGCGGATCTCTACCAACGATCGACGCTGGGTCACCTGATCGACCGCGTCCTGAGTCCCGCGCATTGGGGTTAACCCTATGGGCAGTTTCCCGATCCATCCCCCTAGCCCTATGCGATCCAGTCGAATTTGACCTTGATCGTTTGCTTGGGGTTGGACTGGGATGCAAATCCAATCTATCTACGATATTACGCTCCCTAGGGCTCTCAAATCCTGAAAGTCCTGGGGGAGGGGACATGTTCCTCATGGTCGGGTTTACCGACGGCCTTGGCCTGACGTTACGGCTGGCCACGTCAGGATTGAGATTCTCAATTGACAAAGGTAGCACGAATTCGTCGCTTCCGGCAGCCCGTTTTGGGCTTTGGAAATGCGGGAAAGATGACGGGGCAGGTGGCCCTGGCATCCATGCGGCAAAATCCATACCAAAAATGTTTCCGTCGTTGGGCCATGAGGCTCTCCAATCGAGCCCACCGGATTCGGTCGGCAGATGAACGTCAAATGCAACTCCACTGGATGTACCAGGTTCGGGATTACCGAGCGCTTGAAAAACTATACTACTGGTTGGCACAGGTCTACTGCTATTTCGAGAGTCACGAAACTCGGACTGACCAATATTCATCAGCTCCGGGAAAGATGAGGATTGAGCTCCAGGTGCAATACCGGGCTCGTCATCATCACGTCCTGAGACGAAATCATCATGGTCAGAACGATTAGCCCCATGACCCTGAGAGCGATTAGCTCTTGAGGCATCAGACGATAGGTCATCAGTGCGAGTAGCACTGGACCTTCCTGAAGGCATTGCTTCTGAAAAAGTGTGGTCCGACAAAAAGTCAGGACCGGAAAACATCGGCTGTCCGGGCACTTGGTCGTCATTCACAACGTCCAAGATTCCGGCCTGGCCGAGAACCCATTCATCGGTCACCACATGAGGTCCATCCTCAGTGATTCCCGCCATACTATTTACACTACCCTACGATGCCTGCAGGGTTGTTAGAAAGGGGTTCGCGGTGCCAACCGAGGACGAATCCTACGGCTGATAACCTGCGAAAGGGTTTGAAACAGTATTTCGGGAGAGAATAAACAGGCCCAATCCCACCAACAAGAAGAGATTGTTTAAGTCCCCCAGTCCCAAGGGCAAAGCGGTGCCCCCGGCTGGCACAAACAACGAACCAAAACAGGGTGCCTTTAACCACAAGATGAATGAACCCAGCAAGGGCAGAGACAACCGAAAGCAAGCACAAAGCAGCAAACCAGGCAGGCAAACAATGCAGCGCAGCAAGCGAGCAAAGCAAACCAAGAGCGCAACCCCTCGAACCGTCCTCGACCCGAACCCGCCGATGAGCGGCGCCACCAGCTGCCGGCCGCTCCTTTTCCAGGGAGCGGACAGTGCCCGGTGCCGCGCCACTATGGCGACGGTTGCGGCAAGGTCTATTTCGCCAGGGGTAAAAGCTTGAGCCAAAAGCCGCGTTGGGCTTTGGCATGAAACATGCTATGATAAAAGTACATGCCCCCAAAAACAACATCGAACCTGTCGACTTGAGAAACTGGTCGACTTGTGGCTTCGACTCCCAATAGCTGCCCCCCCCTTTTTCTCCACCGGAGAGGGCGCATCGAGGCGAGCCAATGCTCCTGCCTCTCTGTACGGGAGCCAAGCACACCCGATAACCGGTGCGCCTGGAACGCAAACCGATGTGTCTTCAATCACTCAGAACTCCGAAGCCCGCGCCCAGCTTTCCGGGCACATGGCTCGGCTCAGCGTTCACACCCCAGCCATCAGTTCTACAGAACCGCTTCGCGCCTCGCAAGCGACGAGGCTACAAGACGGGCGGCTTCCGTGCGAACGGCGCCTCCTGGACCGACCTCCCCTCCACGAAGAGTCCTGCAGGCGTGCTTCTCATTCGACCCAATGGGTGGGGTTGGGCTCTCGGCTCAACGGACAACTACACTCTATGGCAGTCTCTTTTGCTGGAGCCTTGGCCAAAGGGCCGCTTCTGAACCCTCCGCTCACTCAAACATCTGCAAACTTGCCAGACATGTTCCAAGGGCAACCAACATGAAACTCTGACATCCACCACTTGGACTAAGGGTCCATATCTACGAGCCATCCAACAAGAACGCGGCATGGTTTTCCCCTTTGATTTGCTACTAGGCTCCTAATCGGCATCGGGCAACCCGACTGGGCGCGAGGAAGCGAGACGGCGGGACCCGCGCCTTGCACCGGGCCGGTCTCCTCCTGCTGCAGCGCCGCGAAGTCGTTGAAGATCTGCTCCAGGCTGGTCCTTCGAGTTTTCCGAACGAAGCAGCGCTGACAGCTTCAAAACCAACGCACCCCACGCCGCACGCGATGCGAGGTGCCATCGCTTCCTTTGAACCCGTGTGCCACCTTCAGAGAACCTTAAAGGGAAGCTGTCCCAAGTCCGGAGCTTCCGGAGCTTCCGGACTTGGTTCCCTCTGGCTACGTCCCTTGTGGCTCGGTCACATGGTCCCATGTGCGGCCACGGGCGCTGACTCACCGCGTACTCGTCCAGCTGCAGCTCCGCCTTCCTCTCCTCCATGACTTTGAAGACCTCCCCCAGCGAGCAGCTGGGCAGCCGGAACCGGAAGCTGTGCTCGTGCCTGCCGCACGCCCGGACGCACGGCACAAAGGATCTGTGGGGGGGAACGGCCTTCCCCCTTCCGCCAAAACCTCAGAACGGCCTTCCGCCAGGAAACACAGGTTGCCGGCTGGGCTGCGAAAGAGGTGGCCGAATCGCCATGCGCCAATCCAGTGTCGCCAATCGCGTGCTTGGGACCAAAGCACCCCACGCCCGCGCCTCTCCAGCTGTCTCGTGCCCGGGAACTTCCGCTCCAAAAAGGCTTCGAGCTGCGCCGCGGTGTCCTCGAAGGCCCACCACTGGGCGAAGGTCGCCGCCGGCACCGCGCCTGCGCCGCGCGGGCGCGGGCGCGGTGGGGCGAGCTCCCAAGGAATACAAAAAAGAGAAGCCTGACATGTTAGGTGGATTGTTTATAGGATTTGCCCACCTTTCAAGGAATGCAATGACATCCAGATCTTCATTCTTGTCTCATCTTAAGGTAATTCCTAAAGAGAGTGTAATCTTTATATGACTCGTTGTCCAAGAATTCTTGGTAAATGGAACGACTGGTGATCAAGAGATCTAACACTAAAGCCTTTTGGCTCGCAAACTCATTCTTAAAACATGTCTATGTTTGTCAACAACTTCTTTATCCCATTTCCTGGAAAACAGACCATGGAGTAGGCAGCCTCAAATGTTTCCCGCACAGCCGTTGGCCTGCGTCTCAATTCACTGAGACAATCCGCTGTTGATTTCAACTATTAATGAATCTGGTTTGCGCGGTTGGATGTTATAAAGAAAAAAGGTGCATGGAGCAAATGACCGAACCGCGTAACGGGTCAAGTGCCCAGAGACTCCCGGCGATCAGCGGTCCTTCTCGAGACAGGGCGTCAAAGACCTCACCGTCAAGGTCTGCCAATGGAGTTTGTGTGCTTAAAAAATCGGGGCTTCCCACATGTATTGTGTGGTTCATTCTGCCTTTGTTCACTCCCAATTTGTGACACGTTTCAATGCGAGCGATGCTAAGTGCGTCCACGTGGCAAGAAAGCCTTCCTCACAGCCCTCGCGGATCAGAGAGGCCCGGCCTGCACGACTCTCTGGGAAAGCTCGGAAGCTGGCAAAGCACAACGCGTGCAAAGCGTGCAAAGCGTGCATCCATCTGCCCATTCGTCCAAGTCACAGAATCACACACGCACTGAGCACCATACAAATCGACACGCAAAACAAAACCAGCAAGCCAGAGAAAGAAGAAACAAAGACGCCAACGACTGGGAGGGAAAGGTGCGCACCTGGCTGGCCCAGCTCGGCGCAGCGCTGCCTCACCGCCGCCATGTCCAGCGCCGCGGCATCGCTCTCCTCCGTCTTTTGCTCGTGCAGCCGCACCTCCCGTCACATCCCCGCTTCCTTTTGAGAAGTGAGGTCTCAAATACAAAGTGGAACCTGTTGCGGGCCCCCGGTCCCCACCAAAAGGCCACCTGATTCTGATTTGAGATACGCAAAGTGTGAGAGAGAGCGAGAAAAGGGCGAACGGTTGCTTGGAGGGATCAGCCGCTGAGCAGCCCTTGGTCCCTGTTCCAAATCCAGAGCCATCAGCCATTGATGTTGCTGATTGTATTAAGGTATCATATCCAGCGCTCCCAAGGGTGAAAAATCATGCAACCAAGGCCGCTCCCGGCGCCGGTTGGGAGGAATTTACGGGAGGCGACCCCTGCGTCGATTTCATCAGCGGAAGCTATGCTTCGCGCGCCTCCAGCTGGTAGCCCTGGCCGAAGCGCGCCTTCAGCCGCTGGTTGGTGCCCAGGCAGCGCAGCCGCCCGCCCACCTCACCGAACCCCGAAGGGCCCCGAAGGACCCCGAAAGCGCGACTTCGAAGGCCCCAAGGCTCGGCTTCAGTCAACTGGGGCCGGGGCCATGATGCCGACGCGGGAGCAGAGCGCCTCGGCCTCCTCCATGTTGTGGGTGGTGAGGATCACCTATCCGACAACAGGCCGCTCAGCTCCGGAGCTCCGGAGTGAGAGAGAACTGGGCCACCACGCGGTGCTCTCCCGTCTCAGCGTGGACACGGAGGAGATGACGTGCCTCGGGAGTGTTCTTCTGTGTTACACGAAACCAAGATCGAAAGGAACCACAAAAGCCCACGAGAGAAGGCCAAGGGCTCATGCAACACATGTGAAACAGGGCACACCAAATGACCAGAGTTTCTCCGGAGTTCTTTTTGCAATTGCAAAAAAAAAATCACGCAGGCGAGGGTGTCATTGCGGGAACTCCACTCCCCATGAAACTGATGGCTCCAGGAATCCGCTCCGCTCGCAGATCTCCGGGGCGCGCGCCACATGAGGCGCCTTGCGGCCGGGTCCACCCCGGTGCTGGGCTCGTCCAGGAGCACCAGGGGCGGAGAACCCATCAGAGAGATGGCCAGCGACAGCTTCCCTTGGGAAACTTGCATCCCTTGCACCCCGAAAGAAGAAGGCGCTCTGAGAAAAGACCTCCACCTGCTCCCGGGAAGGGGGTGTTTGAGGGCTTGGGCGAACGTGCTTATATGCTTGTGACAAGCTTGGTGTTTGTGCATGCGCACGTGTCTCAAAAGCCATGGGAATACGAGTCACCAAACGTTCAGAGAGGTCGACCTGGCTTTGATGCACATATCATGCATTCATGTATGCATTTCTAGATACCTATACACACATAGTCTGTTGTGCCTGAGGAAACTGCCCACTCAGCACACCAAGCACTTCTACACGCGGCTGAGAGTCTCTTGTTGCCGCCGCTCAGCGTCATGGCCAGCTTGTCCACGTGCGGCATCAAGGAAAGGTCCTGGCGGTGCCCGGCCGACTGAAAAATGAGATGCATTCTGTGTATCCTCCATCATCTGGTCGCAAAGTCGACGAAGCTCCTTGGCCAATGGGTCAAATAATAAGGACTGCCCTTTTGCAGAGTGCTCAAATCAAGCATCAGTTGAGCTTAAAGAGGCTATGCTAGAATCCTGCTTGCCCTGAAAGGGAAACCAACAGCAAACGGAAACCGAACAGCAATTGAGTTCACAGAGGCTTTGCTACAATCCTGGACAGTGGGAGGCTTCGCTGCTCAATTGTTTGGATCCTGTTCCAAAACCAATTTGTTGTTGCCATGTAATTGTAAAAGGGGTTCCAGTTCATGGATTTAACAAAGCAAAGCAGGACCGCATGATGGCATTGCCTGTTGACGTCGATGTCTTTTTCACCTTGGCCAGGTGACCGCCGTGCGGATGCCCTTGACTCGCCCAAAGAGCTCCAAGTGCTCACGCACCTAGCGGGAGCACTCCTGTGACTCCGGGCGGATTTCTTTCGGGAGAAATGTGGCATACCTCCGAGACAAAAACCTACCCCTGTACTGTACGGGGCCATATATTTTCCGACAAGGTAGGCTTAAACGGTCGCCAAGTTCAATGACTCTACATCTGGATGAACCGTCCCGATCTTGGGTCCCCCTTTCAGCAAGGAAGGACACTCCTTCTCGGGTCCTCCGACCTTGCAGCATGTTAGCCGCTTTCAGGAGTCAACGTCAGACTCTGAGGTCCCCTGAAACCTCCGGCCAGCTTCTTGGTTCGACCGCTCAGGCCCGCACCGTGAGGCGGTCCAGCAACGCGTCGTGCTGCGGGCAGTAGCCCAGCAGCCGCCGCACCTTGCGAGCGCGAAGGACGTCGGCTTGGATACCAAAATGGGTTACCAAAGGTATACATTACATATGTATATATTATGTACTTCTTTCTGTATTTCTTTCTGTATTTATTATTTATGTATTTATACATATATATATATATACACATATATATATGCCAACCCCCCCCCCCATGGAGCCTGGTTTTGCTGCCTTTCGGGATGGTAAATCTAGAATCTCGAGATTTAAGTTCTCGAATTTCCAATTGTGGATCCCCAAAGCCTCATAATTTGGGAGTCCTCCGAAATGTTTCAATATGATACCCTTTCCAAATAGGATTTTACTCTAACAAGAATTGGAATTTTGAATATAATTTGGTTAGGATATCGTTTACAAACATTTGTTTATGATCAACATTGCTCAACTACAGCTCATAAAAGCAAATCCTTTCCAAATAGGAGCTACATGAGAATATAAGTATAGTTTCGGGCAAACTTCAACTAATCTTTAACAGCAGAAGTTAGATAGGAGATTTTCCCAAATACAATCTAAGTGTTAGATATAATCTACTACGAACACAATTCAATTAGCTTTTGATAATAGCAATTAAATAGAGACTACTTCTCAAATATACTTAATATTAAATGTGGCTAAACCTTTAAGGGACTTCTACAAGGAAATTCGAAATACGATTTGTGTTATTTATAACCTGGGCCTTTTGCAGCATAAGAATAGCCCGAAATTAAACTTGTTAGACTGTGTTCCAAAAGGTTCAATGGAAGAGAGGTTCAAAATCTAAAACTATTTCGAAACAGTGATTCTAGCTGAATCAGTTGTATGTAAAGTTCTATTTGCACAGGAAAACAAATTTCATTCTATCTCGAAAGGTGGAGGTAGTAAATGAGCACTAATAACTTGAAAGTGTTTCCACTGGATCGCTAAGCACCTGAAAGTATTTTACCACTCGATGGAAAAGTCAAGATTGAAGAGCACACAGAAAACTTTCCTGAGAATTGTCAATCCTGGCCAAACCCAAACAACATTCAAGTTCTTCTCACCTTGAAAGTGCTTTGCCACTGGATTGAGGATTCAATATCGAGGATTGCACAAACAACAACTTTCCTGAGAATCATCCATCCTGGTCAAACCCTAAAAATGATCAAGTTGTTCTAAAATTTCGAACGTATTTTACCACTGGATTGAAGATTCGAGATTGAAGTATTTCAACGAAAAAGATTCAAGATTCCCATAAATATTTTCTCAGATTCTTGAATCTTAAATCTTGAATCCAGGAATTTGTGTTGAAAAAAAGTGAAAACAATCTGCGTTGTTCTAATACTCTTGGATGTATTCAAACTCTTTCCGAACGCAGATGCTGATGTCATCGCTTTGGTCACATATGCAAGCATACATGCATGCATGCATATCATACATGCATATGGCACACCCCTAATTTTGACACAAAATCCAGCAAGCAAAAAAGGCACAGAACACTGGAAAAATACACGTCAAACGCACCAAACCAGGGTCCATCAGGGGGTACCATATATATTAGTATACATGTAGTACTTGTGATATTTGTCCTCCCGCCTTCCACTGCTCCTGGACCACATCATGGCCACCCAGGAAAGCATGGCCGCCAGAGGGCAGAATCGCACCCGTGAGCATGTTCAGGGTGCTCGTCTTGCCAGCCTGGGAAGCTTGTAGAACCTTCCCATTCTTGGCTCCTCCCACGCAACCCGTCTCATTTTTATCCGCAAACTTTTCCGCTCGAAGGGGCTAATCAGAATCCTCCCTTTCGGGATGGCGTGAGACGCAAGGGCTGCCCTCGGGCCCCTTGGGGCCCTTCGACCCGTCCGGACCTGCGAAGGCACAGCGAACCCTTCAGTCGATCTCCGGAAAAGTGTGGCGAGGAGAGTTCAGTTGGTGGAGAGTTCATCTCTTGCGGCAAGCCCGCCTATTTGTTGCGACGGCGATTGGAACGTTGGTGGAGGACCCTGGGCTGCGAAATGATGCGCTCACAGCAAATGGCCGCGTCAGCTGCGCAAATGGCAAAAGGTGACATCTGGCGCTCCCAAACTGAGTGAGTTTGGTTTGACAACCATATGAGCAACTGTCAGTAGTTCATTGGGTGTGGGAAAGGAGGAACTCGGGGGCATTCCTCGCTCAAATGGGCACGAGACGCTTTGCCTGGCAGGTAGCTCCATAATTTGAGAGATGTTGGCCTGAGCCTTGCCGAAGTCTTCTTCGACTTTGGCTACCTTCCGCGTGGCAAGCGGACTGTGCAATGCCTTGTTCCCGGGTGTGGGGGGGAATCATCAGGAACACTCACCCCAATTTGTAGGACGGGTTCAGCGATCCGGGGTCGACGGTATTTGCCTCAGCCCCCCTGTTTGGCTCTAACTTGCCTTCTGTCTTGTTGTGTTGTTTCTTGGCTTCAAGCCACCACTTAGAGGAAAGCTGAGCGAGGCCTTTTTTGGGCAGTTTGGCACATTACCGGCAACGTCCTTGGCTTGATCCCCCTCTGCCGTCCACCACTGTTGCTTGCTTGAGCTTTCATTGAGCGACTCTTCTCGAATGGGTGTTTCCGATTTGTCCTTCAAACCACAACAGAAGCTGCCTGTTGCAAGCAGCACTCCAATGATATTTGAGTGATTCCCCCAGCAGGAGTGCCAAACAAATGGCTGGTAAGCATTTGCTTCTCTCCAAAAAAACAAACGCGGCCGTTTGCTTCAGACACGCTTCCGCGCCTTCGCTCCCAGCACCTCTACTTCTGGAAGGGATTTCCTGGCAGGCTTCCGCTCCTGGCCGACTCTCATGAGTCTAAGCGGCTATCTGAATGCAGCTAAGTCAGACACTCTAACAATTCCAAACTAGTTCAAGATGCGTGTGAGGGTACGGGGCTCCCTCGCGACCATCAGTATTGACTCACTCGCGACAATGTGATCGCTTGCGACCATCAAGGACGGCCTGCGCGCTGGGGTTGGGGGGGCAAATCACCTGCACGTTCACTCGCATCAGACCAGCACAGCAGGTCGTGCGTGTGTGTCTGTGTGTCTGTGTGTCTGTGTGTCTGTGTGTCTGTGTGTCTGTGTGTCTGTGTGTCTGTGTGTCTGTGTGTCTGTGTGTCTGTGTGTCTGTGTGTCTGTGTGTCTGTGTGTCTGTGTGTCTGTGTGTCTGTGTGTCTGTGTGTCTGTGTGTCTGTGTGTCTGTGTGTCTGTGTGTCTGTGTGTCTGTGTGTCTGTGTGTCTGTGTGTCTGTGTGTCTGTGTGTCTGTGTGTCTGTGTGTCTGCGTGTCTGTGTGTCTGTGTTGTGTCTGTCTGCGAGCGAGCCTGCGCGTGCGCGTGCGCGTGCCTGTGTGCATGTGCGTGTACGTCTGCGCGTGTGTGCGTGTGTCATGCAAGAGCGTGCGTCGTGCGTGCCTGCCTGCATGCGCGGCTGCGTGTGGGCGGGCGGGCAGGCGTGCGTGTGTGCGTGCGTGTGTTTGTGTGTGGGGTGTGGGGGTGTGGGGGTGTCGGGGTGTGGCGGGGTGTGGCGGGGTGTGGGGGTGTGGGGGTGTGGGGGTGTGGGGGTGTGGGGGTGTGGGGGTGTGGGGGTGTGGGGGTGTGGGGGTGTGGGGGTGTGGGGGATGGGGGTGTGGGGGTGTGGGGGTGTGGGGGTGTGGGGGTGTGGGGGTGTGGGGGTGTGGGGGTGTGGGGGTGTGGGGGTGTGGGGGTGTGGGGGTGTGTGGGTGTGGGTGTGAGTGTGGGGCTGTGCGGGCGGGTGGCCGGGCGGACTTTTTACCTGATTAGGCAGGTTGGGTTCTACCTTGTCAGGCAGCTGGCTTGTACGCCGGTAGCCAATTTCCTGGTAGTGACCCAATTGGCGAGCTAATGATCCAGCCATTGGCTAGCAGGCTGCTTGCTAGCTGCTGGCCTCAAGCTAGCCAGCTAGCTAATTTACCAGTTTGGCAGTTGGCTCAGTTTGCTAGTTGGCAAGTTCATTGAAGGTTAGGCGCTCAGTGATTTCAAGAGCAAGCTACCTAGCTAGATAGACTACTTCTTAGCTACTTCTTCGATACTTAGCTCGGAGAGATAAGCGCGGGGAAAAAGCATCAAGGAAAGCATAGCTCAATCAGTTCCAGTACCACGGAAGTTGCTTCCACGCGCCCTCTAACAAACCTATGCCAAACCTTGCATGGGCCCGTGTATACATGTGCGACAACACGAGATCTACAAGGTCAGCAAATCCCAAATCCCCAAAGCCCCAAAAACCCATCACAAAAGGTCTTGTGCCCGGGCTCACTTTAGCGCACACTGTCCTGCCAAGTCTCGCCTTGAGACAAAGACACAACAAAAAGCTGACTTCAACCTCCAAGTGGTTTTTGCAGATTTGCTTGAAAGTCACAAACCATGTCCACCACTTCATACACAATCGGTTGTCTTCTTGACTCAGGATGCGCTGTTGGCGCGTGCCCTTGTTTGTTTCATCCTCATCACCCTCATTTGGTGTCCCTCTGGTTGGTTCTGGCTCCTGACCCTTCTCGCTGAGAAGTGTAACCGCTTCACGGCTATTCTTCCTTAGCACGGAAGCGGATGCCCCGCAAGTTCAGGATCCCAGATCATCACTGAATGCAAGGACATTCTATATTCACATGTGTGTGTGTGTGTATGTGTGTACTCCAATGTAACGTAAGTTATGCATTGTAATGTAATGTAATGCCGTACATGTGTCTTGTATATATATATATATACATATAGTTTGACAAAACTACGAGCTTCCACGAGCTTGTCTCAGGCCAGGCCGCATGATCTCCGCGCACTGCTTCACCAGACTCCCCAGTTCGATTGTGCCGGGCGCGCTGGACGAGGCCTGGCGAAGATGCAGTTGTTTGGCAATATCTGGGGGAACCCCAACAAATGTTGAGACCTTCGACATGGTCCACGCCTTCAGCACACCTTCACAGAACTCCTCAACCCCCACCGTGCCGCCGCCGTCGTAATCCAGCAAGTTGAAGAGCTCCCTGAGTTGGAATGCGGAAAGAGGGTGACATTAGAAACGTGAGCCTGACTGACGCGTCAGAAACCGGTCAGTCTGCGCACAGATGCTTGAACCGAGGCTCATCAGATCCCCGCTCCCTGCGATCTCCTTCAGCTGGTCCTGGGCTTCCTCCGGAGCGTCCAACAGCTCCTCGCACGGATTCCGGCCAAAAAAAACCAAGCGGCCACATCCCCCAACAAAAAATCCGAACGGCTTTTTGGGCCCCCAAAAAAAAGAAGACTGCACCGTGGGACGTATTTTTTGAAGACCCCCCGAGGCGGAAAAAACAATAGCACGTGCGGCGCTCCTCCACGCTCAGCTCGCCGGAGCCGTCCTCATCCAGCTCGAGGAACCTGAGCGAAGCCACAGCTTGTGGAGCACGTCGGACATGGCTTGAGGCTCAAAATTCAACCAATTGGACCCCAGGAATTGGAAGCCATTTGGGGTACCTATTTTGTACCCACAGCCACATGGCTTGAGGGGTGTGCCCCAGCTTCCATCAAACACTTCTCCGCTCTTCCTGGGAGGGATCGTGGAGTTCCAACAGCAACTCTCAGCTAACAAGTGGTTGGGGTCCTACAGCCAAAAAAGGCCTTGGTCTCCAAAAGGCCACTCGAAAAAAGGCCAGTCTCCAAAAGGCCACCCGAAAGAAGGCACCCCAAAACGGCCAAGAGTTGGTCCAAAGCGAGCCGAGGCCCGGGCATCTTCTTGAGGCTTTCCATCTGCTTCGCCTTGGCGGCCGCCTCCCAGGCCTTGAACGCCTCCTTGTCCTGGCTGGCCTCGCGCGCTGCTGCTGGCTCCAAAATCCGGCTCCGAAACGGAAAGGTAAACAGAAAAGGGGTCCAAAAATAGGGTCCAAAATAGGAAAATGGAAAGGTCGACGAAAATGTTTAGAAAACCCCAGCTGTTTCATTTTGGGCAACAGCCAGAACCGAGTCCCGGAGTCCCATCCCGTTCGCTCAGAGTGGGACTGCCTCAAGCCGGAAACCAAATGGCAAGGGGCCTTAAGGGCCAAAGCTTCTATTTGGGAATGTCCCCGAACCGTGAACTACCGGGTTTTGCCTGTGGCTCAAGTTGGTACGCCTCATAGTATCCTGAACAACAAGGGGGGCCTGGTCCAAGGAAGAGTTCACCATGACAGCGGTCACCTGCACAAAGCCGCGCCGGCTTGTCAAGTTCGAGGCCGGTCCGTGGCAGAGGGGCCCCTCCAATGGTACTAGGGCAGGCGCGAGATTCATCAAAGCAATGGACAAGATCAGCATGGCCAGCACGAAGTACAACTCAAGTGCAACGGGTGCAAATCGGTGCACAGAGTTCTGGATTGGGTCCTTGCATCCCTGCGGCCGAGTGGCAAGGCAAAATATATTTTGTTTGACCAGCGGACGGTAGACCCCGCCGATGCTGTCGAAACCTTGCCACACCAGGTTACCACTAAAACACTGGTCTGGGCAGCTGTGAAGTGTTAGCAAGGTGCTGAACACTTGGAGCAGCGTCAGAATGGCATCCATGAGGTCTTGGAAGCAAAGCGCCGTTATTTCGTTGTACCTCACACGTGAGCTGACGAAAACTCATGCCGCATGTATTTCCCAGCCAGGGCGCGGGTGATCCACGGGCAAGCTCGGATCCACCTTGATCAATTCCATGCCCGTGACCGCGGCGATGTACATCAGCAGCATGACCTGTGAGCCACAAAAGGGAGCTAAGATGACTCGCCGACCTCGACTCAGGGGCCGGCCAGCAAAAACGTCCACATGATGGTGCCGATGCTGTGGAAAAGTCCTGGCAAACAGCTCTTCTCGTCCAAACAGATCTTGCTTTCTGCTCTGGCTTCGTGTTGGGGTCTAATCCCAAACTTGTGCTTGAAGCTGGGCATCGCTATCGCTTGCCCCCCCCCCAAATGAGTCATAATCAAAACCCGGTACTAAAAAGGTCTACCCAGAACCATGCAAAGAATCAAGAAGGCGGCCGCAGCTATTTATGATTGGTATTGTCCCTTCCTAACCTTCATCTACCCGGGTGTTGAATGTGGCTCACATGGTGAATCCGCACGCGTCCGTCGGGCCTTGGACAAGCTGCCAAAGCGTCTGGAACTGGACCATCAAGCGAAGCGCCCTCGCGAGCGGGGCCGAGCCGCGACGGCGCGCGGCGCGCGAGGCACGGCGTTTTCAGGTTTTTTTGGAACCCCTAATAGGGGAACGCGGCTTCTGACTTCACGCCAAGCCTGCAATGCCCCAAATTCGAATTCCAACGACCGTAGAGCAAACCGGGCCTTGCCAATCGGGCCAAACGCAGCAGGCGCACCTCGGCTGGAAGCTCCATAGCCACAAAGCCACGCGCTTCCAAGCTTCCCCGAAAGGCCCCAAAGAATTCCATGTTGCCTCAGGAGTCTTGAATTGTCTGATCAAGTGGCCACGATTCCCACGGCAAAAAAATGATCAGGCGCCGTTCTAGCGAAGGGCCCCCAGCTTCTTCCTTTCCACATTTTCCCCCTCCGGCCTCTTTTCCTCCCATACCACGCAACCCACGTCCACGTTCCCCCCCCCCCGTCCGAGGAGGCCGCCAGCATGAGCTGGTTCAGTACCTCGCTCTGGGACACCAACTTCACGATGATGTCCACTGTGGAGGCCTCCGATGCCCGACCGCGTCCCAAAAGCCGGACGAGAAAGATGCGCCCGGTGCTTCGGGCGGTGATTTTGCTTTTTTTGTCCAGGTGACTGCGGGAAGGCACGGGGCAAGGGACGCCTCTTAGTGCTTCTTGGGGGTCAGCCAGGTCAGCCAGGGTGAAAACATATGCTGCTTGCAATCGACATGGGAACGTCAGTGCCCCCTAGCTGTGTGGCAAACGTTCCGAATCCGTACACAACTTGAAAAGTATCCGATCTCATTTGGGCCGGCTCTTTGCTAGTTTGGAAAAAACCCGCCTCCCTTGTCCCGGAACTTTCGGGTGCCCCAATCACTTGGGCCCCGAGCAGTCACCAGGAAGGTGTCGAACTTGATCCTCGGAAGAGCATAAGGGGGCGAAAATCCGACTTCCAAACCTCAACCGTCTATTTTGATCACGGTTCACCTCTTGCTCCATGGATCCAAAGGTCAGTGTCCGTTTCGCAGTGTCCCAAAACTGGAGATGTTGTTTAGAGGAACACCAAAAGGACGCCAACCAGTCCGATTCCTTGAAAAACCCGCATATCGAGCCTTGCGCGACCCAACCAGCCACTCATCCAGAGCTGGAAATGAAGCCCACATCGGCACTAATTGAGGCAAATGGCCAATGGCTTTTGAACACAAAGACCCCGTACACAGCGATGCGCGAGGCGAGCTCGAACAAGTAGATGGCGTAGAAGACATAGTCTACCTTTGCATTTGCATTTCTTGGCGGGCGCTTTTTCGTGAAAAGACGCGATGCATCTGCGGGGGTGCCCATGCTAGAATGCAGGTCGTGCCGCCACGGTAATCCAAATGGGCAGCTGTGTGCAAGTCAGCGATGGATCCACTTGGTCCTGGCGAGAAAAGTGACGTGCACTGGCACATGCTCCGGTCTTCCCAAAGCTGCTTCCTTTCAGCTCTCCCTGCCGTAAGGAATTGCGGTCTTTGCAACCTTCGCTTTCTGGTGTGGATGTCCTTCTTGGACACGTTTAAAGAGCTCAATTTTCCAGAAATTCGAAAACCACATCTGCAAGACCCCGAATTGGGCTGAAGCTCTGTCTTCTCTTGGAGAAATCGACTTGCTTTTGGACGTGCAAAGACCTTGTGTCTTGAAAGCTCAAGCCCGGCCTCACAGATGCAGTCGCCCCTGCAGCCCAACGGCATGCTGGAGCTGTGCTGGGACTCGATGCCAATGACCACCTATCAGATCCCGCCTCCCCCACCTCCCAGTTACAGGAATATTCACATATCACCTTGTTGACACTCATGTCGGTGCCGCACACACACACACACACACACACACACACACACACACACACACAGACAGACAGACGGACACGGACACGGACACGGACACGGACACGGACACGGACACGGACACGGACACGGACACGGACACGGACACGGACACGGACACGGACACACACACACACACACACACACACACACACACACACACACACACACACACACACACACACACACACACACACACACACACACACACACACACACACACACACACACACACACACCTTCTCCAACTCACACACAAAGAGGGGGTGTTCATGCTTTGCAGCCCGCAGCACTGCGTTCGCCAGGATCACCACTCCGATCAAGGTGTCGAAGCCCGACCAGGACAGCCATTCTGAATGCGCGTCACGCGAAAACACAAAAATCGACTGGCAGACTCGACACTCGAGATCTGGCCCTTCCAAGTGGGGCCTGCTGGATCTTTGGGGGGTATTTATTCCGTGATTCCCAATTTCCATCAAACTCCCATATGGCTATGCCGCTATGCCCATGGAACAGCCCCCACTTCTGCCAGGCATCGATGCGCCACCTGAGATCAAAGGGCGATGGCTCCCGCGAGAGCTCCGAGCTCAGGTCCGCGCCAGTCGCTTCCCGGTGAAGCTGTTGGGATCCATTTTCAGCGCCTAAGGGCCGATGTCTCCGAAAGTAAACACGTTTTGACTGGTCACACGTATGTCGTCCGCTCGAGGTCTCGTGGCAAGCTGCGGCTTGTATTTCCGCGGCCTTGCCACCAAGAGTCATCTTCCTTGGCTCTCTCGCGGTCTCTTAGATTTTTGATGATTTTTGAGATGCATGCCCAGCAAAGCTGACATGTGACTTGGCGTGATCGACTGCCGAGGTGCAGGTCGTATGCCTGCAGCCACTGCAACCACTCTCAATCAAACTAGTTTCCATCTGCCTCAAGAAGCCAGTGTTGTTCGTACGGGGGGCTTGTTTGGCTTCCCACGAGGGTGAAAGACGAAAGAGGAGGTCACCATGGCCCGAATCAGTTGCCTTGGCCATCTTGTCCTGGGCGGTCTGGAAATGGAGATTCTCGTCACGAACCTCCTGTCCAAGCAGCGCATGGCCGGGCACTCGAGTGCCCGGACTCCGGACTCTCCGAACGGGTCCCACGGGTTTCAGGGAAGCCCGTGACAAACCACAGGGGGACTCCTTGGAGCTCGGGAAATGCTGAGATGTCGCGACCCCTGCAACCTTCCATCAGAAGGAAATCCCATTTGAAGTCCAAAACTTCCGGACCACACCCCGTACCTTCAAAGGAAACAACTGAGACTTTGGCCCGACAACATGCGCCTGCATTTTTTCCCTCATGTCAGGGTCATGGTTCCCATGACAAGAAAAACTTGCAGCGACAAGTTCTCCAAATGGAGCCCAAACACGGGTTTCAGTTTGGAACCCCCACTGCCCGAAAAGCAAAAAGCCCAAAGCACCCGGCCTTGAGCACGGGGGCGTGGTGGGGGTGCTCCTCCGAGCCGTGGTCCGGGACGCCGGGCATGTCGCGCTCCTGTCAACTTGAGCCCAGCCAAAGGAAGTTGGAAGCTCCAACATGGAGAACGAAGTTTGGGAGAATGTGTCAAGGAATCTGCGCTCTTTGCTCATCTTCGGTTCATTTGAACCCCCTGCCAAAGGCATCAGCGACTTTGATGCGGCAAACATCAGCAAACATCGGCAAAAGTCGGCAAAAGTCGGCAAAAGTCGGCAAGCCGTATACACCTCACACAGCCACGGGCGGTCCCGAGGCTCATGCCAGGCATCGCCCGCCACCTGCCGAGCCGAGCAGTTCCGTCGCGCTCGCGAGAGCACGGAGCCGCCTGCGGCATGACCCAGGCGCCCCGGGGGGCCCAGCTTCGGCCGCTTCGGCCCTTCGCCCTTTGGGGCTGGGAATTTGAGCCACACGCAGTGCGAGTGCGGAACGCGCAAGCAAAACAAAAGGCAAGTGTCACAAGGGCAAGGTGTCTCCAAGGTTCGCTCTGAGAGCCAGCTTCTCCCCCAAGCTCTTCGAATGGCTCATGGCTCCAAGGAACTCCGTTGATGCCGAGGAAGCCGAAGCACTCGCCCCGCTGCAGGCCGAAGCTGAGCCCGTGGACGGCCACCTGTCAAGCGCCGCTGCGCTCTCGAGGGTCTGGCTTTGAGCGCGTGGCCTTGGGCGCCCCCTCCGGCGTTCGGTAGACCTGGCAAGCGAGCTCCAAGCAAACTTGACCATCGCTTCAAACCCCATGAAACCTTCTTTGGTTGCTGAAAACAAGCAACCATTTCCGGGTCCCTAATTTCAAGGCAAGCCTGTGTTGGTCATGGTTCCCTGAGTGGAACCCTTTGCCTCGGTTGTCAAACTCCCTAGCATTCCCATTATCCCTCGAAACACCAAGGGGTCTGACTATGCCACAAACCTGCTCAGCGACGCGCCTTGCGCAAGCCCTCCAGGCGCACCATGTCGCCAGAGCGGTCCCGTCGGGCCTCCGCCGCCACGTCGGCGTCGTCCTGTGCGTTCGGCCCTGATGCTTCCTTAAGGCGCCCATCGGCCCAGACTGTTCCAAGCCACCAGGAGACCATCGATTACCCCAACGTCCCCAAGCGCAGGGAACCCCAAGTGCCGCGCCTCCACGACCTCCTCCTGCACGCTGGGGTCCAGGTGCCGCGAGGCCGCCGCCAGGGGCGAATGCAGCAAGAAGTCGATGAGCCTTGAAAAGATGAAACAACGGGGCGACTTGCGCCATGGGAAGCGGGGTTCCTCACTGTTTTTGTTGCTTGTTGTTTTCCCCTTTGTTTTATGCCTGTTGCAAGTCCTGCTGCGTGTCGTTCCGTTAGTGTGTTGGACATACCAGAGCAAACAAAGGAAATCAATGAGCGCCCCGCACTGCCAGGACGAAGTAGAAAGGTGCCGCTATGTACCTTCAATTCAAGTGGATTCTACTTGAAAAGCAACCCACATTGCGAGACATGTTTCGGATTGTCAAGGCGATGAGGTTTCTGAAGCAGCAACCAGGAGGCTTTGAGTGTAAGGCAAATTGTCATCCATTCGATTGCCGTGTTTCGCACGGGAGCCCTCCAAATGCTTGGCTCATGCCGATTGCACCAAAGCCCTCGCCCAAGGCGCACAGGAAGAGGGCATCCTTCCCCGCCACATCCCATCCCAGCAGCGCCACGTCCAAGTTGAACTGCTCTGCGAGCACAGAGTTGGTGCAAATCCTTGCAGAGCATTGCGCACGAGTCTAAGCTGCAAACCGCCATTTCTGAGCCCCTTTTGAAAGCGCTATTGTGTGCTTAGAGCGACTTGCATCAGCTGCAGGTGTTTCCTAAACACGGGACCCCGAATGCTGATTGCTGTCCATTTCCCCGAAAACACCATCAAGCGGGAGTCCCTCCTAAGGGACACCCGAACTTTCAAGCCAAGCATCTCGAAGAGGCCATGTCCAAGGCAAAATCCTGGAAACAGCCGGTAGATCCACATCAGCGACTCGTTCACATCCTGGCGAGCCCGTCCCTGATCCATCCACCCATCACAAGAAAGAGGCCTTGGTGCTCTGGATGAGGTTCAGGATGTACGAGGTCAGCATGAGGAGGAGGCCGGTCAGGAAGTTCACAACCTGGGAAAGAGGCAATCGATCAGTCGATTTCCAATACGAAGATCGAAGTCAACTTCGAGCCATCGCAGACGTTCAGAAGGGTCCGGTGCGTTGAGACATCCTGGCACCTTCGAGAAGGCCATCTAGAGCCGAGAGTTGAAGAAAGCGTGTTCAAGTACGGCTGCAACTTGATGCAAACGTACAACTACCTGGATGCAAAGGGACAACGGACAGAGGTAAGTCCCGGTGCCACAGGTCATACCCTTCCTTTCAACGCAAGCGGAGAGCTGCTGTGACTACATGAGTGTCAGTCATGGAGACGGATTACATCTGAACCTATACCGGCCGGGCTGTGATGTCCGGTCGAGTTGGGTAGGGTCTGCACAAAGCACACAAGGGGCCAACTTGCTTCTGAAGAGATGAGCGCGTGCCGATGCCCAACTAAGCCGCGAGCCAAAGAAATGATCTGCGCCGAGGTGTGCTTGGCAAAGAGGAAGGACAACCTCAGAGAGAGTGAAACAACGGAGAAGGAGGGGGTTCATTCGCTGAGGCAAGGAGCAAATATGAGAAGGGAGCGATGGCGAGCCCATATCCTTCAGCTCAGATTTTGCCTACTTCAGAGACTTCGGCTTCGAATGTCGGAATTCTGAGCCCCTCAACCCAACTTTGAGATGAAGCGACGGCGGTCAAAACGGGTTCGGCAGGTTCGGCACAAAACCCGTCCTGCGAAGACCACGAAGCTGGCCCAGAAGGCCCCATGGTCCACAAAGGCGCTGATGCCTCACTAAGCCAGGCCAAGGTCCGTCCCAAACTGACGACCTTGTGAGGGCTCAGCAAGAAGGAAACTGAAAAAGCCACCCGCAAAGAAAGGGGTGTCCGGAAGAAACACAGGGCAACCTTTCGACAAACCTTGGGTGCTTCGCCGGAACCTGCGAAGCAAGTCACGGGTTTCTCTGAATCCAAAAGACTTTATGAATCACAAAGAAAAACCCAGTGCGCAAATTGGCAAGGGCAAACTAACAGTGCTCAAGATGCAAATTAGTCCGGCCATTGTGCTTTTCAGGTGGAGCTTGCACAGCAAACTGCAGGTATTGAAATAGGCACAAGGGTCAAGCACCTCAAGTTCGTCAAGCTGTGCACCAATGCATTTGAACAAATCCTTGAACGCGCATGCAGCCTGAGCACATCTCACAAATGTCACCATTGTGTTACAGGGCCTCGACTTTGATACAGCTATTTGAGATACATCACATGTTTTGCACATCGGGATTTCATGGTAGTGGAGCAATTGCACAACACCTGGAAAGACCTGCACAAGCGTCAAGTACACCACCGCAAAGCACAACTCCAGCAGCAAGAGAGAGAGAGAGAGAGAGAACATGGACCTGCGACACCCCTTCACGCACCTTGTGGGAGCAAATTTACATGTGCAAGATGAGATCGCAAACCGGACATCCTGACGTCTGTCACCAACTATACGACACCAAACGGTGGACCGTTGTAAGGTACACCCAGCACGCGGTCGTGGTTTACGAGTAGCACATAGATCACCCAGGGTCAAAGCTGATTGTTAGATACTCGGTCGGACTACAAGTGTTCTCCAAAGGATCCTCAGCCTCGTTGCACTGCACACATGTCGCCATTTCGCTACAAAACTTGGGCCTAGCCAGAGCTCTACCCCAAATACAAACAGAGAGCTACACTTGCTGCGCTGATGGGTCACGCAAAGTGCATCAGGTACTTTGGTGCTATGTGTGCTGGAGGCAGGCATCAGGGTTGAGAATGCGTGTTGCTTGGCATCCATTCTTGGCCTAGGCAAAGACAGCGCAATCTGCTGGGAATGCCGCTCGAAACCATGTGCGAGACTTTGGAGCTCCATGCTGTGGAGGCGTGCGGCGCAGGACTGCTGTTGAGGAAGATCGTCTTAACCCATCATCCACCATCAACCAGCATCACCGGCATTGCCAGCATCACCAGCATCGCAGCACTGGGGCCAAAGTCACGATCTGCTGACCCTCTCCGAGGTCTCAACCAAAGAGGCGGAGGAAGAGCATGGTGAAACCCAAAGGCAGCACCTGGGACCCGCAAGAATGAGTGGTCGAGGTGGTGAAGCCAAGTTTTCTCTGCCCCCCACCCCCCCATTTGAGGAATATGAACCCCTAAAAATATTCCTTGTTGGTGAATAGATGTGGGGAAACGGCCCTATGGCGATTCAAGGGAATGTGGGGAATGTCATCCAGCTCGATGCCAATTGCTGGGGTCTGTCCCTTGCAAATCTTCCGCTACCCGAGATCCCCGAGCTTTGTGGCTCAGTTCCGTGGGCGGGCAAGGCCCCAACCAACCTACTGCTTTGACTTCGGCTCATTCCCAGGTTCGCTCGAAGCCCGACGCGTGCATTTGACATCGCGACCGGAAAGCCCCTCAGCTCATGGCATAGAGGCAAACATCCCACAGGAAGTTGGAGGTCCAGTACCTTGCACCCAGGTCCGAAATAAATCAACGTGTACCCGATTCCACGGAAAAATACAATATGCGCTTTTCACTTGGCCTCTGTCCAACTCCAAAACGAGTCCCTTCAAATATGAGCCCAGGCCTCGAACGAAAAGCCTCCGGAGGTTTCGGGGACACTCTTGCACATGCGACCATACAGGATTCCCATAGGTCCCAACGTGTTCAACCCCATAGGGGATGTCTTCAACTCTCCGGACATTCTGTTTTCTGTTGCGAAACATAGAAGGCACCTAGTTAAACCAACTTCTTCCACAAGCAATGCTGTGGAACAATCCACGGAAGATTCCTGAAGCCCTAAGCTGTAACACATTTGCCTTTCTATTTAATCCCCTGTTCTCAACCCACCCGCTGAAAGTCATCGGGGGTGGCACGCGAAAATGCTCACGCCGGATATGAGCTGCTGGTGCTTGGAGTTGTGGTGCGCCTCTTAAAATTTCAACACATGGCGAATGGATGGGGGGGCAGCCTGAATAGTCGCCATTATCGCTGCAAAGGAATACACTGTTGGAAAGGAACAAGTTGCGGCAACCTGCGTGTGAAGAGAAAGACCCGCGGTGTGACTGCCGCCCACCCTGCTGTACATTCCTCGTGCTCTTCCGGTCAATGTAGGCTCAAACCAGGCTCAAGACCTTGTACAGAAGCCAGGCGAGGAACAGTGGAAAACACGCCTCAGACTGATCATCAAGAGATGAATTCGAAGTGGAGGAAAGACACGGAACGACACGCATACCGGGCGCCGCGAAGCTGAAGAGCGCGGAGCGGAAGCTGCGCGCTCTCGCCGGCTCTCCCGGGTTCGATGTGCGCGGGCGACGCTATCCGCTCTGCGCAGGCCCTCACTCATGCGAAAAGAGCCGCGACGCCGCCAAGGCCTTGTCGCGTATCTTTCAGTGTTGTACCAATCTTGTAACTGACAACATCAGTCGCTTGCCGACACACACGTAGAACGGCATGACAGAGCGTTGTCTGCGTGCGTGTTCATGCAGACCGATTTAACAGCTCAATGGTGCGCGCTCATCGCCTTCACGCATCTGTGTCTGGTCCATGCAACAGCTGCTGTTGTAGTGCCGGTTGTTGTGTCATCGTCTGCGAGGTCGATGTTCCAAGCAGTGCCGTCGTCGTGTTGGTAGGTTGCTACTCTGCATGGTTCGGCCATGTGTCTGCCTCTCCGCTCTTGTCGCAGAAATATATGCCTTATTTCCCTTTGTTCTCGTGTTGCGCCATCCTTGTCGCATGGGATTTCCTTATCTTGCTCGCTGGTTGCGTCGGTCACCTTTTCCTCCGGGTGCGGTGTGTCGCTGTAGCTGCTGTAGCCTTTTCAACGTTGCAATGCCTTGCTCTTGCCCTTTCCTTGCCTGCCTCTTCGCTGGTAATGGGTGGTCCTTGGCTGCTGTTACTTTCTCCGCCATTGCTTGTGGCAACTCGTGGTTTGGCAAAAATTGCAGCAAAGCCGCTCTGTGATCTGGTCTTCGCACGTTGTCGTGTTGCTGTAGGGGAGCTCCCGTTTCATTCGGTGGCCGTACTTGCAAAGTTCTGCTCAAGCCTTTTCTCGAAAGGGTGAGGTAGCCCATGGTTCTTGCGCCAAGTGGTAATTAACATGTTTCAACACCGTCGCCTTGGTTTGATCTGCGCATGTTGATGCGCCATGGGATTTGACCTAGAGGACATGCAAATCTCCACTGAGCGCGCCCAGTCCTGTCTGGCGCTGCTTGCTCCAGTTGGTCCTCTGTGATGGCAAGTTGCACTTGTTCTGAGTTTCTCAGCAGTATGCAGGCGGGCACCCTCTCCCTTAAATCGGTGCTGACGCCCGGAGTTTTCTGTGCTTGCACCATCATTCTTACTCACCTCACTGGTGTTCGTTGTTGTCCATGTATGGATCCTGCCCAGGCGTTAAGTATTTAGGCTCAAGTACATGGATGGATAGATAGACACGCAGCACAGCTGTTTGTTGCGTGCTTCACATGATGAAAAGCGCAAATAACTTGCGGTTTTCTGAAGAAACTAAAACCACGCGCCTTGTCCTTGGCCTAGCCCGGGAATTTGGCCGGCGCCCGCCTCGCGCTCTCTCACCACATAGGCCACGATGGCCGGAGGGATCCAGGAGAATGCGATGATGATCACCTCAGAGCTCCCTCCCTGTTCAGCAGCCAAAACGAAAATCGACTCAAATGGGAAAATGGGCCTGCGCAGAAACTTCAACCAATGGGAAAAACTGCAAACTGTCCTAAGGATTTTGGTTTCTTGCCTGCCAGCCCGGTTTGTTCGGGGCAAACAACCTGGCTTTCAGCCTCCCAGCAAGTTTCTCGATGCTCGGGCTGCTGGGTTGCTTAACTCGCTCTCTTGAACGCATGTCAAGACAGTATGGTCCAAGCTCTACCCACTCCTCAAACGTAGGGTGGCAAAATCGCTCAAAGTCTCTATGCCCAGCTTCTACCACTTTCAACTCATGAAATCCAGGTGAAGATGGACCTTTTGAGCCAGCCCACCAAACGGTTCTTTTTCTTCCCATGTATCTACATTGCTGGAAGGCCTTCCAACTCAGCCTGCACCTGTCAGCTCAAGGGAGTAATTCCAGCTTCTGAATCTGAAGCCGGCTTTGGTCCCTCTGCTGGTTTCCGTCAACTTTCGTGTGGCACGCGAGGACTGCAAAATGTGAATTCAAGCCCGCGCTGCGATTAATTAATTCTCTCTCAAGCCCTGTTGGGGCCAAGGCAAAAGCATCCTTCCTGAACCCGGCAGAGAATGCCGGCAGAGACTCCGGTTGCGACCCACGGCTTCGATGCATAGCCGAACACTCGTGGGAACTACCGGACGGAGTGAGCCTGAGATTCATTGGCAGGAAGCATATGCCATCACCAGCCATTGAAAAGCAAGCCACAAGCCGTGATCCGCAATGGGAACAAATGCGACGTCCAAAGCAGTCCAATCCAGTATGGCAGCTCGACATCTAAGCTGAATCAATGCCAACTGAAAATACACCAAACGCATACCAACGTTCAAATGTCACACGAATCACGGCGAGGCGCGATATGATAAATATGGCTGTACCATTGCATTTCCTCCTAGTAAAACTCCAAAAGATTTGGGCCATTCCGGCCACTGTACAATCTCGCAGCGAAGTTCCATACGCTATGTGAGGACATGAGGACAACCAGCTCGAACTTGATTCGGATGCTGGACCGAGAAAAAGAAGAAAAAAACTAAAACTTGGCATGCAGCTCACCAACGCCAATTCCGGTCAAGAGCTCGGAGGGGGCTCATCCAGCCTCAAAGCGAACTGACCGAATCGACGAGGGCCATGGCGCCGTGTCTCAGGATCCGAATCCGCTTCAAAGCAAGTTGGAGCACCGGCGCCTGGTGTAGACCAGGTGAGTCCCTGACTGTCCAAATCGGTGGAGGCGACCCTCCTGCGAGTTGCCAAGGAATGAAAGAGTTACAAGGACCCTAAGGATCAAGCAACGCATGCTGCGGCTAAATGGAGAACAATTATCTTGCTTCGATGCGCCGTCCTCATCAAGAGAGAGTTCCTTGGAAAAGCATCTTGTATTTTGGGCCCGGTTCCGCCCTTGTGCCGCCCAGCAGCCCCGCCAGCCATGTACACCGTGTCGTCTTGAATGCGGATCTCCAGCCAATCCTCCTCCGACTCGGCCACGCGGCCCCTCACCAAGAAGCTGCGCAGCCAGGAAGCTGTGGTGTCAGGGCCTCGCCGCTCAGTCCGCTTGACTCGAAATGCACACCATCCGCCGGTCCGGGCCCCCCAGTGACTCAGTCAAGCGGAAGGCTTCCGCCTTGGTGAAGGGTCCACATCCCCTGGATGTCATGAAGTAAGGCCTGGCGCAGCCAGAGAGCCAGAGGCACCCATGTCAGACACCACGGGCCTCTGCCGGCGAAGCAAAGTTGTTGAAGAGCTGGCCGCGAAAAAAAGCCACGAAACCATGTCTGAGTCAAGGCAAACTGCCCCTTGATCTCGCTCATCTCGCACCCGGCCTCTCTTTCAGATACTTCCTCCAGGTCCGCGGCATCGCCTTAATCAAAGGTGCCCCACTCCGTTTCTCGAGGTTTGACTCGGAGCTGTTGCGCCGCAACGCCGCAACGCCGCAACGGCGACGTGCCGCGCCGGCGTCCCAGCGGCCCCGGCGGAGCCCGTGCCCCGGCCCTGGGCTCCGCGCCGTCGGTGGCGAAGCGCTTCCTGCCGCTGGGCTTGGGCCGCGGGGGCCGCGCGCAGCGCCTGCGGTCGAGCGAAGAGCTCACACCGCAAATCATCAGGTTCCAAACTGAACGAAGAAAGGAACCTTCACTTCGGACGTCGCACCCCCGCGACGCGAGGAAAAGAGGAGCCAAACGAGATCGCGACGCAGCTCCCTCTGCCTGCACTCCCAGCCCAGCTCACCGCAGCACACGTCCGTCTGACAGGCCACACTGTTGGGCTCCACTGGACAGGTCCTCGCCCGACTCAACTCCCGCCCGTGCAAGTCAGAGCTAAGATACATCTCGAGAATGCAACGGTTCGTAAGGATCACAAGTTGGGAAAGCGCGTGCAACAAGCCCTGTGAAACACAAAAAGAATGAAAAATGAGATGTATCTTCCCCCCCAAGTTCCCCATGTCCGCATCTGAGCTCGGTGCTGGCAGCTGACTTCTTTCTGCTCCATGTGTAGAATGTCGAAATGTGAGTCGAGGCCTGGACGCTCCGTGCTTTTTCGGCTCTCATTGAAAGTGTGCCTCAAGAAAGCGAAGGAAACCAGACACAAAGTACAACACAAGCCCTCAGCGCACCCAGGTGTTGAAAACCCTGACCAACTCCGCCTCCCACTCCTATGCCCAATCCATTGCCCTATGTGCATCTGGAGCGCTGTAGGCCAGGCTTTCAGAAATCAGCCGCGATGATTTTCCCGTCAGCAGCCTGGCAGAGCATCATATGATGCCGCTTGCTGTCTGGGTCCGGCTGCCAGAATCTTCCGCTTAGGGAAGACTTGCACCATTTGCACCAAGGCGGGCTACATGCCACCTGCCCCAACATTAAAAAGAAGAAAAAACACGCGAGCGCCCTATGAAAGTGGAATGTAAAACTTTCACATGGCTCAAGGCCGCGTTTTGGGGATGTGAATCGCTCCTGCCAGAGTTGGCGGACTTGTGATGGGCGACGTCCAGGAAGCTGCCACCCAGCGAGAGTGAAGAGCTCGTCCCCACCTCTCAGCGTCGGAGAGTGTCTCAAATCTCAAATAGGACGAGATACGAGTGACCGTCCCCAGCCTTCTGCACCTTTGGCCGGCGAATCTTCAAGAGGCTCGTGAGGTTCGGCACGGAGGAGTCTTTGCAAATCTTGGCGAGCACTGCCGGCGAACTCCTGGCAGTCTTGAAGATGCCGTTCGATTCGTCGATTCGGCTTCCCCTGCCAAACCAATGAAAGCGGATCACTCCAAAAAGGACCACAGACCGGCAGACCTGTCCTGCGCCGTTCTGATCCAAAAGCGGTCCTGGCGAGGCACCGCAAGCAAAATCAAGGGTGTCGACAAGGGCCACATCGTCTTTCTGGTCGGGAACTCTCGCCTTCCTTTCGGGATGTTTCACTCTCCGTCCTGGCCCTCTGCCGCGTGTCGGGATCCCAGGCGACCTTCGACACGGAGATGCTG
Organism: Effrenium voratum; assembly: GCA_963377175.1. Classification (NCBI taxonomy): domain Eukaryota; class Dinophyceae; order Suessiales; family Symbiodiniaceae; genus Effrenium; species Effrenium voratum. The sequence goes on from CAUJNA010003305.1 coordinate 804,996, forward strand.
GGCGAGGCGGGCTCAGCTGCCGTGCAGCTCCCGGAGGTCAGGATGGCCAGCACCGCCGGGAGCTCCAGGCCGGTCTTGATCAAACCTTGGGGCAAGAAGCCACAGCTTCGCAAAGCAGCCACAGGCGACCCAAAGGAAACCGAGCCGTTCTAGAATCGCATTCAACATGCCCCAGGCGGTGATTCGGTTACCTTCCTTTTCAATGGAGAGCGGGACGCTCTGAGTGTGCGTCAAACTGTCTTTTCAGAGAGCGGCCGTTGTGGAGATGTGAATTGAGTCGGAAAAAAAGCTAAAAAGCTACGCTTTTGGTTTCGTGGTTTTCTCAAGGTTGTGAGAAATCTGTTCTTTCCTGAACAAGGTGACCTGTTCTGTTTCAAAATGGGGCCCCTATGTTGAGACACCAACTTGTGGGCGGTCGTCCTTCTTCCCTTTTTCTTTGAAAACCAATCATTGGGTTGGCCCTGATATTTTACGCGATCCCTATTCCAGGTGGTCATGGAAACGGCTCAGTCCAGCACAAAGCTTCGCAGGGGTGGGCATGTCCAGGCGCAGCAGCGCGTCGGACACCTTGAGCGGCGCCTGCAATGCTGCAAACGCACATTCGGGGCATTCGCGCCATGGTTTGAAGGTCAAAAGTTGAGAAAATATCCATAAATATCCATCCGGAAGCATGAAGCAACGATCTCAACAGGACTAATGTTCAACTCGTCACGTCGATTTTGCTCCAGCAACGCATGCAACTACTTGTCCCACAGGTCTGGTTTCGCAGAACTGCGTCAGCAGTGTAATCCAATGTCAGCGCAGCTTTGGAGAGATGGCGCAGGTGCGGGTGAAGACCCACGCGTTCAACTTGGCTTTGCAAGCTACTGCTTCCGCGCCATTGTCTCAGCGATAGGAACGGCCTCGGGGCATCTTGAAAGAGGCAAGTCAGCAGCCTCCGTGTAGGAATAGACCATAGCCATCAAAGCGCGCGGCATGTCAGAGCTTCGATGAATGCCAAATCGATGAAGCTGCGCTTGCATGCGAGCACAATCAAACACGTTGTTTCCTATACATGACATTGGAGAATTGGTGAGATCATCAATCATCACTGGACGATGCGGGCTAGGCAGATCAAGTCTACTCACGCGCCGGCGCAAAAGTGTGCATCGCGCACCGGCTTCGCATTTGCGAGCGACTTTCGAGCCAACCAAAGGCGCTCTGTACGCTTTCGCCATAGACACGCAGGTGGACCCAAGCTTGCCACAAGCTCGCGTGCACGCGCCCTCCACGCTCCGGCACAAAGCCGCAGGGCTTCGCGCAGCGACTGATCCAACCCGTGCATAGATGACGCAGTGTTTTCCAGTGAGCTCACGACTCAGTATGATTCATGATGAAGACAGCTCTCTGTACACTTGTCCAAATGTTATGAACTTGGTTCTCACCGAGAACGAGGCAGTGTGCCAGTGTGCCAATTTAAAGTAAAGGTACCCAAACTTGTCCCGTTTCTACAGTGAATGTCACAGAAAAGTGAGGACTGTTCTCTTGCATCTCTAAATTTCTGGTTTTTCCTTAACCAGGTCAAACCCAAGAATAGCAATGACTCCACCTTGTGCTTCAAATCAAGTTGCAATATGTCCAACCATCAAACATCACCTACCGGGCCATGTCCGACGCTCGCCTCTCCGAGGTCAATCTCGCCCTCCAGGATGTTGGACAAGTGTTTGCCTTCAAACACCATGCACAATGGCCAAAAGAGATGACAGCGAGCTTCCTTTTCCCAAACATCTTCAATGAAGAATTCAAGGGGCTGCAGACCACATATCAAGCTCTTCACCGAGACCGCCCGCGCCTTGAATGTCTTGCCCAAACTTCAGCCGCACGTCCACCGGCGCCTCACATACTGTGAAGTCCTCACGCTTCGGACGCATGAGTTGAACCCAAACCCTGGAGCCCACCCAAAACCCAGGATCGCCATCTCTTCTGCCCTATTTGCTGCTCCCACTTGCTCTCTTGAAGGCTCCTGCCGGAGGCCGAGCACCATCCAAAAGTTATCGCTCTTGGACTGGAAGACGTCCTGGAAGAGATAAGTCAAGGCCAGGCAATTCCATGGCGTTCCGCCCTTGCCTGGTCCTGCACGCTGGCCACCCTGGCACCGTTCCACTTTGGCTCGGTCCATGGGCATGTCTTCTTTCGTTGGGGATTCCCTTTGTGGGGAAGCTACGCACGTTTCGGCGCCGTCCCTTCTCGTCCTTGCAAAAGCAGGCTGACCGCTTGTGACTTCTCCGCGCGCGACGCATCAGAAAGCGAAACCAAAGGGCCTCGAGTTGCTGTCGCCTCAGACCGATCCGAATTCGGCGTCCGCGTACGCCGAACCTGAGGCCGCTGAGGCCGTGGCTGCAGCTGAGGCCGTGGCTCAAGCTCTTGCTGCCGTTGCTGCTCCTGTGGCCCTGGCAGAAACTTGGCCGACTGGTTCTTGCCAACCCGCATGACAGGTGCGTGTCCAAACGCTCCCCTTTTCGGACGATCTCGAAACCGGTCTTGAAACGGACTCCGATCCTCGGTTTGACACGTACCCAGAACGGAGGAAAACTGGCTGACTTCGGCCGGCACTCGGCCTTATCCTTGTCCTCATACTCCTGGCAGTGACTCACAAATCAGTCGCAGCCGGAGCTCGCCCCCCAAGCAAAAAACATACGGATACACATTTTAATCACATTAATGTTTGACAACATGTTACGTGCCTATGGGGAGAAGTCCATACATCAACTCCATTGTTTGTATGCGGAGGGCAGCATGTTTGAGCTCGGAAAGTTGTTGCGCAAATGCGCGTTGCGGGCCGCAACAAGCAAAACGGCACGGGGGAAGCTCTTGCAATGCGTCTAACAGAGGACGTGGGGAAGTTCAATCTCCATAGGAACTTGATATTCGGTCGTTGGGAGCCACTCACGCAAAAATTTGCAGGAGAACGGCGGGGGTCTGCCCCATCGTTTCTCGCAACTCTCCACAGGCCACACTGGATCATCATAAAACAAGAACCGCTCCAAATGTCCCAACATTCCGAAGCATACTGGAGCACAAAGAATCGATACGACCTCTGGAACCTCCCCCGACATATTCAAACATTTCTTGATTGATACGACTCTAAAGTGGTTGACTGAAGCTGCTGTCGGCTCCCTCCGAAGGCCCCAAAGCGCTTTAGTTCCGAAAGCTGCTCAACGGGCGCTCGGGCGTCCTTGGAGCGAAGCCTCCCGCTGCTTTGCTTGGACGTCGCTCGCCGACTCTCCTTGCTGCGCCGACTCTCCTTGCTGTTGATCCCTGAGCGCACGGGCGGCATGGCTGGGAGTGTCAAGGTGGCATCCGCACCGGTTGGTTTCCTTCCTGTTTTGCATGGGGCAGACCCCCGCCGTTCTCCTGCAATTTTTTGCGTGAGTGGCTCCCAACGACCGAATATCAAGTTCCTATGGAGAGCATGTTTGGCAGGGTTCCTTCTTTGTCTCACAAAGGCGCTTGAGGCTCCCTCCCTTGGCTTGCCTTGGCCCCTCTGCAGTGTTTTTCAATACCAAGCTGTCTGGGTCATTTCCAAGGATGAATTAGGTTTCGGTGCCGTTTTGAATCGGTCAGGCATTGCGTTGCAGCCAGCAGCTACGCATGCGGTTAGAGGTCTTGCAGCGTTTGTGTGTGCAGCCACCTCCCAGCACTTCCAAACGTTGCTGCGACCCGTTTTGACAGGCAGCTTTGGCACGTAGCTGTCTTTTTCTGTGCATGAGGCAGATTTTAGTGCTGCCAGATTGTTACACGATGTCCCCGGCATTCATGCGCTGGAACTTGTGAAGGATGCGACTGTGTCATGTCCGGAATGTTTCCATGCTCAAGATTTGCCAGCCAGGGCTTTGAGTTACTCAAGGCCGGAGAGCATGCACCAGGCAGCGCTAATAAATCGACTCCGGGCTGCCCCTGGCTTTTGTGGATACTAGAGTCATCAGCTGGAAGGAAAGGAAAAGGTACCGCTCCGAGCTCAGCTGTGAGTCATCTTCCTGTTTTGCTTGGTCTCTCGCTACCAAGTTGGTCACATGTAACGTCGCCCTGCGCTTTGCAGCGCAACAAGAAGCAAGGTTTGGCGCAGGCGTTTCCAGGGCGGTGTTGATTGGGGGGCCTGTGCACAAGCAACAAAAACAACAATTGACACCATTTCAACCATGCAATGGTCTGTCATGTGTAGAACAACTCCAGTCCATGCCAACCACGGTTTCTCACCTATCTGCTCTCGGGCAATCTTTCGAGTAGAATCTCGTTGGCCTGGGCTCAAGATTGATCTCAAAATGAGGAAATATTTCGGAGGCTTCAGCATGGGCTGGAATCTGAGCGCGGAAAGAATCTTGAGTTCAAGGGCATTTGAATTCCTGGAGAGGCAAACACATTCAAGGCCTTTCCATTTTCAACAGTTGCTCTGCGCAAGTTCTCTGAGCAAGTTCACTGTCTGTGCACTTGCGCTCTGCGTAAGTTACTCTGCGCAAGTCTGCGCGTCAGTCTTTGCCGGCGATCTGCGCATGTTTCTTTTCGCAAGAGTTGCCCTGCACAAAACTTGCGCGAAAGATATTCTTCGCAACTTGCTCTTCGTAAGTGTTCGTCTGCGCATGTGCCCTGCACAGGACGCTCTGCGCAAGTCTGCACTTTGCTGTCTGCGAGCGCTCTGCGCAATTTATTTGCGCAAGTTGCGGATTTCCGCCGCAATGCACTTCGCGTACTACTTTGCTGTGGACGCGCTTCGCATTCTACTTTTACGGGGACAGTTGCGCAAGCCACGAGACAACGGCCAGCTCGCAAGCAGCAGAAGTAACAACATTCGTATGGGACGACAGCGAGAGCGATTCTGCACGTCGGCCACACCGATCCGCTGAGAAACGCCCGCGGGCCGCAGCAAAAGTAATAAGTCCGCTGTCTGACCACGCCGATCCCCGCAGAAGGTCACAATCATGCGACTACAGCAACCCCACCCCCCAGCAACATACAAGAATCTTCATACCAAGCTCTCGCGTTCGCGCCAAAAACATTCTCTGCAGAAGCTGAACCTAAGATTCATAGCTGCTGACGCCGAGCCTCTACGCCGCTACGCTAGCTCTGTACCAAGAATGCGACCTAAGGCGCCCAAGCTTTCACACCCGAGCTCGGTACCCAGACAAAACCCCCACACTACTCATGCCCAGACTATCGTGCCCGGACCTGCACCCAGACTATCCCAGACTTCTCGCCTCTGTGCAAATGGCTCTGTGCAACTGCAGTGCAAGTTGCTCTGTCTCTGTGAGAAACCGTCCAAGGGCTCCGCGCGGAGGAACCGTTCGCGATGCTCTCGGGAAAACAAGACAAATTCATCCAAGCACATTCCGCGCAGCCGCGTTTACTTGGCATTGTAGGGTTCACTGGTTTACAGGTTGTGTGTCTTTCTCTTTGGTGTCTTCAGCCCCGGTTGTTTGGGCCTTGGACTTATCTAAGGTGCTTTTCCAGCCCAAGAGTGGCCGCTGACATGTTGCATCATTTGTCTGATTTTCCAGCCCAAGCACGGTGTCGAACATGTTGGGTCTATTCGGTATTATTTTTGTTTCTGAGTGTTCTCGAGGTTGCTTGTTTCTTCAAGCCAAGAAACGTTGCTGATATGTCCTTCGTGCTCCGTGGTTTTCTCAAAGTTGCTTTGCTCAATCATTTGTGTGTCGCGGTGTTCTTTGTGTGCTTCGCGTGGAAATCCAGAGCGTTGACTCTTTCGGGAATGTGGAAAAAATGCAGCACACGCAGCGCTCCTTTCAGCTTCAATGGCGGTTCTAAGATAGTTTCAACTGCCCCAAACCACTGCCCATTGGGAAAACAAGGCACATACCCTGTGTATAGTTCTGGAGCAGGGCCCAAATCTGCAAGAGGTTTTTGCACCATGCCAGGCGTGGTGTAGAGTTCAGGACATTGTTGAATTCTTTGCCAGAGCCCCGAATCACATTTCTCCAAAAAGCTGCCCGAAAGACAGGCTTGGTCGAGATGTAGCGAGGTTTCAAGCACCGAAAGGTGTTCGTAGAATGGTCAAACACGCGAGCCATCCGAGCGATCGCAAGAATCCGCGGGCTTCCGAGTGCAACTCAAAGCAACTCCCCAGCCAAGGCGCGAAACATCTCGTCCGGCGGCAAGGGCATCACAGAGATCGTGGACACTTGCCGCGTGAAGGCGCTGTGCCGCTGCAAGTGCTCCTGAGGCGTCCGGGAGTGAATTTCGCATGAGGAAAATGCCCTTTCAGCTACCCTCAAAAGGAAAGAAATGTGAAATCCGCAGGTCTGGAGAAAGGCATCATTCCGAAGCTGAACCGCCCATCTCTCCACTCGACAAGAGCATGGGAATCGGGGACCCCGGCTGATGACCGGGCCATCCGGCAAAGGCACGCAGCGTAGCCGCAGAACCTGAACGAGGAGTCCCCAGTTCGCATGTGAAACTCTCCGCAAGCAAACCTCCGAATTACCTAACGCAGCAATTTCTGGGTCGACGAAGGGCAATGATCGGCACCCGACATCAGATCTAGTTCTGGGCCCGGGCAGGAATGCATCGGCAGCAGTGCTCTCAGCATCCCAGAAATTCAGCGCGGCTGCCAGGACAAGAACCGGCCTGGCGTGAGATGGTCGAGAACGAACCTTCAGGGGCCTCCCCGGAAAAGGCGGCCGTTCACTTCTGGAGCCTCTCTGCTAACCTTCACTTACCTGGATCTTGGGCATGGCTCAAATGGGGGGGCTTCCTCAAGTTGAGCCCTTTTTTGGAGTCCGGTTACGTCTGGTATCGGAAAGGGAATGGAATCCTGCTGGGCTCCCAACCGGCTTCTTCCAGCAAATGCGGGTTTCCGGGGTTCCCCGCCACGGACCCGGCAGTGACAAGGCCGGCAGCCCAACAAGGGCTATGAACCTACCAGGCTCGCCGAAGCCCTGGATGCAGGCGTGCGCAGGCGCATGGAGGGCGGCTTGGAGAGGAGCTGTCCGTGCACTTTAGAAGCCAGCAATGCTAGTGCCGAATGTCAGCCAGTCGTGATGGGGGTGGAGAACTGTGACCTGAACGAGAACGTGGTGGTCACGGGACGCTACGGCCAGTTCAGGGAAGTGCTCGTCGAGAACGCCGCAGCATGAGGCGGCGCGGGCGCACTACAGCGGGATCGCGGTCATGGCGCGCTATGGCAGGCGAGCGGAAGCCCGTCGAGCTATGGAACTTCAACGCAGGAAGGTGAGGTGGTCAAGGCCGCCCATCCCACGCTGGACAAGCTCTGCTACATGAGGGTCGAGGTAAGGACGGCGAAGAGCGCCAGGTTCTGAGGCGGCTTCACTTAGAGGTTGCGGGAGCATTTGTCTGGCGCTAACGGCACCAGGCGGAGCCCGTTGGTCATAAATCCGAGTCACCCCTTTCTCATGTCAAGGCCCAACAAGCCCCAAAATTATGTCTTGCGGGAGACTTCCCCGTTGCTGCCCTCGGGTTCGCAACACAGCGCCCTTTGAAGCGAATTTGTTTTGATCTCCCGGCCATAACAGCAGACAGCGCAGCGGCAGGCAGCAAGCCACTGCCACGGCCAGGGACGCTTGGAGGCTGCCCTTGGGGCCCTCCTGCCATGCGTACAGGCCATCCAAGTCTAGCCCACTACAAGCTTGCTTGTCTCGCAGCCCCCGATTTTGGCACAACCAAAATAGGGGGTGGGTGGTCAAATAGATTCGAGCCGTTTTGAATCACGATGCCAACTGAAAGGGACGGCCATGACACTCGTTCGGGTCGGCCAAAAGGGGGGGCCGAAACAAACCCTCCAGCCGCCCCACTGCGTCTGGCTGCTTCGCGCAACCGGGCCTTGAAGAAAAGCAAAGCAAACGCGAACAGGGCCACAAGGGCCTCAGCTCGAAAATGCAAAGATTCAAACCGGCAAGCGAGGAACGCTGGTTCCATCCAAAAGCAGAAATACAGAAGCGGATAGGAATCTTTGGCAAGTGTTGCTAACGCGCCCACTTCAAACCTCCTTCACCCAGAAGCAACCAAGCGAACACATTCCTGGAGCCTGGAACCCTGCTAATTTCGTGTACAATCCAAAGCCAAAAAAGAAGGGTAACATGGGAAAGGGTAGAACAGCTTGCAGCTGAAGAAGGTCGCGTGAGCTCGCAAATAAATCTGGCTGAAGCACCCACAGCCGCTCCACCCACCGCGCTTTGCGCCGTAGACAGCATGCCTCGAGATTCGATCGGATCCGACGCCGTGACCGTCCATGCCCTCGTGGATTTGTGCGGGTGCTTCCTGAGCCCTAGGGTTGCTGTCATTTCTATCCCTCCAAAGCCTATCCGCAAGGAATGCCACCAATTGCACGCAGATATGAAGCTCTCAAAAAGACAAGCCCGAAGCTTGCTGGTGGGCTATCAGCGGGCAGGGGCAGAGTTCAAGCGGTTCCCCACAAATCATGATGCTGTGGGATCAAATCCGGAGTCGTGACAGTTCAGGGGCGCATTCAGACTTGAAAATAGCTCTTCCCTCAACCGCAGGGACTGCAAGAGAGTTCTTCTTGCACCAACAAGCGTCGAGAAATTGATGACAGCTTTCCCAAGTCTAGCGCGAGCACGCAAATCCAGTCAAGTGTCGACGGTCAGCGTAGAAGCGACCACTGTTTGTACTGCAGTTGCTATAAGCCGCAGTTGGCCTTGGCACGGCAAGAGCATAAGCACTGCCGGCAAAGTGTCTGCAACTGCCCATTGCATTGCCTCAAATTGGTCTGCGCTGTCCGTTTGGGTTCCAAGGGAAAACCTCAGGTCTGCCGAGCGTCTTTCCAAGCCCAGGTCGCTCGAGTCTCCTGGTGAGCGTATCGTGTTGCGAGACACCGGCCCTACAGCGCAGCGGCCGTCCTTGCACTTCACTGGCAAAGCCAACTGCTTCCAGAGCGGCAAACGGCCAGAAGAAGCTCACGCAAGCGAGAACACATGACCTGCAAGCGCACATGGCGCAGAATGACAATTGCGAGGAGTCTGGTGAGAACTAACAGAAATCAACAACCTGATCACCTGCACGTTTGCTTCAGCCGCTTTGCGCCACGCTTTGGGGCGCTTGGTCGGTGCGAAAGGATTTCTTGGAGAGGCATCGCTCGTGCCCAAACCTGTTGCCATGTGTCAAACCTGCCCCTTGAACCCGCTGCTTCTCGTGTTTTGAAATGAGGCTCCCATGCTGCCAGGCTGCACCGAGCTGCGCCGCACAATCCTTTCCAGGAGCTCGGATTCCTCGGTGTCGTCTGGAGACCTGCGAGCGCCCAAATGAATTGCCAGGTCGCAAGCCATTGGCCCAGCCTGAGACGTAGCCATTGAAGTATACTGGCCAGATGATCACCGCACCAAACGTTCATCCTCAGCACAAAGAGGCTTTCACGCAAAGAAGCTCTTACCAAGACCTGCGCAAGAACTGCAGCTGTGTTTCAGACAGGGCAGCAAACCACCTGGCCAGCACCTATCCTTCTGGCCCAAGCGCGGGGCCTAGCGGAACGATCCCGTCGCGACTCAAAACCAGGAATTCGTTTCAGACCGACTCGTGACGTCAAATGCTCACAGCGTTATCCGAACTCAGCCGCCGGCTGGAAGGCTGCTCACCCCATCGTGGGGGGCACAGGCTGCAACAGCTGCGGGGAGCGCCGAGTTTGCTGCCCAAGCAATCCCCCGAAGACTTGACCACATCAAACTTGCACGTACCTCCGAACGCCAAGGGAAAAGGCCAGTCGCTTGCAACTCCACTTCATCCCCCCTGCGAGACCCAATTCTTCAAACTGAGCCCCGAGATGGCAACAACAGCCCGGCCGCTGAGACGGACACCGGAACCTCTCCCCCTTCCTTTTGAGCTGAAGCTGCGAAGGTGGAGGTGAGGTCCACCACAGCGCTGACCACCTGGCTCAGCTTCTCGGACCTGCGGTTCGGTTCGGCGAGCTCAAGCAGATCTGGCGACTGCGCCTGGAGCGAGGCATGGGGTGGCTGCTCACCGAGATGGACCCGCCGCCGCGCCTGAGCGTCTAAGCTCTTCCCTTTAGACTCCATTTGCTTGGACCTGATTTCCGACGACTTCCTGCCAGAAGAAGAAAGTCCCCTTACAAACGCCTAAGATTTGCGGAGAGAGCAGCACGTAGCGCCAGCGGGTCTTGGGCCTTTTGTTAACAAACTGCTCTCTGGGCCGGCGGGCGCCTGCTGCAGCGCACTCGACAGCCTGAAGCCGAAAAGAAACGCCGTGCGTGGGGGAATGCCTGGGGGACGGGCTGAAGCAAGCATCCCTATTTCCCGAAACTGATACGGGAGTTCCCAGGCTCAAGATGAACTCAAAGGGACAATTTTCTCCTGTGTTTTGTTTCTTGCCAAGCGGCAGGTTGACAAAAGCAGGAGCTGCGTGTGGCGCAGATGTGTTGTACAGGACCATGGCTTGCGTGCCTGCCGATCGAGCCACTTATCAAGCCCCCAAATGGCTCTTTCGATGTCCTTTTGCCACCAATCCAAAAGAGAGGTCTGAGCTCTCACTGGCTGAAAAAGAGGAAACCCTCGCATGCTTCGGCGGCAAAACGACGAGTGATGCTGCGATTGATGCGCTTGCAGAAACCAGGGGGCTCCCTGCTTTGAGACAAAGGCCGATGCATCCGGCCTAGTGAGCTGTTGGAAGTTGTGAGCACCGCCCCGTAGCCTCTCCGCAATGCGAACAGCGTGAAACGCGAGTCACTTCCCAAACCCGGCTTGAAAAGATGGAATATATGCACGTACTTGTGCGTGTACGTACACAAGTAAGGACTGTCAGCTGGACAAACCAAAACCGTCACTTCTGGTTGGGAACTCCCCCTCAGCTTCAAGTATCTTCAGCCTCCCGAAGTGCGCTGTTCCCCGCGTGTTTGCTGCGGTGTTTGCATGAAGTATGCGTTGCAGTCTTGCCGGATGGTTGTGAGTCCCCTGCCTTCTGTGGGTGTTTGAGGCAACGTGGTGCAGGCGTGTAAGCTGGGCTTCAGATGGACGTTTTCCCCATTCGGATCATTGGGGGATGTTCTGAGAAGGCGTCAACGAAGTGAGCAACCGCAAGAAAGCACCATGCACGGCTGCGCTTGCAAAAGAAAGGCGTGCGTGCCATAACAACGGAAAGAACCAAAAGAGTGGCGTCTGCCTAATGAATAGACCATGTTCCAAACCGGGGCAACACATGACAAAATGTCTTGACCCTCTTGTCGGATCCACGCAGTTTGAGGACCTCACGGACCGGCGTGCTTTTTGGACCCGACTCGCTTCTCGAATGACGGCAAACGACACCCGACGCCGGAAGTCTGCCGAGCCACGAACGTCGGAGCGCTTGGAGATCGCCCCACCTGCAAGTCCCGATGGCACATGAATGTTCCAAATAGAAAACATGTCCCAAAACAACTCCCTTTTATTTTGGCCTTCTTATCGCAGGTGCACCACAGTCAGGTGCATCAACAACAATCCTCGCAAGCTCAAGTTGGGTTTCTCTTGATTGCTCAGACTGCACCACTCCTTGCTTTCTTCCAAGTCCCATGCTGCCTAAGAACTGCTCAAGCCGAAACAGAAAACAGGCGCACCCAGCTCCATCAAATCTGCGCATGGGCGTGTCTTGGACTCGTTTGGATGGCGCTCAATGGGCAACCCGAACCCTTAAAGGAAACCAGTGATTTCGGGGTTCGGGTCCACGGGATTTGATTTGGGCTTCGCTTTGTTTCGCTGGGTCCGAGTTAAACTGCCCTCCATTTCAAGAACACCCGAATGTTGTAGAGCCGCATGTTCCAAGACCCGAAGATCCCAAGCCGGCCTTGCTGGAAGAGCAGCGTGGCCATGCGCAGCAAAGCATCCGGCTCCGCCACCGCGGGGGAGAAGGGCAGAGAGCACACCGTGCCCACCGGGCCTAGACGCACACATCCGAATCGACTCCGAATCGCACCGACCGTCCGGAAGCAAACCCACGCATCTGCGAATCCATTCACTTGAATCTCCCTCCACCTGCTCGTCCTAATGATAGCTAGCTGCCTATCTTTTCCATGTCCTGCTTTCTTGTTTCCCAAGTTCATTCCTTCCAGATCCTTTCGGCTGCGACAATATGCTATAGAAAGCAAAAGGTAGAGTGAGGACTTGTCCAAGTTGATGCTTGCCTATTTCATGCTTGTCCTAACTCCTAAAGTCCTTGCCCCATCTGCGAAGAGGGGGCTGTATATGAGAGACACATGAAAATGACTTGCCTCTTCTCTGTCCCTCACTCAAGTTGTTTGCGAGCATGACGGGACGAAAATAGAGCATGACGAGCCCCGAAAATCTACGTCCTACCACATACTATCTTCAGCAGTCCACTTTTGGTTGGTTGACAAGGTTGGATTTGGCTACAACTGCGCCATCTTTCCTACAGTGAACTCAGTGAACCATAAACGAAGGGGTCTGTTGAGCTCTGAAGGCGCGTTGCCCTCGGCCGATCCGAGGGCCCCGGCAGGTCTCGTTCTGCGAGGAGGCGCATTCCACGGGGCACACGTCGGCCACGGTGCCGATGGGCTTCAGCAGGTCGCAGGCCTCGAGGCTCCGGTCTCAGACCGTTTCGGGTTCGAGTCTTAGGGAAGTGAAGTGGCAGCTTTTTCGGGGATCTTTTTCTAATCGGAGTGGGAGAACCCGCAACGGATGTGAAAATGGGCATTTGGCATTTGTCGGGAAATTTGATTTTTGGGAATGGGAGGGGGAGAACCCACAACGTGCCTTGGCTGAAACCCCCGAGATGGCGAGATGGGATCGCATGGGCATGTGTCCTCCCCTGCAGATTAGCCTGGGATGGCTTTAGATCATCAAGGAGAGCAACCCTCCAGTCGGGCCTCGTGTTCTCACCGGCTGTGCAAATGTGGCCGATACATCGCACAAAAGTGGTCGAGCCGTTGGGTGGACCTTTGGTTGTTCTGTCCCCACGAAGTCTGCGAGCAAAGGCGAAAAATCCGGCTGTTCAGCGGATTGCAAGTTGGTCGACCGACACCTTTCCGCGGCCTTGGAGTAGTTGGCCGCACCCAGGCACACCTTCGGCAGGCTAGAGACGCAAGAAGGGGGCACACAAAGCCGCTGCAAAAGACTTGGAACCAAAGCCTGTCTCAGACTCTGCGAAGAGTCTCGCCACATGGAAAATCTACAAAGTTGTGGGTGGCCGGACGGCTAGGGTGTGGATTTGGCTCAAGTTGGGGACAGGCTCAAAAGCAAAACTGGCAGGAAGAACTTGCCATTTGGACATACTTGGATCTGAGTATCTGATGCCTAATCCCTTCCCTCAAATAATAAACGCGGACCCCACCTTATCCAGAATCATGGAGTTCTGAATGCATGTGTATACATGTGTATACATGTGTATACATGTGTATACATGTGTATACATGTGTATACATGTGTATACATGTGTATACATGTGAGGAGCGGACGAAACACTTTACTTGGCCATAGTACTTTTTTGAACGTTATCGTTTTTGGGAGAGACCTTATCGTTTTACAGTGTTTTCGAACTCTGGCACATCCGGCTCGAAAATCGCAACTTTGTAGTACAAGTCTAGTACGCGAAGTACACTTCCGCATCTTCAGCTCGAAAATCGCAACTTTGTAGTACAAGTCTAGTACGAGAAGTACACTTCCGCACCTCCAGCTCGAAAATCGCAACTTTGTAGTACAAGTCTAGTAAGCGAAGTACACTTCCGCAGGACCAGCTCGAATATCGCAACTTTGTACTACGAAGTACACTTCCGCATCTCCAGCTCGAAAATCGCAACTTTGTAGTACAAGTCTAGTACGAGAAGTACACTTCCGCATCTCTAAAATCGCAAGCTGGTAGTACAAGTGTAGTACGCGAAGTACACTTCCGCAGCTCCAGCTCGAAAATCGCAACTTTGTAGTACAAGTCTAGTACGCGAAGTACACTTCCGCATCTCCAGCTCGAAAATCGCAACTTTGTAGTACAAGTCTAGTACGGAAGTACACTTCCGCAGCTCCAGCTCGAAAATCGCAACTTTGTAGTACAAGTCTAGTACGCGAAGTACACTTCCGCAGCTCCAGCTCGAAAATCGAAACTTTGTAGTACAAGTCTAGTACGCGAAGTACACTTCCGCAGCTCCAGCTCGAAAATCGCAACTTTGTAGTACAAGTCTAGTACGCAAAGCGCACTTCCACATCTCCAGCTCGAAAATCGCAACTTTGTAGTGCAAGTCTAGTACGCGACGTACACTTCCGCATCTCCAGCTCGAAAAACGAAACTTTGTAGTACAAGTCTGGTACGCGAAGTACACTTCCGCATCTCCAGCTCGAAAATCGCAACTTTGTAGTACAAGTCTAGTACGCAAAGTTCAACTTTGTAGTACAAGTCTAGTGCGCGAAGTACACTTCCGCAGCTCCAGCTCGAAAATCGCTAGTACGCGAAGTACACTTCCGCAGCTCCAGCTCGAGAATCGCAACTTTGTAGTGCAATCCTAGTACGCAAAGTACACTTCCGCATCTCGAAAATTGCAAGATGGTAGTGCAAGTGTAGTACGCGAAGTACACTTCCGCAGCTCCAGCTCGAAATTCGATGCTTTGTAGTACAAGTCTAGTACGCGAAGTACACTTCCGCATCTCCAGCTCGAAAATCGCAACTTTGTAGTACAAGTCTAGTACGCGAAGTACACTTCCGCAGCTCCAGCTCGAAACTCGATGCTTTGTAGTACAAGTCTAGTACGCGAAGTACACTTCCGCATCTCCAGCTCGAAAATCGCAACTTTGTAGTACAAGTCTAGTACGCGAAGTAAACTTCCGCAGCTCCAGCTCGAAAATCGCAACTTTGTAGTACAAGTCTAGTACGCGAAGTACACTTCCGCAGCTCCAGCTCGAAATTCGATGCTTTGTAGTACAAGTCTAGTACGCGAAGTACACTTCCGCATCTCCAGCTCGAAAATCGCGACTTTGTAGTACAAGTCTAGTACGCGAAGTAAACTCCGCAGCTCCAGCTCGAAAATCGCAACTTTGTAGTACAAGTCTATTACGGGAAGTACACTTCCACAGCGCTCCAGCTCGAAAATCGCAACTTTGTAGTACAAGTCTAGTACGAGAAGTACACTTCCGCATCTCCAGATCGAAAATCGCAACTTTGCTAGCACAAGTCTAGTACGCGAAGTACACTTCCGCATCTTCAGCTCGAAAATCGCAACTTTGTAGTGCAACTCTAGTACGAGAAGTACACTTCCGCATCTCCAGCTCGAAAATCGCAACTTTGTCGTGCAAGTCTGGTACGCGAAGTACACTTCCGCAGCTCCAGCTCGAAAATCGCAACTTCTCAGTACAAGTGTCGTATTTACGAAGCACACCTTGGCAGCTCCAGCTCGAAAGTGGCGACTTGCCTTCTCGTTTTACGGTGGCCACGCAAGGGTCCCACCCTAGCTAAGTTGCAACTGCAGGGGTTATTATAGAGCCGTGTGCTAGCTAAGGGCTATCGTTTTTGGGGGAGACCTTATCGTTTTCCATGGTTTTGGCATGTGTTATGCAAAAACGTACCCCGCCTTGATAAAGTGGTCTTCGTGTGTTTTGTCCGTGGCTCATGTGTATACATGTGTATACATTGCGTCGCATCCCGCATTGACCTAGAAAGCCGAGCACGTTGTGGGGCCTTTGTCGGTTGCTTGTGGCTCACTAGAAAGCAGTGGGGCGCATTTGTTCTTGAGGGTAGGCCTCTGTGGGGATCACAAAATGAAGCTAACTAAAACCGCAAACAAGAACGAACAGCCCCCCCACAAGTCACGTGCAACACACGTGTACACAGGGAAGTCCGTAAGGCCCAAGTTTAGATGCACATTGCGCGAAGATGAGGATCCGACGCAAGTTCCACGCTTTTCTTCCTGCAGCAAGCGGGATACGATTCGTGCACCTGCGCATCTGGAATAACTGCTGTGACCCAATTCGCCTGCCAGCCTGAGCATATGCCCCAGTGCGAAGAAAGACCAAGAAAGGTAGAAAGTGGCTGGAAAGTGGGAAAACAAAACAAACAAACCAGCATCCGGGCTTTGATTCGCACCGAATGTGGTGGGGGCCCTCTTCTTCGCCTGACTTTGGACCGTGCGAATGACTTGGAAAAGTCGCGGGCCAGGTTCATGGGAGACGAGATGCGCTCATCCACGGGGTGGCCCGCTGGCAGGTCATTGAGCGGTGTTCGCATTCTCCCAGAACATGTGGCAGCAGTGGAAGTTGTCGCATGATGCTTTACACCCCCTTGCGCGACTGCCGGTCGTCGAGCCTAGCGTTGGGGTGAGTGTTGAGCGGTTGCTTGGCGTGGGATTTTGCGAGTAGCCGCCCTCGGCCTGCAGCCACCACCCAAATGTTTGGGCATTCGTGGTGCGTACGGTTGCCCCTGGTTCTTTGCCCACGGGCCCGTCGTCCCCGCTGGACTACTGCACCAGTTCACATCTTGGAGGCGTGTACTGCTTGGAAATCGTGGCGCAGTTGGTAGCAGGCTCTGGCAAGCCCGACATGGCGCGAAGATGAGGGCGCAGTCTAGGATGCGCGCCAAGCCAAAAGCTCTCCGGACAAAGCACCAGCCTGCAGCGTGGTTCCAAGGTGGCTTGTCACCCCCAATGGCGCGCGAGTCGGAATCCCACCTTCGCGATGTGTCCAAATTTCGGTTATGCTTGCGGGGACCTGGCTTGAATCCAAGGAATCTGATCAGATTAGAGTCGTTAGCTTGCGCTTGCCACTGCGACGCAACTGCGCATCCTCAGTCCTGACTGATCTCGCGAGAGAGGTTGCTCAGAGCTGGTGGTTCGCAGGACTGAATGGTGCAAGCAGGAGCACAAGGCAAAATTGAATGCTAGACGTCATGAGCAAAGAAACAAAGATACATAGTCGGGGCGCCCTCGGACGAAAGCTA
This sequence comes from Effrenium voratum, assembly GCA_963377175.1. Lineage (NCBI taxonomy): Eukaryota > Dinophyceae > Suessiales > Symbiodiniaceae > Effrenium > Effrenium voratum. The sequence continues at coordinate 821,874 of CAUJNA010003305.1, forward strand.
ACTTAGAACTCCCAAAGGCGCGAAAACGGGCCATGGCTCAAATAACAAAAAGAAAAGCGTCGGGCCTCTGATCCGCATTGGCTGCGGCCGAGACCATCTGGATTCAAAGACTGAGAAGATGACACAGTTCGCCACTTTTTCACATTCCAGCTTTTTCCAACAAAACCCTTCCATGGTCCCAATGGCAATGATCTGCTCTTGGGCCTCCGGGTCCTCTGATTTGGGCCATGGGACTGTCCCACCAGGGGCGTTTTTCGGTGCCCCGCCTCCCGGCACTGCGAGCGGCAAATGCTCTCGGAGATGTCCGCTCGCTGCAGGCAGCTGCCCGTGCACTGGGCAGCGCCTGCCTGCGGCTTTGAGGGCCAACTTCAATCAAATCGCCGATTATTTCTCCATCTTTGGTTGGAAATCGGCTCCAAGAAAATCCCAATAATTGGAAGCAATGGAGACACGGCCATGGGTCAACAGCCAAATCGTAACCCCAGTGAACATCCTGAATCCCCACTCAAATAGACTTAAATGGGTGGTGCACCTACCCCAAAATGGGATCCCACAACGGTTTTGACCCACAGCGAAATGGAGCATTGTCACCGAACCTCGCGAGTGAGTCCCGCCTGGCAGGCATCCTGGATGGCGGCCTTGCAGCCGTCGCTGTCGGTGCTGCAGCCGATGCCCATGTTCACACTGCCTCGAGCAGAATTGCCCTCAGGTATTTCACAAAAAATATGTTTTACGATAAATTTCAAAGTTTATTTTAAAGTGTTTCTTCGGCCCCTCCCCCCTTGCCTTTGGAAATCAAAGAGCAACCCAGTGGTTTCGACTGCGTCGGACGCATGTTCGCGCGGGCGTGCACTGGGCACCACGGCTGGCAAGCTCCAGGAATGGCAGGATATGCTCACAAATGTTGTTCTCCTGAGAGCGACACGAACCCCAGCCGTGAAGCCTTCATGCACTGCGCTACCGCCCACTCCTTCCAGCACTTGGAGAGGAAGCTGGGCTTCTCCTCACAGAGTTCCTTGGATGCGCCACCCTGATCTATTCAATTCGACCACCTTGCATCCAAAGGGCGAAGACCGGGCTCCCCTCGGCATACTTCCTGCCAAAGATCAGGCCATCTGCCACGCCTCAGCTCGCGCCCTCGCGCTCTCGCGCTCTCCGCTCCCCGATCGAGCCCTCCGCTCGCCTTCCGTGAGCTGCTCCGGCTGCAGGCGCACGTGCGCCGCGCTGCTGAACTCGCCTGCGAACTCGATTCGCTTCGCCGGCTCAGCGCCCAAAGGTGCGTAGCTGCCAAGCGACGGTCGGCGCAAGGATCATCAAAGGATCAACGTTGAGGCCAAAAAGGTGGGTCATCTTTGTATCCCTGGCCAAGTGACTCCAAGAGGGGGGCACTGGCCTGTGACGTTGAAGGGCACTGGCGTGTGCCCGAACTGACTGGCCACGTCAATCAGCAGCGCCGGCATATGGCGGTCTCCGACCCTCGCACAAATGGGTCCAACATCCAACCGGATGTAAGGCGCGCCCAAAGCGGAAACACAGAAGCTCCAACACAACACAGGTTTGCTTGAAGGAAGCTTCGGGTTCCAAGCATAGGATGCTAATGTCGTTTTCTAGTACGTTCTGAGGGCAGGGGGTGGTGTCGCGGCTTTGGGGGCCAAAAAACCGAGCGGCACATTCAGAATGCCAAGCCCAAAGGCCAGGAGAGCCACCGGCATAAGAACCTCAGAGGTGAGCTCTCAGCGAAAGCCTCGCACGGCCTCGGTCCTTTCGCTCTGTAAGGACGCTTTACGAAGAAGTCTAACGGAAGGACGTGCCCGCCGAGCTGCGGTACACGCGAGCGCCTGAGCCAGAGAGCTGATCAGGGGCACAAAACGACACTCGAAGACGGAAATTCCCGTGCCGGATTTCAGCTCTCGGGCAACAAGAACCCTCCGAGTTTCGTTCTCGCGCCTTGATGTCACGCCGACCGTACCGGGCACGCTTCATGAAAAGCCTTGGTGCCAAGACAATGAGTTGGCCGCAGGATTCGAAAGTCTGTGGAGCAACCCGGAGCACTCTTCGCAGACGCGGCCAGCCGCCAACCGCGAGCCGCCAACCCACTGCTCGCAGGCGAGGCACGCGCCCAGGTGACGCCACACTCGGGGCTTCAGGGTGGCCGCGGTCCATTGGCTCGTCGGATGGGCCTCGCTCGAGTCGCTCGGGTGCCCATCCATCTCCCCGCTGGCCACTTTCAGGAAGACCTCCTGCGATCGATTTTGGCGCAACTACATCCGGATCCTTGGAGAAACCGACGAGACGTGAAGCAAAGCTGAATAGGCTGCCTGACTGCCCAACAGTGCACAGGTCCTCCAGCTTGACCATGGAGAGGCCGTAATGTGCAAGGCCAAGGCTAGCAGCATTCCTGCGCGAGCCGCCAGCTGCATGAGCACATCGGGCTGTTCAAGCGAGTCCTCTCCAAATCCGTCAGCAGGCCGTGGAAGCTAGACGTCGCGGATGATGGCAACTGGCAAAAGAGTCTGGGAACGGAATTCGAAGGCCAACACATCGCCTTCACCTTGAGATCATGTGTCAGGTCAGCAACAATTGGTCTTGGCTGCTTCTTGACCGGAGAAAGGTAACACTCGATACCCAAAACGGGATTGTCAGTGCCGCAAAGAGTCTACAGCAACGGAAACAAAGCACAAGCAAGCAAACAAACACACAAACAAGCAAGCAAGCAAACAAACAAACAAACAAACAAACAAACAAGTCCTCAAAACGCTCGATGATTTGACTCTCGGTTCGCCATGGGCCATTTGTCTCTCAGAGCCATGTCCCTATCCACTTCAGTCCTGCCCCGGAAAATCAGAACGAACTACATTCCTGGGCCTACATGAATGCACATGGGCGTAAAGAAGACAAACCTTGCACAATTTGGCAAGGGCCCCTACAGTACACAATGCTTTTGCCAGGGCTCAAACTCAGACAAACGCAGCAAACTGGGTAGGTGTCTCCAGTTTCCCTGGAACAGAACACCAAAAGCGAAACCATCTCACACATTGGACATAAAAGAAACGGGACCCAAGTGTCGAGCTTGGCTTTGCTGATTTACTCGAGTCGGTTTGGTGAGAAGACTTCTTCGCCTGCATGGCCAGCTCTGCCCCGATGTCCGTGATGCGGCGCGCGTCCGGCACGTGGCGCTTCACAGCCTCACTGTCTCCATGGGGAAAGGGGGACACCTCCGTTGGTCCTTGGAACCACGAACTCGATTTTCGGTTTTCTATGATATGGGCTTGCGCATTTGAATTTTACTGTATTGCCTTGAGAAAGAGCTCTGAGGCAAGCCAACAGGAAAGCCAAACACATCGAGGGCCCATGTCGGGCTCCCGAGAAAAAACGGCTTCGAAGTGAGATGTCTCATCCCCTTTGCTTTGGCAATCCCTTTGGCGATTGCAGCTTTGCCTATCCAGGAACAGTATGTTCCGTTCACCCGGCCGGAAAGGGCGGATGGGCCGGTGTCCAGTCAGATCTGAATATGGACTCGAATAGACGGCTCTGGGTGCTTTGAAGCCGAAACGGAAGGCTAAGAAAGCATTTCTCCGCACAACGATCTCATGCAACTTGGAAACATCTGGGTCAAAGGAATGCCCCGCCCGGGAAAAAGAAAAGACGCGAGATGTTGGCAGCCAACATCCAGGAATTCGCAGAGTCCAATCGAGAAGGCGGTTGGGACTGCGCCACAATCTTTATCTTAAGATTTGTTTGGCGGCTGGCTGGAGTCGTTTTGCGTTTTGTGATTCTTATCTGTAGATCAATGTCCCGCTGCAACAAAGGGCCACCGCGCGACAGCCTGAGCATGCTGCCATCTCAATGGGATCATTCTCCACCGGCACATGTGCCACATCCTTGGCAGGTATTCTGGAAAACTTGACCAAAGGATCCAACAGTGGCCCTTTGGCGCAAGGTAAACTTAGGCCCGCGAGGGCAACAGTGCACATCGATGCTTGTGCGGCCCTGTAGCCCCCGTCACTTGCCCCCGCCTCTCTGGAACACGTGAGCCGGTACCCAGCGCCGAACCGCGCCTCAAGAAACGTGAAGCCGCTTGCAAGGACACTTTGGCCCAGAGGCAAAAGAGAAAAGGCGGGTTCGGTGAAGAGTCGCGGGCCTTGGCTTCAACGAATCTGAACAACCCGACAGCCCGCCTTGAGGAAGAGCGAGGAGCCGCAGACGCACAGCCGGCCCTCGGCCATGATGGCCACGCGGTCCCCCAGGATATCCGCCTTTCGACGGTGACTCCAACGGACTGTTCCGAGCCCTAGTGTTCCGACTCCAAACCCCGGCCTCATCCATGAAGTGCGTCGTCAGCACCACCACGCGGCCTAACGAGCAGGAATCGCGGCACGGATTGCAGCGACGGAGAAAGGAGAAAGGAGAGAGGCGACAGATGCGAAAGATCGGCGCCTTCCCGCGCTGCACGGATGATGTTCCAGGTGGATCTGCGGCTGTAAGGGTCCATGCCTCACCCCGCTCTCGCCCTCGGCCCCCTTCCAGGAGTCTACGGTTCATGGATGCAGTCGCAAGGGAAGTTGTCACCCAGAAAGAAGTCTGGAAGATCTGTCCAGTTTCCCTTCAACAGGAGGCACATCCATCTACCTCGATTCCGAATGGGAGCTGCGTCGTTTTACGGGGCATTGATCGCTTGCTGTCCGGGTCTCATCTAGGGACAAATCCACAAACCCACCTGCGTCATAATCAAAACCTGGTGATGGTCCACCCAAACCCATGTAGAGAACCCAAAAAGGCGGCCGCCTCCCCATGTATGGCTGCAAATGTGTCCCTTGCTGACCTGCACTCACCGGTCTGAGTGCCGCGCCCGAGGTGGGCTCGTCCAGAAAGACCACCGGGGGCCGCCCGATCAGCGCCAGGCACAAGGACAGCTTCCGCTTCTGGCCCCCGGAGAGGGCTCCTGCGATGAAAAACGCCTGCGGCTTCTCGGCTCTGAGTTCCAAGTGTCCAACTCTCAGAGGTACGGCCAAGTGCCTGTTATTAATAGAAGACCGTGGAATGCTGAATTACTTCTGGCGTTTTTGCTTTATTTTGGACTGTGGGAATGGCCGATTCGAGTTCCTGCCAATGATGTATTCTCTGAAACTTAAGATGGAACCCCAAAACGACCCCACGCAGACCTTAGGGGAATCTCCTTTTGCGGTGGTTCCGTGACCATTTCCTGAGGATGGCTCGTGCCCGTTGCTTTACTTTTCTGTGCGGCTCTGTGGCGCGCTTGAATTCCCTCGTTGGCTCGTGGGGCTCCTGCGCGCGTGCGGGCTTTCTCGGTCAAGCCCACCTTCTGCATCATCTCGCTGGCGCGGCTCGTGACCTCCGGACTGCAAGGGATGGCGTTCACGCCTATTGCTCCTTAGCCTTTCTCTGTACGTGTCACTTTGGGATTCCACGGAGTACAGATCTGCTCAAGTCCACATGGAACGGACTTGACTGCATCGGCAAGCACCGGCAATGGCCTCTTCAGGTGGCACGCCGCGCAGCTGCGCGAAGATCGTCAGATGCTCCCATACCTCAGCTACCCTCAGACTCAACGGACTCCAATGGAGGCTTGAGGTTGTGCCCAGAATTGTCTGGTAAAAGAATCTGCATTGAACTCCTGGAGTCCGGGATTAGATGTTTCAGCGCCCTATGAGCAGGCAAGCAAGAGTTCGTCGAGCAACTGTTCTGCCTGTCAAAGTCTTCATGATTCGATGTCCTCCGTGTCAGTTGCTGCGCGTAGTGAAGTGACTTCCAAGGATTGTAGTCACAGCTCACCCCTCGCAGAGCAAAAGGTCATGCTGACCTGCCAAGGTGCTGTCAGTTCCAGCCAAAGGATATCGTGCTGCGGGCCTCAGCGTACGCAGACAAGGCTCCAGGACACGGGCACACAAACAATCGGGAAGTGTCCGAAGGATCCCTCAGTCGCAACTCGCCTTTCCCCTGCCCTTCCAACCCTTCCGACCCTTCCAAGCCCCGCTTTCGGATGTCCAACATTCGGGCTTCCCTCCATCTGGGGCTGCCGGGCACACGCCGATGACCTGGCGGATCTCCTGCAAGCCGTCGCTGAGGCGGTGCCCCGCCACCACGGCATCCCCGGAGCTGGGCTCCACCATGCCCGTCAGCCTCCCGGCGCAAATCCGTGGCGCCCCTTTTCGGTCCGGGTTTTGGTGGAAAACCCACATGTGCTCTTGGAAAGGGGAATCAACACCACATGCAAACCAGAAAACGACTTGCGACTTGGAAGGCCGCGGCGCATGTTGATGGTGGTGGACTTGCCGGCACCGTTGTGGCCCAACAACGCCAGGATCTGGCCATCGAACATGGCGAGGTCGAGGCCCTCCACCGCCACCTCGACACGTCACTTACTTCACCGCTCACTTGACAGATTCCAACAGATTCCAACAGATTCCAACAGATTCCAACAGATTCCAACAGATTCCAACAGATTCCAACAGATTCCAACAGATTCCAACAGATTCCAACAGATTCCAACAGATTCCACTACTTCCACTCTCAATACCCACTTCTCTTTCCACGTCACTTCCTAACTTCACTCCTCACTTGCTTTCCCACATCACTTGCGACAGTTCCTCCCGCTGTTCTTCCTTCACTTCGCGCTCTGCTTTTCCCGCCCCCTTGACTTCCCACTTCACTTCCACTTCACACCTCACTTTGACTACAACCCGCCCAACAATGTTCTGTGCAGTGGATGGCACAATATGGGACACGTGCGCACGCGTCCACGCCATCTACGGTTGATCTTAATTTTGAACAGTTGAGTTCCACTCAAAGCTTAATAGGGAAAGGAGTGCGCGTGTCCACCGATTGTTGCCACGATCCAAGGTTGCGATTGCAAAATCCAAAATTATTTGATTTATTTCCCCACTGTTTTGCATGTTCAGCCCTCCCCAACGACACCCATGATGGCAATGTCTGGTTGTCCAAACCACCAACTCAAAAGCAAAAATAGAAAGCACAAGTGTGGCAAAACACAACAACCTTTCCGGTTCTCCACCTTCAAAGGCAAAGAAAGAAACAACGCAGCAAGCTGGCGAAAAATGCGCCATGCCGGCGCTGCGGCCGCGCGCGCCTTCTTGCCGCCCGGGGTCTGGAACTCCTTGCGCAGCGCCGTGGTGCGCACCACGCAGCCCGAGGCCGCGGAGCGGCGCCGCAGCGCGGTCGCCACCTCTCCGGGAGCCGGGCGCAGAGGAACGACGAGAGGGCGGAAAGGGACTCGAAACAGATGGCAGAACCGGCCAAAGAAACCCACGTAGCTTTGCTCCGACGAAAGCGGGCCCTCTCGACTCTAACCAGAAAACAAATATGGAACAAGGTGCATGACCCACAGCCAGCATTGCCAAAGCAAACAACTTGCGCATGACTCACGGCGAGACTTCGCCACCATTGAAATTGTAAAAGGTGCAGAAAGTATGACATCTATCACAGAAATGAGAAGATGTGCCCACGCAAAAAAGTCGCTTCGAAGTACTGCACCTGTCGCAGAAACCAGCACCAGCAGAGCAAAGAGTGAGCGAGTGGCTGGGTGAGAAAAAGAGCGAGGAGAAGAGTGAGTGAATGATGGTGCAGCAGAGTTCAACGTCTTGACCCCGCAGTGCAGAAAAGACTCCCAAAACAACAACCCAAAATGTCAGGTGTCCCTTTGTCTTTGGGTGCAAACTGAACACTTTGACTTCCCTACAAAGCCGCACTCTTTTTTTGGGGGTTGCCCCTTGTCCGAAGCCATTTGGCCATGGGTCAAAAGCCAAATCGTACCCCAAGTGAACATCCCAATCCCCACTATGGACCAAAATGGGTGGTGAATTCACCTACCCCAGAATGGGATCCCAAGCCGTTTTTTTGACCACGGGCACATGGAGCAGTGCCACATGGAGCCGCCCAGCCGTCCCCCGCCTCCTCGGCGCAGCCAAGGGCCGCGCACTGTGCCGCCGGGCCCCGCAGCGCCGCGTCCGCTGCGAGCTCCGCCGCCTCCGCGGCGCCCAGCGCGGGGGACCTCGCCGCGCGCAGGCGACGGGACGGAGGCGAAGCATTCAGAGGAGGTGGCTCCGGGTTCAGCCTGTCATAAGGATGATGGGAAGGAGACAGCGGCACCTGGGAAGACGAGACAAAGCAAGAAAGAAAGACAGAAAGCAAGGAGGGAAGGGAAGGAAGGGAAGGAGACAGCAAGCAACAAGAGAGAAAGCCACGAGAAGACAAGGAGACAGAAGGAAACCTGGACGAAACGGGACAGCGAAATGTGGCAAGCTCTGGCTTCAAGGAACACCGGTGAAAACCACTACAAAAAGAGGATGCGCGAGGGATCCCTGCAGAAACATCACAGTTGCCGCAAAAACACAATCTACGATGCCTCTCGCACCTTTACTGTTTCCCCGTGCCTCGTTGACTGCCAAAAGGAGCGCTGCAGGAAGAAGTGCGGGGGCAGGCGCACGCCGAACTCTTTGGGCAGCACCCGATCGAAGTACCATCCCAGCGCAGTAAACCTCGGCTTGGTTCCGTTTCGTTGAATCCCTCTGGAGCTTCGAGGGGACAAAACGGATTCCGAGATGCGTTTTAGTCCCCAGAAGGTGTATAATTAAGCCGAGGAATCGACCCCTTCTAGCCCTTGCTGGAAGGAAACACACAAGGAAACCCACCACTTGCTTGTGTCCAACCGATTTTGACACCCGCAAGACGACGTGCGAGCGTGGCCGTTGAATGCTCGTCTTTCCGCTCAGGGGCAAAAGGATGTCCAGGCACATCATGCCCAGAACCTCTGCGAAGGAGGTGTTCCTCACCTGGCTCTGGCTCCCATAACCCAATCACTCATGACATCCAGGACGTACTTTTTCTGAAAGAAGACACCTACGAAACCTACCGATTTGTTGGGGTCCGTGAAGTCTCACGTCTTGTTTCAAAACACCCCGCTTGCAAGTGAATGAATCCTTGGGGCCCCGGCTTCCATGAAGATGTTGCTCCACTGAGCACCCACCCTGGCCGCTTCGAACTTCGCGAGAACTTCCAGGCCGGTGCAAAACGCGGCATTGGGCATCAGCATGAGCCTTAAGCTGTCGCTTCTCAGCCATCTCGGTCTCTCTCGAAATTGGGGGCGCAGCAGCACAGAGACCGTCTCGGATGGTGGACCCTCTTGATTCTGCGAGGAATACCTGAAGCACAAGAAGTAGAAGAGGCACAAGAAGCGCAAGAAGCGCAAGAAGCGCAAGAAGCGCAAGAAGCGCAAGAGGCACGAGCCCCGCCGGCACTCGCCCCGACTGAAGCAGAGCTGCACAATCCATTGCGCGAACATGATGATCATGCCAACGATGCCTCCTGAAACCGAAACGGAATGGGCGGCGCACAGCTCAAAAGTGGCTGAGCTACTGTCCTGTGCGAGACTGATTGAAGAAGCAGTGAATGAACCATGCCTTAGCTCTTTCTCGGTCTGCACTGCTGCCATGTTCAATACATGTCCAGGGCACGAAGGCAAGGAAGGACATACACCAAAGCCAGAAGAACGCGAAGATCAGCATTGTGCTGGATCCCGGGAAGACCTCAGAGTGGAGTCATGGTATGTCAAGCTGCATCATGAACTCGAGCGCGCGTTGATTGCAGGCCTCTGTCGCTCAAACCAAACTGGTGCTGGCCCAAGCGGCGTAGAAAGAGGAGACCACCGCGAAAATGGCGCAAAGGGCGGCGAAAATGGCACCGTAGGTCACAAACCAGGAGCCTAACGTGAGCAAAAACGGCGCCGGATTTCGTTGGGATTGGCAGTTCACGCGCGAACAAAGGTTAGGAGGGCCCCCGTTGGGCTGTCGAGGCAACAGCCGAGCAGCTAATGATGGCGAGGCTTCCCACGCCGAGCATCCGTAAGCTTTCTCGCACCTTCGTCTCCTTCTCCGAGATCAGCTCGTTGAGCACCTCGCACGGACACGCGACGGACATGCGCGGCGGCTCTTTCCGCGCGCGCGCACGCGCACGCGCGCCGCGCGGCTCTCACCTGCCTTCTTCTGAGTGTAGAGGAAGGCTACGATGAAGACTAGGGGGAATGCGAGGGCAATAAGTTCCTGAGGCAAGCCCTGACACTCATCACTCGGCCACGGCCCTCCCAACAGCCCTTTTTGCCCTTTGCATCGTTTGCAGCTCGTGCCTCGTGAGTCTTGGCTTACGACATAGGTCCCGGGACGCCTGATCTGAGCTCCAGGCGAAGAACCCATCCAGGACGATGCCGCCAACGGGCATGGGCAACGCACCCAGTGCCTGTGGATGGTAGCCTCAGGGCTCAAGGGACGCGGCCACCCATGCGGGCAAAGTATAGCGCGTTTGTAGATTCGCAAACTTTCAAGAGACTAAGTACGATCCGGCATGGCTGCTAGTCGCAGATCTGCCCATCTGCTTTGTCCAGGGGAACCAAACTTGTGAAGGTCCAAAGAGTGCGACCCTCTCAAGTGCCATGCCCAGAGGTTCAGCCAAGGCGTCCTCTAGGGGGGGCGGTCAGTGATCCGGGTGTCCAAACATGATTGTCTCCAAGACCTCGACTGACAAGCATCCCAAAACTGGATTCGTGTCTGCTATTCGTCGTTTTCAAGTCAGCAAGTCGCCAGACTTGCTCATCACGCGCCGTCGTGTTTCTGCACATGCCAGCAGCTCCGATGTACAAATCGAGTTTTGCTAAGAGCTGCTCGGGCTGTCTCAACTGCTCTTCACAAGCTGACTTGCACTGTTGCCTGCAAAGATGTCGCCCTTTTGCACAAAACAGGTTGTGCATGAAGCTCGTGGTCAGGGGCTTTTGCTTGGGGTTGCTGGGCCTGGTGCAGGGTTGGGCCGTCCATGTGTTTCAACGGCTTCAATAAGCAGATTAAACGCAAGGGTGTTGTAACATGGTCCCTCAGCCCCCGAAGCCGAGACCGTCTGCCTCACATGCTCAACCGTTTCAAGCCCAGCTCACGCTCAGGGCGAGGGGCCCAGCGGAAAATTGCAGCCCTGTCTCGGGGTGGTTCAATTTGTAACGTTTAAACGAGGCCTTTCCAGTGGTCCTGGAGCAGTTTACCAGCGCATGTTTAAACACATGGTGAAGGGGGAGTGGTTAAACATGTCCGAACAAAGGGGGAACCCTCTTGTGATTCGGGCACGAGCCTGTGCCCAGGCAATGGGTAAGTTGGGGTAAACAAGCCACAAAAGAAAGGTTCCCCAAAAGCAAACCAATCCCCGGTCCCAAAGATCAGGGTTTCCCACACACCAGAGAACAACAACCAAAAGGAAAACAAACCAAACAAGAAAAGGGTTAACCCGCAACCTTGGTCGACAACAGGCCGCACGACTGGTCCCTACCAACCTGGCGGCGGCCCGAGGTCTCTTTCTCCCCCGAGATGCCGTCGGTCGACGCAGGGGTTCGGCGACGCCCATTCGAGGCGCGACGGAACCCAAAACTTGAGCCAAACACCACAGGTCAGTCACTACCGCGACATCCCTGGTGATGAAATAAACCATGGCTAATCACACCCCCCTCACGAGGAGCCCGTCATATGACGGGTGGAGCGTGCCATTTACTGATAGGATTTAACTGCTCGCATACGTCCGCAAACAGCTGGACACTACCGCCGTCAGCGGTGGAGCAAACCCACAAAGGCAGTCGCGCGACATCCCGGGCATTAAATTCCCGCCACCACCCCGAATTAATCGGGGTAACGCTGTCCAACATACCTTGTGGAAAAGTCCACATGACGACAATGGTCACAACTGTTTGCATCAGAAATGCAAGAAGTTTAATTCTTATCAGAAGCCATGAAATAAAAGATAACGTATGTCCATTAGTACCCTCGCCTAACGGCAAGAGGTACTCCTGACCATGCGTACCTGAAAAATGCCTGAATTCCGCAAACCCGGGAGTAACCCCCCATCAGTTTGCTTTCCCTCTCACTCATACTGCTTCCGGATGAGCACGTCCAGCAGCTCAGCAGCGGTACGGGAGAGACATGACCTCCGCGCCTCAGCGGTCCGGGAGGAACATCGCCACCTCCGCACCGCGCCGACCGTTGGAGAACGGACGCAAGCCTATCGGCCGCAATCCTCGTGACTCAGCCTACCGGCTATCGTCACGTCTCCTCCGGTCACGTCCGCCCCGCGCACGTCCCTATCACGATCCCTTTCGGATCTCCTGCGATCATCTCGCCTTCTATCCCGCTCCCGATCGAGTGAATCATCATCACGACGATCACGAGCATCGTCCCTCCTCCTGTCGCGATCATCCTCGCGCCGCGGACGATATCTGCGCCTCCTCGACTCTCTGGAATCCCTGGTGTCCACGGTCCTAACGGACCTCCGAGAAGGAGTACGGGAAACATCCGACTCCCTACGCCTCCTCCCAGATTGAGAGTTCGTCACAATCTGGTTGAGAGCTTCCAGTGCCGACGCGTCCTCACCATTTCTGATGAAATCCCTAACCTGCTTGTTCAGCACTCTGTTGGTGGAGATCGTCAAGAAAGCGTCCACCACCGAACTCTCAGGCAGCACCAGGAAGTGACCCTCCACCGGGCTCGCCGCAGCCCGCTCAGCAGACTGCAGCCGGATCTCCCCGCCTTCAGGCTTCTTTGCCATCGCCTTGGAGGCAGTCAAAGGCGCTACCGCATCCTTTGCCGAAGATCTGCCAAGCGCGGAGTGAAGATCATCCCCGCTAGCTTCTCTCGCTGCCGCACCTGGTCTGCTGTCGACATCGCCAGGCCTCGTGGATGCCTCCCGCTTTGTCGACTCCTTCGCAGCCTCGTCGGGATCCCAACGGGACTTCCTTTCTCTCTTCTGCCCTTCGGCCGACCCGCGGCTACCGCCGGGAGCGTCACCCCCGCCTGTCTTCTCCTTCTTGACCTCAACCTTCGGTTCGGCCTGCTTCGTCTCCTTAGCCACAGCTTTTGGAGCCGGAGCACTCCTCGCCTCAGATGCCGAAGCAGCCTTCCCTTTCGGCTCTGCCTTGGGAACCGGGGTCACTTTAGCCTTGGCACTCGGCCTGGCCCCTTCAACCACCATCTCGGCCCAAGACTTCTTCGGCTGAGCTGCTGCTGCATCAACCTCCATCGGAGCAGGTCCAGCGTCATCCTTCGCCTTTGGGACGGATGGGCTACCGCCCTTACCGGACCTTTACCCGGCACTTCACCTGACTTTGGTGGCGGGCCGGAAGGGCTACCGCCCTTACCGCCCTTTTCCCCCTTCTTCCCTTTTCCTTTTCCGCCCTTGGGGACCGGTTCCTGCTTGGGACCAGGACTCGGCGCAGCATGATGCACTGATTGGAGTCCCTCGATGTCCACGTTCAATGGTTCGGGTTGACGACCGTCAAGAACCGTCCTCACCCTTTCGTCGCTAACGTAGACGAATGGGTCACGGAATGGTGCGGGAGGCTCTGACTGTCCGGCATTGATCGCCTTCTGCACCTTGGCTATCGCCTCCTTCAACCTCTTCTTCTCATCATACCCTGTCTCCGATACCATGTACCCCCTGAGCTGCGACATCAACGCATGACTCTCCAGGATGTCCACGTCCTTTCGATGGGTCGGGTACAATGGGGTCAGATGACCAGCCGCAGAACCAATCACGTATGCCATCGGAATATAGAATGACAAGTACGTGTCATGACGAGCGAACTTCCTAACGGAAGTCGTCATACGCCTACCCCACTGCGCAGCGTGTCTTGGATTGGCTCGGAAATACTCCGTGACCGACTCAAATCTATCGACTTGGTTGGTCTTGATCAGGTGCTTCGCCACCCACTTCTCCACAAACGCATCCGAGGCCGAAATCCCGGACACATAGGAGAATTGGAAGAGCACCTTCGCCAGCTCATCCCACGCCGCATCGACACCTCCCTTGTCTTCACCAAGATAAGGGGGAAGTCTGATGCCGCTCTGCACCGTCATCCTTAGATCGGATGCCATCGAATAGGAAATCAAGTTCCTCTTGATGACTCCGACCACTTCGGAGGGAATCCTCCTGGGCTTGAACTGCCCCATGGTCCTCACCCACTCCGGCACGATGTGGCACGTTTCGAAGTCCTTTTCCTCCGCGTTGGGGATAAAGTTCGGGTAAAAGACCGGAGCGCGCACCCGGGACACAAGTGCATCCCATTCGGCATCAATTCCGCGCACCTCAAGCAGAACGTGACAGTCACATTCAGCCTGACCTCTTCCCGTGATCGCTTGTGCTCTCCCCTAACGGGGGTGAAGTCGCCGTAGTCCCATGCCCGATGGTACACTATCGTGTAATCATCGTACATATACGCCGCCTTCCAAGCCCCCATGTGGATCTCGTTCCTAACGGCAAGAGTCTTCCTTCTCGTCAAAAACACGGGTCCAACCAAGGACCAGTGCACCCGAAGATCCACCATTACCACCACGTACCTACCGGAGTAGTTCCGCAGCCTGTCCCTGACATACCACGAAGGCGATACCTCAGCATCCGGCGCCATGGCTCCCACAAGTGGGATCAGGCCCTCATCCTGCCTACCATCCCCAATGGTCTCGTACACATCGGGCCTCGTGATCAATATCTCGATCATGGCCTTTCCATTTCGCCTCACCCTTTGGAGCTGAACCGCCTTCCGAAAGTCCGAGAACTTCATGATGACGTATCCCACCATGGGGAGTTCATTCCAATGCATCTCATACATCAGAGATCCGCCAGGTGCATCTTCCTGAGTATACCTGTGCCTAACGGCACTGTAACTCAAGTCGCGTCCGATCCGCGTGTGCCTAACGGCAACCAACCTGGTGCTCTCCTTGAGGAGAACGCCATCCCCGTCGTACATGACCATGAGCATCGCCTCCACTTGCCCTATCGGGAAAGCTTTAAGCGTCGGAATGAAGAACTTCCAAGACATCTCAGCGTTCTCCATGCCCGAAATCTCCTTCAGGAACCAGATGGCCTGGTCACTTTTCACCCAGTTTCCAGCCTCGCGTCCGGTCTCCTTCAGCACACGTTCCTCGAATAACTCCGAGACTCTCTTTGAATTGATGACCAAGCCGTCGAAATCGCACGAGAGCAGTCTCATCAACTCCTTCGCCGCCTCCCGTCCTGCAACAGTGCCCACGGTCTCTTCGTAGTTCGGGAGGTATTCACCCAACCTCGTCTTCGAGGGAACCACAATCTGGCAAGTGACGGCCTCATCAGGGATAACTCCCGTTTCCCTTAGCTCCGGATTGATCTCTCGCCTATCGGCAAGATAATCCTCCTTCCCATCCAGTATCACAAGATTGTAGGTCATCTTGCTCGCCGCCCCACTAGGCCTGAACTTCCTGCTATCATCCAGCTGGTCAGGAGCAAAGGGTCCACTAGGGGCAGCTGCACTCTCCAGAGGCGCTCCTCGCCCAGAGCAGAGGTGCTTCTTGTGGAAGTTCACCATCTGATTCAGCTGCGATAGTGCGTAGGCACGATCCTCCAATGACGCACTTTTCATCCCAGCCTCAGTCAGAGGAGCCTCAGGCTTGTCATAACTCGCCTTACCGCCCCATCTCGCCGCGACCAGCTCAGCAGACTTCGCAGGGTCGATCAAATTCCCCGACCATCCAGGCATATTGCTCAACCTCCTAGTCAACGCGTCTACCGACGCAGCCAAGTCTTCGTCCGTCACGGTGTAAGGGTCGACATTCTCCCTGTCGTCCTGACCCACATCCGGAAGCCTATAGTCCCCGCGGATGGCCTCCATCGCGGTCCTCTCGGCTTCCTCAGCCTCCTCTTGCGTGGCCACAGCTCTAGGAATCAGGAGCGCGACCTCAGCCGGCAACGACTTCTCCATGTTGATTGGAGTATTCTTGGGAAGGATTCTTCGATCATCTCCCTCCCCGCTGTACACGTATTCCCGAGCAGCCTTTCGGTACTCCTCAGCGGTAGCCCCTCTGTAGTTGGAGGCCTTGCTCGGGCCTTCCTTCCCAGCCTCGGTACCCCGAGGCGTGGGCTCCTTCGTCTCGGTGGAGCCCTTCTTGGAGCCTTCCTGATCCATGTCCATGTCGTCCTTCTTCTTCTCCGTCACGGACAGCTTCCCAATGTCAGGAAGGGTCACATCATCATCCTTTCCTGACCCGGCGCCCCTATCGGGGGCCGGCTCGGTCCTCGGTTGCCCCGAAGAACTCGCCCCAGGATCCACATCGCCCTCGTCATCCACATGTGGTCGCTTTCCCCACACGATCTTCGTCTTCGGCTTCAGCGGGACAGCGACACCTCCAGCCATATGGTGTCCAGGCCAAGTGGCTCCCTCAGGGTCATCTTCGAACCATGATTTCCCGAACGGGCACCCATCCCTACCAAGGATCTCCTTCCTATCGGAAGGGGTTCCTGAATGTGACAATGCCGACACATGAGATAGTAGCACTTCAACCGCTGACTGTGCCAACGTGTCAGGCATCTGCTCCCTCGTCGGGACAGTCCGCAGCTCCGGAGCGAGGTGGCCGGCAATCATGCTGAAAGGCGCAGTCCCCAACCGCTTGCCCAAAACCGCCTCGTTCAGCGCGTTGAAGTACTTCTGCAGCTTCTCCAACATTGCCGTCGCCGCCATCAGCTGGGGATGAAACATGGGCATCCGCCACGCGCGCCCAAGGGCGGAATCCACGTGCGATGCGATCACAGAGATCGTCCCTACCAGCAAGTGCGATGATGCAACCTCCGGCACCCAAGTCGGGTCGTCCAAAGGAATGCATTGGCCCGTCTGCGCGTTCAGCAAGGTAGCCCTCACCCCCGGCGCTCGAAGACAATCATACGCCCTGCGGTTCGGGTCACTAACGACACCACGAACCATGTAATCATCCCGATCGGGCATATCTGCCCAGTCCCCCGGAGGTGCTCGCCCATGATGGTACTTCGCCTGAATGTCCTGCCTCATCCCTAACGGGATATGGGCAGCCTCGGACGCCACCTTCTTCATGTTCCATTGCTGATCACCCCACGGCGTAGACTTCCGATCTCGAGGATTGATGTACTCCTGATCGATCCTTCCAGCAGCTCGGGAAGCATCCAACGCCCCGTACATGAAATCGTTATGCACGGCCCTCTCCAATACCGCATTCCACTCGCTATCGCGATTCGGGAACACAATGTGGCTAGTCTCGTTCGCCTTCCTCCACTCCTCCGCGGTAACCCGCTCTTGAGTGATTGCCTTGTTCCTGATCACAGCATAGATGAAGGGCTCACCAGCCTCCCTAGCCAGGACATGCTGAACGATGAACCTCCTATTCGACCTGCTTTCCGCCGGTCTTGCTGATGTCCGCGAGCCCCTCGTGGATTGATATGAACCATGCTCACGGTGATGCCGAACTTCCGCTGACTCCAACTCGGGGGCCTCTCCCGGGTGCTCCGGGTACGGCGTGTTTGCATAATTGTGTATGCCCCCTCGAGACTCCTGGGTTGAAGCCGCCTTCGGGGTCGCTGCAGTATCCCGCAGGTCCCCGTCGTCGTCCGTGTACTTCGGAGCATAGGAGATAGGCACACCCGGGCCACCTGCACCCGACGCCTCCTCCTTCTTCTGACCACCAACAGGTTCTCGAGCCCTGCGTTCCTCCCTAACGGGCGACGCCGCTCGCTTAGCCGCAGGCGATTCCATCGGCGGCTCTGTCGTAGTCGTAGTGGCCTGAGGCACCTCAGCTGCCCTACCGGGAGTCTCTTCCTCACCTACAGCGGGAGCCTCGGCTTCCTTCTCCGGTTCCATCTCAACGTCTCCGGCGAACTCCAGCACCTCGGCCTCGGTCGGGACCCCACCATCGTTGAAGGTATCCGTAGGAAGATCGACCCCTTCCCTATCGGGTAGGAGATCATCGACCTCGGCGGAGCCACCCGCGTTCTCCTCCTCAATCGTCGCTCTAGGCGTTCGAAGATTCGAGGACCATCGATTCCCAACTTCGGTCGCCGGGACCTGAGGTGAAGAAACTCTCGGACTCCGAGGTGGGTTCGGCGGGGATTTCGGTCTCACCGATGCCAGCATCTCCTTTGTGACTAACGCCTTAGGAGGTGCTTTCGGGGCAGCGATCTGACCCTCCACTTGCTGACCTGCGTCAGATGATTGCCCACCAGAGGCAACGCCTACCGGCGGTCCTCCCAGAGCGGCACCTGTCATGTCGACATCCTCAGACTCAGACATCGATCCGCCATCACCCATCTTTGAAGAAGTACCCTCCTTCAAAAGCTTGAGGATGTTGTCCCTGATGTGCAACGTGACAGAACCAGGCCATGTAGTCCTGGTCAGGGAGAAGAAGTCCGGAACTGCCGCAAGGTAGGGCGGCACCACGGCCCATGCTCTCTGGACCGGCCGATTCCTGCCGTAGCTGTCAACTTCGCTCCCCCATGACACCGCGTCTGCTGAAACCACTGGGATCAGGTTCGCACGGAGATCGCCCATCTTATGCTGGATCTCCTTAGTCATGTGAACCCCTTGGTCACCCTCTCGATCTAACGATCGCCCCGGACCACAAACCATCACCTTGACCTTGTTGTTGAGCGCGACCAGCGACGCCACGTCCTTACTCCACACGGTCGCCGCGTCACTTCTGGCCTTCCATGCGTTCCTCTCCCACCTATACAGGTAGGAGCCACGGAGACCAAAGACATACAGGTCATGCTTGGCAGCATCTGCATTGTTGTACTTCTGGAGGCATTCTTCCGTCCGCTTGTCCATCAGCTCGTACGCCTTGTCAATCATCATCCGAAGGGATGTCTCCTCGTTATCACGAGTGCTGGTCACGTAGTGCACCTCACAGTTCTTGAACGGCCGGCTATCTGGGGAACCCCTCAGCCGGTCATTCTTTGTCCTGCACTTGAGGATGTCATCCGCCAACGTTGCTGGGTCCATCCCTTTCTTGTTCTTCGTGGATGCAGTGTTGAACGTCTGATCCAGCAGATAGAACACAGTCGCATCCGGGGCCGCGGACTCCTCTTTGAACGCCGGAGGACCGTACCCGGCCGCCATGGCCGCAGCGATCCTCACCGCAGCACCTGTCCCACTAGCCGCTAAACACCGAAGCAAGATTACCATCTTGTCTTGGTAGCGACTCATCTCGTGCAGAACAATGGATGGGTAGATGGACAGCATCACATCCGCTAACACGGCGATTGCCCATGTGTCCCACAGCCTTTCCATTTGGATTGGATCAACTGCCACACGGGAGTATCCTCCCTTCGGCAGCTCCATAGCTGGCGGAACAACCTTCCCACTCCTGACCAGGCGCATCACCTTCCTAGCTTGCTCGAAACACTCAAGCTCCTGCGGGAAGAGAGCACCCCGACCAACGGCCTTTGCCTCGTCCTTGATCTCGGTAAGGTATCCCTTCGTTAGCGTGAGCTCAAACGTTTCACCCCGGATGGCCTCAAACATGTTCGACTTCGGCACGATTCTGGCGAATAGTGCCCCACCTTCCGCTTCGGCCGCCTGAGGGGTCCCTGGAGCAGCACGCATGTTCTCCTCTTCGACGGAAAGACCTATCGGCCCCATGTAGTTCTCTGGGAAGAACTTGTGCATAGCCCACACTACCGATGGAGCATGCGGATTCCATTCGACGAATGGGTTGTAGTACTGCAGGGTGCTATCGCCCCCTGAGTTGCACAGCTCCACATATTGTGAGTCCGCCGCAGGCTTCTCAAGCTTGATGCAGATCCCACAGATCCCCAACCTCGCGTTCGGGAACACTCGTTGGGCTCCTCGCTTGACGCCCTTCAGGTGGG
Source organism: Effrenium voratum (assembly GCA_963377175.1). Classification (NCBI taxonomy): domain Eukaryota; class Dinophyceae; order Suessiales; family Symbiodiniaceae; genus Effrenium; species Effrenium voratum. Next base: position 841,569 of record CAUJNA010003305.1, read on the forward strand.
GATTGTCGCTGAACAGATTCTCGGAGCGCGATGCAAGCCGCGACCCTCGCCCACGTGTTCTGACCGTAGTGCGACAGGGTGCTGTATCCCAGGGCCTCGACCGCCTTCAACGATGTCCACACCCCTACCCATTCATCACTCGCGGTGGACGCAGTAACCTGCATACCACCCAGGATGCTCCACAATGAGGATTGCGAGGTTCCATGGATGAGGACCTTCTCAGTATCCGTCTGGCCCCTGAAATTGATGGCCAAATCGAAGAAAGCCCATCCATCGTCGGGACCAATTTCCACGTCAGTGGTACTTGCCGGATTCTTGGGCGAGATCCTCAACACCTGTCTACGGTCCCAGTCAAAGGCATCATGCAAGGACGTGACCACACCTGACATCTGTCCCATCGCGTGCAGGTAACCCCGCATTCCAGGCTTATCAGCCGACGCAAACTTTCTGACCGACGGGACCGACGAAAGCCTTCGTCCCGAGGAACATCTAACGATCTCCTCCCTGTTTCTCCCTTCCGTCAGCATCATCGCGTCCACGACCAGCTCCGGAGGCGTGAACAAAGCGTTCGGCCTCTCGCTCATCCAGGCACGGATTGCGTTGAAATGGTGCTCCGCATCACCGAAATCATCTCCGCTATACAGAGGGTGATCTCCGAATGCCACCTCTGCCTGATCAGCGACCGCCTTTACCAAGGCAGTCTGCGGGTGAACCGTCTTCCACTCCGGCCAGGCTTTCGGGTCTGCAGCCCACATTCCTCCGCATGGTTCAGCTGCCGGCTCCGTACTGCTATCCATGGGTAGCGCGCTCTTGCCACTCTCAATGCCCTCCTCAATCGCAAACACGAGATGGTAAGGGAGCAAGAAAGCAGGGTCCGTCGGAACCGCAGCGCAGAGAATGGCCGCCAAGTGCACGGCGTTCAACTCCGTGACCTCCACTCCCCGGCGCTTCATCTCAGCCACTATCGCAGCAGTCCTGATCGCCCGGTACCGGAGCAGCTTTTCATGGTCCGTCACCGGCATGTGCGACTTGTCGAGCTTGTCCTTGCTGATGTGGGACACCCTGCCAACCAGTTCGTCGAACCTCGCGGCGCTGTCATCCTCAATCAGCTGATCAGCCTTCTCCATATCTGGATCAATCGTGGTGAACTTCGGATCCTGTCCCCTAAACCCTTTAACCGTCCACTCGCGGTACCCCGCAAGCAAACAACTGGCCACAGCCTTAGGCTTCTCCATACCCAAGCCCATCTCCAGGTCCCAGGACGGCCGCGGAGGCGTCGCCATGCAGCGCCCCAGGCCCATTCCGCCAGCTGCCGCCATGCGTCAGCAGGTTCGGGCCACCGGCCACGGAACCACGGAGGAACCGGGAACCCAGCCTACCGGCCAGAATCCCCCTGTCCTTCAGAAGGCTCAGCCTACCGGCCAGAGACCCTCTCCCTAGAACAAGAACCTAGAAGATGAATAACTGACTGAATCCGTTCATCACGAAGTAGAAGAAAACCTTAGTGATAGGCATATCTGCCTCATGCTTCAGTACTGGTCAGTAAGCGCACTGAGTCGCCTGTGAATGTGGTGCGGTTGCCCGCAGTGTGAGCCAGCTTGATCAAGCAAATGCTACGCGGCAACGAAGTTGCTCAACCACTTCCCAACAGCAAGCAATCGGTCGTGCTGAGAGAGAGTATCCCCTCCTCGCATCTTGCAAGTACTCCAAAACGAATTGAAAGACTTAGAAGAGAAGCACCTAAACACGATCCCATGCCTCTTGAGACCACATTGGCAAGCGCAAACAGACCTGCAATCAAACCCATGCGTGGTGGCGATTCCTTCAACCTCACCTTCCTTCAAGATATTGCATTTGGGTCGGTAGAGAATGATCGGAACGCATCCACTGGTCCGAGCATCACAAGCCAAGTTGAACCTTTGCCTAACGGCAGCCTCGGTCCTATCCCTAAGCTTTCTGGTCTGTCCCCACTTCCCAGTCCTGGAATCAACCCTATCGGGTGCAAGATCATTAAGAACAAGCACGATATAACAAAGGCTATCGCCTTCAATCCTACCAGACCGTATGATGTGATTCCTGTAACCAGGAGCAATTTGAAGCGTGACAACCCTGCAAAGATCACTATACGCAAGAACTCCGGCTATCGCCTGGTCCGCAATAATAGTTTTCTCGCATCTTTTCCCTCCTTTTTCCTCGTCAATCACGATTCCCTCGTACTCAGAGAGTAACCTCTCAATGAGCCGATTGAAACCGGATTTTGCACCTGATTCCATGCGTACCCCCCTAAGCGGGGGCAGTCCAGGAGCGGCAGGGGGCTTAAGACAGGGTTGGGTGGGTTGGGCCAAATATTCCTGCAGGTATCCCGGCAGAAACATACCAAGGGTGTGCAGATTTCTATTCCACACGACCTTGTCAATGCAGGCCTTAGTGAAAATGTCTGCGCCTTGGTAGTGAGACGGGCACGCAACGAACCGAAAAATTCCAGCATTAAAACGTTCGTTGAGCCACGAGATGTCAATGCGCTGCGTCCTTGACATGTAGCGCATGTTGGGATTATTCCCAGTTATAACGATCCGGCATGCCGATTCGTTATCCTCCAGCACGTTGATAATAAACGGCTGGGTCTCCTTTCCCTTCCCAATAGCGTGCTGCCAGAGGGTAGCTAATGCCATTCCCTCCTTGGACACTCCATGGTCGAGAGCAACAATCTCTGCTTCGGGAGTCGACTTCGAAACGGAAGTCTGTTTCTTGCTTACTCCAGTGATGGGCATGTAGGTCCTAGGACCCACAAGGCAAATGAGCACTCCCGATGTGCTCTTGGAATCAGTACGATCCCCAGCCAGATCCGCATCACAGTAAGCAACCAACTCAATGAACTCTGGGCTATCGCCCACCCAACCGTACAAATGAAGATCGAGCGTAGAGTTCACATATGAGATTAACCTGTGGAGCTTGCGGTCACAAAGATGATTCCACTTCGTGACCCGGCTGGCTAACGCCTGCACGGGACGAATTAGGTCATATCTGCCCATCCGAGCTCCATAGAGAACCTTCATCAGCACCGCCGCCGCGTCATTTCCGAGGCATCCTGGCTGCGCATTGACGGTCTCCATGTCCATCGCCTGGTTGAAGAGTTTGTCAAATTCAGGATTGACGGAATTCTCGTCAAACTCCGGCTTGCTCTCGTCCAGGAACGGAGTTTCAACCTTCTGCAGCTTCTTCGGGTACTTTCCCTGACACAGCTCAATGTATCTATCGACACATGCCTGCATGAAGCTGCTCTCGCTGTACTTGATGAACCTTATCGTGGTTTCCGGCTTGGGGATGTCCTTAGAGAGTAACCCCTCTGGACCAAACCTCAAGTCGGGTTGCTCCTTATCAGGAGGATTGCCGACCGTCCACGCCAGTCTCGGGTCAAAGTGACCCTTGACCACCTGTTGCGTGAATTCGTGCTCGCAGCCAAGATATCTCTTGAGCTGCCTTGGTTCCTCCATCTTGATGACCTTCGAGATCAGCGCCCATCCTTCTGCGATGTTCTTCGCCGGCCCACTCATCTTGAAGTCATCCACGTACACGACAAGGAAGAGGTCGAGCTCCTCATGCCTAAACACGCTGGCCCAATCCTTCACCTTGACGTAACCGACCTTCTTCAGCATTGCCTCACAGTGCTGCTCCCAAAAGGTGCCAGCGTCTGGATGCCCATATAGTGCGAGCACGAGGACAACGACTGGATCCTTATACCTGGGATTTCCGCTGCCGTCGAACCACTCAGGTGGCCATTGGTCGCGAGGAATCCTCACCCAAGTCTTCTTTCCCTTTAAGCGGGCCTGAGTGTACGCGGACTCCCCATCACTCACTTCCAGAAGATTCCCTGGAAGTAACCCGTGAGCATCACCCATCTTACCCGCCGCCATAGTAGCGGGGCAGGAGGTGTTCTCGGAGAACAGGGCCCAATGCCCGATCTCGTCACGGACGAAGCATCCCTCGAACACGACTCGCCCTTTATATTTGCGATTTGGATCGTCCTCCGGCAGCTCGTGATTCTTCTCGACACAAATGTCGAAAATTCTACCAACATGGATCTTCTCCCCTTCCTTACGTGCCTTGGCCGCAACATCATGCCACTCTTGGACAGTTGACAAGTCCCAGCATCCCTGCGAAGTTAACTTGTCCCACTCCTTCTGAAGAGCGGCCTTAGCCTTGGCATTCCCAGCTTGTTCCTTCTTGTTCACTGGCCTAGCGACACAAGCATACAAGGGAGGAAAGACACCTGAGCTCTTCGGCCGATGAGAAAGGGATATCTCCCCCCTGGGCATAGAGAACTCAAAGGTCTTTCCATCAGATCCAATCGTAGGGGCAGCAGCAGCTATACCAGTGCTTCCGAAACCCGCGGATCCCCTATCGGTTCCCCGCTTGGCTTTCCTAGGGACGATCGACGCGTCGATGAGCATAACACGCTCCAGTACGATCTGCGCAATGCGGTCCCCAGGGTTTACGACGAAGTCCTCATCCCCATGATTAAAGAGGATGACCTTGATCTCTCCGTCGTAGTCGGGATCAATGACCCCACCGCCTACAGCGATCCTGTTCTTCACGGCTAGTCCTGACCTGGGAGCTATCCTAGCATATACCCCAGCGGGCATCTCTATCGAGATTCCGGTGTTGACCAAGCCTGACCCCCCTGCGGGAATACATGCTCCCTCAGAGGCATAGGTATCCAAACCCGCACTTCCCGAAGTAGCCCGCGTCGGGATCTTGGCAGCCTCACTGTTAAGACTGACGTACAAGGTATTCGGCTTCTTCTTCCATCGCTGTTCAACCGGGTCAACCTCGACCGGCATTGCATTTGCGACCTTCTTGAAAGTGCCGTTCGGGTACCACGCTCCAACGATTGCCTCGCACATTTCACTCGGATAGAGAGCAGTCGTTGGGGTGACTGACCCCTCAATGCGTGCATGAAGGTATCCCTTCTCGTGCTTGCATTTCCGACCTGACAGCTCATCGATGAGCTCCTTGGAGGTCGTCGCAACCTTCCACTGCTTCCTGATTGGCACACCGTCCTTGTCCTGCATCCCGAAATCACAGCCGTCGAAATCAACGGTCTCGACATCAGGATCAGCAAGAAACCTCTGCATGAACGGTTGCTTCCATCCAAGACAGTGTCTAGGCCACTCAAATGCAACCCTGCCCCCTCCTCGCCTAACGGCTCGGGAGGCCCGCAGGAACGCCGCAAACATCACCTGAGAATTCCTTCTAAGATCGTTCAGGTGTGATGCAAACTCAGCACCGTGAATTGAAAGGTTGACATACTGCCATGTACTCCACGGTCCGCACGGAATTGACGCCCACAGGTCACACCCAGGATTATCCTCGATGATCCCAATAAGCCGACTAACGTCTTTGGCTTTGGTGATGTCAAATGAGCCAACGTGAACGCGAATTGCATCGCCTCCACACTCCATCATCACTGCGGACAAGCGCGAGTCAGGTTCACACGCAAACTCGATGAGGAGCTTGCGGCCAGGCGCTGGAGCAGCCGGGTCCCTCTCAGGATGTTCGCGGCGTCTTTCTTCCCTTAGGGATAACTCCCGTTCGGTTTGAACATATATCTCCCGAGACCGGGTGGACATCTGTCTCCAACTATCCGCATCGATTGAATTGGGTTTTCCGGTGCCTGCGTATGGCCGCTCACGCCTATCGGCGGACTGGCCATAGTCGATCCTGTCTCCGTGCAGCTTATGACCCTTCTTCGGACCTCCGGCAGGTTTGGCTCCTTCTCCCTTTGGCTTAAACCTACCGTGGGGAGCACATCCCTTATCAAAGAGGATGGTCACACCAGTCCAAAATCCACGCGTGAAGTGCCGATGATTGGGAGCATCGTGATGACGATCATCTCTCACCCAATTCCCAACGGCATCAAGCCCCCGCATGTGCGTGACCCTAACGGTGTCAAGCTCCTCATGCGAAGGACCACCTGGAGGAAGGTCCTCGTTCGTCGTCCCGAAGAACTTCTTCCGCACCTCAACGTGGATGCGATACCAGGCGCTGTCCTCGTCGTGCCGCTCCCAGTAATCTGAGACGCACGCGTCACCACTCCCTTGGACAGCCTTGCTCTGAATGGCCCCATCAGACTTGGAAGAGCTACCGCCCCCCTCGTCCTGTTGGTCATCGTCATCATCATCAGGATCATCAAATCGACCTTCATCAAAGTCGAATTCATCCCTGATCCTCTTACTCGGCTTAAAGTCGGCTCTTCGGTCAGCTAACGCCTCCCGAATGGTCCGAGTCCTAGCGTCATAGGATGCCAACATCGGGAACACGTAGGGCTCCTCAGGGTTCTTCCAGATACGTTTGACCTGGTGTACACTTGGTTTCCTGAGACCCCTTTGGATGTGCTCGAGATCAGCAACGAGATAGTCGCCCTTCCACAGCCCCCCTGGTTCTAACCGATAGCCCAGAAATAGGCCTGGCTTGGAAGATGGGGCGAACTTCGGATCCTCCTCTATCTTGATGAAGTCCCGCTCTTTCTTCTCGGCGGGCAGGGCAGTAGTGACACTTGTCTCTTCAACCTCTACCTCATCAATGGGAACAAAGTCCGGCTCGTCGTTGCATTCGGGTTCATACTCCTCGTTCTCATAGATCTCGGCCTCGTCCTCATCGATCTGATCAAAATCACAGTCGAAATGAGTTTCTCCAGTCCATTCGTGGTTACCTCCACGGTCGTTCTCGGCCTGGAGCCAGTTTTCGTCAACAACAAATTCGGTCGATCCGTCCAGATAGTTGAGGACTGTGCTCCGCCTCCTGCCAAGGTCTTTGATCTTGACTGGACAGCTCGTCCCTATCGGGATAAAGAGCTCGGTTCGCGCTTCAACGTGGACGCGAGTGAGAACCTTCTCGTCTTCATTTGCGATCCAGTGGTCTCCTCCTTCATCAACGTCCTCTGAGTCGATCTTTCCCAGCATGTCTGAAGTCGTTTTGGGCGTTTTGAACCCCCCCCTTTCTATCCCTGCGAATCTTGGGAGCAATGGGGTAGAAGTCGACCAGACAACCAAACGGCAGAATGACTCCGCTGAAGTTCCCGTTACCGTGGCGTCGCATCCACGGTGATCCCTCACCGCGATTTTCGATGTTCCTTGCCATGGAAAAATGCCTAACGGCAAATGGCCACCATCGAGGTTCAAATCCAGCTTGACGCAGGAGCACACGTGCCCCGTGAAGAACGAGCTTAACCTTGTTCTCGATCAGGCCATTGGTCTTGGGCATGCCCGGTGTAGAAAGCCGGTGCAATGCTCCAAGCGTAGTGACAGCATTCTTCAGCTCTGGGGCCTGGTCGCTGTACACTAACTTCAGAGTTTGCCCCCCTGCAAACCTGCGAAATGCCTCCAGCGTATTGCTACGGGATCTGGATTGCACAGGGAGGACTTCGAGGTAGTCAGTAGCGAGGTCATAGAACACTATCGCGTCCGCTTCGCCATGAAAGCCTCGATCCTTCAATCCTCGCAACACCATCGTGTCAGCAGTGGTTAGGTCCCCGAAACTTACCACGTCATGCGCAGCAGCACCACCTTTGCGGCGAAGCTTGACATTCTCCATTTTCGCACGCTGGCAGTGCGGGCAATAGGGGTTCTTCGGGAGATGGGTGAGCATATGGCGAAGCGTCTTAGCATCTGCCCGCCATTCAGCCTCTGTGCGGAGTCCGGAGAGAAAGTTTATCTCGACAATGTCACCATCATCCCCTTCCCCCGGGCCAGGAAAAGGTGGTGAGTGGCTATCGCCCTCACCCCCCTGTTCCGCCTTTCCGGGAAGAGCAACGGTCTCGCACTTGACCCGAAACCACGTTTCACCCGTCCAAGGGACATCAGATGCTATCGCATGCTGATCTCTTTCGGATAACTCCCATAGACTATCAACCAGCACCTCATGGGTAACCCCATTTCGATGAACGACAGTTTTCCTGTAGTTATCCAATCGATCAACCCCAACGGGGCAATCATCGCCTATCGGCACAAACTTTGCTTTGCGCGGAAGCCGGTGCTCCTTCACAACATGGCCCGACCGCTCAGTGCGCCAGGTGTCCTGTAGCCCACTCTTGGCCGCAAGCTCAGATCTGCACAGCGGAATTTCGCTGGTTTCAGGCCCTCGATACGCCGCCCCGGGGGCAGGCATAGCAGGGATTGGCTCAGCATCATCAAGAGTGGGAGAAACGAACTGAGTGTCACCATAAGGAAGATATGGCACGTTGTTGACGACATCCAATGTCACCGTTCGGCCCGAAGGACACGTGAGAGTAGGTTTGCAACCTGCAGCCCATTCAAACGAATATCCCATATCCATACAACGCTTTCCAACGGATATGATGGATGGAGTGGACTCAAGGACGTGTGCCTCAATCACCTCGTCCAGGTTGCCAGCATCGGCGTCAACACGACCAGCGGTGCGAGTCGCCCCGTTGGCAGTGTGCAGCGCATGAGTGTGTCCGCCTTTGGCAATCAGGGCCCTATCGGGTCCTTTCAAATCATCGAGACCGACCAGATCCATTGGGCAACCAGTATCTACCAGCCACCTCACCCCACCGTATCCAACAGGTGCAGCGACCTTCTGAGTGTACTTCGGCTTTCGTACAACGCGATGTCCCCGCACATCACCAGGGTTGGTATCGATGTCCTCGTCATTGTCTAAGAGCACTTGGGCGTGAACAGCCGCTGCTCTTATCAGAGCACTTTGAACTTCCCTAGCAATTCTCTTGCGCGAAGGGAACTTGATCGCATTTGGATGGCTGTATCCAGCCTCACGGCAGCGATTCACGACCCTACCCGTATTGTCATTCTCAATCGAGACAACAAACACATCAGGAAGATCGGGAATCTTGACCCTGAGAGGTTCCCTACCGGGACCCTTCGGGAAGTACTTCTTCCTCCAGGACAGTGCAACCTCCGCATCATCACAGTACCAAAAAGTCGTCTTGGTATCACTTCGTCTTGGGAGTCTCCTGAACAAGGTTGCTCGGCGATCACAAAAGTTCACCCCGATATCCTCGATCACGGTCCCATTTGCGTCAACTGTCCGTCTCCAAATGACTTGGTCCCATTTAGGACCTCCACCGGTAGTGCCGGAGAAGAACAATGCGCCTCGCTCGCTTTTCTCCCACCTGCTAACGCAAGGAGGAAGGCAACCCGGTGCAGACCCACCGGTAGCTGGGGCAACAGCCCACATAGCTGGACACGCCACAACAACACGGTTGGCCTCAGGGTAACGGCCCGCCCCGCCTAAAAATCCGTCAATCCTTGAGCGGGGCTGTCGAGACGCCTCGCCTCCCTATCGGGAGGACTGGGCGTAGGCGATCTAGGGGTATCCCCCTCTTCATCCTCAACAACCGGACCAGCAGTGGAACGAGGCGTGATGGGCTTCGTGCCTGGTGGTGGCTTCTGATGCAGGTACTTGCACGGCTGAGCTGTGCACTTGCCATACATCCAGTCGTAGCAGTATCCGAAGAACATAGGCTTGTCCCTAACGGGCCTATCTCCAGTCCTCGGCGTAGAAGGCGCAGCGGGGTTCCTTGGGCTCTTGTCGTGCTCAAACCTGCATTCCCGGCCATATTGACACTTCCCAGTCTTCGTATACTCCCAGCACGCCCGATCAGCAGGCCCAGCAGGGGACTGTCTTCTCGGCGACTTGGGAGATGGCGTGCGCTTGTCCCTCTGACTGCCTCTTCCTGGTGAAGCCCTGTCCCTTTGACTGCTCCTTCCGGGCGAAGATGATCTTGGTTTTCCGTCGGGTTTCCCATCCCTTCCGGACCTAACGGACCTTGAAGGGCTGGGATCACTCTTCCTGGCAAGTGGGTCGTACCGCCGTACAACACCAGGGGCACCAGGATGCCGATCCCTCTCCCGGGATTGAGAGCCTGATCGTGACCTTTGTTCGTGAAAGGTCTGGTACATCTGGAGCGTGTTCTGACGCTTCTGCCACCGTTCAACACAGTCCTGACAAGCCTTATAAAGCCACGCGAACGACCTAACGGTCATATCGCGATCCCACCTTTCAATGTCAGGCCGCATACAGCGCAGATGACGAACGTTCTCAATGAACACAGCCAATAGTACCCCATCATCGATCTTCTTCCTAATCCCAGAAATGAGATTGTCCCAGGTGCTCAGATAACTCCGGAGCCTTGCCTCATCATCGGAGTGACCTGTCTGCCGGCACTTGAGACTGGTCAACTCAGCGATCTTGAAGGTCTGGTCGTCTTCGACTCCAGTCTGCAGGTGGTTCAGCAGAAGCTTCAAGATCTGTCTCCCCTTGATACCCTGGGGGGACTCATATTCTGAGCGGCTTCGGTCAGGCGATTCATCTTGTCCCTAACAGCCCTGGTCTTGATACACTCCCTGATAGCACTCGTGAAGTTTGAGTCCAAAATCGGGTACTTGCAGGGTCCGCCAAGAGCATCATAGTCAAGCCTCTCAGTCTCTGATATCCACGCTAACGCGTAGTCAGAGTCAAAGCTGAAAGCATTCCTGACCCTCTCCTTGATCTCTGAAAGCCACTCCCGCAGCTTATCAGCTGTCGGCTCGGCAGGCAACACGATTGTGTTGCACTTATGATGGAACCGGTCCTTATCGACAACGGTGGAAATGAGAGCCCCTATCGGGGTACATGAGGTAATCCTGCAACTTTCACACAGTCTCGCAGGCATAGGGCAGCAAACTTCACACGCCCTCATTCCGCAACCAACGCAAGGAACAAGAGGGAAACCAGGCTCAGGGATCCTGCTGCACTTTGTGCACCTGTCCCGTCCATCGTCTCCCCTCAAGGCTTCAGGGAGAAGACCACCATCTCCCTGCCTACCGGCACCATTCACACTATAGCCGAGGCTAAGACCCGGCCCAAGGTTACCACCGCTCGCAACACTTGAGGGGTAACCTGTGGCATTGCTAGACTGACTAACGCCAGCGCCAACCCCTTGGTGACTAACTCCACCTCCGTAGGCAGGGCCATAGAAGCTGGAACCACACTGATTGTTCCCAATTCCATGGGCATCCGCAGCACTACCGTGGAACCCAGGCGCTCCACCAGGGTAACCCCCGGTAGGAGCCCCTCCACTCGGGCCTCCAGAAGGCCCAGCGGGATCTTGGCCTCCACCATAATGTCCAGGACCTGGCGGTGGAGCTGGGGCATGTCCAGGCCCACCACTTCCGCTTCCACCTTGACCAGGTGGTCCGCCTTGCCCACCACCTCCCCCGGGAGGAGGAGGAGGGGGCGGTCCAGCTTGAGCGCGTTCATGCCGAATATTGCAGCGTGCACATCGCTCAAGGCCGTCATTTCCGAAGTAACTGTGATTCTCACAGACGTGAGTCCCACAATCCGTGCAGAGATACATGGAGACCTCCTGAGCATTCTTGCGGCATGCCCAGCATTTCATCTTCAAGAAATGACAATTGCAACAGTCCCCATCGTCACCACGGCAAAGCCCGCAGAACTCACGACTGCATGTCACACACGAGAATTCAGCATTCGGGTGCCTACGGTCGTTGGGATCATCAAGGGCACAAATCTTCGGCGCGTCTGGGCCATCACCGCCGGGAGCCCCTCTTGCAGCCGGCGCTGAGGCCTGTCCACGATCCGAAGGAGCTCCAGCAGTCCCTCGCCTATCGCCGGGACTCTGGGTGTCGGCGCTGGCTCTACTCCCAGGAGTCCTCCACTCATCACCAGGACTCTGGATGTCGGCATGAACCCTATTATCCCCACCACCTCCTGAATGACGACCTGGGTTCGGAGAGACGTTCCCGCTATCGCGGATTGGCCTATCAAAATTCGGAGAGACGCTCCCGCTATCGCGGATCGGCCTCTCCCCCCTCGGTTGTCGACTCCGGGCCTCAGATCCCCTATCGGGGACGGCAGCAGGCCTCGGGCTCCTATTCCTACCCGCATCCCTATTGGGGGAAATAGAAACGTCCCCCCTTGCGCGCGCGCGGGGACCACCCCTTGCACGCTCCGGTGGCGAATGCGACCTGTCAGGCAACCCCCGAACCCTCCTGCTCCTGCTGTCGGACCTCTCCCTAACGGGATAGATGGGATGCCTGTCTGCGCGAGAAGGATCGACCCTATCGGGCACATTCGGCAAAACATGATCAGGCAAAATAACGCCTTCGCCTGGTCTTACCGGCAGGCCAGTACCCCGGCCGTCACCCTCCCCTGGTGTAGGCGTCGGTGACCTGATCCTATGTCCTTGCCCCGCAAACGCATGGTAACCAACATTCCGTCTTTCTCTGGGTTGTGGAGGAGCTTCATTAATCTGCTGGACACCCTGAAGCATGCCAGCAGCCTCGTCAAATTGACCCTCCATTTCAAAGAGCTGGGACATGATTCTGTTGTTCGCGGCGCTAAGGTTACGCACGTTACCATCGATAGCGCTGACTCTCCGCATTACACCTTCAAGTGTACTCCGGAATGTGCCGAGCTCTCGCCTAACGGCAGGCTGCACTTGGTCACTGCTGGCAGGAAGATTACGGATCTGCCCTTGGATGCCATCAACGACCCGATTCACAATTGCCGATCTCGCTTCATACTGTTCAACATGTGACTTCACGGTTTCAAACCTCGAAATGATGTCGTCATGATCCCGACGTTGACGTTGAATTCCTCGAGCCAGATCATGCATCTTCCGATTGATCTCGTCAACAGCCTCATGCCAGTCCTGCGGGGAATCATGCCCTGATGGTCTATCGACCTCCTGAGAACCCCTTCCACTCTGCAGTCTAGACACTCGATTAACAAGACGAGTGTGCTCTTCTTTGACCCCTTCAATAGATTCAGAGGCCCACTTAGCAAACTTCTCGTGTTCAAGGAGAGCTTCCTCAATCTTCAGGTTTAACTCCCTGAAATTCGCGTCAACCACACTGCTGCTGGCCCTATCGGACAGATTCGCGACAGGATTCGGGTTCCATACACCTGCCGGTGTCCGCATCCCAACGGTTTTCTCTACCGAGAACATCCGTTTCTCAAGCTTGTCCAAATCCTTAAGGGTCTCGTCCTCAGAAGCAGCATGGCTTCTGCGGGCAGCCTCACTATTTTCCTGAATCATCAGGCGAAGCCGATCAGTCGATGCCTCATTGTCCCTGACAGATTCATGGACCTCGTGGGACAGTAGGTTAATCCTCTGCTCTACGACCTCGGCTTGCTCATCGATGGCTTGCTTCACAATGGCCTTGCTATCGGGAATAACTTCCCTTGCGAACCGTTGAACTATCATTCGCATCCTCCCGGCATCAGATTGTGTCGCAACCTCAGCTGCCAAGCGATCGACCTTGTCCTTTGTCCGTTGACTCTCGTCGCTCCATTCCCTTCGCATGGAACTCACCTGACCGTTCAGTACCCTGATTTGGTCAGCAAAGATGTGGAACGCCTTCGCGACTGAGCCGGAAACCTCACCTCTCTCGAGCATCTCCTGGATGTGCAAATCGAACACCTCCTTCGCCCTAGCGTCAGCTGATTCGCCGGAAGACTGGGATCTGAGGGCGGGAGGAGTCGATATCTCGATCCTCTCAGGAGCCCCACTAGCCCCGGCATGTCTTCCGAGGTCATCCACGGGACAATCATCAATCCTGGATGGTCTACTCGGGGTAGATCCCCTTCTCCGGCTATCGCCAGATCGAGGATCAATGTTGGATGCACGTGACTCGGGGGTGGAGTGGATGTGAACATCAGCGGGATCGGGCATCTCCTCATCCTGCGGAGTTGAATCCATTGGTGAGGGGCTAGCCCTCCTCGCCTTTGATCTATCGGTCTCAGCGGCGAGAGGTGGCGGTCTCTTTGCAGAAACACTACGTTCCCTGGCAGTCGAACCCCATTGAGGTGTGAACTCGTTGCTTGACCTCAGAGTTTCAAGATCACTGGTATCTCGCCCTAACGGGCTAGCGATCGACGGACGATCTTCGATCCCGAGTGCATCGGCAAGCCGACCATCTCTGGCACCTGTCCTAACAACATCGGCAGCCCGCTCAGTGATCCTCGGTGAACCAGTAACCCGGTTCGACCTCACGTCTCTCTGACTCAACGGACCTCCAAATGTGATGTTGGGAAAGGGGGGAACATTCGGGGAATCACCAATAGCCGGGGGACCTACCGGTCCCTCGCGGTCATGAATGGCCTCCAATCCCCGAAGAACTTCCCGACTTTCCCTGGCTCTCTCTCTCTCGCTTCTGGCGTCCCTGTCAACACGAAGGTCCCTGACGGCTCCACGAGAGAGGCTCCTGGGCCTCGCAGCATCACGGATCCTAGCATTTCGTCGTGGTTGGTCCTCCTCCTCATCACGGCGATCCGCAAACGCGGCATACTCATCATCATCATCGACCTCAAACTTGGCAGCGGCGGGATTAGTCCTTGCAGTCTCACGGCTGCCTGCATCTCGGCGCGAATGGCTCTCCTCCTCATCCGCAAAATTGTAATCTTCGCCATCATAAGACTCAGATTTGGCAGTATTAGGGTTGGGCCTACCGGCATCAGGCCCCTGCTTTGAGCTACTGCCCCAACCTGCGGTTGATCTCAACAGATCATCGTATCCGAAGTCCGTGAATTTCCGCTCCTCGTGCTCATCAAACTGACCTGGATTCTGAGAACCAGTGGATCGGCCCGGGATACCTCCCGGAACCAGAACCATAGTTCCTGGTCCCTGCGGCCTACTCTCAAACTCATCCGAGACCTGCGACTCACCTGGAACAAGAGATCTCGGAGGTCGAATCGGCATGGCCTCCGGGTCATCCGAATGAGGGCGGGCCATGTCCATCGCCATGCTGGTGAAGTCAAAATGTCCACGCCTGTGACCTGATTCAGAGCCACTCCTACCGGAGTAAACCCTTCGTGTCTGCTCGTCATCAGTGGCCTGGCGGAAAATACGATCGTCTCCATCGTCGGCGTACCTGCCACGGCTCCTGGGTGTATCCCTACCGGGATCTTCACCCCTGCGGTCCTGACCTGTCGAACCTGCTTCGAAATCCTCGTAGTCATAGTCCGGTAGGTCCTCACCTGAGCGGAGGCCACCTAGGATGGCCTCCTCATCCACGACGCTCCTTCGAGATCGTGGGGTCGACATAGAGCTTGTAGTTGATGGTCTCAAGCGCGTAGGAAAGTCCTACGGCTGATAACCTGTGATTCGGGCACGAGCCTGTGCCCAGGCAATGGGTAAGTTGGGGTAAACAAGCCACAAAAGAAAGGTTCCCCAAAAGCAAACCAATCCCCGGTCCCAAAGATCAGGGTTTCCCACACACCAGAGAACAACAACCAAAAGGAAACAAACCAAACAAGAAAAGGGTTAACCCGCAACCTTGGTCGACAACAGGCCGCACGACTGGTCCCTACCAACCTGGCGGCGGCCCGAGGTCTCTTTCTCCCCCGAGATGCCGTCGGTCGACGCAGGGGTTCGGCGACGCCCATTCGAGGCGCGACGGAACCCAAAATCTTGAGCCAAACACCACAGGTCAGTCACTACCGCGACATCCCTGGTGATGAAATAAACCATGGCTAATCACACCTCTAAACATATTTGAGCCGTTTCAAGTTTAAACAGCTTCATGTTTAAACGTGTGTGACCCGACCCTGGGCCTGGTGTGGCTAAGAAGCAAAAGCGTGCAAGAAAGCGCCCTGCAGTGCCCTGCAAGTTCACCGAATCACAATCAAGCGCTCTTCTTTGAAGCCGGGGCTTCCAAGAAGATCGAACTCCGCTTGGGCATCCCAATGGTGAGGAGTATGTCGGCCCCTGTGGCATCGAGAGCGGGAGTGGCGCCCTGGAAACAGCCGCAGTTCGGCTGTTCCAAGCCAGTTTGCTGAACCCATGGCGCAAAGGAGCAAGTTGCTCCCCATTCTGCAACATCCTCAAGCCCACGGTCCACGAATAGACCACCTCCATCCTTAGAGTTCACCAAGGCAGCTTGATCCACCCGACGAAGCACTTGCTGGTCTCCGCAAGGCGGATAGGTGAAGGGCCCAGGCATCAGAACTCTGGCCTCTTGCAGGTCATAGGGAATCTCCAAATAGTGGCTTCTTCTACTCCAAAGCAATCTGAAACGGCCAAGAGACCATCGCCACAGCCTTCTCCGCAGAATCTATGCGAGCCACAAGTGTCGCACTCAAGTCGCCTCCAACGGACTGATGCAGCTGCAGCCTTTCCCGGACTGATTCTCTGCTGTTGACTGCATTGAAAGCGCCCGGGGGCCAAACATCACTGCAGCGACTCCGAAGGCCCTGCTTCAGCCGTCAGCTCGTTGCAGGTGCCAACATGCTGGATCGGGCTGCCCTCGTCCATCAAGAAAGGGCAAGACGCAATGACCAGGCATGCCGAAGACGTGCTCAACGTTCAAGTCGCACAAGCGGGAGATCAAGAAGGACGACACGCTCCGTGCCATGATTTTATGGGAAGAAACGGCAAATGCTTCTTCAGGGCAAAAGCTTGAGCCCATGCATCGTGTTGGCCATGCATCCAGGGTTCTCAGCGGAAACATGGGCTAAACCTGCGGTCGCCTCGCAGACCCATACCCATATGGCCCTATGGCCCACGTTGCGATTCCCCCCCGTTACGATTCTTCCGCCGCCCGAAGCCCAGCCGTCCAAGTTGTCCAAGTTGTCCGAGTCCGAGGTCCGGGCGCTGGCTCTCGGCGAGGATCCGCCGCGTGGCCGCGGACTCTTGCTGCGCCCAGCCCATGCCGCCCAAGCGCAGCAGCTCCAGGCGCGCCTCCTGCCACGCCACGCCGCGCGCGAAGAGAGGGGAGACAGAAAAAAAAAGCGAGGCGCTGAGGTCCTGGGAGTTTTTGTGGGTACAGAGGGAGTAAAAAACCAAAAGTCAATTGCGCGATCTTTGGAGAAGAGGGGAAAACGACTTAAGATGCATTGAACCATTGAAATGAGTAGGATGACCCCAGAAAGCCCTCGGACCAACCAACACCCAGTGCTTCACTCCCCGGAGACTCCTCGGTGAGCTGCACGTCGCTGGGCCAGCCGATGATGTAGCGGTCCACCAGCAGCTGCAAAGAAACGAAGCCGCGACTCATGTACACGAAAGCCTGGCCGAAGAGTCCAAAAGATCGAAAGATCGAATAAAAATGCTAACCTCGCAGACGACCTCGTGCCCTGACCCTGTGACCCTGTGACCCTGTGACCCTGTGACCCTGTGACCCTGTCGCCTCGTTCTGCTTCAGGCCCAGATCCAGTGGCCGAGTGTTGGGAACGCGCGTGAAGATCTGAGTGCCTCAGATGCATTTGCAAAGGAAGCAAACCAGCCACTGAAACCTCACAGGCTTGCAAGTACGTCACTCAGGGAGCTCATCTCGGTTTCTTTTGCCGCGTTCCCACAAGCCAAGCGCCTGCAGAGACGTTGAGCCGGATGCTGTAGGCCTTGGGACTTGAGGATCCAAGCGGGGGTTCAAATGTCCTGGAAAAACCTCCCCCTTCGGGAAACTAACAAGGCTCCCTTGACGGGTGCCTTTGCTCTCGAGGTGATTTCCATAGGGCTCCCTCATCTTGAAGCAAAAGACCTACCAACTATGCTGTCCCCCTTCGCCGTGCCCAGGTGCGTCAGGCACCCAAATCTAACATCTTGCAAGCCGCCTGAAGTGTCTCCCTTTCGACATTCAACTTCGGGCTCAAGGTCAAACCCGACAAAATCATTCTGTCGCTGACATTTGGCTCCTCCTTTCAATGTTCGCCCCGGGCTAACCAAACGGAGCCGGCGCCGGCGCCGAAACCGCCGGAGTGAGCGGAGTGAGCGGATCAGTCAGCCAGCCGGGCGGCCCAGTCGCCGGGGGCGCCCAGCTCCCCCTGGCCCGGCACTTTGTGGAAGACCAGCGCCCCGAATAGCCGGGCCTCGGATGGACCGATGGGCCGATGGGCCGATGGGCCGATGACCCGAGGGCTTCGAAGACGCGAGGCTTTGGCTCAAGGAAGGTTTCGACTCAAAGAAGATCGGTCAAGGTGGTGCTTTGCGTAATATTTCAGGTGCTCCGCTCGTTTGGCTTGCGAAGTGCTGTTTTGGCCCGAACAAGGGGGCGGTGATGAGGGCTGCCCAGGTTCAAATCTCGCGCAACAGAGCAGGGCATTTCAACGCACTACTCAAGATTCGAGACAATTTGGCGAGTGTGGCCCGCTCTCGCGATGAACCTCCACCAAAGGGCGGTGTCCGCACTGTCCAAGTATGTGTCCAGCTCCGCAGCGGTGAAGATCTTGGGGTGGGTCAAGTTGGCGAAGCCTGGCACCAAGTCAAAGACGAACTTCAGGCCACCCCCAACACCCCTTCCAATCCCCCCAACTGTCCGCCTGGCAGGACTCCAGGATTCACCTTCTTCTTCTGGCCTGAGGCTTCCGGCTTGGGCTTCCGGACTCACCCGAAGTCGCTCGTTCCCATCGGCCTATCGCGTCGACAACGAGCGGTTCAGCCAAGAGGCACGCCAGAGTGGTGCGATTCTCCTCCAAATGTCGCGCCCTCTCGGTGAGTTGCTTGCCAGCTGAGCTTCCCACCGCCTTTCCCATCACCGAGCTCGAGATCTTCCCGAGCAAATCGCGCTCCAAAGGCACACAGGGGATGTTCCTGGCACAAGCCAGAAGTGGAGCAGCTGACACAATTCGACGCCACACCCATGTCATGTAATCGGGTGAGTCCGGAACGGTCAAGGCCTACATCCCCTTCAGAACTTCAGGCCTCAAGGTCAGGTCAGGAAACCACTCGGCCGTGATGGTGTCACCTCAGCAAGTAACACGAGTGGCACGTAGCGATTGTGCAATGCAAGCACCGGCCCAGTCTGGCAGTTTGGTGTGAAAGGCAGGTTCTTGACCGCGTATGGTGATTGGTGGCTTCCTCCGAAACCTAGCGTGACTTGCCAATGGCTCTTTTGCGGAGCAATGGGAGAAATTGGGACAGTCCCGCCCGTGTCCACACAAAATGATCCCGCTCCACCCGTGGCTTTTTGTAAGTTCACATCCACCCTTGGCCAAGCCGCGAAATCGCTCCACCTTTGCCGAGTCTTCAGGATGCTCTACTGCAAGTGCCAGTCGCTCGCCAGACCAGTGAAGGTAGGACAGCACGGTGACAGGGTCCCTTGGTGGCACCGTGTGCCGTGCAGTGCCCAATCTGCTAACCTATCTCTGCAAGACAAGTATCCTATTTGATTCCTTCGAGGTTTCCTGTCCCAACCTTGTGGCCCAATGCTGGCGCGACTCCGGGGCGTCAAGTAATACTTGGTCCAGAGGTTGCAGTAGGATCTCATCAGCCAGCTGCCAGCGTCGTCCTCCAGCGGCAGGCCTTTCGTCCCAGGTGCAGGGATGCACGGATGTGCTGCTTTTCACAGAGAAAAAGGAAACACGAAGCCAGCCGCCAGAAGCAAGAAAGCGAATGCAAGCGAAACATGCAAAAACACATGGAGGAAGCCAGACGATACAGGAGAAACAACCAGAGAACGTATTCTTGGCCTCACGCCCGCCTTCTTGGCATGTGGTGCTCTTCATCGTCTTGGGCATGCGGCCACCCCAGCCCTCCAGGATGGGGATCTGACACTGTCCGTTGCCTTGATCGAAGCCCAAGGAAAACGAAGCCGCGAAGCCAACGTCGCAACATAGCCAGGAGTGAGACTTCAATCCTTTCAGTTGGGCGTCATGCTCCAAATGGTCGGGTCCCATGTTTACGGAAATCGAACATGTCGCTTCATGCACATACCAAAATCAGCCAGGTGGTATCCCCAACAGCCACAGAACCCACCGCAGAGACCCCATAGCTTCCAGCTGTTGAGAACATCGCTGCAAACGGGAATGTGTTCAGGAAGCAACCGCTTCCGTGCAATGATCAACACAACGTCGCTGGCGGATTTTCAGCACACGAGGCGGTGCAGTCGGACCCGAAGAAGTTTTCATGGGAACTTCCGGGGGCCCGGGCTGGCGCACTCGGATTTGGCCCACCACAGCAGGGCCAAGACCGCGAGGGGCAGCAGCAGCTCGCAGCAGGCCGCGAAGGGGCACCTCTCGACTCGAGGCAAAGGACGTCATTGGGACCGGTCGGACGTTCGGTCCCTCTATGTTGAAGTTCCTGGAAAAGGAATGATGAGTTGCATTATAATGCAATGGCTTTCTGGGGCAAAGCCTTCCGGCTCGGGGCCAAGCTGCCATGGGCAGCACTGGGCAGACCACTCGCGCTTCTTCAGCAGCAAGTTCCTGGATGCAACACTGCCAGCGAGACTCTCCCGACCCGTGGCCTTGTGCCCTTGATGCAAACAACTGACTCAACCGGACGGAGGCCAAAGAAATTTGGACCAAGACTCTTCCGCATCAGTGCACGGAAGTGATGCCCATTCGCCCTCCGAAGATTGCCCTCAGCATGGCCTTGGACCGTCCGGAGCTGACCGAGAGGATAGCAAACAACTTAACATGGAGAGAAAAACCTAGTACGGATCCGTATACTTTGATTCGAGTTGGGACATGTCTGTGAGCTCGTACAAAACAAAGTCGGGGGCTTCCGGGCTTCCTGCCTGGCTCCACCAATGCAACGGTGCGATCGCGATCGCCCATCATGAGTCTGCCTGAGGTGTCAGTGTATTGGTGTCAGTGTGTTGTTGGCGTCTTGCTGTCTGGGTGTCACTGCCTTGTGCGTCTCTGCGCTTGTGTGTGTGTGTGTGTCTGCGTGCACCTCCATGTGCGTGTGTGTTATCCGTTAAACCGTTATCCTGCTTTCGGTTCGGTCATCGTATGCAGGCCCTCTCAGTGGCTTGCACTTCAATAACTTGAGCAAAAGCTGGCACCGAACTGCTCACATCACTATGTCACTATGTGTCCAAAGCACGCGCCTAAGGATTGCAAACGCGCCCCATGCCGATTGCTCCCACCTGGCTCGGTGTCAAAGCGCCACGCGTAGGCGCGGCAGGTGACTCGGGGGTCCCGCAGCTTCCTCGGGTTGAAATCGTCGACGCAAAGAAACCTACGTCTTTTGGTCAAAACCGGTGGCGGATCCTTGCAGCGGCTCTTTCAAAGGAAAGCAGGACGAAAAAGGCTCTCCCCGTCTTGCAGCTTTGTCAAGGCTTTGTCCCGTCTATTCATCAAAAAAAAAAGAACTCCAAGTCTTCAGGTTGCCGCAGAGGGATCTGCATTCTGAGATGTACCGCCAGGGGCGTTCCCAACAGGAAGAGCTCGAGAAACCGTCTGTAAGGGTAGGCAGACCTTCTCCTCTGGACAGGCCTCTTGCCTCCTCTTGCCTCTTGCCTCATCTTGCCTCATCTTGCCTCGTCGGCTCGTCGGGGCTTCGGGGCCCCGGGCGGCGGGGCCTGGCGCGCCCTGCGCCACATCTGCCGCGCCGCCGGGGCTTCGCCCCGCGCCGCGTGCCACGCGGCGAGGTCCACCAGCACCTCACGGCGCGCGGCGCGTCGCGGCGCGTCGCGGCGCGTCACGGCGCAACACAAAGCGAAACAAAAATCCTTACGTCCTTACATTATACACCTGAACATTGCCTTGTAAATGCTGGTGTCCCTTTCTGTTGCTAGAAAATGCCATGTTTCAAATGGCCAAAATGTATCTTTTGAGGAGCCCTGCGAAAGTTTGCCGAAATTATCTCGTGCGCAACAAACAGACTTGTTGCAATAGCACAAACGCTGTCGAGCCACGAGCTTTGGCTTCCAAACAACAAGTGCCACTTGGAAGAAGGAGTCCCTCCCCATACAAATCTAAGATACCCCGTGGTGATCGGACGCGCCACCCTTACAGTTGCATTGGCCGAGCCCAGGACGGCCCACAGGCCGGGCGCGGGCGCGTCCGCAGAGTTTGCTGCCTGGCAGCGTCTCAAAGTGGGGGGAGCCACTAGTCCACATACCTCTCAGGTTTGAAGCCACGGCTGGCAACCAATCTGACTGAAGGTGGGTGGGCGCGCAGTGCTCTTTGCCATCAGAGAACATCCCCCTGAAGAGTCACAAACAGCCGCAACTGCACATCGAACGAAATCACCTCTAGGAAGTCAAAGTGAACGAAGTGAACGCAGAACAAGACGTGACTACGACCCATGCTGGCCCAAGAAATGGATCAAACCTGTCGCAACTTCGCATGAGGAATCAGGCCAATTTGGGTCACAAGTTCACACAATTTCAGGAATATCGGCTGGACATGTTGACAAAGCCGTCGGCTTTGTTTGGCAATGCCTGCGAAAGCTGAGAACAAATGAAGTCGGCTATCCTCAGCTGCACCATTTTCCTCTCCACATGAGCCAAACTCGAAACGCAGGTTAGAAATAGAAAGTATGGCAACTGAAAACATGAAAATGCTTCAGGCTGCTTCAGGAAACACATCAACTATGTTCATGGTAGAGATCGCATGTTAACAAACTGTTCTCCGCCTTTGGTTCAATGCACACAGAGCGACTGGGCGCGGGGCTTTTCCAACTGCAGCGAGCGGCACACCTGGCTCATGGAAACCCGGCTTGGCTTGCCCGGCTTGGGTACAAAAAAACAGGAACCCCTCGACTGCTTGACCGGCCCAATGGATTGCAGGCCCAATGGCCCCGTATTTACCGGGAAGCCCGCGTGTGGGTCACCGGAGTGGGATCGCCTGGAAGGAGACGCTTAACTCGGATGGCTTCTCCAAGAGCAACCAGATTGACGCAGATGTTCAAAATCCTCTCCGCTCAAGAGTCTCAACTCTCGAAATGGGAAATGGAACATCCAAACATCTCTCTCCAGCCATGCCTGAATTGCCCTGTTGCCGGTTTGGGGACGGATTCGCCTCCAACAGCTCGAAGGCCAGCAACGGGCTGCAGACTAAGACCGGCCTGGCACCAAAAGACAAAAATCAAAAGGCCAAGAACCGATGCTCCTGATGCTCCTGATGCTGCTGGGGCGGAGAGTCAAGAGAAACGCATCTCGGTACGCACCCGTCAAGTCATGTGACGATCGAGGCCGAAGACCTGTTTTTAAGCATGTTCAACGGAATGACGACAAAATCTGCATCTGCCCATGTGAGTGATCGGAGAATTGCCTGGAGTCCTGAGAGTATGTGCCTCTGAGTTTGATTTCATTCGAGTATTCTCTGCAACTCAGGCGAATTTACGAGTACAGACTTGGACAATCTTCAAGTACCCTCTTAATTGGTGGCTTGGATTGGTGGTTTCGGGATTTGAACTCCCTACCTTTTGAAACCACATCGGAAACCACATCGGTCGGGCGCCCCCTAAGGTCCAAACCCCCCAAACCAAACCACCAACCAAAGGCAACGTTAAATCTGAAACTGATGGGGTAAAGATGCATTCCTTTGGGCAGAAAGAGCCTCTAGCCTGGGAGATTCAGCAAACATCTGAGCCAACAGGAGAAAACAAACTGGCTTGGCCTCTTCGCTCTCAGACAAGTGAAAACGCCTCTTCAGCTGCCAAAGCATCACCTCGAAGTCCAAGACCTCGGCTCGGCCTCAGACAAGACACATCTTTGGGGCGGAATCCCAAAGAAGGACCAACTCAACAACACCTTGTCTTGGAGCAGTTGGCATTTGGTGCTTCATGTTGTTTGCTGTCACCTGGGTGACGAGGCAGTTGGCAGAGCGGGGATTTCGCTTTGGAACTCAGCAGGGCTGAAGCAAGCTTGCCATCGCTGTGAGATATGTGCAAGGTGCCGTTTTGCCGTCGGCCGTCAAGGCGCTCCAACGTTCCCCAACCGCCCGAGACTAGGCGCGGGGCCGGCCTCGCTGGCCAGCAGCTGCCGGGCGCAGCGCAGCGCCGCGCGCAGCTGCAGCCGGGGCGGCAGCGACTCCGCGAGCAGCGCCCGGGGCCTCGGACGCTGTGCGTAGCATTCCGCCAGCTCTTTGCCCCAGGGTTCAGGGTGGCTCAAACATGTTGACGACCGATTGTTCTTCACCCATCCTCAGTTTTTGTTCGAGTTCTCCGCAGAAGTCGAGGGCCGTTTTCGAGGGAAGCCGGAGGACGCGTCCTTCGGACGCGTCGGACGCGGATGCCTGTCTGATGCCTTCTGATCAATGACCACTGGTCCTTTCAGTGAGGACCCCGTTGATGGGAATACCCTGCTTCCAACGTGGAAGTGGACAGGTGCTTGGACTACGTTTAGAAGGGTCTACTTTCCACTGCCATGCATCTCACAGTAGTTGTAACAAGGCAGTTGTCCAAAGCTAGGCAACCCTGCATCCCTGTTGCGCCTGAAGAATCATATCCCTGCCATGGGCAAAGCCACAAGAGAAGGAAAGTCCTTGGCATTCCGTCGGGATGGCCAGTGGCACTGGGCGCCTGGCAGAAGTTCCTCCTCGGCAGGGGAAAGCACCTCAGCCCCGGGAAAATGGAGCAGGCCGAATGAAAAGGGCGGTTTGCCCTCCCAATGGGTACCCTCCCGAAAAAAACACCAAAGGGAAAGCCTTGATTCACAACCTTCAGAAGAAAAAAATAACGGCGCATGCCCACGCATTGCAGCCCAGGAACCGACGCAGAGAGGATGGCTTCAATCGTGGATTGGAGTTGTTGCTTATCATCATTGCCTGGCGGCAGCTGCCGCACTAGCACACAAGCTGGGAGGCAAAGAGATGCACGCACAACATCGAAAATGTTGCGCACCTTGTTTCATGGCACGATGCCGCTATGTGGCATATGCGCCTGTGGTCCAGTGCTATCATTTGGGACCTGAATGGAATGCATCAGCATTCTGTCTTGAGCTGCCTTGATTGTTTTGATAGGTCTCGCAACTATGAGCCACTCTGCGGCAAAGGGGCCACCGCGAGCACAACCAGTGAAGCCCGCGCGGCCGTCTTTCTCTCCAAACGCCTCCTCCACCCTCCAGATCAGAAATGGGAACTCGAGCAGCAAACACGTCTTTTGGGAAAACAATATTTCCCATCTGTAAATGTTCAAGCAAGCGAAAATGAGCTCCCAGCCAACGGCACTAAGCATGGGCAGCGTGCGCAACAGCGAGAACTTAAACAGGGCGGAAGGGTCTTCGAGCGCAATGGCGAAGAACCAAGGGGTTCACGGAGGTTCACCAAGGGAACCCGGCGAGAAGGGCGGAGCTTGGATCACTTCACATTACAGCTCCGAGGGATGACTCGCAAAGGATTCGGAAGCTTCTCTGGTGCCGGAAGAAGATGCCAGTTTAAAAGCAAGGCGAGAAAGAGCGGGCCACAATCAGCATCCCCCCCGAGCTCGGGGTAGCTCAAGGGTAGTGGAGGGCGGGCAAAAGCCGATTCAACCATGAAAGCAGTCGATCGTGCAAATAATTCGGGTTCCCTTGATCCAAAGCGGCCACACGCCGACCTTAAGTGGAACCCTCTAAAAACACAGGTGAAAACACCAAGCGTGCTTCCCACAGCTTGCGCTGCTGCCTTACCTCATATGTTGTTCTTTTTGGGTTTGAGGGTTCAATTGATGAATTATGGGAGCTTGCCCGCTCAGGCTTGCCGATATTACATTCTTGAAGTAGGGCGAAGATGGGCCCAAGTGGCCTCCTCATTGTTAGCCCCCTTTTTTGATCCGTGCGGCCAATCGCGATCACGCAGGTCCGCTGTTCCAGCGTCGAAAGACAGCATAAAAAGACTAAGAGGAAACCCGCAACAAACAAAACAAACCAAAAAACAGGAAAGGACGGGAAACTGCAAAACAAACAACGGCGAGTTCCTCCGCAGAAACCTCCAAAAGCAGGGGGGGCTCACGCAGAGCGATAGAAAACACGAAAACACCACGCCAACAGAAAATCGGCGGAGAATTCGCGAACACAAAACACACCAAAACAAGACAGACAAGCAAACAAAAAAATCAGCATAACCTTGCACTTTGTGTCTGACCTTTCGCCCAAAGAACAGTTAGAATCTTGATCACTGCTTCAAGCCTACAGGGACATGCAGGGAAAAAAGCATCCGACCGAAGCAAACTCGACACACGCTTTTTTACTTGAGCGTTGCTTAGAAGTGCAGGCTCTGAGATGCAGGTGGAGTGACGATGCGCGTCCACTCCATCTTCCTGCATCTCATGCGGAGCCTGTCGGAATGCCCCCTGTGGTCAACATTGCGTGTTCGACCATCACACAGGGTGTTTTACCCATGGGGTGTGAGACAAATAGGAGGTATTTTGCACATCGGTATGCAATGCGTGCATAGGTGTGCATGGGAGGAATGCGTCCTCCTGAAGGGGACCAGGCTGGTCCGACAGAATGCCGATGGCATTCAGCGATGTGCGACTGCGTGCACAGCATGGGTTCAAACTGGTGTGGCCAACGAGGAATGCGTCCTCACTGCATAGGCTTAAACTGGTCCTGCGGGATCAGTAAGCCGACAACATGCTTGATGCTGGAAAGCTTGCCGACAACGCGTGTTCAGCAATCAGCTATCAGGCCTCTTTGCACAGGCTAAACGGGTCCTGCGGGATGCAGTAAGCCGACAAAATGTTGGAAGCGGGAAAGCTTGCAACCATGCGTGTTCAGCAACCCAGCAATCAGGCCTTGTGGAAGTTGGTTTCCACCTGGGCCGTGAAAGGGTGGGAGGGTGGGTTCAAAAAGAACGAAAGAGGGGTCAGACCCTCAAGGCATGTCCCTTACTAAAGGGCTTGAAGCAGAAACAGCCACGCGGCCGAAGATTCAACCAAGATTAAAACACAGGGGAAAAGAAAAACCCCTAGCGTTAGAATCTTGATCACTGCTTCAAGCCTACAGGGACATGCAGGGAAAAAAGCATCCGACCGAAGCAAACTCGACACGCGCTTTTTTACTTGAGCGTTGCTTAGACGTGCAGGCTCTGAGATGCAGGTGGAGTGACGATGCGCGTCCACTCCATCTTCCTGCATCTCATGCGGGGCCTGTCGGAATGCCCCCACTTTAGGGTTCTAAGCAAACGGTCAAATCACCTCACCCCCTCTTTAGTGCGTTTGCGATGCAATCACGTGCTCGGGTCTCCACGGTGCGTCCGCAGGGTGAAGCGTGAGAGCTGATGCGTGAGGCCAGAAATCATGCGGCCTGAAGCGCACTCTGGCATGCGGCCGACTCTGGAAAGCGGAGGTATTACCTCTGCTGAGTTGGTCCGCCCAGATGTTGTGCTCTCCTGGGATGTGTGACGCGATCACGGACCATTTGTGTTTATGGGCCCAGGCGGCTACAAGTTGCACAAAGACTTGCAAGGGCCATGCTGTGGTGAACAGTTTATTAACGCCTGCCTCGGAGGCCGTGTTATCTGTCCTTGTGGGCATGCAAATGCCATGCACGCTTTGTCCCTCGCAGGACCATGCGATACGCATGAGTGCTAGTTGAGCCAAGGTTTTGAAGCATGCGATGTATCGCTGGGCTTCTTTGGTGAGGCGCGGCCACTGCTCTTGGACTTCCTGGAATTGCCAAGTTTCTGCGAACCAAGAAACGGAGCTGCTGGTGATGAACCAACCCCCTATGCCCACGACACTGCCCTCGGCGCAGGCATCTGCGGCTGCTTTGCATGCCAGCATTGGCGTGCTTCTCAGCGGGCATGCGAGGTCTAAGTGGAAGCATTGCAGCAACCATTCTACGCCATGTTTGCTCATCTTGGACAGGCGAGTGTGCTCTGCGGGTGCGTCCGCGACGCGCACCCAGGCGGATTTGTGACTAGGCACAACGCGAGGCAGGTCAGCTGGCGTGCGAATGCATGCCCCTTGGAACTTGAGAACTTTAGAGCCTGGTGGCATGAAGATGCCGTGCACTGCTGACCTGAGCACGGCTTTGGTGTCCAATGCTGAAAGGAAGGATGGCCACAAGCGCGCATGGACAGAGATCATGCAACCCGGCGGTGAATGCAGGTCTGTATACAAAGGTGCCAGCCAGGACCTGAGTTCGGGGCTCAGACTGGTCGCCCAAATGAGTAGGCCTAGAACCTGCTCCAAAAGTTTTCGCTTGACCTTCCCCGCTTTGAGCAGCTCGTGCAGCTGCCCTTTTAATTTTAAGGTTTTTTCTGGCGTGAGTTCGATGGTCTCATGCAGGAAATTAATGCGCCACCCACACCACGTGAGGCCATTTTGAAATTGAACCTTCTTCCACGAGATCGGGGCAGAAATTGCTGCAAAGAACATGACCATAAGGGCCAGCTGTGCGTGCGCGTCACTGCGACGCAGTGCCGCCAAAAGGTCATCCACAAACAACCATGCACGATGTGGGTGCAGTTCCAAAATGCCGTGCAGTAGCCTCAGGAGGAATGCTCCGGTGCGCTGCCACCAGTATGCGGAGAAGCGTGCTCCGAAGTGGCAAACCCTATCATGGTACAGGATATTGGCAACACGGAACAGAAGCAGGCCATGTTCACTGGGGTGCACTTGGATCTGCTTATGCGCTGCTTTAAAATCAAAGCTTGCCCCCACAAAGGACGAATGCGTGTCCTTGGGGAGGAATGCTAAGCGCACGTCCGAGGCCATTGGCAGGCTTAGGAATGGCGCGCTTGGGGTTCACCCCACACACTGTGCTGTCTAAGACTAGTCGTGGGTCCTTGCCTTCTGCATGCACGACGTTGAGCTTTCCCACTGCTATGCCTTTATGCCAATGTTGTCTGGCTTGTTCAATGGACATGCCGGTTCGAATGACCCATCCGTTTGCAATTTCCTTTTCCAGCAAGGCTGATACCGTCTCTGGTTCCGCTTCTGCGGCTTTCCAGTTGCCGATGCACTCGGTGAGCTCACTAGGCAGGTCTGCTTGAGGTTTAGGCGGCCACTGCGTGCTACGTGGCAGTTCGGACACAGCTCCTGTTGGCACGCCTTCTGCCAGCAGCTGCACTAGTTTGAGGTCTGGGTCATTGGATGCCGTTGCTAGGGCATGCAAGAGTGACAGGCGGTACGGTTGTCCTTCATCGGGTGCTAAGTCGGATGGGCACGGCATGTTCATGGCGCGGAACGCGATCCGTGCTGCCTCCTCGGACTGTTGTTCCGAGAGAGGGGGGGATGCGTTACCGGAGCCCACGTGGGCTAGAATTTTTGGGATGAGTTTTTGTGCGTCTAGCCAATGCAGCCAGGCACGTGCTACTATCGTGAGCGGGTGGTTTGGTTGAGGGATTGAGTGGTCTGCAGTCGAATGCATGCCAGCTCCATCGCATACCCGCAAGCGCACGGGGTGCAGTGAAAGCAGTGAGGGTTTGCGTAGGTTTCGGACCTCAGGTTGCGTGCTCACCTTGAATGCGCAATGTTTGATCAAGCACGCTGCGAGACTTGCCGGGTATTCGGCTGTCAGCGTGCTCAGGTACTGGCCTGAGCTGCTTTGAACGCCCGCTACGCTGGCGTGTTTATGTTGATGGGGGCATCTGCTTGCCACGTGCTGGATGCATGCATCATTGCTGGCGAAGCACCATGATTTTGAGAGCATCACGCCATGTTGGCACGCATCCACCCATGCGAGGTGTCCGTGAAAGTTTTTTAAACACTGGAAGTTTTCCGGCTCCAACCAAGCCATGCTGGACGGCGGCTGCTCGAAGATTGCCACGCCACTTTGGGAGGCGACTGCTTTGAACAGCTCTCGCCCTCTTCTGTGAATTTCGCGGCTGTCGCGAACCCGAGAGAGTTCTGCTGGTGACAAGTTCGGTGTGCCAAGCATGCATGAAGGCGTGCGTTTCGCCTTTGGGCCGCCTGGTCTAAGCTTGAGCCTGGAGTATTCCTTGCACGGCGGTGCCAAGGTCAGCAAGCGAACGCTGCCAGACCAGCATATGCGCAAAAGCAACTCGAACCATGCGTCATCCAGAATGTTGCGCTGAGGATTGGCGTCCAAGTCAAAAGCTTCGAAGCGTGCAAGGCCTTGTTGGTCTGCTGCGGCGGAGATCGGTGCATGGACCCCCGCGAAGACGTCCAGCAGGAGTCCTCCCCGGGGCTTATGCAATGTGCCAGCGTCTGAAGGCGCTTGTTGGCATGCGGGAGGGAAAACAGTGAATGCGGCCGGCGTTTTTGTGGCACCGTCCGGGGAAGCTGCCGGGGCTTCCTTCGGACTGTTTCATGTGTGGTTCGATGCGTGCTGGGATGCTGGATGCGTCTGCTGGCAGCCTTTTATTGCGCACACATGTGCAAACTGGCAGTTGGCTGATTTGCAGGTCCCTGTCTGGAACCTGCGACAAATGGGCTTCCCATTATGTGATGCGGCCCAGGCGTTTTTTGGATTTGCCTTTTCCCTTTCCCTTGCCTTTCTTGCGTGGCGGCTCGGATTTCTGCGGCCGGCTGGCGGGCCGTTGGGCTGCCTGGGACTCAGGTGGGCCCGTCTGGCGGGAGGCGGTGCTGGGACTACTTTGGCGATCTTAGGCCGCAGCATTAGGAGCGAATGAATCTCCATGCGGCCATGCGTCAGCTCGTGGAAGGCGTCGTCCATAGACCATTTGCGATGCAAGAGATCTACAATCGTGCCCCATATTTGGCGATCGGCGTGCAGGAGTTCCGAGGTTGTGACCGTGCGGAGGGACAGTGCGGGGTCTGGCTGCGCGAGGCACATGCTGGCAATTTGCTGATCTAACGCTTTGGCGTTCAGCAGGTGCACCGCTTGGCACAGCGCCAGCGCATTGCGGAACACTTGTTGAGCGCGATGCAGCCAGCTAGCTGTCAGGGCCCTACCCTCCACGCTGACTTCCGGAGTCTCGTCGAAAAAAGCATGCGTCAGTAGCTGTGCTTCGGTGCGTGCTACTTTATGCGAACGCGCTTCCATGGCTTCTTGGTACTGGCGCGCACTAAGTCTCAACTGCCACGGGATCCACTTAAAGTGCTTGGACTTGGTCATTTCATAGACCATGCTTAATAGGCGAATGCTAGGCATGCTGTCCGGACCCAAAAGCTCGCCGGGATAGTTCTTCTGGAACTTGTCCACTAAGTCCTGCACGACTTCTGGGCTCAGCTTGGGAGGCAGATGTTCCAACGCCTGTCCTGCATGCGTCACAGATGCTGTTGGCGCCAGGGCCAAGGATTCTTGCGAAGCGGAGGCCTTGGCCATGACAAAAGCTCTTCTAATGCGTGCCGCAGGTATGGAGTGTTCTGGATCTGTGATGCCCATGGCGGTCCATGTGTCGGACGGCACGCCATCCAAAAGCTTGCCGAGATCGGATGCATCTGCGTATGCGTATGCGAAATCTGCGATGTCTTCGAATCCCAGGCCAAGGATATGCTCAACAAGTATGTCTGGCACCCGAGCGCTTGACAGCAAGTTGCGCATGGCATCGGCCGATGTCACTTGTTCCTCTGAGTCAGCCATGTTGGGGCCGGAGATGCTAACTTTTCCGTGAACAAAGACGCCTGCATCGAAGTGTCATTGCACATCTCAACTCAGCTCAGTTGGCAAGAGTTCACAACGAGTTCACAAGGTAACGTGTAAACACATGAAAACGGTGCATGGTGTACCATCAAGGTAAACACCCCGCCTCAGACACAGTCTCTCATGGACTTTGTCTGCACACACAAAACTGCACGTTTTCTGGCAGTCTATGTTGCTGCATCCAAACGCTAAGCAAATCCCCATTCCAGCAAACCGGGGCACATTTCTCTCATGCTCCCTTTCGCTTCTTCGCCACAGACTTGGCGATTCCAATGCTTTCAGGAAAGCAAGTCTTGCATCTTGTGTACTTGTTCCTGATGGCGTCACTCTCAAAGATCATAGTCGGGTTTCCAGCTGCCAGCCATTTGCAATTCTTCTTGTGATATTTCTTTCCAGTTCTCGTGATCCAGAACTTGTTCTCATGAATGCTCCGGATGTACAGCAAGAACCACCGCTTCAATTTCAATGTAATCCGAATGCACAACCAAATCATGCAAATAAATGTGAAGGCAATACAAAAGTAAATCAACCACTCAAACGGATAAGCTTCGGTCTTTTCCAGGCTCAAGGCGTCGTCACCAAATGTCGGCTGCACGAGTGACTTCATCACAGTCAGCTTCAACAGCCGCTTCGCAAGAGTGGAATTGGATCCACTAACCTGAGAAATCCGCCTGTCCTCCAGTTCAGCGCGAATCTGCCGAATTGCACCTTTGACACTGAGCCTCTCCGTTTCCTCATCAAATTCATCTTCTCCGACTGGGCAAAACTCTTCATCACAGTATCCAAGAAAATACTGCAACATCCGGCTCCTTTTTGCTGCAAGAGATTTAGTGCAAATGTCACTCAAGTTCCAAGTGGTATTCACAACACCAGGTCGAATAAGCTGCTCCTGCACTTTCTGCTGCAACCACAAGATTCGTCCTTCCAGATGCTTCATCCGTCCAGTGCCCTGACGATTGATCAGCGCCCTTGCTGCGCTGCTGTCACCAAGAAGGTTCACGGTGGGTCCATCATCATACATGCAAAAGCCAATGCAATACTTCATGTGAAGTCCGTCACATGCACCTGACACTGCACTGTAATATTCAGCTTCAGCAGAAGATAAGCTCACAACCCTCTGGGTGCGACTCGCTGCAAACAAACAGTGGGTGTCCAACATCACGACTACTCCACCTGTAGATCTCCTGTTCACTGGATCTCCAGACCAGTCCGAGTCTGTGTATACCTCAAGACATGGCTTATCCTGCTGCTTGCAAATCAATCCACCGCATTGCTTAATCTTCTCAAAGTGCATCACATTGGTTCGAACTCCTCGAAGGTAAGAAACCAAATGTTTCAGCAAGTTGAATGCACCAGCAGTGGGGTCCTTCATCTTCGTCGCAAGAAAACGAATAGCAAACTGCGCATGTACAAAATCGGAAGCAATGTACAGTAAAATACCAACACATGTGCGATAAGTCGATGCAATGTTTGCACTCAATTGCTCAGTGCAAACCATCCACTTGCTCAGAGCTTCTCCAGTTGGCATCGGTGTCTTCCTCACACGAATTGAAGAAAACTTGCTATCAGCTTCACTGACCATTTCAAGCAACTTCTCGATGTGCTTCGGGTGTGGGCTGATATAAAGCGAACCATTCTTCAACTGATGGCACCTCTTCAGAAACCACACGTCATGATTTTCTTCAAGCCAGTCCACATTGATGGTATAGTCTTTTGACATCTGCTCCACAAGTAGCAAAAGTTGTGTCTTGGTTCCAACAACCATCATGTCATCAACATGAATCAACGCTAGCAAATCACCGTTTCTGCTGCGATAAATGACAGGGTTCTCCACACACGCCTCCAGATTGCACTTCTGCTTGAGAAGTTTATCAACATCTGAAAACCAATTCGCCGCCGCGTCTCGCTGTCCAGGTAAGCATTTGTGGAGAATGAAACCAACTTTGCGATTGTCAACATACGCAAAGACCACTGTGGGTTTTGTCTGTTTCACTGTCAGAAATGCATCCTGAAAGTCCAATGTCAACATACACCAGTCATCATGGTGCTGCATGATTGATGGCAGCAGCTTGGAAACATTGCTGCTGCTTGCCGGCGAGAACAATCCACCGTCCCGTTCGCACTGCATCCACTGGAACTCTCGTCCCACAAACCTCGCTCGTCGAAGCCAGTACGGCTTGTTGTATCTGCGCTTCGGTCTCCAGCTGATGACGAAACGTGTTGAAAGTTCTCTGTGATTCTCCGGCACGCCCTTGTCAACATCATACTGCTCAATAACACCCAAGGAAATCAATCTGCTCAATTCTGCCTGAATTGCAATATCGTCGATTGCTGAGAGTTGTTCTGCATCAAGTTGAGGTTCTTCCATACCTCCTTCATACCACAACGCTTCTGGAATTGTCAAAGTTGTAAATCCTTCATGTTGCGGATTGTCGCCATGCTGCTTGTCATGATTGTTCATATCAAATTGCCAATCTTCATCGTATACCGCAAAACTGTCAATCTCATCTTGCGAAAACTCCAAGACGTTCACCTCATCATTATGATGCAAAATCTCGCCGTTCACCAAGACTTGTTGCATCTCCTGCACCACTGCATTCACATTTCCCGCATGCACCGGAGGTGCATCGAGTTTCTGTCTCTTCGGGGATTCCACCTTTGCTTGTTTCGCCGGCCGCTCATCCACAACTTCTGGTCTTGGACCAGGTGCGACAGCAGCACTGCCACTTGCACTTGTCATGGCAGCATCACCAGAATTTTCTGCATTTCCGGGAGTTGCCGCCACATCTGCACTCAACTGCAAATTAATGTCTGCTCTGCTCGTCCCCGCCTGCGAAGGCACATTGTCATCCTCCGCCAGTGGTGACTGCTCTGCATCACTTGTGCTTGATGATGGTGGATCTGACGCTCGCTCATCCATCACCAACTTCTGTGCTTCGGGCACTTCCGGAATATGGTTCTTCAAGAAATCACAAAGAAGCGTCCCATCATCCACAGGCAAGTAATACTGTTGCACAGGTTCTCCTGTTTTCGGCATGCGGCTAGCACTGACACAACCAGCCACAATTCCTGGGTTCAACCATGTGAATCCAGCTGTAGTCCTCAGCAAATTGGCATTCCATTGCTGTGCGACCCGCCTGATGGTGCGAGTCACAATCAGTCCACCTGAAGACGTTGACACGCAATGCATGTCTTGATGCCCAACTTTGCTGAGCCAACAACCAGACACAAACCTGGCTTCACCTTTGTTGCTCGGCCTGACCCTTGCAAGAACATTCTCACCAAAGCACACAATTTTGCCGCTGTATGCCATTCCTGTCACTCGCTCATAAGCACTGATGCCCTGCGATTGCGACATCCGGTATCTGTTCAAAATAAATGCCGAGTGCTTCCAGGCCCATGTGTGAATGGCCGAGATGCTTGGCACTTTGAAACCACTGCATTGTTCCACCTGGTCAAGCAAACAGTTCGCCTGCTGTCGCAGCGATTGCACCATTTGCCTGATGATCATTCTTCGCAGTGAAAGCTTGAACAGTTCTAAGTCCTTCACTGAGTCGGGCACGTTGAACCGCACTTGACAGATAGCCAAGTTCTCCATCTGACTTCAAAATCACTGCCTCGTAGCCCATGAAGCTGATGAACTTGCAAAGTTCACCAACCAAATAGGATTTCCATCTGGGTCCTCCCTTTGCAGGTGTTGGGATGGCATCAACATAACCAGTCTGCTTGTCATGCACAACTAAGCAAACCAACTTCTCATCTGTTCGACCACGGCTCGTAAAACAGAAATCAAATGAAATTGTCGGCATAGTCTCCTCCTTGACCTTCTTGAACACATGTCTGTCTTCCCGGCTCCGATGTGCCTGACAGATTGTGCACCAAGGCTTGAAAGGCATGTGTGTGAGCTCATGAAGTGCTTTCTCACCAGCAGAAGGCTCTTTGGGCACAGGCAACGTCTTCGGCGCTGAAGGTGCGCTGAGCGAATCGCCTGCATTGGCACAACTGCAGGTTGTGACATCTTCTTCTGATGCCTCACAAGACGTTTGAACACCACGGCTTTGCCACCTGAAGTGCCAATCTCATAATGCCTGCAAGCTTCACGCAAATCTTTCAAGCTGCTTGTTGCACGCAAATCAACTCCATTCACTGAAATCACAACGTCTGCATCTTCTTCTTCTTTCTCATCTTTGCCACCATCGCTGACGATCACTGGGGCGCCAGCGGAGTCTTGATTCTGAGCTTCACCACTCACCTGGAGTTCCTGCTGACGAGACTCCTCCTCTGCTTGATTCATGCTGGCGTCCAACACAGCTGCGTCTGCAATATTGCTCGCACTGCTCACAGGAAGCACACTGATTTCTGGGGCAGCGACCACATGGCCAGAACTGCTTGAACTCACGCTCTTCTGCTCACCTCGTCCCTGTGCCAGAGCGTCTCCGGTTCCAAAGAATTCCCTGCTCACAGCATCTTCATGCAAGTATTCAAAACCAAGTTGTTCTGGGGCACATCTCTCCTTGTAAACCAAAGTCAAAAGAAGAGTAGTTGGAGTTGCATTTTGAATCTTCTCTCGCACTTCTGCATTTCCAATCTTAGTGCCGAACTCAATCAGTTCCCAGCGGTCGTTGATCCAAGCAATTGTGGTCTGATAGACCGCTTCATCGCTTCCGAGTTCACCAAGTGAATCAACGAACTGTTCACCAAGGCTGAGCAACGCAAAACAGTTTTCGTCAAGCTGCGTCCAAACGTCATGCAAATTGTCATCAATGAACTTCATCAAATTGCTGTTACCATGAAACTTCACCAGCCTAATGTCCTGCTGCTGCTCGGCATCGTCCTCCCACAGCATACATATCTGTGCCTCGGTCTGGAGCGAGTTGCGCCTGAAATTCAGCGGTATCGAGGTATGCTCATTCGTCAAATACGCCGCTCCATCCTGCTGTTGAATGCTCCAGCCGCTACGAATCATCTTGCCAAGTGCAAGCAGTGGACATGTAACTGGTGCAATCAGGAAAACTTCTTGAATCTCACAGTTTCCAATCTGCAATCGGACTTTGCGAGCGCTCTGAATCTGCATGCGACCACCTTGTGCATCTCTGAAAACATATGAAGGTACTGCAACTGCTGTTCCAACATGTTTGTACTCACAAGGTAGTACAGATACGTCTGCGCCTGAATCCAGGATCAGGTCGATCGTCTTCTCATATGGTCGCCCAGAGTCCAGGCATGCAGGGATCATGCGAACATGCACATCTACTGCTGCTGGTTCATGCTGAGTTTCATAGAAAGCCACAAACTGATCAAACGAAGATTCGTACAATTCTTCAATTGTCTGTGCTTTGTCATTGCTCCATGACATGACTGAACCAGTGGCTTGAATCATGCACACATCTGACACAGGATCAAAATACTCATGCTCGTCAAGCTCATCAAGTGCGTAAATGGTTAAGTCGTACTGCTCATTGCCATCATCAAGCTCATGGAACGCAATTTCTTGGTCACGCCACAAATGTTGAAAATCAAAATTCCATGGGTCGGCTCCGATTCTGCGCACTGTTCGGTAAGTGCTTGCAGAAGGCATGGAAGAAGTGGATGTCTTCGTTGCGGTTGACCCACCATCTTCATTGTTCTGCTTGGCAGTGGAGGTTTCATTTTCTGCTTCAGCACGCCTAACATTGTCTTCAAGGGTTACGTTTGAGCGCATAGCAGTCGCGCTTCCAGTGTCCTCGCTTGCCGCAGTGTAGGCATGCTTCTGGGTCCGCATGCTTTCCATCTCGTTTGCCTTTGCCACCACCTTTGTTTCCTTTGTCGCTCTTGCCTTTCCCTTTGTGGTAACCTTTCCCATCACCTTTTGAGAAAGAACCTTCTCCTTTGCTCTTGCCCTTTCCTTTGCCTTTGCCTTTTCCTTTGCCCTTGCCTTTGTAACCATCATGTCCAACACGATCAATGTCCATAGGCGCGGGCCCTTTGTTGTCCATACCAAAACTGGTTGCCAAGGGTTGGTTCCAACGTGTCTGCGAAGTATCCCATCTTGAAATCAAAGTTCTCACATCTGAATATTGACTTCCTTCAGACAACGTGATGTTCAAATAGGACTTGAGTTGGCCTGTTGTCGCACGCAAGACAGTTGAAAGCTTGATGTCACCGTCCAGCTCTTTGCCTGAAACACGTCTGTATTCATCAAACAACTCTTCCAACTTGAGCACCTGCTGCATCAACGAAATCTTCGGATTGAAATTCGGATAACTGGAAATGGCCGCAAGAATGGCCAAATGCCTCGACTTATTTGTGGGAGCCAAGTCTGCCTCCAAAACTCTGAAGGCTTCATAGCCATTCTGATCGGCAACTGCACGAAGAACAGCTCTCCCACGTTCATGTAAAACACTTGCAAGAATGGAATACAACTGCAAAGACCTAGTCCTTGTGGCAGATGTCATATCCGTCATTGCAACTGGGACATCCAATGCCCCTTTGATGGTGTTGATGTCGCCGATGTAGTCAGCGTCAATTGCTGAGAGCCACTGAAGAAAATTCCAGCTCCATGTTCTCCACATCGCAAGCTCCTCATCTCGCGTATTCGCAGGAAACCGTTCCGGCTTGTTCAAGACCTTGGCCAGGTCTATACCACGAACACCATCACCTTGTCTTTCTTGTCTCATGGCCTCCAAGGCCGTCGCAGAGTTCTGTGCTGCATTTGCAGCGTGCACGACAGCGTCTCGCATTTGCGCCATCAGCATCGCGAGCTCCTGCTGCGCTACTGTTGTAGCCTGGGCTCCATCCTGTTGACTCATACTTTCTGACGCACGTCCAACGTGCGCACACAACCAGCACACAATGAAAATCACAGTGCCATGGCTGTCACGTGATTGGGCTCAATTAATCGGACGCACCCGGGTCTTCCAGGTGCTCCGCTACCATGCTAACTTTTCCGTGAACAAAGACGCCTGCATCGAAGTGTCATTGCACATCTCAACTCAGCTCAGTTGGCAAGAGTTCACAACGAGTTCACAAGGTAACGTGTAAACACATGAAAACGGTGCATGGTGTACCATCAAGGTAAACAGGAGAGGAGGATTGGGCTGAGGTATTGGCTATCAGCAAAGAAATTAGCTGGCGGCAGCATGCAGCAAGCAAGTGTGTGTCAAGTGTGTCAAGCCAGAGGAGCTAAAAAGGCTGCACTCAGCTGAGGTGTGGGCCTGCTGGCCTTGGCAATGGTCGCGTTGTGAGCGTCACGGCCTGGGGGGAGAGACCGCAACAACTGCAGAAGCTTATTGTGTCCACCCGCTGGTCAAACTCTTTTATGCTACGGCATGAGCGAGAACGCGTGCTGGCACGCATTGTGCTTGCACAAGTGCTCTTG
Source organism: Effrenium voratum (assembly GCA_963377175.1). NCBI lineage: Eukaryota > Dinophyceae > Suessiales > Symbiodiniaceae > Effrenium > Effrenium voratum. The sequence goes on from CAUJNA010003305.1 coordinate 880,131, forward strand.
GCCTAAGTAATCAATGCGATGCACTGGGGCCTAGGCCGCACGCTGTACAGAAGGCGGACTGGAGGTGCTCCGGGGAGCTGTATACTGCATGTACAGCTGCCCCCGTAGTGACTTGAACCAAGCAGAGTGCTGATGATGACCGTTGAAGCGGCGCTTCTCCGGGGCACTCCTCGCCCGATTCTGGTGCGTTGGAGCTGTCTGAGGACTGAATGTCCTGCACGGCCCATGCTTCTGGGTCTGCCATGCTTGGCTGAGTTTGCTGTTCTCTCGCGTAGGTGAACATGCGGAGAGGTGTGGGAAGGTCCTGCAGATTCACGCTTTCTGGGATGGGTTGTGCGTCAACACGGAAAAGCGGCTCGAAGACCGGATGCTGACCTCCCCTGGATTGCGGGCGAGTGGGTCGCCAGCCTCGGATGAGTGCGGCTGCGATTTGTGCTTGCACCCAGAGGCTCTCGATTGTGTCGTCGCGGCTGTACAGTTGCACTGAGTTAATGCGATGATGCCCTTGCTGGCGTCTGGCCTCTTCTGGCAGGCGGAGTTGGGCGGATGCAAGAGTGCCACTTTTAGGCTGTGTAGTGTGTACACTTGGGCCTCATCTGGGTTGAAGCATGCTGAAGTGCGGGGCTCCCAAGGGACCTGCACAGCCCAGCGCAGCAAAGACAAGGCCTGCGTGTACGGCAGCGGTCCCGAGAACTTAGGGTGCGTGTTGTCGTCCATGCATGCGAACACGGGCATGATGAAGTCCGGCTCTGGCAAGTTGAAGGGCTCTGGAATGCTTTGCGTGACCGCTTCGCTAAGGCTCTCGAGCCATTTGATCACCCAAGAGGATTGTGCTCCGCGTCCTGTGAGGCCGAACAGGGTACACGCCCACGGCTGTCCTAGTTTTGTAGTTTTTGTTGCCCAGCATGATCCTCGCAGAGCATGCTGAGTAAGGCTGATCTCCCTGATTTTGATGCGCTGAATGTCTCCAAACCGCATGCTTGTGTGGGCTGCCAAGAGAAACGAGCCTAGTGTGATGCGCAGGTTATGCGTGCAGTCGGCTGCACAGACTTTGCGCTCCCAGGATGCTAGAATTGCCAGGGGCAGAGGCAGAGCCTCCTTCCTTTCCTGAGGCTGCTGAGGGGATGCGAAGGCGTGTTGCTCTTGGAGCTTCGCCTTTTGGTTCCCGCAATCGCATTGGCCGCGCAGTCAGGTCGCAAGATGCTACGCGCTCTACGCAGGAGCCCGAGCGGTCATCCGGCAGAGGGGTGGCCTTGTTGCAAAACAGACCTGCCGGCTCTAGCATCTGTTGATATTGTCCATGCTGCTTGCCTTGTTGCTACCTGCTCCCATGAGTTTCTTCCGACTGATGTGCGTCGCGGGGCTCGCCCTGAATGGCTCATCGGGCCTGCTGCGCAACGCAGTTGTGTCTGGAGTGTGCACCTTGCATTCGCTGCTGGCTATGTCATTGCGCCGCGCCAGCCACACTACAATTACCAGGGCGACACGCCTGCCACGTCTGCTCGAGCACAGCCATGAGCATCGACTTCTGCAGCATTACCGACATGGTGCCTCCAACACTACACTTGAGGCCCGGGTTTGCAAGTGTGGCTCTGTGCACATTTATGCACTTGCCACACAAGTCATACAACAGGGCGATCCTCTGGTATGTGCACAGTGTCCCTGGCGGTGGACCGCTCTCGTTGCTCATTTCGATTCACCGTTCGGAGTGTACCGGAGGCGCGAGGATCATCGTACGAAAATTCATTGGTGATGACTTCAATGTGCTTGAACAAACTGCGTATCCGCTCACTGACTGTCCTGACTCCTACCACGCTGAAGGTTTCGCCAGCGCTTACGCTGTTCAGGCACTTGCCCGACACTTTCCCTCACATTCTGAGGTGCAGGAGTGTGTCATCATCGGTGACAATTCGTCTATCTTAAACTATTGGCGTCGCACTGCTCGAGTGCGACGATCGGTCCTAGTCATTGTGCTGCAGCAGGCGCAGCTGCTTTTTTGCCCCTTAGCAGCGATCCGCGTCGAGCGCACGTCTGCATCAAGCAACTCCGTGTGAAAAGGATGAAACAACAGCAAAACAGAACAGGTACGGGCGTCGCGAGAGGTGCGTGTGCCTCAAAAAGTGCCCAGGCTCGATCAGCACAAAACAGGGAAACCACCCGAACCAGACAAGCAAGCAAACAGGCAAACGGAAACACAGACAAAGACGAGCCGAAAAGTGAAACCTGTACAGATCATGCAAAAGAGGGGGAGTACCGCAAGCCGCGAATTATGAAAACGTAGAATCATCGCGTAGCCGAAACTCGAAAGGGCAGTGCATCCCGAAAGAGCAGCACACATTGCCGTACCCCACGGCAGATTCCATGAACAGTATGGCCGACCATGGAAAAAGAAGATTTGATCGTAGATGCGACCAAGACATGCACGCGGCAAGTCATGGACAGGTCATAGACATACACAGGGCAGAGCTCGCTCCAAAGCATGCGGGAATACTGGCAGACTGGCCAGGAAAAAGCATGCACAGGCAATCCCCATGCATCATCCAGAGCATCCAAGAAATGCAGAAACCTCAAGCGTAACCAAACACAAAACTGAAAAAGTGAGGGTTGTCACAATTGTGAGTTAGACAGAAGGCAGCACTCACTGCAAACGACCATCACCTCCATCGCTGCAAATGGCGGCCCAAAGGCGATGCGCCCACCACCGACCGGCCACGCGCCGAAGCGAGAAGGCGGCCGCCGTGGGGTCCCGTAAACGGTGCCAAAAGGTGGATTATGTCTCGGTATTGTACTGACAAGCAGCCCGCCCGGAACCAGAGAAAAGCAAGCCAAGCCCGAAATTCTGCACAAAGAGGTGGGAGCACCATCGAAAAGTCCAATGAATTCAACACCAACTAAAAAGCACATACACTCACATGACCGCGTTCCGGAGACCATCCATTGATCCCGACTGGTGTATTGTTGCGCTCCACCAAGTCCTTGGCCTTCCATTGCGGTCACTTGGTAGGACGGACCCCTCCTGGATGAAGGGGTAGGGGCAGTCCACGTGGTTCCATTGCCACGAAAGTTTCCTGACTGTTATCGCACGCGGCATCAGAATGGATGCTAGGAAGTCAACCAAAGCCAGAGAGGGTCCTTAGCCAGCAAGCTCAGGGGCTGGCAGGACCGAGCCTGGACCATACTCAGCACAGGCAAACTTCCACCGTCATCCCTGTTTATGAAGTAGCTTGACGGATCCACACAGCCCACATAGCCTGTTGAAACTTGCGCTTGCGTTCAGCCGGGGGAGTGGAGCAAAGCATCACCGGTCTGGCTCGCATCGGCCCCCATCAGCAAGGTAAGCATGGTGGCATCGTCCACCTGCAGTCCGGGCGGTGCCACATTTTTATTATTCGTTGTCAGTAGTGGGGGAGGTCGAGGACGTGGAGGATGATGACACATCATCATCCGAGCTGCTGTCCAGCAGGACAGCCGTGTCAGCCTTCTGTGACGCCCGAGCCCGCACTGGGTGAGGCAGGCCGGCGCCAGCGAGCCAAAGGTCAAGTCCGGGGCAGGTGGAAACTCACGTGACATAGCAATCCACTCCTCTCGGCCACAGAGCCGGTAGTCTCGTTCTGCGCCCTTGCACGGACATGGTCATGATCGACCCGCCACTTCGCCACGCGGTCATAGTGCCCCCGCCACGACACGTTTTCATTGGCATCCCACGTGTACCAGGCACCTTTTTGTTGGCCAATTCGCTGTCCATCGTCTCGGGAAGTCCTAAAGCCAGGTGGCACCTGCCTCAAATTTGTGCAGCGGCCATACTCACGCACTTCCTTATAGAAGATGTCCAGCAGCCTTGACCCAGGCTGAGCAGTAACAACCAGGTCCGCGAACTCCTCGATGGCAGGCTCTGGTGCAGGGATACTGGCCAGTCAGGCCTCTGTCGCAAGGCGCGTGCAAAATTCTCATGCTGGGATTCATTACTGGTCCCCGCATTACCGGTACACACAGGCAACTGAGCCGCTTCCGTGAGGTCAGGCCGGAGAAAATCGCCCTCTGCGGCAGGTTACACTGCCATGCCGCAGTGGTGAACGGCAGGGCGTCAGCAGGTATGCGTGCAACCGGAAAAACAGCCTTTCCATCCAGGTAACACAAACTGACGCCTGCTTTGACCTTGTCTCCGAGACCATGCGGACAGGCATGAAGACTTCAACACCATACAGGCAATTAGAAAACATATGACCCTTGGGGGCACCGAATTGGTATGGCCCCCTTTGGGCAATGCTGTGACAAAAGAGCCTGTACCTTTCATGTTCTTGGCTTGCTGGTTCCGAGGATATTCATTTTCCTGCTGCTTGGGGTCGGCTCAAGGACCTTTGATTGGCCTGGCTGACCAAGCTCTCCATAGACTGGGCAGCGCAGTCCACACGTTGGCAAGCCATGTGCCAAGGTGACTCAAAAGCTCAGCCAAGGGTTCAAACTCCTGCCCCTGCAGCAGAGCTGTGACAGATTTGTTGCCATGGAAGGCCGCGCTTCCAATGGGCTCCATGCCACGTGGCCTCATCAAGGTCCTCAAAGCCTGAGCCAAGGCTAGGAGTCGTCCGTAGACCCGCTGCAAGTCCGACATGGAAAGCCGGCTGGAGCTGGGCGGGGGCCACTAGCACAATGATGCCTTGGCGCGCGTCAAGGACACATTGAACCGGGCTTCAGCTTCAGCCCCAAAGTACAGGAACCTGGTGTCCTTGCCGATGATAACAATGGACACAGTGCCTGTCACGTTCGTGGCCTTGACAGTGTTAGCACACTCCAAAAACTGATGAAACAGGGTGGGCCGCAAGCGCCGAAGCTCACCCACTTTTGCAGGGGTGATCAGCGGCAGGAGCTGCGCAAGGCCTGTCAAACCGCTCGTCAATTGCCTCGGCGTCATGAGCTCACACCTCCACTGGCATCTGTGCCATGAGGAGTTGCAGGAGCAGCACGTCCTGCAGCAAGGTGGGCCATGACATACCAGATTCATGTGTGTCGTTGTGTGGGGTCATGAGAAGGAGCTTGGGGGCCTGGGCAGCCCGGCTGAAGGAGCCATGGTAGGTTGCAAGCAGGGTGTCGACAAGCAGGTCAATGGCCTGAAGTGATTCCTGCGCTAGGCTCAGGGCGACCTCTTTGCCACGCGCAGAAAGCAGCCTGGGATGCCACTCCACAGCCCGGAGGCCAGACACAACCGGTACGAGTGGCCACAACCACGGCCCATCTCAGCCAGGTGCGGATAGCGAGACACGCAAACTGCTGGGCAGCGCAAGATTTAGTCCTGAAGGCCGTTGGCACTGCGCACGAAGGCCGCAGTGGGAGGCAAGCGCGTCCCGGCGGTGCGCAAGGTCCCCAAGGCCAAGAAGGGCGGGGTGCTCAGCCTCAGGCCTGGTCCCGGTGAGCTGCTCAGTAGCCAGCGCCAAGTCGTGAGGCATAAACAGGTCAGTCAGGCCGTGCAGGGCAACACGCTTGTGACCTGTCAAACTGGACGGTTCGTCCCAGCAGCGGCTGCAGCGTGGTGCCACGCACACTGCGGGCGCAGCGAGCGTCGACGGCTACACCCTGACCCTGGCGGTGAAGCCCTGGAACATCGTGCGCACCTACAACTTGACGCCCGGCCGAGAGCTCCTCTTCGCCTGCCGGCACCGACTCGGCACGGCCTCCAACTTCGTGGGCCTGCGCAACCAGACGGCAGGAACGGTGGACGTGTACGGGCTCCAGATTCTGGACGCAACCCTGAAGGCCGGCAACCCGACGGAGGTCGAGGAGGACGCGGCGGCCTCGGCCCTGCTGAAGCACGAGTTCCTCGACGGAGGGGCCGACGACGTCCACATTAGGCAATTTTTTGGTGCTCCAACAGCCAGAGTAGTGGGAGGCTTCCAGCTGGAGGGCTACGCCACCTACACCCTGACGCCGGGGAGACGCTACTCCTTTGGCTGCCGGTACCGGCTGGGCACGGCCTCCAACCTGGTGATGTACGTCAGCGCTGCCGACAACGACTACGTGGGCGTCACCGGCACCTTCCTCGGCACGGCCGCGCAGGGTGTCTGGAGCACGCCTGGACTTCTCGGTGCCGCCGGGCGGAGTCGCGAAGCTGCACTTCGGCGCCTTCGGCGGGTCGATCTCCGGGCTGGTGCAGCAGTCGGCGGGCACGCTGGACCTGTACAGCCTGCAGATCAGGGCCAGCGCCTTCAAGGGAGAGTCGGTCTCCGTGACGGACCTGCTGGCCGACTCGCTGGCCCTCACGGGCTCGGCCACGCTGGACGTGCTCACCGCGCAGGGCAACGTGGGCTGCGACCAGCTGCTGTGCAACGACGTGAACTGCACGGATGTGTTCACAACGGGCGTGGACGCCTCGGGCCCAATTCCCTGCGCAGCGCTCACAGCAGTCCACAGGCGCCGTGTCGGGCAGCTCGCTGAGCATCACCGGGGCGGCCGGCGCGGCAACCCCCCCCTAAAGCCCGCCCTTAAGCCCCCCCTTAAGCCCCCCCTTCCCCCCCTTAAACCTACCAAAGGGCATGCCCCAGTTCAGATAAAATCCCCTCAGTCAACCACTTCAACCGCAACCAATTTTACCACCTAAATCCCAAATTCCCAAATTCCAAAATATGTTTTTCAAAATTCCCAAAATATATTTTCCCAAAATCCCAAATTCCCAAAATATATTTTTCCAAAATCCCAAAATATAAAATCCCCATAATTTCAAAACATAAATCTTACAATGTTTTTTTGTAAGGTTTATGGGTTAAAATAATAAGTATGTGTCAAATGTATCCTTGAAATCTTACCATTGAAACCATGGTAGCGTACCATTGAAACCATGGTAGTTTACCTAGGGTAGCGTACCATTGAAACCATGGTAGTTTACCTAGGGTAGCGTACCATTGAAACCACACACACACACACACACACACACACACACACTTGAACTCCAGATGGAGAGCGCTAATCTTTCGAGTACAACTGATGAGTTTCGAGTACAACTGATGAGTCTCGAGTACAACTGGGGACAAACCCCATCGGCTTGCTGGTCACTTGGCTTCCCTGTAGCTACTTGAACAGGGGCACACAAAGCAACGGCGGTTCAGGGAGGGGACCAAAAGGACCTTCAGAAACATCACTTCACAAAAGCAGGTACACGCGGATGATCAGTCCGCGCTTCCCCCATGATGGTTAGCTTCGTTGGCACAGGTCACCACCATGGGCCTGTGCCCCCTGCTGAAAAACCGAAAGGGTGGTGACAGGGCATTCTGTCACTCCGCACACGCCCCTCAAGGAGGGGCGAGGATTCTCCTTTTCTGCAGGAAGATCACATGCTCAACCCCGTGCCCCTAACGTTGACCAAAAAATCCACCGCGGCGAGGGGAACGAGAAACAGCCCTAAACCGCTCAGAAGACGGGAACGAGAGATCACCACGTTGAGCATTACGAGTGTCGCCATAGAGGACTGAAGCGAGTTGTGAAGCAGCCTGGCGATCACCATGAGAAAACGGGGTGGCGTAGGTGAACGTCTCCTCAACTGGAATGGCATTGGAATTCCGAACTTGACCAAGAGACTGATCATGCGAATGATGAGTTGTGAAGGACTCAATTCGAGACAGAATGCGCTGGTATCCCTGATGCTGCCAGTCGCGGATGTTCCATGCCTCATCAGTCACCCGCTGCCATTCCCGAAAAGAATTGTCTGGTAGATCAGGTACAGTTCCACCGAGATCCGCACCCACTCCTGATCCTGCCAGACCGAGTATTCGAGCCATGGGTGCTGCTTCGAATCATCGATGTCCATGTCGAAGTAAGAGGCAAGGCGTATCGCGGGTTCCGATCCAGCTGATAGAGGAACATGCACCATGCACAACCATGTACAAGCAACAACCAAGCAAGGTAATGAAAGTGTGAAAACCACCCTTAGTACACTGCCCCACTCACGTGCGTCTAGTCCTCAGTTAGCTCGAAGATGGGACTAGCCTTGTGAAGGATTAACAGGCCGGTATGGCTCGGAGACCCCAACCGTCTCCGATGGTGTGATTCCACGTGATGCGCGTACTGGTTGATGAGGTTGGGAAGCGTGACGCGCGCGAGCTGTCAGTTGTTGAGAAATTCCCTCTTGGAGACGAGTCAGTTCTTCGGTAGAGAAATCCGCCGCATCCGAGGACCTGAGGATCGCTTCTAACAGCTGCGGTGACATACTCAATGCCGCGGATTGCGTGGCCACGGTGTGCTGATCAGGAAAACACATAGAATCAGAGTCATGACCAGCTTGAGGGGCAGCGACTCTCCGATATGGTGACATTGAGCTGCTCACCGACTGTGTCCGGGTTGGGAGCATAGAACTCCCTCCACTCTCTATACGTGTGCGGTGGAGGTGGAGCATCATGTTCTTCATGTGGAGTCCATGATCCCGGATGAAAGATCTTGACCCACTGGGCATCTGGTTGTTGAGGATCCGGACACCATTCCAGCCACGGCATGACAACGCAAACCCGGAAAGACAAATTGATAGGTGTACGGCTGCAGACACCAATTACTGAAAGAGAAACGACTGAAAACACTTTTGCAGCAATGCACGGCTCCGGTATCGAAGACAATCTCCCGAATTGAATTGAACTGAACAGACTCCCCAGGAGGGCAAGGACGAGCATCAGCCACCATCTGAGTTGGATGATGCCGATGAAGAGGTCAATCCAGCATACATCAGGTCCGGTGCGCCCGAAGCGAAAACTGGCCGCGCAATGCTAGGGTGCGGGCGACCCAGACGTTGGTATCCCCTGGTGACCCAGTCTCTATAATGCCAAGTATAGAAGGATGCATAAGATACCGGTTGCGAAACAGCACCTGTATTGGTGCCGCCTGTGCTTTCCCTCGGCCAGCACACTTCGAAGTGGTAGACCTTGCGCCATTCCCGATAGGTGGTTGAGTCTTCCGAGGCTGGTCCTAAGGTGTTCGCGGCGACTGGATGCCACGGACCCGGTACATAGATTCGAATCCATTCTACACTCGTGTTCGCTGGGCCATTGACGATGTCGTAGTCAAAGTAGCGAGGCAGGACCCATCGTGCTGTGCCGCACACTGTACAATTGAACATTTCAACCAGGCAAGCCGCTCGAAGTCATAAAGGAAGGCGGCGAACACATGGAGACGGAACGCACAACACCAAGCAAGACAACTCAACATGGAATCGCATACAAAGCAAGCACAACCACGTCATTTTATCCGACATGCTACTCAAGTGTCACTCCGAATCGTTCCAAGGATCATAGAATGGTGGTGGCGACGGCTCCCGCCACGCCCCATCCGGCACCGATGAGCCCACCGAGGAATTGGCGTCTGCGTTCACGAGCATCGCGAGTCCAATGGCTGGTAAAGGAGCTCCAAGTCTTTGATACCCTCGTGTTTGCCAGTCTCGGTACTCCCACACGTGGTAGGACACATAGGAACTTGGCGTGACTATGGGATCCGTTGTTGTGCCTCCGGTGCTGTCTTCGGACCAGTACACTTGGAAGCGATATGACCTGCGCCACTCCCGATACGTGGAAGCGTAGAGTGGGTCCAGCACTGGGGCATCATCGGGAACGGGTCGCCACATGCCCGGTGAGTAAGTTCGAATCCATTCCACTCCTCTGTCGATCTGGTACTCGAAATATTGAGGGTTCATAGCGGCAAGACAGGTTCTCGCGCGGCCGCTAAAAGCAATCGAAAATCTGCGGCGAAGATACACATGCAATGACAACCGCACACAGCTGAAGGAAAGCAAGGCAACTTTTCAAATGAGACACAGCAGCGAGGTTGGTGATATACGACTCCTAAGCTTCACTGCCGTTGATGCCGCGCACACCTGCAATGGTAATGTCCTGGTCGTCTACGATCACAAGGGGAAAGACATTTCCGCCCATGGCGCAGGATGGCATGACAGTAATGCTTGCAATTTGCCGATGGGGACAGCGATGGACGGCCAGCACGTTTGGAGGGGAACACTGTAAAGGGCCGCCGAGATCTCCGCGGTGCTGAAGCGGATGCTGTCCGAGATCGTTTGGATGAGCGCCCTGGACTGCGTAGCTCTTCCTCACGGGAATGGTCAGTGCTGTAGATCGAGCGGCGTGCGCGCTGCGATTTCAAAGTGGCAGGGCAGGATTGTCCGCGAGGAGCTGAGATCGAGGGGCTCCGTACTGAGGGCATAAACTGTGGGTGTAGAATCACCGGCGCTGGTGGCGGTGAAGGAGGAGGGGGTGGAAGAAGCAGTGGGAAACTTGGTGGGGGCGGAGGTGACGTAGTCTGCCGAATGGGTCTGTCAAGTAGGGCACCAGGTCCGTGCAATTGTAACCACGTCGGCTGCGCTCCATGGGTCCAGTAATGTACGTCTGTACGACTTGTTCCGACATGATTTGAGCAACTCAGTCATGAATTCACATCACGTCAGCGGCAACACCCAAAAACGGCAAGCAATATTTTGCTAGCAAACGGCAGAGAAGTGCAAGCAAGCAAATTTCATGTGATCAACAGCGCTAGCCTACCATTTAGTCCTCCGGCGGTCGCTGTTGCATTTGATGACCGGGTTCCTAGCCGCGAGCCTCAAGTTGCTGATAGACCTTCCATGCCTGCTTGACTTCCTCAAAATGGGCTTCTGAAGGAACCGAGCAATGGTCTTGTAGGTGGGCCTGGAATCCTTGTCTTTCTTCCGTCGCACCATCTCATCCAGCTCACCCTGTGTCCATGCCGTGAAAGGTTCACGGTGTGCATTGCAAAGTGCAATGGTGAATTCTTGTAGAAGTTCCCGAGGTCCATGAACCACCGTAGGAGACGGTCGGAACGACGAGGCACCTGGATGTGGACGCACTGAGCCATCAGAATCCGAGTCCTGGTTCTCGGCCGTCGTGTGGGGCTAAGGGAGCAAGCGGCCGAGGTGGTGGCAGGTGATCCAACATCGATTCAGGCCGACGACCAGAATCGTTGTCAGCGGCATCCCGATGCGCCGCACGGGGCGGAGATAAGGCCGGTATATACCAGGTGGATGACGTGTCCAAAGGTCGGGTTCGAACTCGAGTGGGAGAGCGGGATCGGTCAGACGAAATGCGCTCTGTGACGATGCGAGGGCGCAGCCCATGCCTGGAGTTCCTTGGTGCCCTGGGAGACACTCTGGTGTCTGACGGATGGCTTCGCTCGGTCATCAGGGCAAAGTTCAGGGTGTCCAGAGCTGTCGCAACTTGGGATGCAAGGACATTGAGTACCGCCACCAGGTTATTCACAAACTCGGCTGACAACTGCATGGCAACTGAACAAACAGCAAGGACAAATCAAGCAAGTAAGGCTGCGGAACTGCGAAGACATGATGCTTGCAAACATGCATGCGCCGAAATACTAAGGTCCTTTTGCCGCTGGAGTTCCATCAACGTTCATACGACAGACCTGATGGTCGACACGCCGGCATGGCCTTGACTGCCGGCGGGTACTTCGGAGTGTAGGCATGGCGGCGGGACGTGGGAACCGCGTCGTCAGGACGGCCAGGAAGCCGCCGGTGATGACTGCGAGATCGGCGCCGATGAGGCTCCCGACTTCTCCGTCTGTGCTCCCATGACGTACTGACACTCACCGTGCGTGCGTGAGCAGGGTGGACCAACATGCGCTGGAGGCCGAGCCGAGGGCTGTGCAGGAGCGGCAGCCGGTGCGATGCGTGGGAAGACGGGAGTCTGAGGGGCGCCCAAGGGGGGCCTCGACTCATGGGGGGCCAGCGCGAGAGGGTCAGAGGGCAGTCGCGTGAGCTGCTTTACAGCATTCCTACGGCGCTGTGCGAGGAGATTGCGAGTGTGGCCACGGCAGAGCTTGCGGATCGGCTGAGCATCCCGGACTGAAGCGAGGATCATTTCTCATAAGATTTTTTTACTCCCAGGATCACCTGACTCAGACTGGTAGCCGAACTCTACGCGGGCATCGCCCGAAAATTGGGTGGCGCCTGTCTCCAGTTCCAAGGCCCAAAAAAAACCCGAAAGATCCGTCTCTCGGCGATGATCCGTCTCGGACCAGGAAATAAAGGTCTTTTAAGGAGAGGCGCTCACCGGGTTGGCGGTGGAAAGAACCGTCTCTCGGCGATGATCCGTCTCGGACCTGGATATATTTTTTTATTCTCAGGAGAGGCGCTCACCGGGCTGGCGGTGGAAAGAACCGTCTCTCCACAATGATCCGGATCTTTCCGCCTCCAGCCCGGTGAGCGCCTCTCCTGAAACAAGAAATCCCCGAGACGGATCTTTCTGCCTCCAGCCCGGTGAGCGCCTCTCCTGGGAGCAAGAAATCCCCGAGACGGATCTTTAGCAAGGACCCATAGCTCAATCGGAAGAGGCGTTGCAGCTCTGAAGCTAGGAGGCCGCGGGCTCGATTCCACCCGAGACGGATCATCACCGAGAGACGGATCTTTCCACAGCCAACCCGGTGAGCGCCTCTCCTGAGAATAAAAAAAATATATCCTGGTCCGAGACGGATCATCACCGAGAGACGGATCTTTCCACAGCCAACCCGGTGAGCGCCTCTCCTGAGAATAAAAGAATATATCCTGGTCCGAGACGGATCATTGTGGCCGCCAGGCGGTGGAAAGAACCGTCTCTCCACAATGATCCGTCTCGGACCAGGATATATTTTTTTATTCTCACCACAATGATCCGTCTCGGACCAGGATATATTTTTTATTCTCAGGAGAGGCGCTCGCCGGGCTGGAAGATCCGTCTCGGGTGGAATCAGCCCGTGGCCTCCTAGCTTCAGAGCTGCAACGCCTCTTCCAATTGAGCTGGACTTATTCCCAGGAGAGGCGCTCACTGGGCTGGAGGTGGAAAGAACCGTCTCGGACCTGGGAATAAAGGTCTCTTAAGGAGAGGCGCTCACTGGGTTGGCGGTGGAAAGAACCGTCTCTCCACAATGATCCGTCTCGGACCAGGATTTGTATTTTTATTCTCAGGAGAGGCGCTCACCGGGTTGGCGGTGGAAAGAACCGTCTCTCCACAATGATCCGTCTCGGACCAGGATATATTTTTTTATTCTCAGGAGAGGGCTGTGGAAAGAACCGTATCTGCAATGATCCGTCCCGGACAGGACATATTTTTTTATTCTCAGGAGAGGCGCTTGCTTGGCTGTGGAAAGATCCGTCTCTCGGTGATGATCCGTCTCGGACCAGGGCTGGAGGTGGAAAGATCCGTCTCTCGGCGATGATGACCAGGATATATTTTTTTATTCTCAAGAAGCGCTCACCGGGCTGGCGGTGGAAAGAACCGTCTCTCTGCAATGATCCGTCTCGGACCAGGATAGGTTTTTTTTTCTCAGGAGAGGCGCTCACCGGGCTGGAGGTGGAAAGAGTGCCGGGTGCCTCGTCATGGCCCCGCCAGCTCGTTCAGAGGAAAATGAACTTCCAAGGGCACTCGCCTGAAAAAATGATCCCGGGTGGAATCGAGCCCGCGGTGCACCAGAGCGGCTACGCGGACCATGGTGGGCAGTCTGCGCTGTGGCAAGATGCGCCGCCGCAGCTGAACCTGGTAGAGATCGAGTTCGGACGCTGGGTAGCTGAAAACAAGCAATCTTCCTAAGAGGGTCCAGGACGACCTGGAAGGCAGAACTTGGACGTTCTGAATCTCGAAGTCGGTCTGTGGCGCAGTCGTCGCAGTCCACGGTCCTTATGGAGCGTTTTGGGACAACGACGCGGGCTCTAACCACCTGTGGCCAACCCCATCGGCGCGGCCAGGCAGGAAGACGGGGGCCCGTGTAGGCGCGCACAGCCGCGTCCTTACTGCCCGCTGAGGCCGAAAGAGCGTGTTCTCCAGCACCCAGCCCGTGCCGCGCTAGGCCGACTCCTGGCCTACGCCCGGCGGCAACGGCAACCTCCTCCAGCCACATCGAGGCCTGCGCTGCGCCGCGCTCTCGTCCAGGAGGTCGAACGCGCAGCGGGCGAGTTGCCGCGCAGTAACGGATAAAAGAGCTTCAGCGCCTTTTTTGTCACACGCGCGCCTTGGGGCATTAAGCCATCGGTCACGAGAACGACTATACAATCATCGAAAGTGAGACGGGTGAGACCGAGAGGGACAAAGTGCTGGTGAAATGAGCCAAACAAAGGAAAGGACCGAAAACACAACGCGGCAGACCACGAAGCAACACAACACGGAACCAAACGAAAAACCTTTCCCCAGCCGAGCAGAACGGAAAGAGACGAGCCAACGCGGCAATTAAAAGGGAGAGCGTGGAACATAGTTCCAGAAGACACTGACTACACCGAGGAGCTAGGCTTGTGAAGCATGAGCACATTAAAAATGGGAACATGCGCGCTCCAGACCGCAGGGGGCACATTTGCGCATCGTCAACCCCCACACGTGGCCACACGGCTGGAGCAACGAGCGCAATGTTCCAAACATTTGGCAAAGCAACACACGGAAGAAGAAGGCAAAAAGGGCCAAGCAAGGGCCAGCAAAAGGCGAGCATGCAGTAAATTAAATTGTGCACAGGCATCACCCGGAGCATAGCCGTGCCGCTGGCACGATGGACGGCAGGGAGAACCACGAGATTGGGCAGTGCCCAATACACTCGGAAGCTCCCGCCTCGTGCATCGCAAGGAAATGCCCCGAAGCGCGGGGCAGATGCACTCTGGGTAGGTCGGATTAGGGGGTAGACCAGGCAAGGCATAGGACGCCTGGGCGATGCAAGTCCGATGCCGCAGAAATTGGCATGGGACGGTATTGTTAGGTTTTGGGATGGGGGGCATGGTGGCAGGAGGAGATCGCGAGACCGGGCAGGGCACAGTACTCCACGACCCTTCTCCTGGGCCCTTACTCAGTCGACACTGCATAGGGGGTATAACATACAAGGATGGTCAGAGCGTTGTCGTCGCTATCGGTCACACACTGGGCGGCACAAGCCCCGAGGTGCAGGCAGTACCTCAATGGACTACCAAGCGGCTGATACCTATCACATACGCACTGTTGAGCCAGAGCGGCGGGACCAAAAGTTATGCAAGGTTTCACCCGTCGGTGCAGCGGGGGGGCAAGTTTACGGGCCTTAGCGGGGCGGGATTCAGTGGTAACCAAGGCCTGGACCTCAGCTCGCCCAGGGAGGGGTCCTGGTGGTGGGTGCGGATCATGCTGGAGCTTCTCAATTTTAACTTGAAAGTGTGGGGGGGGCACGAGGTGAAGACCAAGGGAAGCCGCAATCAAGCAAGCCTCAAGGTCAGCAGTCGAAGGCTCCGGCGAAATCAACAGGCCGTCATGGATAAAAACCAACGACCGAGGCTTGACCCTACGGAGTAATTCCCGAACCAGTGTGCGCATGAACGCTGCTTCAATGCCCTCAAGCAAGAAGTAAATGCGGTTGCCATCATGTAGCCCTACGTGAGATCGCAGAAGGTTAGCGTCTGTACACGCACGTAAAAAGGCCGGCTTAGCATTCGCGACACGTCGTAACAGGGCAACCAGCTCAGGGCCTGGGTTAAATCTGTTTTGCTCAAGCATTTGGGTGGCATGTTCAACAGAGCTATTGAGTAAAACAGTGGGCAACAGCTTAACGAGGTGTAAAGCGCTCCGGCCAGCTGGTGAGGCGGAAAGGTCTGCGTGTAAATAAGCCCGAAACTCATCTAGGCGAGGCAGAACCAAGCCTTCGCAACCATGTGCTGGAAAATAGCGTAATGCGCGCCACACATGTCAATTTCAACATGGTCGCTGTGGAAAAGCGCTGCGCGAACAAAACGCGGAAGCGCGGCTGCACCTTTAACGATCGGATAGGCCCTACCTAAACAATCATCACCATCGATCCGGTACGGGACCTGCTTGAGGACCGTGACCCCCTGAGCATTAGAGCCGACACACGCCCCCCCGGAGGCAATATAAGCTTCAAGCGCAGCGCGGTATGCAGGGTGGTGGGCACGGATGTGCGCAAGATCCTGCGCATGGAATGTGGGGCACTCAACCAGGCAGAAGCTTGAGCGTTCAGAGAGAGCGATTGCTGCGGTGGACTGCCATTCCTCACCTGCCGGGGCAGGGAGGGAAATTGGCAGAGTGGCTTCGTTTCGCGCGGCAGCACTAGCAATGCCAGCGAGGAAGTCTGCTTCTTTATTGGCTTCGCGGGGAACATAGCGCCAAGAGATCCGGGGAAGCTCCGTAGCTGCAATGAGCTGAGCCTGGTGCAGGACTGTGACTAGGGCCGGGCGTCGCACCCGAGCGGTGCGCCTCCAATAACTTAAAATGGAGGAGTTATCCCCAATGATGAGACATTCCTGTACATCGGAATGATTGGGGTAAAGGCTCGCAAGCGTATGCACTCGCAAAACCGTCGGCGTGGTACGAGTCCGGGCAGTCAGGAAGGGGGTAGGCCGTTTGGGCAAGGACCTCGTAGTCATCCCCCGCCCGATGACAGCTGCCGTCAAAGTGCGCTACCAGGGCGGTCTCCACGCGCGAGAAGCGCAAATAAGGGGATCGCCAGGCCTCACTACCTGTACGGCAAGTACGTAGATATGGGCCGCCCCGCACTCGCACACCCTTGCTTCGAGTGTAATGTTAGGCGTGCCGTGGTGATAAGCCTGAAGAAGGTGTCGCTCACGGCCGTGTTCCATGACAACCGCAAGCAACGACCCAGGCAAGGCCGACGAATCGCCCTGGTAGGTGAAATGTGGTATCTTAGGTGAGAGTGCATGGAGAGGCGCACCAGCAGCAAGCGAACATGATCAAGCCAGACACAGCTACGGTGTGCGGAGGGTCCAACTGACCAGGCAGGGCGCACCCCCATTCTGACATCGCTGGGCAGCAGTTCGAAGGCACAAGTGGCGACCAAGCAGGCAATGTGCAAAAGATCAAGGGGAGCAGCAGCAGGCGGGTCGCCGTGCTTAGCTACGAGGCCCCCTCTCTGCCTGATTATGGCGCGGGCTCCGGCATATAAGGCATAGCATCTGGCAGATTGGGTTCTGGGCCAGTGCGCCTGCGGAAACCAACGAGAAAAGGACACAGGCACGTTGCAACCAAGGGGCCGATTGCCGGAGCAGCGTGGTAGCGGAATCAAGGTGCCCGTCATGTCGAGCGCAGGCGGTGAAGGCAACATGACGGGCAGCGAAGGCAATGAGCTAGTATGGACCCCAAGGGCAGCAGCCTCTATGGGTACATGTCGCATCCACTCAATTTCCAGGTTCAGATGTGCGTGAGAGGGCACAAAAGCCACGAGGAAAGAGTTTGCTGTCAGCACCACATCCACAGGCACACTGTGTGTCCAATGGCGCCTAATGAGGAACCAAGTGTCGCTTTCCTCGTCAAAAGCCCACTTGAGGACAGCCTGCCGAACAGTAGGCGCAACAGTCTTATGTGGCAATGCATGAAGGAGAGTTAAGAAAGAAATGTCCGATCGATCCTTTCAGGCGGCAGTGGCCATACGGCGAGTTAGAAAGGCAATAGCACGCTCTTCCTCAATCAGACCAATATATTTGGCAAGATGGGTCTTCATAGCCGCGGCCGGCTGTCCGCTTCCAGGACATGAATTCCAAACTTCACGAATGCGCGGGAAGGCGTAGAGCAGCCTGCTAAGCACACGTCTCAGAGCCTGGGGGAGAACCGTCAACGCGGATTCCCAACTCAGGAGGTTCGGAGCCAACAACCGACTGGCCAGCCCGATAACTGCCTTGAGTACCAAGCAATCTGGAGCGAGCACAGGCGCAATGCGCAAATAGCGCAGTACTTCCGGCAAGGCGTTCATGTCAATCCATGCACGCGAAGGATAAAGCGCACGGGCAAGGAGGCGGCGGTGGTTAGTAAATTCCTTCGCAGATGGCCAATGCACACTGTCGCATATAAGTACGTGGACTGCAGGTAGAAAGCACAAAACATACCGCGTTCCCGCACGGACAGATTTAGGTGCCTAAAGACGCGCAGTCTGTCTGTGCAAGTGGCGTGTGCCTTAGCAGCAAAGGCTGCTGCGATACGAGGGGGGCCAAGGTCTTGACCGTGTCCGTGTAGGGGCAGGCCTAGCATGGTAGCACCAGAAGCAAGAATGCGGGCCCCCCAAGGGGCAGCGTCAGCGACACTGATGTCGTGGCTGGTGGCATTGCTAGAACCTAGTAGATGCGTTTCTCTCTCTTTAGAGGGGGTTTCCCAAATGGTTTATATTCTACCTGAGAGGCTCCCAGCACTCGTCCGTCCAGCATTTGACCTCGTCCTGCGAAGGATTCGAAGTCTAAAACGCTGCGTGGAGGCGCGAGGCTGCAAAATAATGACCCCTAGATATGCTTGCAATTTGGCTCCAGGTTGCATTTCAAGCGAGCCAACCTTTGCAGGGCTAAGAAAAAAACAAAAAAAAAAGAAAACAAGGGGTCCCAAAAAAAGGGGTCCCGAAAAAAAGGGAAAAGGGGTTTCCTTTGGCAAAGCTTGACATCGCTTGAAATGCAACCTGGAGCCAAATTGCGGCGCATATCTAGGGGTCACTATTTTGCAGCCACACGCCTCCACGCAGCGTTTTAGACTTCGAATCCTTCGCAGGACGAGGTCAAATGCTGGACGGACGAGTGCTGGGAGCCTCTCAGGTAGAATATAAGCCATTTGGGAAACCCCTCTAAAGAGAGAGATACGGGGAATGCAGGGATTCCCTGCAGAATCCCTGCATTGAACTCCCCCCAGGATTTGATTCAGAGAGCTTCAACACAAGTGCCAACACAATTCCCATTCGTGTTCACATTCCTGCCGCGCCAAGCCGCGGAACCTCCACTCTCCCCGGGTTCCTTGCTATACGCGCTTAATTGCTTCAACATGTCGGATTACACGTCGGATGAACATGTTCTTGGCACTCCGGGTGCGCCACCCTGCCGCGCCTGCCCGGCATCGGAGCCACGCCAATCCTGTTGTGGCCCCAGGATTGCTCCCTTCAATCCTGTTGTGGCCCCAGGATTGCTCCCTTCAATCCTGTTGTGGCCCCAGGATTGAGGGGAACTCCACGCGGAACTCCACGCGGGCAGCAACCAAAAAATGGTTGGTGCCTGTTTCCAGGTGACACGCCAGCCCGCCGAGTCATACGAATCATACGGATCATACGGTCATACGGCGGCTTGGGCGCCACCCTGCCGCGCCTGCCCGGCATAGGAGCCTCCAGCCTGCCGAGCCTGCGCCACACCGAAGTCGGAATTCCGACTTCGCTCTCCCACCGAAGTCGGAATTCCGACTTCGCTTTTTTGCCCGAAAAACCCATCACCGGGCTAGCGCCGGAGGTCCGTCAGCGAGCCTGTCCTTGCCGTACCGCTGACAGAGTGTTTTTTTCACCATTCACACGCCCAGCCGTCAATCCTGGCGTGGGCACAGGATTGCTCCACTCAATCCTGGCGTGGGCACAGGATTGCTCCACTCAATCCTGGCGTGGGCGCAGGATTGCTCCACTCAATCCTGGCGTGGGCACAGGATTGCCCGGAAAAAAAAACTGTGTCAGCGCCCTGCTGTGTAGCAGTGTACTGACGGACTCGCCGCCCGGCTTGCCCGGAAAACTCCGCCAGCGTCCTGCTGTGTAGCAGTGCGCTGACAGACTCGCCGCCCGGATTGCCCTGAAAACTCTGGAAGCGCACTGCTGTATAGCAGGGCACTCACGGAAAACTCCGGCTGCGATGCCGTAAATATGGCATTTCTCCCGGACTCGCCGCCCGGCTTCCCGGCTTCAAATTTGGGAAGTAACGCAAAGGAATGGGGAAGATCAAGCTGTTTCCTACGACAGAGTATAGCAGCAAACAAGCCTCTGACCCCGTGGTGCCCCTGGTGCCATGCACGGGCATCTTCCTCGGGCCATCAAAATCGGGCAAAACCGTGGCTCTGATCAGCCTGATTCTGGAGCAGTATCGCGGCGTCTTTGAGAGAATTTACGTCTTCAGCCCGAGTGTGAACATAGACGACGGCTGGATCCCCGTCAAGAAGTACATTGAGGGGGACCTGGGGGTGAACACGGAGCGGGAGCAGACGTACTGGGACGAGTGGGACGAGGCGGCGCTGCGGCGCATCATCCAGCAGCAGCGCAAGATCACGGAGGCGTCCAAGAAGTTGGAAATGAAGAAACTGTACCAGGTGCTTGTAGTCATCGACGACTTTGCTGACACGCCGCAGTTGCACAAGCCTCACGGCGCCCTGGACACTCTCTTCATCCGGGGCCGGCACATGCAGATCAGCACCTGGGTGAGCTCGCAGAAGCTGCGGCTCATCAGCGCAGCGGTGCGGGTGAACATGCAATTCCTCTGCTGCTGGAGGCTGCGCAACCAGCACGAGCTGGACGCCGTTATTGAGGAGCTGAGCGCCCTGCTGCCGAAGGAGCAGCTGTACCGGCTGTACGAGCAGGCGACGCGGGAACCCTACAGTTTCCTCTTTGTCTACTACCTGAAGCCGAGGAATGAAATGTTCTACAAGCGCTTTGAAGAGCGTTTCGCACTTGAAAAAGACGCCGATGGGAGCGGCGCTCAGCTTCCTGGGCCAGAAGCTGTTCGCCAGCTCCACGCTGATCAACGCGAAGTGTGAGAATATCTCCTGCTGCACCTCCGTCGCAGCCGTCCAGCCGCCCGTCGTCCGCAGAACGGGCGGCCTCCTATGGAAAAGGATGACGACTATCTACGTGGACAGCCGCAAGAGAGTGGCCGGCTCGGACAGCGACTTTGAGGTAGACCTGGGAGAGTCCCTGCACTTGCAGAGCGACGCCCGGCTTGCCATCTACAACATCCGCCTGGCCGACAGCTTTTTGTCCATGGACCGGGGCTGCTTCCTCTTCTGGGTCGACGCCGCGCTGGGCACGCTGAACTGGGCGTTGTTGCCCGAGGGCGCGTACACTGGCGCACGGTTGGCCGCCTGGATCAGCTCCAACTTTGCCACCGCCACCTACAGCGAGACCACGAACAGCCTGAGCGTAGCCTACGACGGCAACCGCCTGATCCTGAACGACCTGGAGCTGCGCCAGCAATTCCCTGATGCCGCGGACTACCCTGCTGCGCCGCCCGCCTCTCCCGCCAAGCCCTTCAGCGTGGACCACATGCTGGGCCCGAGCTTTGTCTCCGGCGGGCAGCAGGTCTTTGAGTTCGTCCGGATGATGGCGCACAACGAGGTCTACCTGCGCTGCGCCCAGCTGGCCAACGCCAGCAGAGTGCTGGGCAACCTGGGCGACGACATCCTCTCCAAGATCACGCTGAAGAGCGGAGTGGGCACTTTTTTTTGTCACACGCGCGCCTTGGGGCATTAAGCCATCGGTCACGAGAACGACTAAACAATCATCGAGAGTGAGACGGGTGAGACCGAGAGGGACAAAGTGCTGGTGAAATGAGCAAAACAAAGAAAAGAAACCGAAGACACAGCGCGACAAACCGCCAAACAACACAACGAGGCACCAAACGCAAAACCATTCCCCAGCCGAGCAAAACGGAAAGAGACGAGCCAACGCGGCAGTTAAAAGTGATCGTGGAACATAGTTCCAAAAGACACTGACTACACCGAGGAGCTAGGCCTGTGAAGCATGAGCACGTTAAAAAGGAACATGCGCGCTCCAAACCGCAGGGGGCACATTTGCGCATCGTTTACCCCCACACGTGGCCACACGGTCGGAGCAAAGAGCGCATTGTTCCAAAAGTTAGGCAAAGCAACACACGGAAGAAGAAGGCAAAAGGGGCCAAGCAAGGGCCAGCAAAAGGCGAGCATGCAATAATTAATTTGTGCACAGGCATCACCCGGAGCACAAAGGCAAAAAGAGGACGTGCAACGAATTACCCTCACACTAACATCGAGCGGAGTTGATATGGCCAGGCAGATGTGACGGGCGTCACAGGCCTGGCCATCCAGCATTGCACACAAGACAAGGGGTGAGCGTGCAATGCACCATCAAGTTTGCTAGTCGCAGAGCGATAGCAATATTCAAGCGAGATTACCAAGTGGTGTGTTAGGGTTTAGGGTGCGCTGATCTGCATGCCTTACCAGATTGCGGCACGACCAGATTGGCCAAGTGCGGAGGCACAGAACAATGCACCAGGCAACAATGCGTGTGTGCAGTGCCGCTGGCACCAAGGACGGCAGGGAGAACCACGAGATTGGGCAGTGCCCAATACACTTGGAAACTCCCGCCTCACGCATCGCAAGGAAATGCCCCAAAGTGACGACAATATTCGTCATGAAAGGTGTCGCCTGGTAACCAAACAAACGAGCGGCCAAGAGGCCAAGCGACAACAGGGGGAGAGCCCAATAACTACTACGCGCATGAATGAAAAGAGGGCACCTCCCTCTGCATCCTGCTGCGAGATAGGTTACCGGAAGAAACGCATGCACACTCTGCCATGCAGAGCGAGCAATAGGCAGCGAGATTACCAAGTGGTGTGTTAGGGTTTGGGGTGCGCTTCAATGCATGTCTTACCAACAACAGTGCGAGCGTGCAGTGCCACTGGCACCAAGAACGGTTGGGAGAACCACGAGATTGGGCAGTGCCCAATACACTTGGAAGCTCCCACCTCAGGCCACAAAGGAAATGCACCAAAGTGACGACAAAATTCGTCATGGAAGGTGTCGCCTGGCAACCAAACAAATGAGCGGCCAAAAGGCCAAGCGACAACGGGGGGAGGGCCCAATAACCGCCACGCTCATTAATGAAAAGGGGGGCACCCCCGTCTACCTCCTGCTGCGAGAAAGGTTGTCGGAAGAAACGCGTGCACACTCTGTCATGCAGAGCGAGCAATAGGCAGCGGGAGTACTGAGTAGGGTATTAGGATTTAGGGTACACACTTCTATGCATGTCCCACCGGACTGTGGCACCGCAGGGTGGGCCAAGTGTGGAAGTCCCAAACAATTTACCAGGCAATACTGCGAGTGTGCAGTGCCGCTGGCACGAAGAACGACAGGGAGAACCACGAGATTGGGCAATGCCCAATACACTTGGAAGCTCCCGTCTCATGCAGCACAAGGAAATGTACCGTATTGGTGATGCAGGGGAGGATAGCATGGCGACCAAATCCGTGCATCCCATTAATGGAGGCGCAACGTGCTGCGGACTGTGTTGGTGAGCGCATTGAAAGCACTAAGCGATGGCGCGTCCAAGAAGTCGTCCACACTCCTGGAAGTTTTAATTCCCTTGCTGCGGAGCTCCTGCAGTGTCATGCCCGAGGCCTGAACTTGAAAGGCATCAACAGACGGAAGTATCATCTCCGCGGTGTCAACATCAAGCACGGGCGGGGTTGCAAGCACGGCAGACCTCCAACGGTGGGAAGATACATGTGCCCTACGCGCAAAGTCCGCAAAGGACTGGCCTGCGGCTGGGAACGGGATCCACATATCCGTCCGGATGACACTCGGTTCGAGGGCCCCCACCAGGCCGCAGTAGTCTTGACAGTCAAAGGGGAGGGCCTGCCGACTTCTAAGCTGTTGCAGAAGAAGGTGGCGGTGGGGCTCCACGTCCTGGAACCCGCTTTCAGTCCGCCTGCCATGACAAACCGCATGCCCCTGGAGGCCTGGATCGTACCTTTGAGCGCCACTCCGCCTCCACTGGCCGAGGCAGCGGTATCGGCATCACAAAGATACGCCATAGCTGCGACTGGGATATGAACTTTCAGCCTATGCCATGCATTTGCAGGAGCTGAGCGTGCTGCCTGGTAGCTATGGTGAGAGCCGCGTTCCAGAATTGCGGCTGGGCCAAGCGGTCTAGCATAAGCTGCCGGACACGAGGATGCGCATCCTCTCTGCCTAGCGGCTCGAAGACGGAGGCGAGAGCGGTGGCCAAACACAGGAGCCATGAGCGCAGGAAGCGTCAAGTCATGCAGGGAGAGGACTTCCTTAGCAGCGGCCATATCGGGGACCAGCGCGAGAGCAGCAACTGCCTCGTCTAGGCTCTCCAGCACTGCCGGATCGAGGTCTTCCTCAATTTCCGCATCGTCCTGCAGGCCGCGCCCTACCGGACCATTTTCCGGCTCCGGAGCAAAGGCGGACACAAAGCCGAGCCGAGCCGCATCCTCGTCCGTGGCGGGTAGGCACTCATGGAATTCCGGCGCAGAGCTGGCGGGCTCAATGCCCTCTGCTTCATTATCCGTATCAACTTCGATCAACGACACATTCCTGCGGTGCAGGGCATTCAAGGCTTCATTGATCTCATCAGGCGCCAACATCCCTTCGAGCGGGGCGCCGTCGTCTGCATGGCCTCCTGCCCAGCATTCTCGCCCTGGGGTACCCAGTGGGTCCCACCAGGACGAGAGGCCGAGGCGGTGTGGTCTGCACCGTCATCCGACATGCTCGTGGCCTCAGTGGCCGAAGTCTCCCCACCTTGTCCAGCCTCCTGTGAGGCCTCCACGGCAGCAGTAAGGTATTCAAGGGCATCTTGCAGTTCCTCCTTAGTGTGCACAGTCACGCGAGGCACATCGTCGGGCGCGGCCTCCGCGGTGAAAACCTCCATAGGAGTTGCCTGTGCCCGGGAGGAGCCCTGCACGATTGTGTCCGTGACATCCTTACCGGTGAAGGCATCATACACGGCAGAAATGCAGGAGGGGTGGATGCCCTGCACGTCCTGGCCATCAGTGAGGGTGAAGGCAGCCCCGGAGGTGAGCACAGTCTCACCACCCGCAATGTATAGCGCCACCCCTGCATGAAGGCACTTCACAAGGTCGACTGCGATGGCGTATGGCCGATGGCCCCGGGCCTCCACAAAGCCCTGTGTATTAAGCGGGTAGGTGGTCAAGTGGATGTGAGTACGCTTGCCACCCATCAAGGCGCCAGGAAGCAGCCCCATCGCAAGGATGGACTCGGCGCTGACCCAAGTCGTGCAATGGAGTGCTATACTACGCCGGATGGCCTCATCATGCCGCATCAAGGGGAGATGGCGGGTAGGGTCGAGGACGGCTGTGTGGCCCGCGATGGCCCGAATGCACAACCCGCGAGTGGGCGAATGCTTGATTTCGAAGCGTGCCTTGCTGTGCGTGCTGACGAAGTCAGCGACGGCAGCTAGCGCATCAGCGGTGACCGACAGGCCTTCACGGACAAGGTTCCGCAGGGCGCGGATCAGATGTGTGCGGCTAGCGATGCTTTCCAGCAGGACAAAGCCGTCTACAGTCGCAGGAGTCTTAGGGTCGTGCCTAGTAACAAAGGTTAGGTATTTACTGGCTCGCGTGATGGTGTCCGCGGGAAGCACAGAGACGTCTGGCCACTGTGCCCGCACTGCCGAAGGCAAACCCTCAATATCACTGACCGTAATGAGGGGCTTGCGAGGATGTGCGAGTGATTGCTGCCCCTGTTCGATTGTGGGCCATGCACCGTGGGCCTCACCTGCTACAGGGCCCCCAGACACTGGCGCAGGGTCCCACACGGAGGCAGCACGGTCGGTTGAGGAGGGAAGGCGAGGCCTCCATTCGACTCCTTCGGTGGCAGGTGTTGGGGACTGACCCCGT
Source organism: Effrenium voratum (assembly GCA_963377175.1). NCBI lineage: Eukaryota > Dinophyceae > Suessiales > Symbiodiniaceae > Effrenium > Effrenium voratum. Next base: position 905,491 of record CAUJNA010003305.1, read on the forward strand.
GGCCGCTTGGTGGGAGCAGGCGGGAGCGGGGTCGGACGCCTCTTGAGCGCCAGCCCAGGGCGCGGCCTGGCTATGCACTTCGGATCCCTTGAAAGGCAGGCCAAACTGGGCCAGGGCGCTCCTTCACAGAGGTCATCCCCATGCGCCAGGGCCGTGGCCGCCCCGAAAAACACGAGACCAGAAACCGGCCAGAGAGAAGCGTCACCACATTGCACTGCCTCAGTAGTCTCCCATGCAGAACCTACAGGGAAGGCACCCATGGGGCCGTGCAGCACGAGTTGGTCGTCAAGCATCGTGAAGGACAGGACCACATCGCCTCCGATTTCCTGATAGCAGAACACAGAAAGGTCACGGCTAGTTTTCGGGCCGAGCCCATCCAAGCGGAGCGCGAGCAGGAGGGGTTCCTCAGTGTCCCGCATTTTCAGGGAGAGCGCCAGGGGCAGCTCCTTCCACGGGGCCGCATGGCCGATGTGATGGGCACCGTGCCAAGAAGGCTCATCCAGATCCGCAAGGCCAGAGCACATACCAAACAATGTAGCAACGGGCTCCGCAGATTTCTGGAGGCTGGCCATGTCCAATCGACCAAAAAGGCGCGCGCTCGCTGTTTGCAGCATGCCTAGCGGTCCGGTGGCACTCGGCGGAGCAAGGACCACAGTAAGCGCTTTGGCCCTGGTCAGCGACACGTTGAAGCGCGCCTCCGCTTCACTGCCATAATGGAGAAAACGAGAATCTTTGCCTATTATGACTACGGAGACCGTGCCGGTCATGCCGGTGGCCTTGACCGTGTTCGTACATTCGAGGTACTGACTAAAGAGTGTGGGCCTAGACAGCCTGTACTCCCGGACCTTAGCCGGGGTGATCTGCTGCAGGTAAGCAAGGCGTTCATCGTGCGTCAAGCGTTGAAGCTGCTGCAAGCAACTCTGAAAGCGCGCGTCAATAGCCTTGGAAGTGGCACGTGCCTTTTCCTTGGCATCATGAGCCTCGACCAGGAGGGGAGTGCACGCCATAAGCAAATGGACCAAGAGCACATCCTGGAGCAGGTCCGGCCACGCTTCATCGACCTGACCGCCGATAAAATGACGGCACACCGAATCGTGCGTGTCATTATGCGGGGTCATGAGAAGAAGCTTGGGTGTTTCATGCCCGCGCCGAAAGGAGCCGTGGAACGAGGCCAAAAGGACGTCTACAACATGTTCAACGGCCTGCAAGGACTCTGCCGCAAGCCCCAGGGCGACATCACGACCTTGCAAGTACAGCAGCTTAGGTTGCCATTCAACGGAGCGGAGGCCGGAAACTCCAGTAGTTATGCCATTGAGCATGACATTCCTGGTGGCTATGACTTCAGCAGCTTGCTCGACACACCTGCCGATAATGACTCGACCGTCATCATCCATGCGCACCAGATGGGGGTACCAAACAGCCACACTCATGAAGTAGGCGGTAGGCGAAACCCGCATACTACTGGGCAGCACAAGATTGAGCCCGGGAGATCCTTCACTAGAAAGACCATTGGCGCTGCGGACGGTGGCTGCCGCAGTGGGCAGACCACGACCAGCAGCAGCAAGGTACTCCATGCCTAGGACGGCAGGGAGCGTTTCCTGTGAACGCTTGCCAGTGATTTGTGCCGCCGCCAGCACCAGGAAGTCCTGTGGGACGCTCCAATCCGAAAGCCCATGAAGGGCAACCTTCTTTTGGCCTAATCGTCGCAGAACCTCTTCTCGGATGGGGTCGTTGCCCGAGGCCCCCCGAGTTTGCCGATCATCACCAATGTGGACTGTCAGGGCTGTGCAGTGCACTGCACCATGAACAGCCACATAGGCGGCCTGACCCGCCTGCTGGGCTCATCCACAAACATAAGATGGATAGCCTGAAGAAAAGAGGCCAAGGGGCCACGGCATCCTATTTCGTGGAGAAGGGAGCCGAGAGTAATGGCCACACAGCAGGGCTCATTGTCCCTGAGGAATTGAGAGCGAGTCTCATAAGCGACATCAAGGTCAGTGGCTTGGTCATGGTCACGCCCAAGCAAGCGCGGAAACTGACACAGGACCTCCGCCGGGGCATCTGCGAGCAGGGACTGCACCTTTCGCGAGAATTCCTGCAAGGGCAAGTTGGGCTCAGCCACAAACAGGGCTTTGAGGCCCAGCATTCGAGTGAGCAGAATGAGGGCAGCACTGGCACAGTAAGTCTTACCGGTGCCAAAGAGTCCCTGGATGCCAAAGGCGACGCGCTGGGAAGAAAGGGCATGGAACACGCCAAGCAGGACGCTCATGAAGTGCCCATCGGGACCGGTGCTCAAGCGAAGCACATTGAAGAGGAAGGTGGGGCCACACTCCAGAAAGCGACTCCGCATGTTCTCCCTGCCAAGAGCCGGCCAGTCGCTCCGTATGGATCACCAAGGTCTCCCATGCGGCTGAGGTGAGCTCGGACCGTACCAAGTGATCAAAGCTGACCCACCCCGTGCCATCAGGCGCCCGGAGGCTGCAGGCAAGCAAGTTGAAGGCCTGTTCCAGGTCACGAGCAAACCCAACATATTCGACGCGAGGAGGCAGATAGCTTCGCGGGGCGTCCCCAGAGGCCACCCCAAGGATAGAGGGAATGCGATCCGAGTGTACACCAAGCACATGGTGCCACCTGCTCACGCCATGCTTAGGGGGTTTGACGGAGCTGAAGTCCGGAACGAAAGTGAAGCCCTCTGCACCCACGAGCTCGGCATGGCTAATGAGGGGTTCCCGGTAATCACGTTGTTCATGAGAGACCACCACTTGCATGTTTCGCACATAAGCCTGCTTCGGGGCAGCCAAATCCTGGGGGACGGAAGTCCTGATTTCGAATGCGAACCCTTTGATGTACTTCACACTGCCGCCAAGTGAATCCGGCAGCATGACTGCCAACGAGACCTCGGAGCCATCAGGGAGCTGGCAGTCGGTACGACTGCCATGGCCGTTGAAGTACTGGCACCACGGCATTTTCTTAACAAAGTGGACCGAATAAATATCCACCCCAGGATGCAGGCGATTGTACAAGCGGCTCCAGGCTGGAATTGCATCACGCCGAGAGAAGGAGCGCCACTGGGCCGGGGGGTCCCGGAAGGTGCGCAGGGCGGAGACACTGGCCAGGGCCTGGTACCACATAAAATCAAGCGCTTGGGCCACTGGCAGTTGCATCAACCGATCCTGAACATATTTAGCGGCAGCCCGCCCAAGGGCAGTGGCCCGGTAGGCCGGCAGGTCCATGAGGCCATGCAGGGAGCGCGACACCCATGCGTCCGCTGCGTCATTAGGGTCTGCCTTGAGCTCCATGAGGAGACTACTCTCCCCGGCGGCGGCGGCAAGCCAGGCAGCGTGGGATTTGTGGTCGGTCAGTGACACGAACCAACTCCTGGGGTTCCTGACACGCAAGGGCGAGCGCAATGTGCTGCAGGTATTCCGCGGACCTTGGGTCAAAGCCCGCCCACTGGTAGTAAAGGTCATCCGATTTAGCGAAGGCGGAATGCAGCGATGGTCCAGCGCCATCTAGTATCTTGACAAGGTGGCTATAGTTGTGGCCATTTACGCCGAAGATGCGACGGTCATCATGCACAGCAAGGACACCGATGCCTTCGGCATTGAGGGCCGCACGGACACCACTTTCCCCTACGCTACTCCACGGACACGACGTGTCTGTGGTCACCTGGACAATTTTGACACTCCCAAGCGCATAGTCACCGGCCGACTGGGCGAGGCCTCGCAAGCAGGGAGGCGGCATAGAAACACCAATGCGCACGTGGAGGCGGGAATCCGGACCTAGCAAATGACGCCACACAATGGCAGCAACAGTACACGAGTAGGACCCAGCCGAGAAGCCACGAAGCAAGGCACCACGTTCGGAAACAAGGCAAGCCACCATGGCGCAGCCCACGAGGAAGTGGACGGCTGAAACATGCTGCACGCAAAGTGCTGGGCGTATCGCGCGAAGTCCCCATATCTATGGGACGCACGTGCATCAGCGACATTCCACTGACGATGGCCGCGAAAGATGTGGGGCCAAGCGTTGCGACATGGCAAGCGTGAGCAGGACCTTGGTAGCACGCAGGCAGGCAATGTGATCACACTGAAACCCTTGCTCGGCACGCCAGTCCACGGGCTGGGAAGTGGGCCCATACACACTGCCTCCGGGACCACTGCACAAGAAGGTGATGTCAGCCTTGGCAGAGGCCGATGCCTGCCCTACCGCCCCAAAGTCAACCGTGAGGCGCGTGGCCGGAGTGGCTTTCGGGCGTCTCAGGGCAAGGCCTGCAATGGCAGGCATAGAAACCTGCAGCAAGGCATCCTGGAGGTCCGATGCATGCGCTGCGATGGTCTGCAAGGCAGACCCTACACTTGGCTGGGTTCCTGAGAGGACCCACCAGCTACCACAGGCGACAATCCCCACGTGGGTGAGAGGATGGGCTCGCATGCTTTAAGGCCCTCTGGCACCGGAAAGCGCTCCAGCGTCAACCCTGGCAGGCCGCCACCCAACGGGACCCGAAAACTGGAATGCGGGCCCGTTTGCAAGCGCCGCCGCAGATACCAAAAGGGGACCCTCTCAGTGACCGACGAACAGAGCGCCAGCCCAACAATGAGTGGGTACCAGGCTCCGAGGTCCGGCGCATCCCTAGTGTGCAGCGCCTGAACAAAGAGCGGCGGCATCCCCTTATTTCCAAAGGAGATGGTGCGCTCAAGGGTAGCTACATCACAGACGGTGGTCCCCCAGCCTGGGAAGGAGAGCACCCGGAGCGGCGCCAACACTTCCAGGAGTTGCAAGACAACCTCCGGGTGGCCTGCGTGTCCCGCACCAGTCGCGACATATGAGAGCGACCGGGACGGCTCGCGCACCTCAAAGCAGGATGCGGTGGCGGCCGTAGCAAGCAAACTGGCGAGGCATGCCACCTCCAGGGAACTTTCCGGACGGCATCCGGCAAATGGCGTGTGCAAACTGGCCATCAAGGCACGAGAGTCCTGCGAGGTATCTGACTCAGCAACCGCAGAAGGCGCGAGTAAGTTACTCCGTCCATCACTTTTGCGCCTAAGAGCAAGCGAGGAGCTGGCTCTCCACACAGCATTGTCCCCAGGGTCCCCAACACTGACAATCGCCTCAGCCCAAAAGGGGTCAGGGTCCTGGCCCGTGAACAGGATCATACCCGGGACCACATCTGCGGCACCCGGCACCCCCAAGGACTGCGAGGTGGATATGATCTGCCAGAGATCTGCCAAATTTGGGAAGAGGCCAGGCATGACACGCTCAGTGACCGCAAGAATATGCGAGCTGGGTAAAAAGCATCGGGCACATTCCATGACCTGTGGCAAGACCTGCGAGGCACAGGGATAGACCCCTTCATACACAGCACACACTGGCACAAAAAGGACCAAGGGTGGCGGCGAGCCGGTGGAGCAGGTATGCCCCACAGAAAGCCAACGCGAGATAGCGGCTTGGTCAGGCCAGCCTTGTTCGCCAACCCGGTGAGCGCCTCAACAAGAAATCCACGAGACGGATCTTTCTGCCTCCAGCCCGGTGAGCGCCTCTCCTGGGAACAAGAAATCCCCGAGACGGATCTTTCTGCCTCCAGCCCGGTGAGCGCCTCTCCGGGGAACAAGAAATCCGCGAGACGGATCTTTCTGCCTCCAGCCCGGTGAGCGCCTCTCCTGGGAACAAGAAAGCCCCGAGTCTTTCGACCTCCAGACCAGTGACCCTCCTGGGGATAGGAAATCCCCGAGACGTGTCGGACCAGGATATATTTTTGTATTCTCAGGAGAGGCGCTCACCGGGTTGCATTTTTCATGAAAGTCAGCAACAGTGCCAAAGTAGTCAATCTTGTATAGCAGGTGTCTGGGGTGATAGGCACTAGTTGTGAATCTTATGCGCCCACCCGGCGTGATCCCTCTCGTTCGCAGCCAGGGGGGCATAGGTGGCGAAACCGGCTTGTGCCTAGGTTTAGGCAGCATCCATCCTTGTTGCCAAGGGTCGGTTTGCCGCGAGGGCACGATATAGGAGGAGTTACTGACAAAAAAGTAACGATTCCTAGATACTGCTGACCATTCGGCAGTATTGATGCGATGTATGCACGACGAAGGCACCCCACACGTGTCCTGGATATATTGTTTGAAGCAGTTGGCCATACTGCCTGCATTTTCAAGCATAGGTACAACCCGATGAGCCAAACCCATTTCCTGGAGCGCATACATGACAATGTAGACAACGTGGTAGTGAACACTTCGAGTGCCTGTAATGCCAAGCTTGCCACAACCCCTTCCGATCTTGGTGTTGTCCTGACATGGCGAGCCCGCACCAAATATAATGAGCGCGTCTTCTGGCAGCAGGGCTAAGAATTCCCTCAACGCGGCAAAATGATGGTGCACAATTTCCCAAACATCCGCAAGGTAGCGGACAGGGATCCTATGGTTGGCGTACGTCCATATTGCAGGATCAAGATGGTACCCCTGTACGGCCGAATTCACAGTTCTGATGCTGGAATCAAGTTCAGCAATGAGCATAGCACATGGAGGTCCCAACTCTTCTGCAAGAGTGTTCGCAAAGCTGCCACTCCCATCAAAGAAACTGATGATGCCATGTGGGCGGGTAGGACCACGCACCACGTGTCTGAGGCGCAGTTTCCGTCGGGATTGCAGGCACTCTAGGCCAATGGTATCTGCGTTGCAGAGCAGAACGGCCGTAATGAAAGGTAAGAGATGTGTGATTTCCTCACTCCGCAGTCGCACACCTCCCCTGTTGGGGTGGTAAGCATGGCCAAATTGGCCATCAAAGTGTTCAACCAGCAGAGGTGTGTCATTCTGGATAACCAGGAGGCCAGCAAGGCGTAATCTGATTTTGGCACCCCGGGTCGAAAAATTTAAATTTCGCCCGAGGGATTGCACAAGGGTTTTGGCAAGGCTCGGCTCAGAAGAGACTGAGACGATGTAGAGTGGGAAGGATGAGCGCCCACTAGAGGAGGCCGGCAGTGACAACCAGGTGGCATCTACTAAATTTGCGACCGGCTCGGTGTTGACGAACAATCTTTGATTGTTAGCGTCGACTCCAGTAAGGCGCTGAACATATCCTATGGGCATGAGAGCAAGCAATTTGTTGATAAGCTCTACAGTGCCCTTGTCGGCAATGTCTGGAAGGCTGGCAACAGCTTCACTCACAACATTGGGAGTCAGGGAAGCGTCACAGTGACCAATAGGAACACCATCGGCGACGCATTCCAGCAAGATCTGCCTGGGGTGTTCAGTACTGTCTGTAAGTCGCCAAGCACCGTACGCAAGCACCCTTAGCGCGACATAGAAATGCCTTAAGTCTGGTAATTTCTCCTTACCGTGCGGCTCATCTGGCTTAAGGGGGGAAAGTGGTTGGGCCTTGACCGGCTCATGGGTAGCGTTGTGGGTACTTGCACTCGTTGTTGCAGCAGCTGGTTGCACAACTGCAGTATCACTGCAGTATATGTAACATTGTTGCTGAACATTTTCAGGAAGAAGGGACATGACTTGCCCAAAACAACCACTGACATACATAGCTCCACCCTGGTGCCAGCCAATGTGGACAAAGGTAGATTCATGATAAAGGGCGATCTTATTAGAACCCTCAACATGAAATTTGCATATAATTTTGGAGTCTGGCGAGGGGACTTGCGCAGACGCAAGTTCGCAATGCATCCAAGGGAACTCCGATTGAATCGGCCAGTGCATACGGGCGAGGACGGCTTCCTCGAATTGATCAGGACCATACGGCATGGCCAAAATGGAAATCGGCGCCTCTAGGAAGAGTGCTTGTGTGGACGCATGGTCGTTCGTCAGTGTAATGCAGCTGGCATTGAGGCACGAGCGCTGAAAAGGTGAAAGTTTAGCGGGGTCGGGGACAATCACAACAGGGACGCGTGAACCAGACACTAGATCTTGGGGTGGTTTGAAACGTTCCCAATGTTGGGCGGGCGTTTCCAGTGAATTCTTTCTGTTTTTCTTTTTCCCGAGCTCACTCAGCGTTTGCGGCCATCTAATGGTGGCAGTCCAGCTGCCAACGGCAACATGATGTGGTCCCTTGGTCTTCAGCGTAGGCACGGGGAACATCAAACCATAGTGCGGTCGAATGTTGTTGCGAAGAGGCATCTTGTACTGTGACAGCTCGAAAATGGTGGCCGCCCGCGTAGGTACACAGCCACTCTAGAGTAGTAAATCCGGTGTTAAAAATCAATTGGCGTTGGTTCATGGTAAGCAAACTGTAGTGTGGTGTCAACAGTTGCACCAGGGTGGACGAGTTTAGCGCATCTGTCTTTGATGACAATACGATACGCCCCGTCTTGACAGCTCTGGGAAAGACAACTCCCTGCTCGTTCGCAGTAAGCCGTAGTGCTTCAAATGCTTCCGGCGTAATTTGGGCAGCAAGGTAACCAATGAATGGAGCGACAGGAATTCCCTGACTGCGCAGGAAGTCACAAACTTGCGTGACATCATAAGCGTGCTTTCTTACCACAAACACGACTAGGTCCTGAGTAAGTTCCTGTGAATCAATACCTTCATAGGCCTGGTGCAAGCTGATTAAAATCTCGGAGGCGTGAGAGGTGGCTAGCGCCCACTGGTAAGCATTGGGATTGCAGGTGGAGCTGTTGTGACTCTGGTAGCTAATCACCTCAGTGCTGCGTCGGTCGCCACCTGTCCGCAGTGCAAGGGGGTTAGATGTGTCAGCGAGGAAACCATATCGCACGGGCAGACTAAAGTCGACCGATACAAGGTCAACATGCTTGGGCTTCGCAGCAATTATATTCCAGTCACGAGCTAGGTTATTCGGGTATTTTCATCGGGCGACTGCTGCAACCCAAACGCAATGATGTGATGCGTCCTCTTGTCAACACGTATGTGCCCCATGCAGTCAATGGTCCTGAGGTGCTTGATGAGTTGCGGCGAGTATTCACTAATACCTCTCGCTAGTACAGGCGCCGCAGATTTATTGCCAAAGAACTGCAAGCAATATGTCGGGATGTGTGCATTTACAAGTCTTGTAATGGGGCCAAGGTGTTTTTCCAAGGAGATTCAGCCAGGATGCTGCTGCCTAAAATTCAGTGCAAAACTCACATCCTGTGCATGGGTGGTGAGTACCCAGAAGTTTTCTGGAAGTGACAATTTGATGCCACTCGGTCTTGCAGCGAAAACAAAGACATGTGGCACTTGCAGCATCTTGGGATGACTTGTGAGGTTGCGAAGCGCTTCATTCAGTGCCTCTTCTTTTTGTTTATCATTCCATTCTTCAAACTGCAGTGCAAGGGGTTCCTCAAAAATAGACTGCCATTCATCTTCGCAAAGGTCTATTTCACAAAGTGCTTCCGTGTCGTTTGCCACCTCACAGCTGTGATTCCCATCATGCTGATGTGGCTCAGGATTTGGAGAGCCAGGTCTTTGTACAGCCTTTACATTAGAGATCCCTGGACCGATGTGACAATGCCCACATTGTGTATTCATAGGAGTATCTGAGTAGTTATCCAAAGCAGTGTTAAGGGGCTCAAGAGGATCTTTGGCGGCAGCCTTGCTAGGAGTATCCATATGAGTGATAGCAACGCTCTGACTCTGGCATGGAGTGGTCTTAAAGGCATGTCCGTAGTAAGACATCTTGGGGTGGGCCGTGTCAACAGGAGTCTTATCATCGATATCGTCATCACTATCTGGCACAGGGATGGTGACTCCCGAGGGAGCGGGCGGGGCACTAGTAGCACCACCGCTCCGCCTTCCCTGATTTGTATTGTTTTCCTGTGGAGTGAAGAAAGACCGGATAGGCTCCTGAGGTGCCACAGGCTTACCCGCCGCTCCTTTCTTGGCTTTGGATTTGTTCTGTAAGGATTTTCCTTTGGAGTCCCGTGTTCTCTTAGCCTGGTCTGTAGACTTACCCAGTATCAAATTTGGTTCACCCTTACTTTGTTCATTCTTAGTACCCTTTAAGGGCATATCTTTGATGACAGGCGAAACAAAATTTGATGAGGCATTCACTCTGCCAGATTTCTTCGCTTCAGCTTCCCTCATTGGTCACTTAGCCCTAAATTTTGAGAGCACAGTAGCTGCTCAGCCCCTGAGGGAATTTGGGTTAGTGCACACTAAGGTCACGGCAAGGCAGGTCAACAGACTAGGCGAGGCAGTGCCTCACACTAGCAGTGAGTTGGTCACACAGACTGGACGAGGCAATGCCTCACCCTAGCAGTGAATTGGTCACACAAACTAGGCGAGGCAGTGCCTCACACTAGCAGTGAGTGGACACGCAAAGGAGGATAATTCAACTTAGGCCAGGTAAACAGTGCCCAACACTGTTCTAAAGTTGATTTTGGCCGGTGTTATCTATTTTGAGTTGGAAATGAGCACTTTCAAGTAGTCACAGGGAATGCTGAAAGCTTTCAGGCACACAAAAAGTGGCAGTGCAAGTGAGAGCAAGCTATGTTCCTACGGACACAACCAAAGCAACAACCTACGGGCCTACCCAAACAAGCAAAGACCCCATTAAGAACCGTACCAGTCACTCTAGGAGCCTCCACTTTCGGTGACAGTGGGCCTACCACTCAGACGGGCTCCGACGACGGGCGCTTCATGGCCCTCAGGGGCCCGGTTACCCTGAGGCACATGCGCTTCCGCCTGACCGACCTGGACGGCAACGTCGTGGCTTCGCGGGTCGTCTTTGTCGTTCGTGTTATATCTTGACCACGAAAAATTAAATGGAGCCAACCGAACACGAGGCGGAGGCGCAAGAGGCGCACGCTGCGCCGGAGGCACCGCACGCTGCGCCACACGCTGCGCCACACGCTGCGCCACACGCTGCGCCGGAGGCACCGGAACCGAAACGGCGGGGCAGGCCCCCTGGGAGCAAGAACAAACCTAAGCAGGACGTGCCTACTGAGCCGGCTGCTCCAAAGCGCAAGCCAAAGCCTCCACTTGAGACGCCGGTGGAGGCACCGGCGGAGGCACCGGCGGAGGCACCGGCTGAGGCTCCACCGGAGGCGCCTCAGCTCACAAGAGAGCAGCAGCGCGCCCTGCGCATGCTGGAGAGGCAGTCCGCTTATGACCGGCTGACCACAGGCGCAAGTGTACTGGTATAAAAGCAAGATGATGTCCATAGAGCCCCGCAACAAGCCGCGGATGCTCCGGTGGTTCCGCAAGACGTACCCCAGTTACAACTTGCAGCCGCTGCTGCTGAAGCGCTACCGAGAACTGGAGGAGGCGCGGGCCTTCAACAACTGGCTGGGCGAGCGCAGGCAGGCGAGGAGGGGCAGCGGCACCTGGACGACGTGAGCCGGCTGACGGAGGCCGTGCACCGCCAGGTACCCCAGCTGCGCTACGCGCGGGCCGTGGAACGGGCGGCGGACAAGTTGCGCAACAGTAAATGAAGACACTTCGGGCGCACGGCTTCAACCAGCGCCCGCGCTTTGAGCAGGTGTGGGCTACCTGGAGCGGAACGAGCCGCTGCCCCTGGACCGCAAGGCCACCTCGTTCATCACAAGCCACTTCTACCTGGACGATTTTTGTGCAGCGAGGACCCCAACCCCCGGCCCCTGCAGCACACGCCCCTGCAGGCAAGGAAGGCTTCCGCACTCCCGCAGAGGCCACGGACGAGGACTTGGCCCGGATGCGCCAAGGAGGGAACCGCTTCGGCGAGGACGACCTTGCAGGAGACCCGAGGCCGACGCGCTGACGAACAACAAAATGCTATTAGTCTCGGCCCTACGCAAATGTAGGCCCTGGGCGAATAGCTCATCCTGGGCTCCACCTCCATGCTTGTTTATATACACGCATTTCGACTCGTACGGCGAAGGAAAACTATTCTTCCAGTGCGTACATAGATGTACGGACGAGAAGAATAGCGTTTTGTGGCGCAAAACCGTGCAAAAAAGCTATTACTCTAGTGTCTATATTGATATAGGCACTAAAGTAATAGCAGTTTTCAGCGCAAAACCGTGCAAAAGCTATTAGCCTCGTGCCCACATTTAGGTAGGCACTGGGCTAATAGCATTTTGTTGCGCAAAACCGTGCAAAACGACTACAAGCTGAAAACAAGCAACACCAGCTACTTCGCCAACGGCCAGCGCTGCGACGACATCAACACGGGCGCACCGTGGCCGTGCACGACCTGCTGAAGGGCAGAGACTCTCTCTGTAGAGGGGGTTTTCCAAATGGCTTATATTCTACCTGAGAGGCTTCTAGCACTCGTCCGTCCAGCATTTGACCTCGTCCTGCGAAGGATTCGAAGTCTAAAACGCTGCGTGCAGGCGTGTGGCTGCAAAATAGAGACCCCTAGATATGCTTGCAATTTGGCTCCAGGTTGCATTTCAAGCGAGCCAAGCTTTGCAGGGCTAAGGAAAACAAAAAAAATCAAAAAAAGGGGTCCAAAAAAAAGGGGTCCCCAAAAAAAAGGGAAAAGGGGTTTCTTTTGGCAAAGCTTGACATCGCTTGAAATGCAACCTGGAGCCAAATTGCAGCGCATATCTAGGGGTCTCTATTTTGCAGCCACACGCCTGCACGCAGCGTTTTAGACTTCGAATCTTCGCAGGACGAGGTCAAATGCTGGACGGACGAGTGCTAGAAGCCTCTCAGGTACAATATAAGCCATTTGGAAAACCCCCTCTACAGAGAGAGGTTCGCCTGAGAACTGCTGAAAAGTCTTCTAAAGAGAGGGATACAGGGAATGCAGGGATTCCCTGCAGAAACCCTGCATTGAAATTCCCCCAGGATTCCTTGCTATACGCTTAAGTTCTTCAACGCAAGTGCCAATGCAAGTGCCACTTGCGTTCACATTTCTGCCGCGCCAAGCCGCTATACGCGCTTAATTTCAACATGTCGGAGTACATGTCGGATGAACATGTTCTTCCCTGACACGCCAGCCCGCCGAGTCATACGGATCATACGGATCATACGGTCATACGGTGGCGGCTGCGCCACCCTGCCGCGCCTGCCCGGCATAGCCCGCGCCAAGGTCGGGATTCTTCCCAGGAAAAAAAAATCGAAACTGTCGTTTAAGCCGACAGTTTCGGCGAACCTGCCCGGCATAGCCCAGCCTGCCCGGCATACCAGGAAAAAAAATCCAGTCCTCCCCAGGGGGGAGGACCTGCAGCTTTTTTTGCCAATGGCTGCGAGGCCCCAGCTGCCCGGCATAGCCCGGCCGCGCCTGCCCGGCATAGACGCCCCCGGCGCGCCTGCCTGGCATAGAAGCCCGGCCGCGCCTGCCCAACTGGCTCGCCCAACGGGTTCAGCGGCAAGTCCGAGTGCGCAAGACGTTCGTGTCGTACTGGAAGTATACCAGGAATTGAAGGATAATATCCTTCAATTCAAATTCCCTGGTGCAGGTTGGCCCCTTAGTACTGGCTCGCCCAACTGGCTCGCCCAACTGGCTCGCCCAACGGGTTGGTCAGCGGCAAGTCCGAGTGCGCAAGACGTTCGTGTCGTCATTGGAGAGTTCGATACAGTGGAGGACAAAATCCTCCACTGCCAATTCCCGGCCGCACCTCCCTGGTGCGGGCCTGCCGTCAATCCTGTCGTGGGCACAGGATTGCTCCACTCAATCCTGGCGTGGGCACAGGATTGTCCCTTCAATCCTGCTGTGGCAACAGGATTGCTCTCCTGCCCGGCATCGGAGCCCGGCCGCGCCTGCCCGGCATAGAAGCCTCCTGCCGAGCCCGCGCCAAGGTCGAGATTCTTCCCAGCAAAAAAAATGTCGAAGTTGTCGTCTAAGCCGACAACTGTGAGAAAAAATTTCCAGTGGGGGGACAACTGCCTTCGGCGAACCTGCCCGGCAGAGCCGCGCCAGCCCGCCGACATGGAGGCACGCAGCTGATGTCTCGCACCAACTACGAAGCAGTGGCCGATTTCGCCGGCCACTGGCTCCATCGTGCGCAGGTCTCGCTTTTGACCGGCGAAATCGGTCAAATTGCTGAAGGAGCTCAAACGGTGAGCTCCTTCAAATTCGCAGGTCGGGTGTTGCGCTGGCGTTCGCCTGAGAATTTGCAGATTCTCACTGTTTGAGAAACTGCTGAAAGTCTTCGAAGTGTGTGAAAAAAACACACACATGCCCCGTTACAAATTCCACGCCAACGTGCGGGCCTGGTGCGGGCCCTGTGACACGTGCGGAAACTTGTGCCGAAGAGGGGTTGGTGTGTTTGACACACCAAGCGGTGACGCCTGTGATGTGTGTCACAAACAAACACACTTCCGAATCACGAGGAAACTTCTCCGAGCGGCCGGAACGCCACTCCAAGACCGAAGCCGCGGAGCCGGCCTCGCTCCAAGACCGAAGCCGTGGAGCCGGCCTCGCTCCAAGACCGAAGCCGTGGAGCCGGCCTCGCTTTGCGGATCACGGACTGTGACACGTGCGGAAACTTGTGCCGAAGAGGGGGTGGTATGTGTGACATACCACCAAGCGGCGACGCCTGTGAGGGCGCGCTAAAGTACAACGCCCCTGCGTTATAGACCTACTCCTAAGAAAAACATGTTTGAAGGACCTGTCACGGGCAACATCCCAGAGGTCCTGGACAACGGAGAGGTGACTGACGGCACGCACGTCACAGCAGGACAGCTGGCCCTCGCTCTCACGCCCTATGCTCAAGTAACGGACCTGGCGGTAAACACTGCGGCGTCCGGCAACAACGCAGCGGCCATCCAGTCCCTGGGCGACAGAGTCACCGCAGAGCTGGCCTCAAAGCTGGACAGCAGCGCGCTGGCGCCGGCAATTGCGCCCCTGGCCACGGCGGCGGCCCTGGCCACCACGGAAGGGCAGGTGGCCGCGCACGGAAGCAGCATCGCCGCGCTGCAGAGCTCGCTGACCACGGGCCTCTCCAACAAGGCAGACCAGTCGGCCTTCGACGTGCTGGAGGGCGTGGTGGCCACCAAGAGCACCCCGGACCTGAAGCTGTCCAACTACAGCACCACGGCGGCATGAACGGTTCCATCGCCTCGGCCAACAACGCCACGCTGGCCACGGTGGCCGCCAACTACGGCCTCAAGACGGTGGTGGACCAGCACTCCCTGGACATAGCGGCGAGGATCACGCCGCTGGGGGTGGACACCAAGGTGGCCAACGCTCTCCTGGGGGCCGTCACCGCCGCGGCGCTGGCCTCCGAGCTCGCGAGCAGAGACGCCACCCTCTCGGGGCTGCAGGCCTCCAAGGCGGACGCCAGCGCACTGACCGCGTACGCCCTGCTCTCGGCCGTGGACACTTCCTCCGAGGTGGACTCAAAGATCTCGACCGCTCTCCTGGGCGCCGTCACCACGGCAGCCCTGGACGCCGCCCTTGCCGGCAAGGCGGACGCCAGCGCGCTGGCCGCCCTGCTCTCCACGGTGGACGGGTTGGACACGCCGCTGGACGTAGATACGAAGATAGCAAATGCGCTGCTGGGCCTCGCCACCGAGGCCTTCGTCGCAGCGCAGCTTGCTAGCCGGGACGCCAGCATCACGGCGCTCCAGGGGTCCAAGGCCGACGCGACGCTGCTGGCCTCATACGCCACGAACGCCGCGCTCTCGGCCAGCGAGACCACGCTCCAGAGCGCCCTCGACGCAATCCTCGCGGAGCTCGCCGCCCTGCAGCTTCCCGGAGGCGGAGTTGTTAACGCGCCGGCCTGGGCGGGCTTCACAACTTGGGAGCTCGTTCAGGGAAGCAACGTCGTTCGCAACCTGCATTTCGTGGCTCCTCTCTCTGCTGCGCTTGCCAACGGCGACGACACGCTGAGCATCACGGCAGACTGCTACTCCGTCGCAGCGGCGGACGCGGCCCTCGCGGCAGCCTTGCTGGCCTACTACACCTCCTCACAAGTGGCAACCGGCACCGTCGCCGGAGCCACGCTGTCGTCCACAGGCGCCGTGTCGGGCAGCTCGCTGAGCATCACAGGGGCGGCCAGTGTGGGGCTGCTGAGCTCGGCCACCGGAATCACGGGCAGCACTCTCACCATCAACAACACCGCCAACGCCGGGAACTTCACCACGGTCGGAGACGAGTCCACGGGCACGCTGACGGCCTCGGGCGCAGCAACCGCGGCGAGCTTCGCAGCCACCGGGGCGGTCACGGGCGCCACGCTGACGATCACCGGGGCGGCCTCCGCGGGCCCGCTGGACTGCGAGAGCCTGGACTGCACCTTCACGGCCACGAGCGGCGGAGTGTCGACGGGCAGCGTGGTCTGCGGCGACGTGACGCGCTCGGGCACGGTCTCCGCGCCGCAGCTCTTCGCGTCCAACACGCTCACCGTGACCAACACCTCCGACTTCTCGGACGATCTCTTCTTGACGAAGAACTGGGCGGGCTGGAGCAAGCTGCAAGTGTCCAACAACTGCGCGGCCCCCGACAGCGGCCCGGAGCTGCGGCTGCTGGGCAACCAGAGCGCGCGGGTCTTCCTGGAGCGAGACGGCGGGGCGCACCAGTGCGAGCTAATCATGATCAACGACGAGGCGCTGGTGCAGACGAAGAGCCTCTCGACGCAGCTGTCCTTGACCACGAACCAGAGGAACCCCGGCTGCCTCGTGATCGCAGGCAACACGGGCAACGTGGTCTGCAACACGAGCTTCCCGAATTTGTCGGACAGCAGGGTGAAGACGGAGATGACTGAGGCCGACGTGGCAGAGCTCCAGCAGCTGTTTGACTCCGTGGAGGCCAAGCAGTACAAACGCCCTGACATGAACGAGGACCTGAGGCTGGGCTTCGCCTCAAACGACTTCGCAGGAACGAAGTGGAAGAACCTGGCGGGCACCGCAAGGTGGAGCGACGGCACGGAGATGGTCACCCTCGACTACTCGCACCTCACCAGCGTGCTCTGGGGGTGTGCAAGGGCTTCCAGGGCCGGCTGGATGAGGTGGAAGCCTGGCAGGCCCAGCGGGGGCCGAAGAACCCATAAGAAACATGGCTGACGCTCGCAGACAAACCATCAAGGCCGTCTACGAGGATCCCCGCACAGGCTTCGGCAGCATAGCGCAGACGCTGCGGCAGGCACAGGCGCGCGACCCCAGCATCTCCAGAGAGGAAGTGAAGGCGTTTCTGGACGGCCTCCGGGTGAACCAGGACCGACCGCAGAGAGGCTACAACAGCTTCGTGCCTCTGGAGCCCATGAACCAGCTGCAGGTGGACCTGGCAGACATGAGGGCTTTCGGGGGCAAGCCCTACCCCTTCATGTTGGTGGCCATCGATGCGCTGACCAAAAAAGTGGCCTCGGAGCCGCTGAAGGATCGTCTCGCGAGCACCACCGCGGCGGGCATGAAGAAGGTCTTCCAAGCCCTGGGCGTGCCGGCCAACGTGTACTCCGACGACGGCTCCGAGTTGAAGAGGGAGTTCAAGGAGCTGATGGATTTCTGGGACATCGAGAAGCAGGTGACCAGGGGCCACGCCTACTTCGCGGAGCGCACCATCCGCACCATCAAGGAGGCCATGTTGCGTCGCATAGCTGCCGGAGCGGGCCGGCGGGGCCAGTGGCACCTCATGCTGCCTGACATCTTGAACCAAAACAACGGAAGGAAGCACGCTACCACGCAGGTGGCGCCGAACCTCGCCTACTCTGACCCCGAAATGGCTGAGATTGCTCTGCGCAACATCGAGCGCAGGGCCAAACACAAGGTGACCCGCCCGGAAAACAAGGTCGGGGATATGGTTCGGATCAGGGTTAAGCCGATCGAAAGCAGGGGCTCCTACAGGGTCAACGAGATAGCCTGGAGCGAAAAGGTATACAGGGTTGTCTCCGCCGAGAGCGGGGAGTTGGGGGCGAGGTTTGGCTTGGAGGGGTGGCCGGAAAAGGTGGTGCACAGGGATCTCCGAAAAGTCCCCGAAAACTCAGCTCCCGAACCGCGGGGGTTGGAGGTGCAATCCCGCCAGCGGAGGCTACAGAGAGGCCCCAGGCTCCCACCTCCTTTTTGATGCTCTCTGTGACTCTACGATCTCTACTCTACGTCTCTACGACGTCTCCGACAGCTCCGCCCGCCACTCACTGACGAGCTTCTTCACGTCGGGCCGGGCCGGGGGCTCGGGCGGGCCCCATGATCTAGGACCGCGTCCCACGCGTCCCACCTCCCGCTCCACGTATCATGAGCCTCAAACCAGCGCAGGGCAAGCTCTGCCCGCTGGGAGCGCGTGGCCTGGTCATCAAGAGCCGCAGAGACGTGGCTCACCTCGCTCATGATTTCCTCCAGATCCCCGCTCGCAACGAGGCATTTCTCGAGGCGTCGGACTTCCGCTTCCTCACCGAGCAGCTGCTCCTCGAGGAGCTCGATGCGGCGGCGCTGGTGCGAGCGCTCGGCCTCAAGCAGCGCATCCTCGCGAGGCCGCTTGGTGGGAGGCCGCTGGGCAATCAGAGCAGCCGCAAGGCAGGGTGCGTCCTCGTCCGCCCACGCGGCAGGCTTTTCCAGAAGCCATGCCTGCACGCATCGGAAGGCCTTGGAGGAAGTCATCTCTTTGAGCAGCTGCGGCGGGTTTTTTTTTTGAGACCATTCAAGCATTTGGGACCATTCGAGCAGTTGGCGGGCTTCTTTTTTCTTTGCGCGAGTCCAAGCTCGTCAGTGCGTCCGCCTACGAAGATTTCTGTTCTCTTCCTCGAGGATCTCGACGCGGCGCTCCAGCGCTCACGGCGCAAAGTCTCACGGTTGATTCATCCTCAAGCAGAGAAGCATAATGCCGCTCCGTCTGCAGCAGCGCTAGATCTCGCTCGCCGAGCTCGTAGCTGCGCTCCAGCTGCCCGCGCAGGCCAGCGATGCGGAGCCGGTGGTGCAGGCGCTCGGCCTGGAGCAGCGCATCCTCGCGAGCCCGCGCGGGAGGTCGCTGGACCATCAGAGCGGCCGCAAGGCTGGCAACGTCCGCCTCCGCCCACTCGGCGGGCTTCTCCAGAAGCCATGCCTGCACGCACCGGAAGGCCGCTGAGGAAGTCATGATAGCTTTAAGTGGCTGCGCGGGTTTTTTGAGTCCATTCAAGCATTTGGGACCATTCGAGCATTCGGCGGGCTTTTTTTTTCTTTAGCGCGTTCCCCTTGCCCTGTCCTCCTCAAGCTCATCAGCGCGCTCACTCGAGGATCTCGTCGAGGCGCTCCACCCGCCGACGGAGAATTCTGTTGCTGCGCTCCAGCTCTTCAATGCGCTCCCTGGCTCGCTTGCGATCTCTGTTCTCGCGCTCCCGCTCCTCACGGTGCAGAGTTTCACCGATGAGCAGCTCCTCAACAGTCACCTGCGCCCGCCACGCTCGCTTGCGGGTTTGCTTGAGGAACTCGTTGCAGCGGTCCAGCTGCCTGCGGAGAATTTTGTTGTCGAACTCCCGAAGCTCGCGGCGCTGAGTTTCATCGAGGAGCTCCTCATCGAGCTGCGCGATGAGATGCCGCTGGTGCGAGCGCTCGGCCTCAAGCAGCGCGTCCTCGCGAGGCCGCTCGTAGGGAGGCCGCTGGGCCATCAGAGCAGCCGCAAGGCCGGGAGCGTCCTCGTCCGCCCACGCGGCAGGCTTCTCCAGGAGCCATGCCTGCACGCATCGGAAGGCCGCTGAGGAAGTCATCTCTTTGAGCAGCTGCGGCGGTTCGAAATCAGCAGTATCGAGAAAGCGAGAAAACGAGAGCTCGGGATCTTTCTTTTTTCAGGTTCCGACAGTCTACGCCCAGCATCGGCTCAGCCGCAGCGGCAATGTCGGAGCGGGCCCCAGAGGCGGGGCCCCACGAGGAACTCCATCACGAGGTCGAAGGGCGCAGAGCCAGGCGGAGCGTAAGCGCCCAGCATCCGCAGCTGCTCCAGGTTGCGCCAGTGCCCCAGCGGCCGCGAGTTGTGGGCGTCGAGGCCGTAGACCTTGTCGTTGAAGGGCGAGAGGGACTTCTTCTCGACGGTCTCCACGGCGATCTCGTGCGCGCGGCTGCGCAGCTGCGCGAAGGTCGCCTGCGCTCGCTGCCTTCCTCCAGCACCTCCCTGTACTCGAGATGCCGGACGTTGGTCACCGCCTTCTTGGGCACGCCCTTGATCTTGCGCTTCTCCTTGCGCGCGCCGTCGGGCTGGACCGTGAGGATGCTGTACATCTTGGAGCGCAGGCCGACATACTCCAGGATCCTGGCGGGGAAGGTCTCGTCGCCGAGCTTGCCCAGCAGCCCCATCACCTCGATGGCCTTGGCGCGCGCCGCAGCTGAGAGTGCGCTCAGGTCCCTCTCGGGGTCCTTGGACTTGCCGGCCACGTCGAAGAGGGCGGCGCCGTTCAGGTTCGCCTCGGCCATGGCGTGGAGCGGGTCCTGCAGCTCGAAGATCTGCACCGTCACGGAGTCGGTGTCCGTGAAGAGCAGCCTCATCTTCGGGAAGAGCCTCCTCATGTGGAGGTAGTAGGCCTTCTCCATCATGAGCTTGGAGAGCTGCAGCGTGCGGGCGCCGACTTGGGTGGGCACGCGCACGCAGGCCTTGCTGCGGTTCGTCTTGAGCGTCTCCACGAAGGCCAGGAACCCCTCCGAGTCGTTGATCTGAAACTCGAAGTTCGTCACGGAGCTCTTGCCCACAGCCCGCTCGAACTTGACCGGGTCCACGTAGGCGTTCGTGTTCCTGAACTTGTCGGGGTTCATGCAGCAGCGGCCGAAGATGGCGTTCTGGGTGAGCTTCACCACCTTCTCGGCGTCCGGCCCAAGCCATCAGCAAGGACGTGCGTGACGAGAAATCGATTGAGTTAAGGCATGTTGCACTGCTCCTAGCTTGAACCCAAACAAAACCACCCAAAAGAACAACGCAAGTCCGAAGCGGCCGCAGTTCTTTTTACCGGGATTGCTGAAAGTAGCACTGCTCTCCATGAAGCCCGCCATGAAGGGGCTGCAGGCGAAGCGGTAGGCCCTGTGCAGCCTCCAGACCCTGGCGCCCAGCACGTCCCGCAGGAACTTGAGCCGCTTGCCGTCCACGCCCTCCTCCACGTGCATGCCGAGGAAGGGCACGAGCTTCTCACAGGGCGACGGGGAGAGGCCGAGGCGCTCCGCCATGTCCGCGGTGTGCGGCCCGTACAGGCCCTTCCCGACCTTCATGCGCGCGGGCGGAGCCCAGTCCAAGTGGTCGTGCACCTCCGGGGGAAAGTCGTAGTCCACGAGGAGCAGATAGCTCACCTCCTCGGAGTCGGACTCCCAGTTCAGCCCGGAGAGGCACGTATCGTGCAGCCAGCTCAGCCGTGCGGCGTTTTCTTCTGGCAGGGCGACCGTCTCGCAGGGGCCGTTGGGCATGGGTAGCGACATTGCTGCTGGGTACATGGCGTTGAAGTCCAAGTACGAGATCCAGCTGACGGGCTCCTCGGAGTTGTAGTCCTCCTCGCCCAGCTCGGGTTGTTGGCTTGAGCGAAGGGCTGGAAGATGCAGCTCAGCCCTCCCATGACAGAGGCCCGCACGTCCTTGTAGGCCTGCTCGTCGGTGATGAGGTGAATGGGAGTCTCGCGGGCCGAGTGCCGCAGCATGGCGTCCCAGGCGGCTCCGGGCCGCGTGACGTAGTGGATTGGGTCGAGCCCCGACTGCGCCCGGAAGGAGTCCCGGTAGCTCTCCATCACGTCCGCCAGGGCCAGGACATCGGTGTGGAGGTAGCAGACGTGGAACTCGCGGAAGGTCTCCCACCCCATGAGATTGGCGGTGTTGACGGCCAGCCGGTGGTCCTCTGCGCTCACCGCTTTTCCAGCCAGCACGCTGTCGTAGCAGTGCTGCTCCCACACCGCAGGCATCTCCCACGCCTCGGCGCCGCAGAAGTGCTCGAAGGGCATGGGCAGCTTGCGCAGGATGCAGTCCCACGCCTGCTCCAGGTCGCAGTGCGTCCGCCGCTGTTTGCGAGGCCGTCTTTGGGGCGGAGAGTCGGTCGGCGTGCGCAGCTGCAGCTCGGGGTGAAGCGAGGCCATCAGCGGGAAGAGCTCTGGCAGCTGCTTGTGGGTGCAGGCCCTGAGGTCGTCGATCATGCTGGCCAGGCTCGTGGGGAAGACGTTCATGCTGTCCACGAACCTCAGCGGGCCCCAGCTCATCTGCAGGCACTTCTCGCCCGACTTGCAGAGGACTCGGAGGCAGAGGTGGCGGTAGTCGCCCTGCTTGATTGCGGCCTGCAGGGCGCACCAGCCGCTGAGGGGCCTTGGCGCGGCCTTGGCCTTGGCCTTTGCCCTGCCCTTGGGCGCGGCCTTTGGTGCAGCCTTGGCCATGGGTATGGGCCTCTCGGACTCGCTTCCTTCCTCATCGCTCTCGGTGCCGTCGTTGTCGCTGTCCTCGCCGAGCTCTTCGCGCGGCGCCCTGCTGACGGGAGAGCCCATCGTGGCGATGTAGCGCAGCAGGAAGTGGAAGTCGTAGCCGCCCCCGTTGTGAAGGACCACTGGGATGGTCTTGGGCGTCTGGGCCGCGATGTTGCAGGAGTGGCACAGCGCCCCGAGATACTGCCCGGTGCCGTGGCAGTGGTGGAGCTTCTTCTCAGCGGTCTCGAAGGACGCGAGGCACTCCCTGCAATGAGTGGCGGCCCTGTGCTCCAGCTCCTCCCGCCGGGTCATGCTGACGGCCCGAGGTCGGCGTCTCCAGGTGAGGTAGTGGTCGGCCAGCTTGAGAAGGTCGTCCAGCATGGCGCGGACGGCGTGGAACTTGCCGCTGTCCCGCTCGTGGTGCGTGAGCCTCAGCCTCAGCTCCTCGGGTGGCACGTAGCCGCAGCGCCCGACGGCGACGTAGCAGGAAGAAGCCGCGACGGTCTGGCGCGCCGGCTGCTGCTGCGCTTTGTGGACCGTCGGGGCGGGCGTGCTGTAGACCTCGAGGTCCGCGTAGCACGTGAGGGGCGCGAGCTCTGCGGAGGCCTTGCCCCTGTAGCGCAGCAGGCTCTTCTCGGGCCCGGGCAGCGGCACTTTCCGAGTGCGCTCGGCTATCTCTCGATAGCACTGGGTGGCGCGGTGGCGCTGCCACGAGGCCTTCGTGGCGAAGCGGGCCATGCACCTCGGGCACTTGTACTCCCTGCAGCCGCCGGTGTTGGCGGGCGTGGCTCCCAGGGTCAGCCCCTGTCTGCTGGCCAGCGCCTGGAAGTTGTGGATCAGGCTGTAGTGGCCGCTGTGCAGGAGAAGCAGCACGGTGTGCCGGACGACGCCCGTGCCGCTCGGGGCGCGCTGCTGGAGGACGTGGTAGTACTCCCGCCCGTCCGTCCACAGGGTCTGCTGCCACACGAAGACGAAGACCTCCACCCGCCCGGCGTTGCGGAGCTCGAAGGCCTCGATGTCGTCGAAGCCCACGGGGCGGTCCGTCGGCAGGCCAGAGACGTCCACCCCCGCGTCGGCCAGAGCGGGCTGCCAGCCCGGGGGGCGCGGTCCTCGGCGGCCGGCCAGCTCGGGGTAGAAGAAGGAGCCCGAGCAGCTTGTGGCCTTTGACCGCTGGTGCTTGTTGAGCCCTTCGACCCCGAGGCAGTGGGCGAGGACGCACCACATGAAGCAGCGGTGGTCCTCGTTCTGAGGGTTTCAGATGGCCTTCTTCTTGGCCAGGGTCTCGGGCAGCTCCTTCCAGCAGCCTCCCGCCTCGTTGGGCGGCGGGGGCGCGGGCATGTCGGCCAGCTGCTGCGAGGGCGCGGTCAGCAAATACGCGGCCGTGATGCCCACGACGGTCCAGTTAGACTCGGGGACGCGGGAGCGCTCGAGCGCGACCTCGAACTTTGTCCTGATGGCCGCCATCATGGTTCCAGCGCGGGCCGACAGAGGCGCGGGCCTCACGATCCACGGCGCCAGCCTGAGGTAGTGGAGCGTGAGCTCCACCCTGTCCTCGTCCTCGTCCTCGTCGTTTACGGCCGGGCGCGTCAGCAGGATCTGGAAGCTGACCTTGGCGAGGAAGGGCAGCCGAATGGCCCGCAGGTCTTGGAGCCGGTCCACCAGCAGTCGCATGGCGTCGATGGTGAAGACCTGCTGCCCAGGAAGAGGGCGCAGCCGCAGCTCGCGGGTCCAAGCGGCCCCACGCGGGCGCAGTTCTGTCACATCGGCCTCGGCGCCAGGCGCGCGCGGCTCCTCCAGAGGCACCGCCCGGACAGCGCTGAGCCCCAGGCGGCCCCAGATGCGATCAGACAGCTCGGAGATCATGGCGCGAAGTGGTTTGAGCTGAATAAATTGCTTTCTATAGAAAAAATAATAAATATTCCGTCGGTCGGACGAGCACCCTCAGCATTGCCGACAACTCCTGCTTTGTCGACCGCGAAACAACCATGCACCACAAGCTTCGCCCTTTTTTCAGTCATGTTCGGTCCGGGATTCGGCATCTACCGCGTCACAGCGAGTCGGCGGTGCGGCCCTGCAGGTTCAGCGCCGTGAGGAGCTCTCGGAGGCCTCATCCAGCTCCTTGCGCGCCTTCTCGACCCGCTCCAAGGCTGCGAGGGTTGCGCTCTTGGCCGTCAGCGAGACCGGCAGCCGCTCAGCGATTTTCTTGCTGACGAGCTGCTCCTCCACCTCGTAGAGCTCTCTCTCGATCTGGGCCAGCGAGGCGATGTCGCTCGTGCAAGTGCGGCGCTGCCTCAGGGCCTCGTGCTTCTCGCGGAGCGCTTCCATAGTCTCCCAGCTCTCCTCCTTGCGCTCCTCGGCCACCGTGGGAGCAGAGCTGCGAGCCGTGCGCTGGTTGAGGCGCTTGCGAAGCTTGAGCCGAAGCTCTTGGGAGCGCTTCAGCATGTCCCTCCAGTCCTGCATGTCGACCTCCTCCGCCGGGAACCTGCCGGCGACCCCGTCAGCCAGCAGCCGCTCCAGCACGGGCACTCCCCGAGTGAGCTCATCATGCAGGCGGCTCACCTCCTCCAAAGAGGCTCCCCGCTTCAGCGCCTCGGCATCGACGGCGGCCCTCAGCAGAGGCCTCAGCTGCTCGCGGCGCTCCAGGACGTGGGTGGCCCTTCTGAATTTTTTTACTGAGCAAAAATCGGCTGCGGCATCGGAAGAAACTACAGCGGGCACTCGCGAGACGGTGGCTCCACACGCAGATCCGTGACCTCAAGAGTCAAGCCGCACATGCCGCTCATCAACCACAAGCTGCGCGCTCTCAGCCTAACGCGCGCGGTGCAGTGAGCCAGCTCAGCGGGGCGGTCCGCAAACGTGCCGCCGGCGTTCCAGAAGCGCGCGTGGGCCGGCAGCTTGGCCTTCAGCATCCAATCGCCGCCGCGCGATTGCCTCACAGAAGGCAGCAGCCGCTGGCGCACGGCCTCGGGCGTGAGCTTCGCGTCGAAGACGCGCTTGGATGCGGCCGCCAGCAGCTCGACCAGATCGGTCTCGGCCCGCTCCCAGAAGAGCCTCGTGCGCTCGTCGGTTGCGAAGCTCACACTGGGGCGCTGCCCCTCGGAGAAAGCCCTGGGCTCCCATGGGATTTCCAGCGAAGCTTCGCTCTGCCAAAACAGCGGTTCCAGGCACAAGAATTTGCCACCCTTAGCATTGGAGCGCACCTCGCCCAACTTCCACATGCTAGCCTGGCTCGTCATCCTTTTCTGTCTCCGATAAAAAAAAAGATTGGTCCGAGCATGCGAAACTGCTTGAGCCGCGCCCTTGCCTGTGCGTGCTTTGTTGTGCTGGTGGTAATTGTTAAACATGCCGAGACTGCTGGAGCTGTTTTGCGGCACAAAGTCGATTGGCAGAGCCTTCGAGGCGGCAGGGTGGGAGGTCGTCTCCCTGGACATCGTATCGAAAATTGAGCCCACGATCCTGTGCGACATCCGGAGCTGGGACTACGCGCTGTTTCCGCCGGGGCACTTTGACATGGTCTGGGCCAGCCCGGTCTGCGCGGAGTACAGCCGAGCTCTGACGATGCGCCCTCGACGACTCGAGGAGGGCGACACACTGGTGCTCAGAGCCCTTGAGATCATGGCGCACTTCGACCCGCTCATGTGGGTCATAGAGAATCCGGCCACCGGGCTGCTGAAGACCCGCCCGTTCATGGAGCGCCTACCCTGGGTGGACGTTACCTACTGCAAGTACGGGACTCCGTACAGGAAGCAGACCCGACTGTGGACCAACATGCGCTGGAGACCGAGCCGAGGGCTGTGCAGGAGCGGCAGCCGGTGCGACGCGTGGGAAGACGGGAGGCATCTGAGGGGCGCCCAAGGGGGGCCTCGACTCATGGGGGGCCTGCGTGAGAAGGTCAGAGGGCAGTCGCGTGAGCTGCTTTACAGCATTCCTACGGCGCTGTGCGAGGAGATTGCGAGTGCGGCCACGGCAGAGCTTGCGGATCGGCTGAGCATTCCGGACTGAACCGAGGTTCATTTCTTATAAGATCCTTCTCCAGTATCAAACGAGGTTGGGCGAGCCAGTGGTTCCTATAGGTTCCTACAAGGGCCTAAAAAACTCCGACGCCCTTTGTCTGGTTGGGTCATGAGCCGTTGGGCAGACCAGTACTTAAAAACGAACCCCCCCGCACCCGTTGGGCGAACCAGTACTTAAAAAAACGAAACCCCCCAGGCACGTTGGGCAGACCAGTACTTAAAAACGAACCCCCCCCGCACCCGTTGGGCGAACCAGTACTTTAAAAAAAAACGAAACCCCCCAGGCACGTTGGGCAGACCAGTACTTAAAAACGAACCCCCCCGCACCCGTTCGGCGAACCAGTACTTAAAAAAAACGAAACCCCCCAGGCACGTTGGGCAGACCAGTACTCGAAAAAAAAAATCCGAAACCCCTCCAGACCCGTTGGGCAGACCAGTACTAAGCCAAAAATGCCGGGCCCTTTGGGCAGACCAGTACTCGAAAAAAAATCCGAAACCCCTCCAGCCCTGTTGGGCAGACCAGTACTTGAAAAAAAAACGAAAACCCTTCCAGACCCGTTGGGCAGACCAGTACCAGGCCAAAACCCCCGAAGCCTTTGGGCAGGCCAGTACTCGAAAAAAATCCGAAACCCCTCCAGACCTGTTGGGCAGGCCAGTACTTGAAAAAAAGCGAAACCCTTCCAGACCCGTTGGGCAGACCAGTACTAAGCCAAAAATGCCGGGCCCTTTGGGCAGACCAGTACTCGAAAAAAAAATCCGAAACCCCTCCAGCCCTGTTGGGCAGACCAGTACTTGAAAAAAAAGCGAAACCCTTCCAGACCCGATGGGCAGACCAGTACCAAGCCAAAACCCCCGAAGCCTTTGGGCAGACCAGTACTCGAAAAAAAATCCGAAACCCCTCCAGACCTGTTGGGCAGACCAGTACTTGAAAAAAAGCGAAACCCTTCCAGACCCGTTGGGCAGACCAGTACCAAGCCAAAACCCCCGAAGCCTTTGGGCAGACCAGTACTCGAAAAAAATCCGAAACCCCTCCAGACGTGCTGGGCAAACCAGAACTTAAAAAAATCCGAAACCCCTCCAGACCCGTTGGGCAGACCAGTACTAAGCCAAAAATGCCGGACCCTTTGGGCAGACCAGTACTCGAAAAAACGATCCCGCCCGGACCCGTTGGGCTAACCAGTACTTAAAAAACCCGACCGAGCCAGCATCAAACGAGGTTGGGCGAGCCTGTATCAAACGAGGTTGGGCGGAGGCGTACTAAAGCGCACGCTCAACCGCTTGTACTGTGGCCGCCTATATCCCAGTGGCCCCACAACACAACGTCGCCTGCTTGGTGCTGCTCGCTCCTACGGTGCCCGCTCGGCACCGGGTACCCTCGGCACTGTGCCCGCTCGGCACAGTGCCCGCTCGGTACGTCCTAGTGCCCGCTCGGCGCGTCTAGCTACAAGTGCCCGCTCGGTACGTCCTAGTGCCCGCTCGGCACGTCTAGCTACAAGTGCCCGCTCGGCACGTCTACCTACAAGTGGTCTACCTACTATTGCCCGCACGGCACTGTGCCCGCTCGGCACGTCTACCTATAAGTGCCCGCTCGGCACTGTGCCTGCTCGGCACGTCTAGTTACAAGTGCCCGCTCGGCACTGTGCCCGCTCGGCACGTCTACCTATAAGTGCCCGCTCGGCACTGTGCCCGCTCGGCACGTCTCGTTACAAGTGCCCGCTCGGCACTGCCCCGCCTCCCACTCCACGAAGTTCTCCTGGACCTGACACGTACGACAGCCTGACAGGAAAAAAAACTCAGGGGGGACGTGTTGGGGTGAAGCGCATGCCGATTCCAAGCATGTAACGCGAAAATCATGTCAAAAACCATGCAAGATAGTGTCATGCGAAAATCAAGCAAAATCATGTCAAAATCCGTGCAAAACCATGTCATGCGAAAATCATGTCAAAAAAAACATGCAAAACCGTGTCATGCTAAAATCAAGCAAAATCATGTCAAAATCCGTGCAAAACCAAGTCATGCGAAAATCAAGCAAAATAATGTCAAAACCATGCAAATTCGTGCAAAACAAGCTAGCCCCCCAGGGCGCGCGCGTACAACGAGCATTTCCGGAAAAACGTGGCAATTAGTCTGGGAGTGGGCTTTGCAAACAAAAAGGTTACGCAGAGGCGCTCGCAGGGCTGGAGGCGAAAAGAACCGTCTCGGACATGGGGAAATACTTTCCCAAGGAGAGGCGCTCACTGGGCTGGAGGTGGAAAGATCCGTCTCTCCACAATGATCCGTCTCTCCACAATGATCCGTCTCGGGGATTTCTCGCTCCCAGGAGAGGCGCTCACCGGGCTGGAGGCAATAAGATCCGTCTCGGACCTGGGAATTAAAGTCTTTTAAGGAGAGGCGCTCACCGGGCTGGATGCGGGAAGATCCGTCTCGGACCTTGGAATAAAAGCCCTCTAGGTAGAGGCGGTCACCGAGCTGGAGGCGGAAAGATCCGTCTCTCCACAATGATCCGTCTCTCCACAATGATCCGTCTCGGGGATTTCTTGCTCCCCTGAGAGGCGCTCACCGGGCTGGAGGCAATAAGATCCGTCTCGGACCTGGGAATTAAAGTCTTTTAAGGAGAGGCGCTCACCGGGCTGGAGGCAATAAGATCCGTCTCGGACCTGGGAATTAAAGTCTCTTAAGGAGAGGCGCTCACCGGGCTGGAGGCGGGAAGATCCGTCTCGGAGATTTCTTGTTCCCAGGAGAGGCGCTCACCGGGTTGGAGGCGGGAAGATCCGTCTCGGGAATTTCTTATTCCCAGGAGAGGCGCTCACTGGGTTGGAGGTGGAAGATCCGTCTCGGAGACCCGTCTCGGGTCGAGGGAGAAAAAAGAATTCCCAAAGGCACTCGCCAAGTAAAAAAAATGATCCGCGCCCTGGTGGAATCGAGCTCGCGGTCTCCACGCTTCAGAGCTGCTGCGCCTCTTCCGATTGAGCTATGGACCCTTACTAGTCAAGCACGGAGACTCCTGTGCCAGAGAGCGTCACCAGCTGATAGGCTATCAGGTGGATGAACACGTCAGTCATCGTACCGTCGAGCGCCTTGAATGTGAACCGAGCCAGGTCGCCCGAACGGGTGCTGACGCCGCTCAGGGGCATCTTGGGCACGCGCTCTGTCGGGAAGCCCGCTATGAAGCTGTGGCGCAGGTAGCCCGCGCGGTCGATGTCGATG
This sequence comes from Effrenium voratum, assembly GCA_963377175.1. Classification (NCBI taxonomy): domain Eukaryota; class Dinophyceae; order Suessiales; family Symbiodiniaceae; genus Effrenium; species Effrenium voratum. The sequence continues at coordinate 934,837 of CAUJNA010003305.1, forward strand.
TTGCGCACCGTGTCGTCGTAGGTCCCCGCTAGGACCGATAGGAAGTGGAAGTGCTCAGAGGCTCCCTTCATAGGATTGTGCGGGTACTGCAGGCGCCCAGCTGCATCTGCGACTCCAGGAGACTGTCTTCCTGCCTGGCCGCTCCGATGGGGGCCACGTCCTGCCCCGGGTTGGCCAGCAAATGGATCTTAGAGCCCGCGTCGTGGTCCCAAAAAGTCACGAACGCTCCCATGAGTTTCGTGAAGGCGCGCGCCACGGTGACGTTGTGCTCCGCCACGCCCGGAGGCACCGTGGACTGCTGCGTGTGCACCGTGGGGTAGCTGAACACCAGGGACCTGCCTGACAAAAGCACGCGGTTGAACGACTCCACGAGAGCTGAGTCTAAAACGACCTGGGAGGCCAGAACTCGGACGTTCTGGATCTCGAAGTCGGTGCTCAGCGTGGCTCCCGCCGGGTGCGCCCCGGCGTTCTCGGACCACAGCGCGGTCGTCGCGTCCGCGAACTCGATCTCTATCACCAGGTTCAGCTGCGGCGGCAGCATCTTCCCGCAGCGCAGGATGCCCACCATGGTGGGGCGCAGCAGCACGTCCGCGTAGCCGCTCTGGTGCACCGCGCGGGGCGTCCGAGAGTTGTTCACCTCGTCGAAGCCCTCCACGGCCTTGTTCTGGTTGTACTCGCGGCCCTTCAGCAGGTCATGCACGGCTACGGTGCGGCCGTAGTAGTTTATGTCGTCGCAGCGCTGGCCGTTGGCGAAGACCTGGATCTGGATGAAACAGGCGGGGTTCGGAGTGGCAGGCGCCAGCGGGTTGGTGGCGTCCGTGTTTCTGACTCTGAAGGCGATCTTGATCGACTCGGGGTCGATGAACGAGGTGCCGCTTTTCAGCGGAATGCGGCAGACCCTCGAGGTGGCGGGGGAGAAGGAGCTCAGCGAGCTGGGGAAATACTGCACGTCGTGGCGTGCGGTCACGTAGTTGGTGTTGCTGGTTTTCAGCTTGTAGTCAAAGCTCTGCATCAACTCATCCTGTGCTCCGGCTGTGACTACCTCCATGCTTCTTTACATGTAGCGCAACACTCATTTTTGTTCGTACGGCGAAGGAGAGTCTAGGCCGCCTCGATGTCTCGGGCCAGCTGGTCGTAGCTCGGCGGAGGCAGGCGGCTCAGGCGCGACTGCCCCGAGCTGCGGGAGCTTGCCCGGGAGTTCGGCTGGGACTGAGGCAGAGTCACGGGGTTCAGGCCCCAGGAGAAGGGGCGGGGCGTGTGATTGGTCTGCGCCTGGACTCGGAAGCCAGACTGCGAGGAGGCGCGGCTGCTTGCGGGGCTGCCCGAAGTGCTGCTGCCGGTGCGCAGCGTGAAGAGCTGGGGCTGCGTGGCGTCGTTCATACCGTTGGCGGACCGGACGTCCTGCACGGCCGCGTCCTCGCTGCCCTGCTGAGGCCGGAAGAGCGTGTTCTCCAGCACCCAGCCCGTGCCGCGGGCCAGGCCGTAGGCTGCGCCGCCTGCGAGTCCCACAGCCAACCCTGCAGTGGCCGCTGCGCCGACTCCCGCCGTGGCAGCCATCGCTCCAGCAACCTTGCCCGCCGTGGGCGCCAAAGCAGCGGCCCCTTCTGCCAGGCCCCCCAGGTAGCCAAAGGCCCCGCCCACGCCCTCTGCGGCAACGGCTACCTCTCCCTCCTCCGCAGCCACCGCTGCCGTCTCCTCTATGGCCTGCGCTGCGCCGCGCTCCACCTCCTGCGCGCGCTGCCCCGCCTCGTCCAGGAGGCGCTCTACGTCGTCGGGTCGGCCTATGATCTGCGGCGGCGGCTGCGGCTGCGGCCCTGGGCGGGGCAATACATTTAGGCGGACGTACTCAGCTGCGTCCTGGGGGAGCTGGGAGCGGAAGGCCTGCACCGCCGCGAGTTTTGCTGCTCCTGCGCCCACCAGGTCCGCTGCTGCCTGCGCTCCGTCGGCCGCGCTGCGCAGACGGCCCGTGATGGAGGGCGGGCCCTGTCCGTTGTTCGTCAGCGCGTCTGCCTCTTGGGTCTCCTGCCAGGTCGTCCTCGCCGAAGCGGTTTCCTCCGCCTTGGCGCATCCGGGCCAAGTCCTCGTCCGTGGCCTCAGCGGGAGTGCGGAAGCCTTCCTCTGGAATCGCCCTCAGCGGCGTGTGCTGCAGAGGCTGCGGGTTGGGGTCCTCGCTGGACTGGACGAAATCGTCCAAGTAGAAGTGGCTCGTGACGACCGTGGTGGCCTTGCGGTCCGGCTGGTCCAGGGGCAGCGGCTCGTTCCGCTCCAGGTAGCCCACAACCTGCTCGAAGCGCGGGCGCTGGCTGACGCCGTGGGCCCGAAGGGTCTTCATTTACTGTTGCGCAACTTCGCCCGCTGCGCGTTCGACGCCCCTGCGCTCGGCGCGCGCGTAGCGCAGCTGAGGTACCTGGCGGTGCACGGCCTCCGTCAGCCGGCTCACCTCGTCCAGGTGCCGCTGCCCCTCTTGGGCCAGCCTGCGCTCGCCAAGCCAGGCGTTGAAGGCCCTCGCCTCCTCCAGCTCTCGCTGGCGCTTCAGCAGCAGCGGCTGCAGGTCGTAGCTGGGGTACGTCTTTCGAAACCACCGGAGCATCTGCGGCTCGTTGCGAGGCTCTATGCTCATCATGGTTTTTACACTAGGACGCTGGCTCCCGCCGTCAGCCGGTCGTACGCCGACTGCCTCTCCAGCATGCGCATGGCGCGCTCGCTCGGCCGAGGCGCTTCTACGGGCTCGGGCCGTACCTCTCTGTGTACCTCGGGCTCGGGCTGTACCTCGGGCTCGGGCTGTACCTCGGGCTCTCGCTGCGGCTCGGGCACGGGCGCTGCCTTGGGCGCAGCCTTGGGCTTGGGTGCTGCCTTGGGCTTGGGAGCTGGCGCGGCAACTGCCTTGGGTGCTGCCTTGGGTGCTGCCTTGGGCGCGGGCGCTGCCTTGGGCACGGGCGCTGCCTTGGGTGCTGCCTTGGGCGCTGCCTTGGGTGCTGCCTTGGGCGCTGCCTTGGGTGCTGCCTTGGGCGCTGCCTTGGCCACGGGCGCTGCCTTGGCCACGGGTGCTGCTGCTGCCTTGGGTGCAGCCTTGGGAGCCGTCTTGGGCTTTGTGGGAAATCTCACCCTCTTGGGACGGAAGGGGGAGTCATGCGCCGGCTCCGTGGGCAGGTCGTCGATCATTTTTTCTCTCCTCGCCAGGTCGTCGATCATTTTTTTGCTCTTCGGCAGGGGCAGCTCGGGCGGCATCGGCTTGTTTTTACTACCCGGAGGTCTGCCTCTAGGCCTTGGCGCCGGTTGCGCTTGCTTCATCGGTTTTTTAATAGTAAATATTTTTTTAAAAGACCTTCGGGGAATTAGACGTGATCCAAAAACAGCACGAAGGACAAGGACGAGCCCCGCAGTCGGACGACTTGGCCTTCCAGGTCTGTCAGCCGGAAGCGCAGGTGTCTCAGGGTGATGGGGCCCCTAACGGCCATGAAGTGCCAGTCATCGGAGCCGGTCTCCACGATGGTGCCCACGCCGCTCTTCAGCGTTATCTTGGACAGGATGTCGTCCCCCAGATTGCCCAGCACGCGGCTGGCGTTGGCCAGCTGGGGGCAGCGCAGGTAGACCTCGTTGTAGCAATTCATGCGCACGAACTCGAAGACCTGCTGCCCGCCGGAGACGAAGCTCGGGCCGAGCATGTGGTCGATGCTGAAGGGCTTGGATGGCGAGGCGGCCGGCGAGGTGGGGGAGTCCACAGCGTTAGGGAACTGCTGCTGCAGCTCCAGATCGTTCAGAATGAGGCGGTTGCCGTCGTAGGCTACGCTGAGGCTGTTCGTGGTCTCGCTGTAGGTAGCAGTAGCGAAGTTGGAGCTGATCCAGGCGGCCAGCCGGGAGCCCGTGTAGGCGCCCTCGGGCAGCAGCGCCCAATTCAGCGAGCCGAGCGCGGCGTCCACCCAGTAGAGGTAGCGGCCCCGGTCTGTCGAGAGGAAGCTGTCGGCGATTCTGATCTTGTAGACGGCCAGCCTGGCGTCGCTCTGCAGGTGCAGGGACTCTCCCAGGTCTACCTCGAAGTCGCTGTCCGAGCCGGCTACTTGCGGCTGTCCACGTAGATCGTCGTCATTCTTTTCTTTAGGAAGCCACCCGTTCTGCGAACGACGGGCGGCTGGACTGCTGCGACGGAGGTGCAGCAGGAGATATTCTCGCACCTCGCATTGATGAGCGTAGAGCTAGCGAACAGCTTCTGGCCCAGGAAGCTGAGCGCCGCACCCATCGGCTTCTTTTTCCAGAGCGAAGCGCTCTTCGAAGCGCAAGTAGAACATCTCATTCTTTGGCTTGAGGTAGTAGACGAAGAGGAAGCTGTAGGGCTCTCGGGTCGCCTGCTCGTAGATCCTGTGCAGCTTGTCCTTCGGCAGCAGGGCGCTGAGCTCTTCGATGACGGCCTCCAGCTCGTGCGGGTTGCGCAGCCTCCAGCAGCAGAGGAATTGCTGATTGACCCGCACGGCTGCGCTGATTAGTCTCAGCTTCTGTGAGCTCACCCAGGTGCTGATTTGGAGGTGCCGACCCCTGATAAAGAGCGTGTCCAGGGCGCCGTGGGCCTGGTGCAGCTGTGGGCTAATTGCCGATCTACTTTTGTATATGAATCTATGAATATAAAAGCTTACACATTATTGTACAAAATCAGAAAAGACATGTATCACGCAAACATCGATATAATGATAAATTGTAAAATGATAGAAGAACAATATTCTAGAGGAAACATGTTTGTTCATTTGTTAATCAAGATCTCCCTCCCTCCATGAAGAGTGTATCCAGCACCTGATACAGCTTCTTCTCTCCAACTTTTCTGGGATGTCTTTTTTGATCTTGCGTGATCTGACAAATTCCAGCCCAGGCGCTGCTCGTCACCACGCGTAGCCTGCAGTTTGCGTAGCTTTTCTTCAGCCTCGCGTAGCTTCTCCTTGTAGGCCGCTTGAGGGGATTCCTGCCATCGTCGGATTATATGATGGACGGACTGAAAGATTCATAGATTTTTCTCGAAGACTTCCGCGGGTATTGCTCCAGATCCATGCTGATTAGCGCCACGGTTTTGCCGGAGCCACGGTTTTGCCGGACTTGCTGGGGCCGAGGAAGAGGCCCGTACATGGTACCAGGGGCACCACGGGGTCCGAGGGCTGTTTGCTGCTGTACTCTGCCGTAGGAAACAGCTTGATCTTCCCCATCTCCTTTGCCTTACTTCCCAAATTCGACGGGAAGCCGGGCAGTGAGACCGGGATGAATCTCAAGGCTGGCATGCGGCTGAAGTACATGGGAAGCAAATCGTGGTTGGCCCCACACGTGGACCGGCTGCTGGGGGACGTCGCCGTGCTTCACTCTCCCTTCTTCGGCTCTGGAAAGCTGGAGTACTACCTCGCAACCCGGCGTCCGGCCCTGGCGGTGCGCGGCGTCGACGCCTTCGAGCCCGTCGCACACCTGCACCGCTGCTACTTAAGGCAAGACCCGGTCTTCCTGCGCTCCTTACTGCGCCTGGCTGGACGCAAGATAGACAGGCTCTTCTACTTCAGTCGCCTCCTGCCGGGCACTCAGAGAGGCCGCGCCGGGCGTCGGGCTGCCTGCTCGTACGTCCTGCTGCGCAAAAGCTTCTCGGGAAAGTGGGGCTCCTTCACACAGCAGCGGCCACTGGCCCTGAGCAGCGTGCGGCGTCTGCAGCGGCCTCCGAGAAATGTGACAGTGCGATGCCAGGACGCGCTGGCATATCTACGCGCTCTGCCCAGCCAAGCGCCGCGGCATTGTATCTACGCCGATCCTCCCTACATCTTCCCAGGCCGCAGCATGAACTCCTATGGCACGAGAAGGCGGGGGCATGACCTGGCCTTCCACTCGGAGCTCCGAGACGCGCTCTTCGCAAGCGGCCTGCCCTTCCTCGTAAGCATAAACGACGTGCCTGACGCCTGGGAGCTCTACAGCAGGGCCGGCTCCATCACAAGGCTGTGCTCGGGCAAGAACAGCTCCAAGCCAGAGCTGCTGGTGCTGCATCAGGGCAATCCTGCTGTGGCGACAGGAATGGCCGGAGCAATCCGGTGTGTGCCGCAGGATTGAGGCAGCAATCCTGTGGCCAACACAGGATTGCCAGGGCCGCACCAGGCCCGCACCAGGCCCGCACGTTGGCGTGGACTTTGTAACGGGAAGACTTTTCAGCAGCTTCTCAAACAGTGAGAATCTGCAAATTCTTAGGCGAACGCCAGCGCAACACCCGACCTGCGAATTTGAAGAAGCTCACCGTTTGAGCTCCTTCAGCAAAGTTCCCAAGACCGAAGCCGCGGAGCCGGCCTCGCTTTTCCAAGCCTTTTGCGCACTTTTCGGCCCCAAAGAGAGAGCGGTGACGAAGCGGTGACATCGTCGATGACTGTGTTTTTGGGCCAAAAAGCGCCGTTTTGGACAGGTAGCGAGAGCCCATAGTGAGATGGTTTAAGCGTTGCGCTGCTCTCCGCAGCGACGTTTCGGAGGCTCGATTCCTCCCGGGGCCTCGGCGGGCTGACGTGTTAGAGACCGGTGACTTCGGCGGTGACAAGCTCGGCGGGCTGACGCGTTACGTGGAAAAGCCTCGGCGGGCTGACGTGCACCTCGGCGGGCTGGCGCGTCAGACACTGGCAGGCTCTGGGGCCGTGCCTCGGCGGGCTGACGTGTTAGAGACCGGTGACTTCGGCGGTGACAAGCTCGGCGGGCTGGAATTCGCAGGTTTTTCGAGGCAGAACACGGATTTCGGAGCACTGCAAACACCTGGAGCAGGTTGTCGGAGGAAAACGAGCGAATTTGGAGCCCCGGGCAGCACTTTTGACGCCGGACCCGAAAAAACGCACTTTTCGGACTTCGCCGTTTTCAGCACTTTTTGCACCAAAAACGGAGTGGTGACATTGACCGGTGACATCGGAAAAACGTTCAGCAGGTTGAAGAATTTGGCTGTTTGGGGACCAAAAATGCCAAATAATTAGGGGTGTATAGGCAGCCTTTCCTTACTACTACTGCTACATGTACAGGGCCGTGAAGCGGGTGCTGGAGCGGCAGGCGGCGCGCGTGCTCTACCGGGGCGAGGCGAGGCAGACCCTGCCGCCCATCCAAGAGTGGAGGCGCTTCGACGCCGCGGACGTGCAGCCGGGGCTGTTCTGGTGCGAGGACCTGCGGGAGGCGCGGCGCCAGCTCATGGCCGTCGGCGAGAGCCCCAAGGTGGCCATTAGCAGCCCGGCGCAGTACTGCGGGCTGAGGCTGAGGCGGGGCACCAGGATCCGAGAGCTGCCGGAGGAGCACGAGGTGCTGCGGAGGTGGTGCGAGGCGCTCAACCAGGAGTACCGGGGCCAGCGCCTGGCCGGCTTGGCGCACGAGATTTTTTGAAGTTGCTCAAGGCGAAACGGGAGGTGCCCGGCGCGGCGGAGAGGCAGAAGACCCTGGCCGCGCAGGACGGCAAGTGCGCGCTGTGCGGCTGCGGGCTGACGGGCACCTGCGAGCTGGACCACGTGGTGCCGGTGAGGCAGGCCTTTGCGGGCAGCGTGCAGATTTTGCAGGCGCTGTGCGGCGACTGCCACAGCGAGAAGACGCTGTGGGAGAGCGCGCAGCCCACGAGTTTGGAGAGCCGCGTGGCCCCCGGCGTCATGGAGTACGTCCGGAGCCCCAAGCTGCCCCCTCTGGTTTTTGAGGCGCAGACGCGCAAAGGACAGAACGTACGTCGGCGTGGACGTGGTGCGCTGCAGGCGCAACGGGCTGGCCAACGCCCCCTTCCCCCTGCCCATCCTGTGCCCGGCGGACGGCGTTGAGCCCGTGGACGGCGTGCTGCCGGACCTGGGCTTTGTGGAGGGCTGCTGCGACGCGAGGCAGTCCTGCCCGAACCTGTTGCCGTACGTGGGGCCCGGCTGGTACCCGAAGGTTTCGCTGGCCGCGATGCTGGACCTGGGCGTCTGCCGCTGGGACCACATCGTGTTGGGCATCTCCGCGCGGAGCCACGTGGACGCGGCGACGCTGCGGCGCGCGGCATGGACGCCGCGTGGCCCGAAGGCGAGGAGCACATGGCCAAGCTCAGCGTGAACGCGATGATAGGCCTGTGGGCGCGCAACACGGAGGTGGTCTACAGGCACGTTTAAGCTATTGTGCGCAGAGGCGCAGCGAGTGGACGGCGCGGACGCGGACTTACCCTCCTCCTTCTTTTTCCCCGCCCTGCATACCTCCACCCCCCCCCCTCCCTCCTTTCCCCCGCCCTCCTCCCCCCTACTCCTCCCCCTCCTCCTCCTCCGCGCCCCCTCTCTCTCAGGCATTCGCCTACGAGGGGGGCATAGTGTGGGACCTTGTCTCGCCAGGAGGCTGATGAGCAACGGCACCTACTGCCCCATCCACGACGCGGTGCTGGGCTTCGAGCACTGCATGGTGGCCAAGGGCGCATCCTGGACGCGCCGCCGCGGTACCTCGCGCAGGTGAAGACGGACTGCCTGCTGACGCAGCGGCTGCCGAAGCGCTTCGCGGAGCGGCTGCGGGCGCTGGAGGCGCTGCGCCACCCGGACGGCACGCGGTCTACCGCGTGGAAGAGACGAAGCCGTTGCTGGGCAGCAGCCGGGCGCCGCGCATGGAGGCGGAGCGGCCCAAACAACGGAGGTGGAACGGGGTGGACGACCCTGTGGGCCACTGCCTGGCGGGCAACTCCCTGCTGCTCACGGGCCTGCCGGGCCCCGGGAAGACGCACCTGGCCCGCACCATTGTGGCGAGGCTGCGAGAGCAGGGCGAGGCGGTGCACCTGGTGTCCAAGACGCACTGCTCCGCGCAGAACCTGGGGCTGGGGGCGCAGTCGGCCGACCACTGGGTGCGCAGGTACGTGCGCGGGGGCAGCGCGCAAAAGCTGGACTGGCTGGTGGTGGAGGAGATCACGCAGCTGGACATGGCGCTCTGGGCGGACCTGGCCTGCGTGGGGCTGAACGACGTGAAGTTCCTGCTGCTGGGAGACTTCCGGCAGCTGCCGGCCGTGCTGGACTCCTGGGCCGGGCGGCCCATCAGCGCGCCGTTGGAGCACAGCCAGCTCATCCGCGACCTGGCCGGCGGGCACAGGCACGAGCTCACGGAGAACATGCGCTCCGACCCCGGCATCTTCGACTTCGTGAAGTGGCTGCGGGTCGGCGAGGAGGCGTGCCCCACGCTGGAGCAGGCCAAGGCGAGGCTGAAGGAGCTCTACCCCTCCAAGCCCGGGTGGCCGGACACCACGCTGGTCATCAGCCACAGCAAGCGCATGGCCGTCAACGCAGCGGCGAACCGGGCCCTGGCGCCGGAGGGCTCAAAGCTCCTAGAGCTGGAGACACACGTCATCCACATAGATTTGGGTTGCTACGAGACAGTAACAACCGCAAATTGCCAAACTGCAACACCCCAAAACAGCCCGCAGAGCATGAGGGTTTGGCCGGGGCTGCGCCTCATCGGGGCCGGCGGAAAAATTCCCAAGGGCGTCTTTGTGGCCGTGGCGGAAGTGGAGCCGGACGGAGTGAGGCTGGACAACGGCACGCGGCTGAAGAACCAGGAGCTGCTGCGGGCCACCCGGCCGAGCCACGCAGTGACCTACGCCAGCTGCCAGGAGCTCACCCTCCACAACCGCGTCCGCCTGGACCTGGAGTCCTGCCACCTCACGCTGCGCCACCTGTACGTGGGCGCCTCGCGGGCCACGAGCTCCGAGCTGCTGGAGGCCTAGAACGGGCAGCACGGCGCCTCCAGGGGCTCTAGCATGAGGTGGCGCACCTCGAAGAGCACGCCCCACTGCCTGCCCATCAGCCACACGTGCCGGGCCTCCACAAGCGCGCGGCCCCTGCGGCGCGCGAACTCCGCGGGGCGCGGCGCGCGGTTGCCGGCCGGGTCCCAGACGAGGCAGCGCTCCAAGTCCATCTTGCACTTCACGTGCTTGCCCTTGGCGCTCACCTTGACGGCGCGCTGCAGCTGGCTCTCAAGCTCGTTGCGGGTGACCCCCGGAAAGGGCTTCTGGAAGATGATCATGTCGTCGATGACGGCCTGCTCCACCCCATCCGTCCACGCCCCCAGGTCGGTGTTGCTCGCAAAGCACACGCCCACCCTCTTGGCCCCGTCGTCCTGGAAGTTGCCGGGCTCCCACAGCACCTCAACGTCCGCCTTGCACACCAGCGCGCCCTGATGGGAGTCCTCTATGGACATGAACTTCCCCCCCTTGGCATTGGTCTGAACGTCCAGCCCGAGTGCAAGCTTCATTGCTCGGCTTTTTTTATCCGTAGGAAAAAAGACCGGTCCGATGAACGTGCGAGTTTTCTTGGTCGTCGCAGCGGCGGTGATCTTGCTCTTTAAAAATGCCGAGGCTCCTGGAGCTTTTCTGCGGCACCAAGTCGGTGGGCAGGGCCTTCGAGGCGGCGGGCTGGGAGGTCGTCTCCCTGGACATCGTGTCGAAATTTGAGCCCACCATCCTCTGCGACATCCGGAGCTGGGACAACACGACGTTCCCGCCGGGGCACTTCGACATGGTCTGGGCCAGCCCGGTCTGCACGGAATACAGCCGCGCGCTGACGACGCGCCCGCGGCGGCTCCTGGAGGGCGACGCGCTGGTGCTCAGCGCCCTTGAGATCATTGCGCACTTTGACCCGCTCCTGTGGATTGTGGAGAACCCGGCCACCGGGCTGCTGAAGACCCGGCCGTTCATGGAGCGTCTGCCCTGGGAGGACGTGACCTACTGCAAGTACGGAACTCCGTACAGGAAGCAGACGCGGCTGTGGACCAACATGCGCTGGAGACCGAGCCGAGGGCTGTGCAAGCCCGGCAGCCGCTGCGAGGCGTGGCAGGACGGTAGGCACCTCCGGGCCGCGCAGCGGGGGCCGCGGCTGATGGAGGGGCAGTACGAGAGGGTCAGCCAATCGCGCGAGCTGCTCTACAGCGTCCCTGCTGCGCTGTGCGAGGAGATTGCGCGCGCGGCCACGGAGGAGCTTGCGGAGCGGCTGAGCATTCCGGATTAGACCGTTCAGGCTTCGTCTAATCCGACGAGCCTGGAACAAGCCCATTTTTCCATGTTTTTACTGGTTTTTTGGGCGGTGCCACTAAACGCCAAAAATGGCGCAGAGGGGCACCCCCGCCTTCGTTTTTTGGGCGCACTCAAAAGCGGTGCCACTAAACTTCAAAAATGAAGAAACATGGCACCCCCGCCTTTTTTCTCGTTTTTTGGGCGCATTCAGAAGCGGTGTCACTAAACACCAAAAATGGTGAAGAGCGACACCGGGCCTTAGTCAAGCACGGAAACGCCCGTGCCGGAGAGCGTCACCAGCTGGTAGGCCACCAAATGAATGAACAGGTCCGTCAGCGTGCCGTCCAGGCCCTTGAAGGTGAACCGGGCAAGGTCGCCCGAGCGGGTGCTGACGCCACTCAGCGGCATCTTGGGCACGCGCTCGGTGGGAAAGCGGGCAATGAAGCTGTGGCGCAGGTAGCCCACGCGGCCGATGTCGATGTTGCGCACCGTGTCGTCGTAGGTGCCCGCGAGGACGGAGAGGAAGTGGAAGTGCTCCGAGGCTCCCTTCATGGGGTTGTGTGGGTACTGCAGGCTGCCCAGCTGCATCTGCGACTCCAGGAGGCTGTCCTCCTGCCTCGCCGCGCCGATGGGGGCCACGTCCTGCCCGGGTTGGCCAGCAAGTGGATCTTGGAGCCCGCGTCGTTGTCCCAAAAGGTCACAAACGCGCCCATGAGTTTCGTGAAGGCGCGCGCCACGGTGACGTTGTGCTCCGCCACGCCGTTCGGGACGCTGGACTGCTGCGTGTGCACCGTGGGGTAGCTGAACACCAGGGACCTGCCTGACCAAAGCACGCGGTTGAAGGACTCCACCAGCGCAGAGTCCAGGACGACCTGGGAGGCCAGAACTCGGACGTTCTGGATCTCGAAGTCGGTGCTCAGCGTGGCGCCGGACGGGTGCGCGCCGGCGTTCTCGGACCACAGCGCAGTCGTGGCGTCCGCAAACTCAATTTCTATCACCAGGTTCAGCTGCGGCGGCAGCATCTTCCCGCAGCGCAGGATGCCCACCATGGTGGGGCGCCGCAGCACGTCCGCGTAGCCGCCCTGGTGCACCGCGCGGGCGATGCGCGGGTCGTTCACTTCGTCGAAACCCTCCATGGCCTTGTTGCGGTTGTACTCTCTGCCCTTCAGCAAGTCGTGCACGGCCACGGTGCGGCCGTAGTAGTTGATGTCGTCGCAGCGCTGGCCGTTGGCGAAGACCTGGACGCGCTGGACGAAGCAGGCGGAGTTGGGCGTGGCCGGGGCCAGCGGGTTGGTGCCGTCCGTGTTCCTGACGCGGAAGGCGATCTTGATGGACTCGGGGTCGATGAAGGACGTGCCGCTGGTCAGCGGGATGCGGCAGACCCGCGAGGTCGTGGGGGAGAAGGAGCTCAGCGAGCTGGGGAAGTACTGCACGTCATGCCGCGCCGTCACGTAGCTGGTGTTGCTCGTTTTCAGCTTGTAGTCCAGGCTCTGCATCAGCTCATCCTGGGCTCCGGCGGTGACTACCTCCATGCTTGTTTATATACACGCATTTTGACTCGTACGGCGAAGGAAAACTATTACTCCAGTGCGTACATAGATGTACGGACGAGAGTAATAGCATTTTGTGGCGCAAAACCGTGCAAAACGAGCTATTACTTCAGGGTGTACATTTATGTACGGCCTGGAGTAATAGCATTTTGCAGCGCAAAGCCGTGCAAAAAGCTATTAGTCTGGTCCGTATATCTATATACGGACGACACTAATAGCATTTTGTAGCCCAAAACCATGCAAAACCGTGCAAAAAAGCTATTAGCCCAGGGTGTACATGTACGGCCTGGACTAATAGCATTTTGTGGCGCAAAACCGTGCAAAAGCTATTAGCCCGGTCCGTATGTGTATATACGGACTGGGCTAATAGCATTTTGTAGTGCAAAACCGTGCAAATTAGGCAGCCTCAATGTCTCGCGCCAGCTGGTCAAAGCTGGGCGGAGGCAGGCTCCGGCGTCCGGAACTGGAGCTGGCCCGCGAGCTCTGGGACTGGGGCAGGGCCACGGGGTTCAGGCCCCAGGAGAAGGGACGCGGCGTGTTGTTGGACTGCGCCTGCACGCGGAAGCCGGACTGCGAGGAGGCGCGGCTGCTTGCGGGGCTGCCCGAAGTGCTGCTGCCGGTGCGCAGCGTGAAGTGCTGAGGCTGAGTGGCGTCGTTCATGTTGTTGGCGGACCGGACGTCCTGCACGGCCGCGTCCTTGCTGCCCTGCTGGGGTCGGAAGAGCGTGTTCTCGAGGACCCAGCCCGTGCCGCGCGCGAGGCCGTAGGCTGCGCCGCCCGCAATGCCAACGGCCAGCCCCGCCGTTGCCGCCGCGCCGACTTCCGCCGCGCCAGCCAACGTTCCAGCAACCTCGCCCGCCGTGGGTGCGAGGGCTGCTGCTCCTTCCGCCAGGCCCCCCAGGTACCCGAAGGCTCCGCCCACGCCCTCGGCGGCAACGGCCACCTTGCCCTCCTCCGCAGCCACTGCTGCCGTCTCCTCTATTGCCTCCGCGCCGCGCTCCACCTCCTGCGCGCGCTGCCCCGCCTCGTCCAGGAGGCGCTCCACGTCACTGGGCCGGCCTATGATCTGCGGAGGCGGCTGCGCCGGGCCCGGACGGGGCAGCACGTTCAGACGCACGCACTCAGCTGCGTCCTGGGGCAGCTGAGAGCGGAAGGCCTGCGCGGCTGCGAGCCCCGCGGCCCCTGCGCCTACGAGGTCCGCTGCCGCCTAAGCGCCGTCTGCAGTGCCGCGCAGACGGTCCGTGATGGAGGGCGGCCCCTGCCCGTTGCTGGCCAGCGCGCCGGCCTCGGGGTCTCCCGCCAGGTCGTCCTCACAAAGCGGGTTCCGCCGTATCCTTGGTACCTCCGCGCAAGGCGCACGTCCTCGTCCGTGGCCTCTGCGGGAGTGCGGAAGCCGTCCTCGGGATGGGTCCTCGCTGGACTGCACAAAATCGTCCAGGTAGAAGTGGCTTGTGATGAACGAGGTGGCCTTGCGGTCCGGCTGGTCCAGCAGCGGCTCGTTCCGCTCCAGGTAGCCCACCACCTGCTCAAAGCGCGGGCGCTGGTTGAAGCCGTGCGCCCGGAGTGTCTTCATTTACTGTTGCGCAACTTCGCCCACCGCCCGTTCCACGCCCCGGCGCTCGGCCCGCGCGTAGCGCAGTTGGGGTACCTGGCGGTGCACGGCCCCCGTCAGCCGGCTCACGTCGTCCAGGTGCCGCTGCCCCTCCTGCGCCTGCCTGCGCTCCCCAAGCCAATTGTTGAAGGCCCGCGCCTCCTCCAGTTCTCGGTAGCGCTTCAGCAGCAGCGGCTGCAAGTTGTAACTGGGGTACGTCTTGCGGAACCACCGGAGCATCCGCGGCTCGTTGCGGGGCTCTATGGACATCATGCTTTTATACCAGTACACTTGCACCTGTGGTCAGCCGGTCATAAGCGGACTGCCTCTCCAGCATGCGCAGGGCGCGCTGCTGCTCTCTCGTGAGCTGAGGCGCCTCAACCGGTGCCTCTGGTGGTGCCTCAGCCGGTGCCTCAACCGGAGCCTCCGCCGGCGTCTCAACCGGAGCCTCCGCCGGCGTCTCAACCGGCGGCTTTGGCTTGCGCTTTGGAGCAGCCGGCTCAGTAGGCACGTCCTGCTTTGGTTTGTTCTTGCTCCCAGGGGGCCTGCCCCGCCGTTTCGGTTCCGGTGCCTCCGGCGCAGCGTGTGGCGCAGCGTGTGGCGCAGCGTGCGCCTCTTGCGCCTCTTGCGCCTCTTGCGCCTCTTGCGCCTCTTGCGCCTCCGGCGCCCTGTCGTGTTCGGTCGGCTCCATCCTTTTTAATTATCCGTGGTCAAGATATAACACGAAGGACAAAGACGACCCGCGAAGCCGGACGACGTTGCCGTCCAGGTCGGTCAGGCGGAAGCGCATGTGCCTCAGGGTAACCGGGCCCCTGAGGGCCATGAAGTGCCCGTCGTCCGAGCCCGTCTCCACAATGGTACCCACTCCGCTCTTCAGCGTGATCTTGGAGAGGATGTCGTCGCCCAAGTTGCCCAGCACTCTGCTGGCGTTGGCCAGCTGGGCGCAGCGCAGGTAGACCTCGTTGTGCGCCATCATCCGGATGAACTCAAAGACCTGCTGCCCGCCGGAGACAAAGCTCGGGCCCAGCATGTGGTCCACGCTGAAGGGCTTGGCGGGAGAGGCGGGCGGCGCGGCGGGGTAGTCCGCCGCGTCGGGAAATTGCTGGCGCAGCTCCAGGTCGTTCAGGATGAGCCTGTTGCCGTCGTAGGCAACGCTCAGGCTGTTGGTGGTCTCGCTGTAGGTGGCGGTGGCAAAGTTGGAGCTGATCCAGGCCGCCAGCCGAGGGCCCGTGTACGCGCCCTCCGGAAGCTGCGCCCAGTTCAGCGTGCCCAGCGCGGCGTCGACCCAGTACAGGTAGCGGCCCCGGTCCGTGGACAAAAAGCTGTCGGCCAGGCGGATCTTGTAGACGGCAAGCCGGGCGTCGCTCTGCAAGTGCAGGGACTCTCCCAGGTCTACCTCAAAGTCGCTGTCCGAGCCGGCCACTCTCTTGCGGCTGTCCACGTAGATCGTCGTCATTCTTTTCTTTAGGAACCCGCCCGTTCTGCGGACGACGGGCGGGTGGACGGCTGCGACGGAGGTGCAGCAGGAGATATTCTCGCACCGTGCGCTGATCAGTGTGGAGCTAGCGAACAGATTCTGGCCCAGGAAGCTGAGCGCCGCTCCCATCGGCTTCTCTTTCCAATGCGAAACGCTCTTCAAAGCGCTTGAAGAACATTTCATTCCTCGGCTTCAGGAAGTAGACGAAAAGGAAGCTGTAAGGTTCCCGCGTCGCCTGCTCGTACAACTGGTAGAGCTGCTCCTTTGGCAGCAGGGCGCTGAGCTCCTCCACCACGGCGTCCAGCTCGTGCTGGTTGCGCAGCCTCCAGCAGCAGAGGAACTGCATGTTCACCCGCACGGCTGCGCTGATTAGTCTCAGCTTCTGCGAGCTCACCCAGGTGCTGATCTGCAGATGACGGCCCCTGATGAAGAGAGTGTCCAGGGCGCCGTTTGGTTTATGCAATTGCGGCATGTCCGCAAGGTCGTCCAGGATGATCAGCACCTGGTACAGTTTCTTCATCTCCACCTTCTTGGACGTCTCGGTGATCTTGCGCTGCTGCTGGATGATGCGGCGCAGCGCCGGCTCGTCCCAGTCCTCCCAGTAGGCTTGCTCTCGTTCGGTATTCACCCCCAAGTCCTCCTCGATATTCTTCTTGACGGGAATCCAGCCGTCATCGACGTTTATGCTTGGACTGAAGATGTAGATTCTCTCAAACACGCCCCTGTACTGCTCCAGAATCAGGCTGATCAGAGCCACGGTTTTGCCGGACTTGCTGGGGCCGAGGAAGATGCCCGTACACGGGCCCAGGGGCACCACGGGGTCCGAGGATTGTTTGCTGCTGTATTCTGGCACAGGAAACAGCTTGATCTTCCCCATTCACTCTTTTGCCTTTACTTCCCGAATTCGACGCCGCAGCGCGGCGGGCGGTGCGTTCATCCTGCTGGCCTCCGGAGGTCTCTGCCGCGGCGGGCGGGCTGGCGCCTGTAGGGGTTAAACAACCCGGCACAGCTGCCTCTATTCTCATCTCCCGTCGGCGCGCTCATTCGAGTCGCCGCTTGCCGGGGCGTGTGAGAAAACACCAAGAGTGTTCTGCGATGGCACCTGTGCGCCGGCGTGCGAAGAAGTGCCCGCATGGGCGACAGTGGTCTGTGTGCCGCGACTGCGGCGGGTCGTCCTTCTGCGGACACGATCGGCTGCGATGGACGTGCCGCGACTGCGGCGGCGCATCGATCTGCGAGCACTCGCGACGGCGGTCACAGTGCCGTGACTGCGGCGGCGCAGGCGTGTGCTTGCATGGAAGGCTGCGCGCCCGCTGCCGGGACTGTGGAGGCGCGTCGTACTGCGAGCACTCGCGTCTGCGGAGCTACTGCCGGGACTGCGGCGGTGCGTCCTACTGCTCGCATGGACGACTGCGGGCAGAATGCAGGAACTGCACCAATTTTGTATGTCAGATTGAAGGCTGTCCTCGGCAAGATCTCCCATTCGCCGGAGCGCAGAGCTTGCTGCGACATACGCAGACGATGCACGGTGACAACCCGCGCGCAGTGACCAAGAGTAAGGAGCTTGAGGTGCACCAAGCACTCCGCGACGCGCAGATCGCCTTTGAGTACCAGCACCACCTGCCCTTCCGCGGCTGCGGGTTGGGGTCGGAGACGGCCCACGCCTTCGCGGACTTTGCCCTGCCGACCCCGTGGGGCTACGTGCTGCTGGAGGTTGACGAGGAGCAGCACAATGCTTACGACCCCAGCTGCGACGTGCGCAGGGACTTCGACATGGCCGCCAGCGTGGCGCTTGGCAGCGGGCACAAGCTGCTGGTGCTGCGCTACAACCCGGACGCCTTCAAGATCGCCGGCGTGACGCGGCGGACCACCAAGAAGGAGCGCCACGCGCAGCTGATCCGCCTGCTGGGCGAGCTGTTGGCGCGCGAGCCGGAGGCGCCTTTCACCCGCCTCTTTCTCTTCTACGACCGGGCCGCGGAGAACAACGCGCTGCCCTGCGTGGCGGAGCACTGGTCCGAGCCCGTGCGCGCCGTGTCACGCTGCGCCTAGAGTCCCAAAATTCGAAGCCGGGAAGCCGGGCGGCGAGTCCGGGAGTACGTCGCTGTGTACCGACGCACTGCCGGTGTTTTCCGCGCAATCCGGGCGGCGAGTCTGGGGGCGTAGTGCTGTACAGCACTGCGCTTCCAGCGTTTTCTGGGAAACACCGGGGCAATCCTGTTGCCACAGCAGGATGGGGTGGAGCAATCCTGTTGCCACAGCAGGATTGGGTGGAGCAATCCTGTTGCCACAGCAGGATTGGGTGGAGCAATCCTGTTGCCACAGCAGGATTGACGGCAGGGCCGTGGGTAAGTGGTTTGAAAAAACACTCTGTCAGCGATTACTGCGAGGACGCATCCGCGACGGACCGTCGGCGTCTGGCCCGTGATTGGTTTTTTTCGGGTGCAAAATAACCGAAGTGGAATCCGACTTGGTGGAAGGAATCCCGCCTTGGCGCGGCCTTGGCAGGCTGGAGGCTCCGATGCGGGCAGGCGCGGGCCGGGGCGCGCTAGGTGTACGCGTTTGGGCGAGCCATCAAACGAGTTTGGGGCGGCCCGTACTATAAGAGGCCGTTTGGGCGAGCCAGTCGTTACTAAGAGGCGATGGGCGAGCCAGTACTAAGGGGCCCGTTGGGGGCGAGCCATTTACTAAGAGGCCGTTGGGCGAGCCTAGTACTAAGGGGCCGTTGGGCGACCCAGTACTCATTGGGCGAGCATCTTCACAGCGCTCCACACGCAGCGCCTGCTTGGCGCTTCCTACGGTGCCAGCTCGGCACGTGCCCGCTCGGCACATCTAGTGCCTGCTCGGCACGGTGCCAGCTCGGCACATTTAGTTACTAGTGCCCGCTCGGCACTTAGTAGTGCCTGCTTCGCACGGTGCAGCTCGGCACATTAGTTTACTAGTGCCCGCTCGGCACTGCACCCCCTCCACGGTTGCCAGCCTCGCGCACCGGGTGGACATCCTCCCCACCCAAGTGCCCGCTCGGCACTTGGGGTGCCAGCTCGGCACCGTGCCACGCTCGGAACTGCCTGTGCCTGCTCGCACGTGCCGCGCGGCACATATGGTACTAGTGCCCGCTTCGGACTGTTCGGTAAGGTGCCCGCTCGGACTGCCCCGCCTCGCAGAAGTTCCGCTCCGGACACCTGACAGTACGGCCTGACAGGATAAAAAAAACAGGGGTGAAGGGGGGGTCGGGGTTGAGCCACATGATGGCAAAAAACCGTGCCCGAAAAAAAAAAAAACGAGCAAAATTCCAAAAATAAAAACACCATGCAAAAAACCATGTCAAAATCATGTCAAAATCATGCAAAAACCATGCAAAAACGTGCAAAAAACATGCAAAAAACGTTCCCGCACAACGGCTGGAAAACATGCAAAACGTGCAAAAAACTATGTCAAAATTTCATGCAAAACCGTGCAAAAACCATGCAAAAACGTGCAAAAAACCATGCAAAACCGTGCAAAAAACCATGTCATTGTCATGCAAACATGCAAAAACCATGCAAAACATTTCGGGGGAAGGAAGCACCGAAAAATGTTCGCCAGATTGGCCAGTGGTCCTAAAATAAAAACCCGCTGAACAATTCCACCCCCAGATTTTGAGATGCTTCGTATTTAGTCTATATGTGCTATATCTCACAAGGCAAGCCACTGAACATCCACTCCCCCCCGGGTCCATGCTATATGTACTATATGTGCTATATGGCCCCTATATAGCATATATAGTACAGATTTCGCGCGTACAGAACATATAGCACATATAGTACATATAGCAAGGACGCGGGGGAGAGTGGGGGTTCAGCGGCTTGGCGTGTAAGATATAGCACATATAGCACATATAGCAAGGACGCGGGGGAGAGTGGGGGTTCAGCGGCTTGGCGTGTAAGATATAGCACATATAGAACATATAGCAAGGACGCGGGGGAGAGTGGGGGTTCAGCGGCTTGGCGTGTAAGATATAGCACATATAGCACATATAGCAAGGACGCGGGGGAGAGTGGGGGTTCAGCGGCTTGGCGCGGCTTCAATGCCGGGCAGGCGCGGCCAGGAGGCTTCTGTGCCAGGCAAGTGGCGCGGCCAGGAGGCTTCTGTGCCAGGCAAGTGGCGCGGCCAGGAGGCTTCTGTGCCAGGCAAGTGCGTGAACCAAGTGGCTCTTGTGGTTTAACCTCTCTTGTAGAACGGGGCGTTTTCAAATGGTTTCATATTCTACCTGAGGGCTTCTAGCACTCGTCGTCCAGCATTTGACCTTCCGTCCAGCATTTGACCTTGTCCTGCGAAGGATTCGAAGTCTAAAACGCTGCGTGCAGGCGTGTGGCTGCAAAATAGAGACCCCTAGATATGCGCTGCAATTTGGCTCCAGGTTGCATTTCAAGCGATGTCAAGCTTTGCCAAAGGAAACCCCTTTTCCCTTATTTTCGGGGACCCCTTTTTTTGGGACCCCTTGTTTTCTTTTTTTTTGTTTTTTCTTAGCCCTGCAAAGGTTGGCTCGCTTGAAATGCAACCTGGAGCCAAATTGCAAGCATATCTAGGGGTCTCTATTCTGCAGCCACACGCCTGCACGCAGCGTTTTAGACTTCGAATCCTTCGCAGGACGAGGTCAAATGCTGGACGGACGAGTGCTAGAAGCCTCTCAGGTAGAATATGAACCATTTGGAAAACGCCCTCTACAGAGAGAGGGACACCGTTTCTCTTGAGGTTGAACGGGTGTTTAAAGTTTGCTGGTTTGCAGGTGGTCGACCTGTTCCCGTCCAAGACTATGGTCTACAACACAAGCTTCACGGACTTGTCGGACAGCGGGTGACTGGGCTTCGCCTCGGGTGGATCCACAGTTTGTGCCACGGCTGAACTTGCCTTTGCAAGGTTTGGCCCAATCCGCCGCCACCCGTGCTGGGCTCTGCTCGACCTTAAAATCAGCTGCCTGGGCCTTGAGTGGACTGCGTTTTTTTTTGTTTGGAAGCTTCGTCAAGAAGTCGAGTCGGAGGTGTTGGTCACAGTGAGCGTGTTGGACGCGAAGAGCTGCGGCGCGGAGACCGTGCCCGAGCGTCGCCGCCCGTTGACACTCCGCCGCTTGAAGGTGCAGTCCAGGCTCTTGCAGTCCAGCGGGCCACACCGCGTTCCCGCACGGAAGATTTAGGTGCGCAGTCTGTCTGTGCAAGTGGCGTGTGCCTTAGCAGCAAAGGCTGCTGCGATACGAGGGCCGAGTCTTCCTCAAAGGCTGTGGCTCTGATCTGCAGGCTGTACAGGTTCAGCGTTTGGGTTCAAGCCGTCACGAGGCGACGCTGTTAGCATTTGTAGTGCTACTGATTAAGCCATTTGCATATGACATGCAAGCAATGTATTCCGGATTTACCTGCACCCCCTGATTGCTTGTTTAAGCTGCAACAATGGGCTTCCAATGTGCCTTAAGAACTCTTGTTTGCTGACACCTTGACCATTGGTATGCAGTCTGCTATTGTGATCGCATCGCTGCAGATGATTTCGCCGATTTCTTCCTTTGCAATGGTATATGTACACCCAAAGGTGACGCAGACGAACCTTTCTTGCCGACAGTACAACTTTCTGACAGACCTTTACAGATTTTTGGCCTTTCTGATCGTGGTTTGCAGTTCCTACCGCATGCTTTTTTCACTGTCACCAACGTTGTTTATACTAGTGAGGGTTTTTGCTGTTGAACCGTGCTACCTGCTTCCTTGGGCACATGACTTACCAATCAATTTCCGAGTTGCGGAGATCTTTGCAGGCGGACTTGGTGGTTGGTCCATGGCAATACCTCAAACAGCTTCGCCCATACCTTTGCTGTTGAGCATGATCCGGAACTTGCCTTTGATTTTGCTTGCAACCACGGTGCAACCATCATTCGGTCGGTTCATAATGCCACAGATGATCAATTCAGTGTTTTTGTAGGTGACGCCTCGGCCTGGCATGTCATCGGCTCATCCAAAATCAGGACCAATGTCTTGTGCCTCGCCGCCATGCCAACCGTATTCTTCAGCGGGCAAAGGACGAGGGCTCTTTGCACAGGAAGCCTGGCCTTTCGTGGAATGGATCTGGTCATTGCGGGTTCTCCAACTTCCTTTGGCTCCATTGGAGAACGTTGGAGGCCTCATTCGCCATCGGCATTGGTCCATTTTATCTGCTTTGATTCATCAGTCAGGGTATGATATTACCATCACGCAATTGAAGGGATAGCCGATCACACTTCGGAGCAAAGTTGTATCAAGCGGCAAAGAAGCAAGCGCTTATTGACCAATACTGCAACCGGTGTATGGGTCGACACTTGGACAAGGGGCGGCCAGACTCGCATCTTTGAATGGTCAGGTTGTGGTGAGTACGTCATCGAGGCCAGGGTCATGCATACATCCGAACACGCTCGCGCTGCACTTGCGAGTTATGGTCGTGCGCATGATTTTGGTGAGTCTTGCTTGGCGTGGAAAACTCCTGGGTAGACTTCTGCGAACCCCCAAGACCTTTCGATTTATCTCTCCACTTGAACATCAGCTTCTGCATGGCACTGTCAGTGAAACATTCTTGTCGCGGAATCTTCGACGAGCTCAACAGTCTGTTGGCAACCACCTCCCGGCTATTCAGGCTGCTTCGATCCTTATCGCTGCATTTCAGTTGGTTGGAGTGCAGTATCATGATGATCCACTTGACCTCCTGTCCCAGATGTGTGCGACCTTTGTTCATCCCAGAATGATGAGCCTTGAGGTTACTGAGGATCATTGGGTCCTGAAAGCCGCATCGTCAGGTGATGCTATTTCAGCTACCTTGCCAATGCCTGGCACGAAGGAGGTCTGGTGCAACCATATCAACACACGCACATGCATCAGTGGATCGCCTGACGATACCATCCTCAGTGTCTTGCGAGCCCATGGCATCAGTGCATTAGATTGGGTCATCTTTGACAATGGCAGAATCAACCGCACCCATCGTGCGTCGCCTTTCTCTACTTGGGGAGGCGTTGCGGGAGAATTGCTGTTTTTTCAGGAATGTCTTGCTTTTCAGGAAGGTGACCGCAGTGACAACGTATTGCAGCAACTCAAGGAGTACGTGCAAGGACTCTGGTGCAAACTTGCAGTGCCTTCGTGCAAGCGCATGATTCTGAGCTTTCCATTTCTCGGATACTTTGAGGTTGCTGTTCCGGAGGCTGCCACTGACCTCAGTGTGTACAAGGCCTTCCACAAGGCTGTTGGGACGGACCGTGAGTTTTGGAAGTATCAGACGGCTATGCAGTTGTGCATGTACGGGCCTGTGACTGCATCGCCTCTTGTGCATTGGCTTGTCCAACCTTTTCGGAATGTTCAGGGGTTCATTTGCGCAGTCAACGACAGAAACACACATGACTCGGCAGTGCAGCTGATATTCCAACTTCGGCTGCTTGCGCAGCTTGAGTGCCGGGAGTTGTACCTGATGCGTATCCAGCCCAATCCTGTGGGGACCGATGACCGGCTTGTGCTCATGTCGAGGGTGTTTCGGCCTGTCGATGTCATTTCGACCATGTTTCAGGACGCGGTTTGCTCTGCTTATTTCAATTTCATGATCCAGCCATTTCGTGACGATTCGCAGCAGGGCATCCGCCTTCTCATTCGGCTGTGGAAGGGAGTCATTTTTGCTGGCCATGTCAGAAGAGACACGCCTCTGAATCTGGTACACGAAGCATGGGCTTACACATGTTCCTGGTTTGCTGAGGTTGATGGACCGACTTGTACCATCCTCAATGGCCGATCTGCAATGCCTGGCACCCTGTTGAGTGACCATATCAGTGCCGACGCCAAGCATGCCACCATACACATCCTCCGGCCACTCCATGGGGGTGGTACCGCTGTGCCTGACATTGTATCGGTTGACAAAGCCGACAAGTTTGTTCCACAGCAAAATCCGCCGGATTCTTCACACATCCCGTTGATACATGAGGCATGGTGCACTTGCAAGCCTGTGCGTCGCAAGCCCGTCAACATCTTGTCCATGACTGCCTCGTGTGTGTGGCAACAGGCGAGTTCTGGTAAGCTCTCTGCTGTACTTCCCTTGGATGAAGGTATTCGCCTTATCCGAGAATGGGATCAGACCGGCGTCCTGTCTCATTTCGAGCTCCTTGGGTGGACATTTCAATGCCTTCGCCAACATTCTACGTTGCACTTGCAAATTGTGGAGCAGGCTGACTCCTCAGTGCCGGCCACTGTCATCGAACTCACCGATTTGCTTTTTGCACAATATGTTTGTACTTTCGAGATTGCTGCAGGATTGACGGCCGGTTCGCTGACGAAATCCGTTGACCTCAAGGTCAAGACCATTACCGGCCTGTCCTTATTTGCACGTGTTCCTGCTGGCACCAAGGCCATTGTGTTGCATCGTGCATGGATGTTTGCGACCGCGTGGACCGGTGTAAACAATGTGATCCGCCTCGTTACCGCCGGTAGACAGATCATGCCGAGTATCGCTTTCAAAAGCCAGCCGAATGGAGGACCATGCGCTGTTCATGTCATCTTTCCCTTGCATGGAGGTGGTGGCAACTCCGAGCCGGCAGAAGATTTGGTCTCCTTGCTCACACGCACCATGTGCTTGCAGGGGGCCGAGCAAGACGAATCGCAAGCATTTGCTCAAAAGATTGTTGCCCAGCTTGGGGCTGCACGCATCCGTCGAGTGTGCACAGAAACACGGCCTGAGCACATTGGGAAGGGCCTCAGAGGTTTGGCGTCCGCTGCGAGTGTCAAACTCCCGAGCATGCAGCTCGCTGTGCAAAAGTCATCCGGCTCCAAGAGTGTGAAACGCCTTACGGTGCCACACCAGGCGGCACACTTCACCCTTGTGCCCGGATTTGCAAAGACACAGGAAGGCACTGCTGCCACTATTATTCATGATATGGCCGAGCACTGTGGGCCTGCCGTCATCCTCTTGGATGCCGAGGCCGCTGCACCCTGGCTTCAGGAGCCACAGACATTTGATCATCCTCTCGCCTTGATGGTTCTTGGTACTCAGTGCAAATGTGCCCTTCAAGATGCATGTACCACCATGCATATCCCGGCACATGACGCCGCTCATCAGCCCGTTGTCCTGAGTGTTTGTGCCCATCAACTTGGGAAGAGGGCCATACGTTTCGGACATGATGCCGTTGGCAAAGTTGCTGTTGCTGATACGCGCCCATGTGTATTCAATGTCTTCCGTGACGACTGCTCGCTGGATCTTTGGACGCAGGTGCTCGCGGCCCCGGTTAAAACTGCGCTCGGTTTATTTCAAGAAGGGACCGCCGTTTTGTGTGGCAAACCTTGGAAGCGCCGATGGGTCTGTCAGGCCAAGGAGTGTGAGCCAACCCGTGCTGAGCTCTTTGCCTTTACAGGGTTCCTGAGGACGCAGAGCATTGAGAAGATCCTGTCTCAATCTGGATTGAATCATGTCTTTGTGCAGCCCATCACCCCGAATGAGGTCGCCAAGGAACCCTATGTGATCCTGCCCCTTGCAGAGGCACATCTGCACTGTTGCTCATCAAGAAAATTCCTGAGCACAAAGGACTCACGAGATCGCGTAAAGGCTATGGTGCACGCCTCTCTGAGGCCGACTATCCAGCTGTGTGGACACGGCTATACCCTAATGAGACTCAACCTGAGCTCAAACTTGGTCGCCTCTTGTATCGGCTGCAACCCACGCCCCGGGGAATCGATGCCAGTGATTTACGTCGATGGCTGCAGGATATCAAGTGGCACAACACCACTGTTGTGCGAAGTGTTGCCAGCGATGTGTGGTTAGTTGCCGCCTTGACTGAACCGCCTGCTGAGTTTATGCAGATGAATCACCACACGGTGTTGGCCAAGCCTGTGCAACGTAGGTTTGCTGGTAGTCGCATGACTAATCCTGTGCTGGCCGGTCAGCCGCCTGTGCTGAGTGTAACCACGCAGAAGCCGACCATTGATGATGGCCCTCAGGATCCGCTTGTTGCCTCCGACCCTTGGGAGAAGGCTTTGCAGTCCCGTGGCAGACAGACCATTTCCCTCAAGGCGACCCCGCCGCCTTCCACCCAGTTGGAACAACGGGTCAATCAACAGGAGAAGCAGCTTGCCGAACTAAAGATGGCCATGTCCAGCATGGGAAAGCGCCAGGATGCAGTTCAGAAGGATGTCAATCAAGTGCATCAACAGATCAAGAAGCTCGACACCTCGTTTGATGAGAGCTTACGCAAATGTGTCGCCCAGCAGGATCGCAGAATGAAGGACGGATTTGATGAGCTGAAATCTCTCCTTATGGAGTTGTCGGCATCTGGGGCTCGTCCGCCTTCCAAGCGTGTACGTGACGTTGAAGATGAAGATGAAGAGATGGGTGGTTGACGGTTTTGGCAACGGAATCAGCCGTTGCGCGTCGATCCACTTGTACGGGTTCCCGTGTGTGCTCACCGGGCAATACATCCCGTGCCCACAGTACAATCCACATTTTACACCTTGTGCCTGAACATCGGGGTTTTGCTCGTCATGCAGACCGGAAAGACGGTCGATGACTTTGATGCATTTAGGGGAGTATGTGTAGGCCAAGCTGCGAATCCCGGGCCTTCTGGCTCCGATACTGCCATCTATGAGGATGTTACCCTTTCTGTTTTTAATCCTACCAGTCTTTATACCCATCACGATGTGATCATTGAACATCCTTCAGATGTACAGTTTTTGTCGGAAACTTCAACCACCATTGATGCTCAAAAAAGTGTCCGTAGTCAAATGCGTGGATCAGGTAAACGCGTCGTATTCGGTGCACCT
Source organism: Effrenium voratum (assembly GCA_963377175.1). Taxonomy (NCBI): domain Eukaryota; class Dinophyceae; order Suessiales; family Symbiodiniaceae; genus Effrenium; species Effrenium voratum. Next base: position 961,189 of record CAUJNA010003305.1, read on the forward strand.
TCACCTGATAAAACTCGGAGTAAGGACTCCACACAAGCATGTGTTCGTGGTCACGCATGTGGCGTTGCTTGCATAACACGCCTTTCCATTAAACCGTTGCCATGCGATGATGGTCCCACTGGCATGTATAATGCCGGTCGACTTATGCGATGTCTTGTCCAGATCGGACCATGTGCTGTGCAGTGCGTTGTTATTTACGGTCTGACCACCTGTACGGGACAAGCTGCCGCCAATGATGCCTTGTTTGCTGAAGCCGTGTCTTGGGTTCAAGCTTACAGCGGCTACAGCATACTTGCGGGGGATTTCAATATGCCACCTTCAAGTGCACCAGCATTGCAGCCCCTGTTCCAGAAGGGCTTTGTTGATGTCATCCAGTACTATCAGTCAACGCGCGGTGTCTCTTTAGCGCCTACGTGTAATGAAGCCACACACAACGACACTATGCTCTTTCCTTCGCAGATGTTGCCTTGGATCCAGAGGGTTCAAACTCGCACCGATCTCAGGCTTTCCAACCCCCTTTTTGTTCATCTTACTGTGCCGCAATCCAAACCGGACTACTTTGTGTGGAGCCTGCCTAGTAGTTGGGCGGACCTGCCTCTGCCATGGTCCGAACTTGATGCTGTGTATCAGCAACAAGCTGATTCGATCCTCCTGGACGGATCCATTTGTGATATTGCGCTTGATACGGTTGATGTGTGGAAATTGTGGGCTGGATGTGTGGAGCAATCTGTTGCAGTGCTGCACCAGCGTCACACTGGCCGTCGACTGCCTGAGCATTACCGTGGTAGGTGCCGTTGGGAACCTCTTGCATTTGAACCACCTCACAGGCCCCTTGACTCTGGGCGGCAGGATGAGTACAGCCCCCAGTGGCATGCACTTCTGTGTTTGCGCAGCAACGTGTCAAGCAGGTCCGTAGGCTTTCCACCTTGTTGACCATGAGGCGTGCCTTTGACTTACATGGTTGGCATCAATATGATAGCCACAGACGATGGCTTCACCTGCAGGAACTTTGGCATGCTATCACGGTCGCCCCCGGATACCAACGTGGGTGGCCCAAATGGCTCGCGACGAACGCACATATCTGTGTGTACTCAGCACAGTGCCCCGATGTTACCCAGCTTGATATACTCTTGGCTGTTGCACGTGATGATGCCAATGCAGTTGTGAGCATGGCTAATGTTAAAACCCTCTAGGCCCCGTGCCGAAATTGGGTAGCTGTTCTGAGGTCCTTGTTGGTGTTGCTTCCCAAGTTCCATTGATCGCCATTTGGCTCAAGACACAATTGAGGTTCAAGATCTGATGTGTGACTGCACACATACGTGATCGGCATTAAGAGCAAAACAACTGCTTGCGCTGCATTCGTCAGGACCACTGTTGTAACTATCATTCCTTCTTCCTTACAACGTTTACACGGGTTCGGCTATAACGGCATCGTCCGTATACACCTTTCTACGTGGTTGGTATTAAAGCTTGAGGGTTCGGTGCACAGCGTCCCACGGGACGTCACCTTGCCGTCTCTTGACAGGTTATCAGCCGTAACTACAAGCTCTACACTGGACTGGGAGACAGCTGGTTTATTGCGGGTACAGGGACAATAAAGGAACGATAACCTACACAGTACAATGGCGTCTTCGGCGAGCCCAAGTACTGCAACTTTTGGGAACAGCAGCTCAGAGGGATCCAATGGATTGATGGCTCTTCCTGCGGTGATGGATATGGTTGCAGATTCACAGGATGAACCTGGGAGCGGAGGTTCCGCGCTATTCAGCGACATATCTACTCCCACAAGATCATGGAAGCAGATCGATGTTCATCAGGAGTCGAAGAAAAGAGAATCCCCACCGAGAAGATCATCATCTTCGCCTGCGACACCACGGACGTCGCAGAAGGGCGTGAGATCGACATCGAAGGGTGGGAGGTCAAAATCACCCACCAGTGCAGATTTTCGCGCCGTGATCAAAGAGAAGAATAAGATGGAGGTGGAGATCGGGGAATATCAGAAGACACTTGATGAAATGTCGGCAGCAATGGCGAATCTTAACCAAGAAGACTATGGAAGCACCATCCGGATCCAGGAGCTGGAAAGACGATGCGAGATTGCCAGCAAGCAGTCGGGACATCTAGTGAGTCACCACCAACACCACATGGCTGAGGCATGGCGCAAGTTTGAGGAAGAGGCCCAACAGATGCGCAAGGTGGAAATGAACGCATTTCAGTACGGGGAGAAGAAAGACATGGAGTCGAATATTATGAATGCAACAGATGAGGCAAGCTGAAGGAACTATCATGGAGCAGAAGCGGGAGATTGCATTGATGAGATCCTACATGGCAAGCGAGAAGTCGGCCGCGCAGGAATCAGCTATACGTGCAAATCAGATACACCGTGAGGCTTCACAACAGATATCAGCTTATCAGCAACAGATCAGAGGCATAGAATCTTCTACATCTATCGAGAAGTTCAACGAGGAGGAGATGGTCCAAAGTCTGAAATCACAGTTGGAGCATGCACTCGTCAAGCGCCCCGAGACGTACTCTTTGGAGGACTCCAGGGAACAGCTGATGGCGAGGCTGAATGACGTTACAGTATTTGCGGAACAGGAATCGAAGAGAGCAGATTGCTTGCTTCGCGAAAAAGAAGAGATCGTCAAACAGTATGAGTCCGACGTGTCGATGAAGGACCAGATGATTGCTGTCGAAGGTGGTCATCGTCAGGATGCGATCTTGGAGTTAGCCCAGGTCAAAGAAGAGAAACAAGAGGAACGGTGCACGATGGACGAGAAGTCGAAGGAGGCTGAGTACTGGAGATTGACAGCTAAGGGAATGTACGATGAGTACCTCGAGGAGATGCATGAGCTTCAGGGACAACTGAAGGAAAGAGAGGCGACGCTCAAGCAAGAAGAGAGTTTTGTACGCCAACTCGATGCTGACAACGAGGAACTACGTGCACACAAGAAGCTGGAGACACAGGAAGCCTCCAGCAGCAAAGATGGACATCGTGAACGAGCAGTAGTGAAACGCGCTGGGGGAGGAACCCAGGCTAATTCAAATAGGATAGACAAGAAGGTGGCTGGGTCAGTCCCGTCATCGTCTTCAAATCAAATCCCTAATTCGTCGCTGATGCCAGGTTCGATCCTCTTTCCGTCTTTCGGTGATCCAATGATCGATGTACACCTATCCCAGATGCAAGGGGTTGTTGGGCATGTCCCACAATCCACTACTACGACTGGTGGTGGTGATGGGGGGGGAAACAACGGTACTACGCCCCCATTGGATTACGGTGGATTCCCGCCCAATGGGAATGGGCAGGGAGCGGGTCGACGTCAGTTGAGCCTCGCTGGTGGCGGAGGAGGACCTCCGGATGATCCACCCGATGATGAGGATGAGGATGACGACGACGAAGGAGATGAGGAAGACGAGGAAGAAGAAGAGGAAGAAGACGATCGGACACGGAGGAGACGAAGGAGATCGAGAGATAACCGAGAGATCAAGAATGATCGACCGAGAATCTCGAGGAAAGAGGCAGAGAGAGTATCTATTCCGGCCTGGCCAAAGATCCATCAACTTGACACCTGGAAGATGCAACTGCTGATGAATGTTCTGAGCGCATGTGCAGATCCAGATACCGACGCATGGACGAAATGGCTGGAGCAGGCTCTTGGGGTGAACCCAGACCTGGATTTGCTTAGCGATTCAGGTGGCGACAGATTCGCTACGATAGATATTAAGATGGCCATGGGCATGCAGAACATGCTGAAACAAGCACCTGACGAAGCCAAGGACGTATACCTCGATGCTACACGACACTCTGAACTACGACATCAACAAGGGGTGATCGTGATGGGACGAGAGTTGGTGGCATTAGTTATGCAATCATTCAGAACTTCCGATAGAACGGATCTTGTCTACCACATCGAGCATTTATTCAACCTTGACTTTCCTGGCGACAAGAACTTGGTAATGTTCAGGAACAAATGGTATGATTTGCTGCTGAAGATGAGGAGCGAGGACAGACCCAGTAAGCTGGCTCTCAGAGACATCCTTTACAGGAAGATCAAAGGGAGCAAGAAGATGGAGTTCAGCCTCAATGCCTACCATAGACTACCGGACAAGCATCCTCAGAAGACGTATGAATTCTTATTGGCGTTGATCGACTATCAGATCAAGGCAGATCGGGAAGACCTGATGCTCGACATGAAGGAGAAATCGGTAAAGTCGATGATGAAGTCAGGCGGGAAGGATGCGGCTCCAGCAACTGGCAAACAGGAGAACCAGGGTGGCAAGGGCAGAAAGGGGAAACCCGGTGGACCTGATGCCGCTCCTGTGCTCACAAAAGCCAAGGCAAAGGGCCACGCTGGCAAGAACGGCAAGTCCGACGGTGCCAGCGACAGAGGCAAGAGTCCGGGCGGAAGCAAGGATAACACCTGCTGGTACCACTTCAAATCGGCGAAGGGGTGCGTGAAAGGAAATGAATGCACTTTTTCCCACAGCAAGAAGACGGAGCACAAGTCGGAGAGCATGTCCAAGGGGAAAGGAAAGGGCAAATCCAAGTCCAGATCATCGTCACCAAAGAGAGATGATGGAGCATGCTTCGCGTTTCAGAAGGGGAAGTGCGATAGGGGAAGCGCTTGTAAGTACAGGCACGAGCTCATCAAGAACAACTCAGCTCCAGCAACGTCAAATGACAAGGCGCAAGCCAAGTCGAAGGCTGCCGCCAAAGCCGCAGCGCCTGCCATTGCGAGGAGGGCCATCGCAATGCCCGCGATAGTCCTGAAGCAATCGGCTCCTGCAGGGACGGTAAGCTTCAAGAAGGACGTTGATCAGGTCGAACCGGACGAAGCCGAGACTGTCTATCACGAGCACGATGACGACGCGATGAGCGAATCATCGAGATGGTCTGGCGAGTCCGAGATCCCCGAGAAAATGGTGTGGTTCAAGTAAGTGCTCGACGTCGACGAGAATGGGGAGATCACCTACCTCGAAGACGAGAGAAGGCAATGGGAACGAAAAGGGGAATGGTACGGTTATGAGGACAATGAGAATGAGCCTTATCAGTACGTGTACGTCGATGAGAAGAAGTTCAAGAGCAGTGATCATCGTGAATTATCAGCCTACCAAGTCCAACGATCATTGATACGTGCGAAGATACTGAGAGAAGTGGTGGATGATGTATATAAGAAGCACTACTTCCCGGTGACCAGGGAGAGCAGCATAATGTTCGAGTATGATCGGAACAAGGACGAGATCAAGGAATCGGCTGTCGACTGGTAGAAACAGCATGGTATGCCGAAGAACGTTTTCGCCATGTCAACGTGCATCAGCAAACGGGTGAAATGGTTGATGGACACCGGATGTGGTCATGATCTCTTTGGAAGAGCCAAGGCGAAGAGCCTGGGTGTCGACATCGTGAAAGATGACGACGAGATCGTGTTCCAGACCGCGAATGGTTCCACTTCCACATCTGATGTGGCCAAGATAGTCGTGGACGAGTTGGACGAGACTGTCGAGCCGCATGTATTGGATGAGACACCCACGGTATTGTCAGTGGGGAGGAGATGCATGAAGATGGGTTATGCATTTCACTGGATGCATGGTAAACTACCTTTCATGGTTACGCCAAAGCAGGGATTCGTGCACTTGCAGGTCAAGGACGACATCCCGTACCTAGTGAGTGATGGTAAACTTCGGAGTAACAGGCATCGCCCTACGATAGACGACCTCAAGGGGCACTTTTCGGAAGTATTGGCGATGGTAACGAACGACGAGGCAGATCAGGGAGGTGACGATGAGAACGACGTCACACCCGCCGCTGTCGGTGAGTCCGCTGAGGCCGAGGGCGAACACCACGACGGGGCATTCGACTTCGGGCCACCCGGAGGAGCCGGTCCGGTACGTCCGCCTCCCGTGGCTGAGGAAATACCTGTAGATGTTGGGTCAGTCCCGCCTCGACATGGTGATGCCGAAGCTCACGAGGAAGAGGTTGATGAAGATGATCCAGATGCCGGAATCGAAGTAGACGTGTACGAAGGATCATCAATAAAGAGGAAAGTGGGTGTCCTCAAGAAGGACGCCAATTCCATAGCTCATTTGCTTACACACAGATACCGAAATCCCTTCTGCGAATCATGCGTCAAGGCAAAGATGAGACACTTCAGATCACGAACGGGAGCATTCAAAAGAGGAGTGAAGACGTTCGGTGACCTGGTGACGTTCGACTTTGTGACGGCATCAGGAGATCATGAAGTGGAAGGCAGGTATGCGCTCATCATCCGGGACATATATACCGGAATTATCATGGCTTATCCCACCGCGAGGAGAGACACTGACTCAGTCGTCAGGGCTATCAAGCACTTCTGCGGGAGGAGGAAAATCAAGCAGGTATATTCAGATGACGGCCCGGAACTGATCAATGCGTGCGTGGAGCTGAAGCTGAACCACGACCTATCGATGCCTGGACGGCCGCAGAACAATTCCCTTGCTGAAAGAACAAATCAATTCATCATTGACCAGACTTCGGCTGGTTTTTTTTTTTTTTTTTTTTTTTTTCTTTGTTTTTGTTTTTTTTTTTTTTCTTTTTTTTTTTTTTTTTTTTTTTTTTTTTTTTCTTTTCTTTTTTTTTTTTTTTTTTTTTTTCTTTTTTTTTTTTTTTTCTTTTTTCTTCTTTTTTTTCTTTTTTTTTTTTTTTTTTTTTTTTTTTCTATTTTTTTTTTTTTTATTTTTTTTTTTTTTTTTTTTTTTTTTTTTTTTTTTTTTTTTTTACTTGTTTTTTTCTTTTTATTTTTTTATTAATAGTTTGTTCATGCCGGTCTAGGTCTACCCTCGTGTTATTGGGTGCAGGCCATCACCACTCTGTGCCATCTCATGAACATCGAAGAGGTGAACGGATCGAGTGCATGGATGAGGCTGCATGGCGAGGAGTTCAAGGGCGAGAAGATACCTTTTGGTGCACTAGTGGACTTCAAGCCGAGCGAAGCACGAGGGGGAAAGAGGGAGAAGTTCGAGCCGAGAGGGGAAACTGGTATATTTGCTGGATATGTGTTGAGCACCGGTATGCATTGGGCAAACAAGTATCGTGCTTTGGCACTTACTGCATTTGCGGGTGCAGAGCTGAACATCAAGAAGGCAAAGGTTCCGCCTCGGTTGAGAATGCCACATCAGACGGAGAGGATGATCCTGAAATCTCCTCTGACATTCCCAATACAACAGAAGTACAAGGTTGCAAACGAGACTTTGGAAGGAATAGAGATGTCTATCGATGCAATCGGTCTGGATGCACGTGACCGCCTGATCGAGGATGAGGACTACGAGCCTGAATTGCTGCAGAGTGACGAGAAGCGACTGCTCGACGATGAGGTCGATCAGATCGCTGGTCTACTGCTCGACGATGGCCCGGAGGTAATCGCCGGAGATCGGGGGGATCACGCGGGAGAAGAAGATGCTAGACCGAGCTCCTCAAAAGGGAAAGGAGATGGACACCCTAAGGGCGATGAAAAGGTTGCGAAGTCCGACCTTCCACACGTGTCAGTTGGGCTACCCGGGGCTGGTATCACGTACGTCAACGACGATGGCAAGGAGGTTAAGATCGACAAGGCCGGGAGACCGTATCCTGTCGGGAAGGACGGATTCAGGCTAATGAAGACATCGAGACCTCCAGAGTTCACTCCTGAAGAATGGTAGATGATGAGTAAATATTACACCAAGGAAGAGAAGGCCGAGGTGAAGGGCGGTGGCAAAAGGAAAGAGGAAGATCCCAAGAGTAAAGAGTCTGAGATTTCCGCGCCGGCAGAGGCACGGACATTACAGATGCCCGGTGGTAAGAGAATTCGAGCGATGCTTCGGAACCGTTGGGGTGGAATAGAATGGCAGTACAATTGGGGATTGCGGAAGAACATATCAAAGATCAAGAACCCAATGGATGGGAAGCACTTGGCTGAGCTTGAATGGGTCAGGATTGTTGTTAATCCTGTCGACGGGGTGGTTGTTCTCATGGATTCAAAACAGTCCCAAGACGTCATGAGACGAAACGTTCAGCTTGAGAAAGAATTTGAGTGTCTGGTGGTAATTTATGCCTGGAAGTTCAAGTCTGAGGAGCGATCAAAGTCGACTCCAAACTGGACGAAGGCGGTTGCATCAGTCATGGAGAGTCATAAAGACGAAGCTGAGACAGCATCGGGGACGGACCCATCGGTCGACGAATCGACGGACCTCACCTGGTATGAATGGGAGGAGTCTGCTGAGATAGTTTCTGGAAAAGTGCCACTCGCAATGCCTGCGATAGGCGAAGACGGTGTAGCCAAGAAGTACCCATCGATGCCGTGCGTGACTTCTGAGCGAATACAGCACAGAGAGAAAGCTGTGAAAGTTGTACGATTCTTCGACGCTTTAGTATCCAGGCCGGTAGGCCGGAAAGAGATGTTGACCAACCCTGATGCCTTGGCATCAATGAAGAAAGAGTGGTCGGGATTAATCGACCAGGGGGTCTTCGATCTTGGCGCGGTGCGTGAATATGACGCTGTAGCCAGAGAAGAAAAAGCGAAAGGGGAAGAAATACACATGGCTCGCGCACATGGCATTTGCGTTGAAAAGCACTCACAGTTGCCTGTTGGTGATCCTAAGAGGAAGTTCAAGGGTAGAGGCGTGTTGCTGTGGAACCAAGTGAAGAACCAAAGCTTTGAGGCTGCGATGTTTCAAGATTTGGGGAACTCCCCTGCTTCATTTGAAGCCTCGCGTTGGGCGGATTTTCTGGGTTGTCATGATGGCTGGGATGTGCAGATGGCCGACGCTGTTCAGGCGTATATACAGGCCACCTTGAGAGGCACACCGTGTTGGATTGAATTGCCACCGGAAGCCGTGCCAAGTGAATGCAAATGGGATAAGTACAGAAGACCAGTCGTCCCGTTGAGGAAGGCGCTGTACGGACACCCAGATGCGGGAACATTTTGGGAGCAGCACTACGATGAGTCGGTGCGTGCCGTTGGTTTTGAGCCCATCGGCGAAGAATGGCCTTCAGTGTACATTCACGAAAAGCTCCAGCTTGTTCTGGTTGTGTATGTCGACGACTTCAAAATGGCAGGGCCGCAGAAGAACCTTGCCCAAGGGTGGAGAATGTTGCGTACACGTTTGAAGATTGAGCCCGAGACTGGACTTGACATGTACCTTGGTTGCAATCAAAGCAAGGGAAACGTCACTCTCGGGAACGGACACCGAGTAACAACGGTGACCTATGACATGGAACAGTTCCTACGTTCCTGTGTCGACCGCTATCTTGAAGTGGCGGGCGACGTGAAGGTGAATAAGGTTGTCACCCCTGAGTTGCATGAAGAAACAAAGAATCACGTCTCACGGAAGCCTGCCAGAGAGGGGCCGTCAGTCGTGTGCAATTGGTGTAACAATCTTGTGCCCACCGACGGTTCTGCCACAGTGCCGGACCAACGGGGAGGGACTCCTGAGTTGGCCATGAAGGAGCCCGTGCGTGGACAACTTGCTCCGCATGCCGCTAGCGTACTGATGAAGTTGCTGTACGGTGCGCGGATTGCTCGCTTCGATTTGTTGCGGCAAGTGAATCGCCTAGCACGGAACGTGCATAGGTGGACTGACTCCGAGGATCGGGGTTTGCATCACTTGATGTGCTATGTGCATCATACCAAACATTGGCGCATGGTCGGTTGGGTTGGAGACCCTATGGACGATGTGCACTTGGCCTTGTATGCGGATGCTGACTTTGCGGGATGCATTGACTCGCTGCGTTCCACCTCCGGTGGACACTTGAATATACAAGGGCCTAATACCCGGTTTCCGTTGTCTGGCAGCTCTAAAAGACAGGGTTGTGTGAGTCACTCCACTCCCGAGGCCGAGATTGTTGCGGCCGATGTTGCCATGAGATCGATGGGTATGCCCGCTCTCAAGCTGGTAGAGCGGATTCTCAAGAAGTCACCGAACTTTGTGTTCTATGACGATAACAAGGCTATGATCGGTGTCGTGCGATCGGGGAGGAAACCCCACGATGCGCCACCTTGAGAGAAGCCATGGTGTTAGCATTTCGTGGATGCATGAGATGTTCACACGTGATTACATGTACTTGGCGTATGAGGTCACCGACAGGATGGCGGCCGACATCTACACCAAGGCGTTCAATGATGGGCGCAAATGGAAACATGCATGTTTGCAGATTGGTCTACTTGACCCGAGCTTGCTGTCTGACCCGGATACCCTCAAGGCGCTCACACCCACGTGTGATCCCATAAAGGGGACCATGCAGACCGCTTCGGGGACAGTTGACGGAGTTCCAACATTTCCGTACACACACATACCGATCATGCCCCCGGACCTATGGTGGTCTGGATTAACATCTAAAGAGGGATTGCATGAGCATGAAGGACATGATCCGGTTGTTGTTGCCAAGGGACCCAGATTGATGCGTGTGAAACCTCCACTCGCGGTTATGACACCGTTTGGGAGCAAGTGGCTTCGTTCCACTTGGTTTCTGAAGAATGGGTCATGGCTCAAAGTTGAGGATAGAGTTGACCCGGGGCTACAATGTGTGCGAATTGATGGTTGGGTTGAACGCGCAGTTTGGCAGTTTCATCCCGTACCGGTCGCTGCACCGGCGCGGGAACGGTCTCCACGACCACGACCAATTCACGTCGGGTCCGGGGATGTTGACATGCAGTCCGTGCTGGCCGCATTTGTTGAAGAACTGTCGAACGAGCGCATAGAGTTGAAGTGTGTTAACGACCTTGCTTTGGAAACGTTGCTCCGATTGAAATTGCTCATGCGTTGTCTGCATATCAATCACGAGCAGCTTGTCCCTGGTCGTTGTTTTGTTCCGTATCGCATTGCGGTGAAGCACAAGCCACAGTTAGCGCCGGGTATTGAACTCGCGATGGTCAAACATGACGGTGGTGTGCTTCGCGCTCCTGTTCATGTCTCGCTTCCTGGTATGAGAACTCGCACAGTCGTCACTCTTTACAGTGTTGACTTGGCTCGGCCCATCGTGCTGATGGCATGTTCCGAACCACGTAACTGGTTCACTGCTCTTGCCCGCCATGACGGGCCGCAGGTTGTCACCATAACTCTGGTTGATGACTTACTGAGCGAGTACGGGGGGAGAATCGCCAGACATGTGCTTACCAAACCTTCCGATTTGTTGTTCTTCGCCGGGCCTTGCACGGGGGGATCATCATGGGCACGCCTCAACAAGACTCGCGGCATTGACACCGCAGAGAAAATCGAGGCCAAACAAAGAGAATTTTGGAGATTATTTGAACGGTTCGTTGAAATTAAACGGCATGCCATGACAAAACGAGCTGCGATTTTGTTTGAGTTGCCCGGAAGTTGTGATTATTGGAAAGATGAGAGACTGCATGAGGTTGTGCATGATGGGACTAGTCACGAGTTTGATGGGTGTCGCTATGGCTTGAAACAAAGATATGCAAAGAAACCCATGCCAATCAAGAAACCATGGAGAGTTGTCTCATGGAACTTTGAACTTGGGGCTCGTTGTCTAAGAAATGCAATGGAAACCATGAGCATGGACCTTGTGCTGGTCGTGAAACCAAAGAAACCCAGTTGTACACGTCTATAATTGTGGGTGTGATCCTTCGCCGTTTTCGTGCTCGAGCAAGGTGCCTCAAACCGGCACCGTTGAAACTCGCTCTTGCTTGCATTACGCGAAGGAGATCGCGGAAGCACCAAGCTACTGCGAGCGAAATCTGCACCACCCCAACTGCACAACCGAGGTGCTGGGTCAGTCCCGAACCTCTGGTGCATACGGGGAGCTGGGTCAGTCCCGAACCCCAAGCTTCAAGAAGGAGCTGGACGAGTTCGTCACCTCGATCTGAAGCTGGGATCATATTGGGACAATTCCGTGGCTTCATTTGCAGCTGCTTATTTTGGGTTTTCCTGGTTCTGGAGAATATCATCAAGATGACTGCCAATCCGAATGTCGTCAACACGAATGAGTTCTTCTGCGTGCCTGTTGGGAAATCTAGGCAAGCAGCAATCTTCTTGGGAAATTTGGTGAAGAACGCCATCGAGGATGGCAAGAGGATGCCCAAGAGGATGGAGATGAGCAGCGACCTGGGTATGTGCGTGAAGTGGATCGAGGACATAGGCGTCCCCGCTATTTATGCATACTCTGCGTACTACTCTGCCAAGGGCCGCGGGATGATGAAAGGTGAAGGGCAGTCTATGAGGGTTGCCTTAGAGTTCATCAGCAAAGTTTTCGGACAGCTTTCTGCCGACGAATGCATGCTTGGATGGAGGGAATTCTGCAGCAAGGGAAAGAAGATCGTGTCGGCGCTGAACCAACTTTGCGGTGAGGCAACGATGCTGGCGAAGAACCCCGAGTTGCTCAACGTAACCAAGTACTGCATGGAAGGGGCGGATATGTTGAGATCAATCGCGAACATCTGGGATCTCGCACTAGGCGTGGCCGAGGACAACGATGAACGGTCGTTCAAAGCTGCATTCCACCAGAACACCCCGGTTGGGGAGGTGTACAAGGAATTCATCAGCGACGAGTCATCTAGGGCATCGTCATCGAGAAGGTGGAGGAGCTCCGAGGAGTTCCAGACGACTGCAGAGTTTGAGAGGCACGACCGGAGAATCGCAAGATACAGGGATCGAAACTGGGGGAAAGTGTTCACGTTGAGCGTGATCAAGGCTCCCAAGATCGACTCCTACGGTCGTGGTTCCAAGGACGACTACCAGAAGAATTGGGACCTTGGGTTGGTCTACCAGAATGAGCTGCAGGCATCGATGAAGAACCTCGCATATGCACTGAGGAGGGATGAGAATGCCAGCCAGAACAACCTATTGCGCTGGATGATCTGTGGGTCAACCCCCAGTGACATCTCTGACGCGTGCATCGGAGCGGTCAATTCGCTCATGTGCGTATCTTTCATCATGAGGAGATTGCAGCCATTGCTCGGTGAGAAGGACTCCAAAGATCAGTCGTATACAGCTTATTTCCGTCCAGACAAAAGGGAGCTGAACGATCTCTACCGGGAGATCGAGTACGCCAGGGATTTCCTATGGTGCATCGATATGATCTATGAGTCGAAGCTGCCTGCGATGAACATCAACTCCATCAGTTTGGCACCGCACGCGGCTGACAGGGCCGCTGAGAACCAAGATCGGCGCAAGTGGGTAAGCTGGATGAAGGAGATCGAGAAGAAGGCCGAGAAGGACGTCATGATCGAATTCTTCCAGAATAAATACTGCACGATTCATGAAATCGAGAGGGAACTGGAGAAGTACCCCGAGGATTTCGTGGTTGGGGAAGAGCCGACATGGTGGGTGATGGGCTCATCGAAGACGGAGCCGCCGCGGAAGACGGAGCGACAGCAGAAGTCGGCATCAAGCTCCGGACAAAGGAGTCAAACCGCTGGTGGGTCAGTCCCCCAGCCGGGAGCTCCAAGTGGGGGGTCGCAAGCCAGCGATGCTGTCAAGATCGACAACGAGATCATCGACTCCATTTTCCGAATGAACTCTGGCGGTGACGACGACAGATGGGTAATTATCAACCCAACTGCTGGACACGATACCTACACTTCATTCGAAGGGGGTACCACTTTGGGCGGAGCGACTGTCAATGTTAAATTCAACATAGACAACAATACGGGGTACCCAATCATACAAACTGTATTTGGGCCGTGTCTTGCAGAAGGCAAGAACGCAACATACTGGGAGTGTATGCTGAGATGCCTGACCTCTTCGCTATTGCACTTCGAGGAGAAGACCAGCGCGGAGAAGATCATTCTTTCCTATGTTGGGAAGGGAAATGCGGCGTGGCTACAGCTGTATGCTTTCTTGTGTGCCCAAACAGGATGCTTGATTACTGGACGCCTTCCGGGCGCCAAAGCCATCAACGCGTTGATTCAGGCGGAGAAGAACCCGGACAACGCACCTGGACAGTTGAACCGGATTATCAATAGGCAGAAGAGGAGCCCCATTGGCGAGGCGACGATTCGCGACATGATGATCCACAAGAAGAGCTTCTTGGTCCTGGATTGGCCCCTGAGGGCCGTCAACTCGAAAGGGAGCACGAAGACCTTCCAGATGATGGTCAACGAACAGGGATGGACAAACATCGAGGAGAGATCATACTATGGGTCGAGTGAGCAAGTCTCCTCACCCAACGACACGTTGAATATCATCTCCCGATTGCAGAAGCTGGATAAGCTCATCGCTGAACGGCGGAGGCGAGACATGGATGACTCACCAATGTCGGTGCACATCTGGATGTCGCTATATGATTGGGTGTGCATGAGAGGATGCGGATGGCAGGTGACCGCCAACCCCATCATCGACTCCCTGCAGAAGGCGATATCTGACCTCGTCAACACATGCAAGGGCCTGGTCGTGGTGTGCGTGAATCGCGATGTTGCTTTCCATGGTGGAAGAGGGGACTTGGGGACGATCGCCAACAAGGTTAGCGAGATCTGCAAGGCGGCAGGCGCGCTGGTGACCGAGAACGATCGCCTGTGGCGCGTGGTCCATGCGCTCACAGGAAAGAACTACAAGATCCCTGGGAGCTCGAACTTGCAACACTTCCTCCTGAAGCGACTGCTGATTGAGAAATCCATCGATGCGGTCGCACCAAGCAACGCGTTTGTGTGTGAGCTGGAGGGGACGTGCATAAACGAGCCCGACCTTCGATTCAACATCCCGAAGAACATGGAGGAATCGAAGGTGAAATTCGAGTACAAGCCGACCTTCACTGCACAGTCGAAGAGGAAACAAGAGCAGCAAGATGAAGGACACGGCGAGCAGGATGCTTTTGGGAAAGCCGATGTCGGTGATCAACGTCTTCGATGGTATACGGTCACGGAGCTCAGCAAGTTTATCTGCGAACTTTGCGCTAAAGAGATGCAGATGAGCAAGTCGAAGGTGCTCGGACCGAATTCGAAGTACAATCCCTCTTCTTGCGTGAACTGTTGCGCGAACTGGAACGCGGACACGAACGGTATTGCAATGTCTATCGAGGGGAAGAAAATGTACACGCGCCTCTTCGCGGAATGCGTGGTGGCAATCCCCGACCTTCAAAACCTCATGGTGGACGTCAACAATATCCAGGCCATGATCACGATCATACGGGAGCTCGCGTATTCAAGGCTGAAGAAGGAGCTTTCTCACGTGGGATTCGTGAGCATGACTGTGGATCAAGCAGCGCAGTTCTACAACAACGGTCACGGGAAGCAATTGTGCGCATCCCGGGATGTGATCGTGTGCAAGAATTCCGAGGGAGTCGAGGAGAGGATGTCCATCTTCTTGATAGGCAAGGATCTTGGCAATGTGGCATATTCGTCCTGGATCAAGAGTGTGCTCGACCAAGGAACGATGTATGAACTCCTGGGACAAACCACGAACGAGGAATCCTTGGGAGACGTCGTCGAGATGGTGTTGGGATTCTTTGAGGTGATGTCGTACTTCCAGCACGAACTGCCACTGTGGAAGGATGCATGGAAGATCAAGAGGGAGTTCGAGCAGTCAATAGTGCGACACCTCGCTGGGAACGTGACCCACACGACGGGCCAGAACAGAAAGCGGAACAGACCGTCCGCACAGCTCGGCGTGCCCACGAAGGAGGTGCTTGACATCATGAACAAGGTCAAGCCCAGACATCCACGATCCCTGATCACCGAGCCCTCTGCACAAGGTTCCAAGAGAAAGGCCACGGAGGGCGGAGATGAGGGTCTTGGTCAAGCACCAGACCCGAGTCGAAGTTCTCAAACCAATACTGAGAAGGAAGACAAGAAGCAGCGAGTGATCGACGGGCGGAGAGCGGCACTAGGATTCCTGGAGTCAATGGAGAAGTGCATGGGAGATATGGGGATCTGTAAGAAGTGCGCGAACCTGGCCCACGACGGCGACTGCAAGGACATTGAAGAGGCTGCTGGAAATGAGAAGGCGATGAAGGTGCTCCGTGAGCTACTCAGCAGTGACCCTGTTTCATCTGATGAAGACATGGGGGATACGGAGGAACCGTCCTCATCAACGTCCAAGGAAAGAAAGAAAGGGGGACAAGCAGGGAAAGAAACAATTGAGATGTACAGCTACACTATTAATTTGGTGGAGATGGCTGACACGGCTGAGGGAGGAGAGCTACAATGTGGTGGCGTCGACCTCACCTACAACCCGTGCGGGGACAACAGGACATTCAAGAAGACGCTTGAGATGGGATGCGACACCATCCCGTGCTACATCCCGAAGTATGGCGATGTGAGTGATGTGCACTTGCCATGGGCGTATGCGTCCATCGTTGACCCCAAATACTTTCCCAAAGGTGCAATCCTTGAGCAAGTGGACGTGATGCAACTTGGCAAGAGTGTCAACTTCTGCATTGCTCCTTTCGACGGTGCTCCACTATGCAGGATTGGTGATGATCGCTCGGTATTTACTACAAGGGACCAAGCAAACCAGCTATCTCACGACCTATGCAGAGTCCTTCGACACAAGATCGGCAATTGCCGAGGAAGTGCTTTCAGGTGCGACGAGGGTGGATGGGTCGACATTGATGCTGTCATTGACGACCGGAACAACGACATATTCCCACCATACACCACGAGAGCGAAACGATACATGGGCATCATGGAGGTGATCAAGTGGCAGGAATCCGGAAGCAGAAAATCGAGATTCCAGGTTTTGGCAGCAAGGTTTCCGAGCATCATGAACCCGAACGATACGAGGGCAGCCAGGGAGGAAATGACCGAAGCTGGCGTGGATCGGGACGACATCGACAGGATGTTCAACAGATGCGATGGATGGTACAGACCTTGGTGCATCCGAGTCACAACCGGTCACAGTGATTTTGGATTCATGAGCTCATCCGCACTGGCGAATAGGTATTCCGCAAGAATGGGTGATACTCTCGGAGGAGCATTCCATGTGACGTATGTGGAAAACCTGCCAAGCATCGTACGCTGTGGGCTAGTCCCCGGCGGAATCGATGGCGGTAACAGGCTAGCACTGCACTTCGGGGCGTTTGCTCCATGGGATGAGATGAACGTGGCGACGAAGACAACGCTACGGAACGTGAGGAGAGGGGATCCGATTGCGATCATCTATATTCCCAGTGCAACCCTCGCGCGGTATGGGGCTGGAGTCGCGGCTAATGGGACTTTCATGGTCTTTGACGTGATCCCGTTCTATGAGGTCAAGTCCATTTGGATTGGCAAAAGCAACGGAGGGAAGCGCCTGGAGTACGCTGACATCAAGAGGGCGTACTCGAAGTGTGTGGAGAACGAGATCTGCCCTGGCTTTGTCAACTCTTCCCAAGAGTCGGCTGCGATGTTCCTCCAGAACGTCGCAAAGATCAGCGAGAGGATGCCGGAGACTGAGACAGGTGCCGATAATCTGCACTACATCGTTGACATGGTTAATCGTGCCTGCGAACTCTATCGAATCAACAAGATGGAAGAGTTCAACGCACAGGTCAACGAGGTCCGGGACGAAATCAGCAAAGTCGTCATCCTGAATGATGAGACATGGGAAGGACTGAGGTGCCGGATATGTCCATCATGTGCGACCGCGATCCCCACCTGCTTCTGCTTATGCCTGGAATGCGAAGCACAACTGATCTCCATCGGAAGATACTATATTCACATCAAATCCGATGACGAGGAGGATAACCAAAACCCCAACGTCTCTGGAGATGCCAGGCGTGCACAGGAAGAAGCTAACCACGATGCGGCAGCACAGGAGGATGAAGACGAAGCGGAGGAAGTTCCGGGAGATGATGACGACATGGACACGCAAGGATATACATCCGGCTATGCGTCAGAAGAGGAAGACAGCGGTTGGCATTACCGCGACACCGATCTGGCGTCACGGGACATTATAAGTTCCCAACGGATGGCGATCTGCCTTGACGAGCCGCGTGAGGCTCAGTACATGGCAGGATTTATCGCACTCCAGATGTCCAAGATGTGGGGGATGTTCGAGGGTGGTGAGGAGAGAACGATGAATGCCAAGCTCGAGGGGAGAGAGGGCTGCCCTTACCACAATGATTTCAAGAGGTACCCCAACATCACTGAGCACGATCAGGAAGGTATACTATTGCCATCAACAACAACGAAGATTTCTCAGTCGGAGAATGTTCGGACAAGAGCCTTCCGATCGGTTGAGGAGCGTGACGAATATATTCGTATGATGGTGTGCAAATGCGAGGGACTTTACACATTCTACAAGCTGTGGATTGCAGCGAGAATCCTCGATGTCACCAAGGAAGAAATGAAGCTCCTGGTCAAGGACCGAGTGCACCCGGTGGGTGATATTATTTTCAGATGTTTTGCACTAGCTTTCAACTGTAAGTATATATCATTCGTGAGGGATGGCCTGAACCTTGGCAAACATGGTTACACGGTCAACGTGAGCGCCATCATCTCGGCCGTCGACCCGAACAAATGCGACACACCCCTGCTGGATTGGTGCCTTCGGAAAGGGCACTGGTTGCCAGAGGACTACAACAAGAAGTGTGTCCGGGCACGAGAAGCCCAGAAGAACTTGGACGAGGAGTTCCGTCGACGCACTCACAGACTGTCCATTGGGGACCGGTATGCGTAGTGAAGATGCTGATTGCGGCACGATGTGGGTTAGTCCCCATCTGTTGCTTGCGTCTCATCAACACCATTGCGATGGAACGACTTTACATTATGATATGATTTCATATATCCAAGTTGAATGGATGTGTACATGGTTACATATTCCGATGACTATGACGCTCTGGATATTCATGGATGGAACTATTACCTTATAGATGATATCTTTTCATTATTTATGCATTGTCCATGGTATCTGGAATGGCTATGATTTGCATTGATTACTCACCGATGTTTCTTTGCCGGAGATATGCAGACCGATCACAAGCGGGCGCGTCTGGTGGACTTTTGTGGCCAACCCATTTATGGATGACAGCTGCGCGATGCGCAAATGCGGCAGCTGGAATGTTCACTGGCGGTCAAGTGAAGTGGCCACAGTGTATTATATACACCTGCATATGGATGTGTGCTTCGATTGGAGGATGAATGTTTCACTTTTCGTACAATCGAACCCGGCATGTTTCACAGCGAATGAACGGTGTAGTGATAGCAAGTAAAAGAATGCACGACACGATTTCGTAGTTGAAGCCGTGGCCAGTGGAACGTTTTGTGGTGTTTGGACCGCATGATGAACAATGCGACCCAAATGGGGGATGTTAAAACCCTCTAGGCCCCGTGCCGAAATTGGGTAGCTGTTCTGAGGTCCTTGTTGGTGTTGCTTCCCAAGTTCCATTGATCGCCATTTGGCTCAAGACACAATTGAGGTTCAAGATCTGATGTGTGACTGCATACATACGTGATCGGCATTAAGAGCGAAAACACTTCGCTTGCGCTGCATTTGTCAGGACCACTGTTGTAACTATCATTCCTTCTCCCTTACAACGTTTACACGGGTTCGGCTATAACGGCATCGTCCGTATACACCTTTCTACGTGGTTGGTATTACAGCTTGAGGGTTCGGTGCATAGCGTCCCACGGGACGTCACCTTGCCGTCTCTTGACAGCCCCAGAATGGTTCGGCCCCATGTCGGATGGTCGCAAAGCGGGAACCAAAAGGAAACAAAACGGTTGGAGGGGTCCGGGTCCTTTATAGAATTCCTCGAAGATGCATGGACCCAAAGCATATGCCGACTTTAGTTGTCCTAGAACAAGGTTTGTGGCAAAGGCATGCCATCCCCAAGGAAACATCATGTCCAAATGTGAAGGTATAAAGTCTCAATCTTCGGGCATGGCAAAGTTGTCCCGAAGGCCAAAACGACCTGCCAACTGAAACATACCATCAGTGAGCCTGTAGGCGGCTGCAGACTACAGCATGGAGGCCTCGGTGTTCAGAACTTCCGTGTTTGCAGCTTTATGGATGTGCTTTTCTCTATAGGGAAAGCTCTGTTTTGAGGAGAACCCCATCCCCCCGGGGTTCAAAACATTGAAACAATGGTTAATGTAACCATCATTTACCGTTCAGGATTTTCCTCCAAATTGGGTCCCCTTGGGCACCCCAAATCATCCAGCGTGGGGGTTCCGCGTATTGAAAAGAAACCCACAGGCCCTCAAGGCTCTGCTGAAGCAAGCTAGGGTTTTTTGTGCCAGTCTGAGGTCGTAGTGAAGCCAGCGGTGTTCTCACTGTTCCTCATTTGCCAATAGGAGGGCCCAGTTGGAAGAGTACGGGCTGTCAAAAGATCCCTAGCTTTTAGCCACATGTCTTTGTTTCATGGAAGAGAGGCCGTTGCGAGTGGACGGCTGGAGCAATCTCCGAATGTGCCTTTGCCAAGTCCAGCAGTGTTGATTCACATTTGATGCTTTGGGCCCTCCCAAAGTAGCTGGGGGCGATTTTCTGGTTAAACCAATGCCAGCTCAGCATCCTCTGAATATTTTAATCCCAGGGTCGTTTGCTCTTGGGCATGTTTAACTTTAAACAAGGAGTCAATGAACCACTTCGGAGGGTAAAAGGCTCACAGAGGCAAGTGTCATAAGAGGCACACAGATGCAAGTGTCAAAAGCAAGAACTACTCCTACTCCTACTCGCTTTCTCACAAACGTGGTACGCCACTTACATGAGTCTTGTGTGCTCTGTGTGTGTGTGTGTGTTTTTGAGAGGATATATACCCTCCTGGGATTGACTTGAAGGTAAAGGAACACCGGGCGCCATTGCGAGGGTTCCCCTTGGAGAAGCACCCATGACTTACCGGGCAGACCAATATGGCAACCCGCATGTAACTCGAGGACGTGCTTGCCGCGTTTCGTGAGCCTAGCATTTGTGACAAAGCCCCGATGGGAATCTCACTGTGGTATCGCAAGAGACCCATCCTTTCTCAACAGGAAGGTCCGAGCCTAGAGATAACTTGCTGGTTCTCAGCAGGGAACGACCCCTATAAACCATCCCCTATGGTTTTGCTTTAACGGAATCTCCAAAACCGGTTCATTTCCAGCACCCCGTCTCGGTCATTCCCTATCGCACGAGCAAGATGATCAATCGAGGGTAGAAGCTTGGCTCGCTTTCCTTTGGCTCCTGCTTGCCGGCATGTCCGTTCCTTTGGCTCCCCCTATGGTTTCCTTTTAAGGGAATCCCCTGCGGTTCATTTCCACCAACCTTGGCTCCATCCCCTATGGTTTCCTTTAAAGGAAATCCCCTCCGATTTTGATCTCCACCAACCTGTCGACACCTTGGCTCCTCTGTACATCTTGCAACCCTTGGCGCCCTGATCCCGCAGGTCCTGCCTGAAGAGCCGCCCCCTCCGGAGTTGGAGGATCCGTATCCCGATCCGCGCCTTGGATACGAAAGAAACCGGACGTTTCGGGCCCAAGGACCAAAAACATATCCATGCCTCAGGTCTGGTGTACTGTTGCCATGAGCCATGGGCTTGATCAAAAATTGCCCCTTCGGCCCTAAGATGACCAATTGGGTCACTTTTCTCATGTGGCGAAAGCTGTCTTGTTTGGTGGTTTCCCATTGGTCATTCCATGTAAGGGCCTTTTGATCAACCCGCATGTGTTTGACTTTGTTTCAGTAACGCCTTCTGCTGCAATCCTTTGTTAGCGCTTCAGTTCAATGACCGGCTCTGCCTGGTGTTTGATTTGTTGCTTTTACTGTTGGCACAGGTCCGGCCATTGTGAGATGATTGCAGAATTAATATTGTTTTGTGTGTGTGGGAGAGAACGGATGCGGATGTGCTTGCCACTTGTCACTTTCCTGCTTTGGGCATGTTGTTTTTTGTTCGTCCTTTCCTTCATTCTTGGCCCTCTCCCCCTTTGTCCTCATTCCCATGGGGTTGTCTCAAAGGGGCGGAACATGGTTGGCTTCCGCTGTGGATTCCTTTGAAGCCAAAGGGGGGTTCTCTCACAGACACACCTCCATCATTGCCTAGGCAGGAGTTCCAGGATGTCTTTGATGGGGACTTTGAAGGCGGTGGTGCGGGGTGGATTGTCCCAAGCCTGGGTATTGAAGAAAGATCCCTGGGCATAGGTGTCCTTTGTAGGTTGGTTTGGTTAAAAATAGATGGCACTGGTTGAGATAGGTTTTCTTCCATTTACCAGGGCCTTCCATTTTGTTTCCAAAAGGCCACCTATGTCCCTGGGCCACTCGCGGAAAGTCGCAGCATCAAACCGCTTCTTGCAGGAGTCCCTGAAGTGTCCCCTTTTGGGATCTCGAAACATACAGCCCTTCTTCCGTTGAGATGGACGGCTTTTTTTGCCCATGACAAGCAGTTCTTTGCCTTGCCGAGGAAACAAACCGAAAGCAAAGCATGAATGAGGCCACAGCCAAAGTAGTTGCCTTGTTCGAGTGGTGAACGGACCGGCCAAAATCCCCTGACCCCAGCCTGCCGGGTGCGGCCACCCTGTTCAAAAAGGGGCATCTCCAATCAACCACACGGAAATGAGTCTGGGACACATGTATGAGCTCATTTCCCTAATTCTTGGATATGTCCAGGTTTTGTGGATTCCTTCGGAGCCTCAAATTGTTCAAGTCCTGGTTGATGAACAGGGACAGTGTCGAGCGTCGAGCATCGGTGTTTTGAAGTGACCAGTCCCATCGGCGTCCCACACGAGACACCCAACGAGATGAGTTGAGTTGGACGATGTGGTACGGGTTTTGAGGACACCCCGAATCAATCGGGATACTAAAGAAGTGAACCTCAAGGCCTCAATTAACGTATGCAGTTTGGTAGAAAGAGTCATTGGGCTCTGGTCGCAGCTTGTTCCTCTTTGTGATGACTGACCATATTCAGCATCACTGTGAGGACGGTACCCAATGTGACTAAAGAGGAGAAGACTGGCATGGTTCTCAAAGTTGACATGCTTTCGGGTGACTTACCGTTTTCCTGTCAAGTTCATTTTTTCTGGTTTTGGCCACGGTTCAAGCAGTCCCTTTTGCATGTTGGAAGTTTCAATCAACAAGGACAGTAAGCCGACCTTCTTTCAACAACTGCCTGGATTGCAACTCAACTGACTCTGGCAAACCGGCGTCAACCTGCCTGGAGTTGACTGGCACAAGGAACATGTATGCAGATAGCTGGGCATCCACCAGAGTGTCGGATGGGCTTCACCGTTTTTTTTTGGGGGGGGTGCTTTCAGACGTTCTGACATGGGGTGTCTGTTATTGCTGGGATGTCTATCAACTTCCCGGCTTCATGTTCGCACGTGGCCATCGGTCAAAACCCCGTACTTCCAGTGAACATCCCAATCCCCACTAAAATGGACTAAATGGGTGGTGCACCTACCCCAAAATGGTACCATTGGTTTTGACCCACAGCCAGGTGAGTTTGATCCGGGCGAGCAGGCAGGGCGAGTCACTCAATTGGGAAGCTGGGAAAGGCATACTGCGGATATCCCCATGGACAACACGATTTGTGTGTGTGTGTGTTTTTGCGGTGCCCTTTTGGGGTCGCTCTAAGAACAGCTTCCCTCGATGTTGAATCGTATTTGTCTTGAGCAACGAAGGAGACAATCAAAAGGTGATGTGTCTCTACGGCTTGTCACTGGTACTCAAAAGTGGTTTCAAGGTTGGCAAACCCTGGATCAGTCTGGCTGACGTGAATCAAGTGGGCATGAGTTAAATCACAACATGAGTCACATGAGGGTATCCTAAACTCGGGTGGGTCCCTCTTGAGTGGCTCTGATACGGGTTGGGGGGGGGGCCAGGACCAAGTTTTGGTGATGCTCCCTTGCGAGCGCAGAGTCCATGGCCGTGAGATGCAAGTAGAGTCGTACCAGACCAAGGTAGACTTGAACCCAGGGGGCTTGCTTTCCAGTGAAAGGAAATTCCCTAAGTTTGAGTGTGCCTTGGTAGTCTCAGAATCCTGTTCACGGCCGTAGAACCCAAAATTGAGTGGCAACACAAACGTGCCGTTCCGAGGCAGTAGGCCATGCTTTCTGTGGGTTGTGTTCCACAAGAAACATCACCATGGCAAATGTAGGTCCTTTTTCTTATGTTAAAGGGAAACCAAAAGGAACGCCTCCATTTTGCGGGTGCCCCCAAAAACAGACACCCCCATTTGAGCAACCTCACACGGGGGGTTTTGCGACTAGGTGTCTCTCATGGCGCAGCCGTACGTTTCCCGGTCGTGACTTGTGACTATTTTGCCAGGCAACGCTTTGTTACGCAAAGCAAAGCGCACCGGAATGAAGCAATGGCCAATATCCACCGCGTGCTTGTGTGCACAGACCCTTGGAAGACTTGACATCCGAAGTTGTCCAAATGGGGCTACCCCCCAAAAGATGGGCGGTGTCAACTTGTGGTTTCCCTTGAAAACACCCCCTTTGTTTGGGGGCACCCTAAAACCAGCAAATGAAGGGAGAAACAACACTGCCCTTGTCAATCCCATGGGCCAGGTCGCGCTCGTGGTTCATGGGGCTTGAGTCTATGGGGTGCTGTCCTTTTGCTTTCCCTCTAAAGGGTGCCAACCCCAACAAAAGGTACCCCTGCGGTTCAGTTACCACCAGGGTTGTGGAATCAAGGGGTTTATTCCCACTTCTGTGATACAAGAGAATCTCCCCCTTTATCTGGGGTTACCAGCAATAGATCACTACTTGGGTGAATATAACCACCATGAAATTGTCCAAGTTGGATGTTCATCGTCCAACTTGGGTCAACCATTCGTTTGATGCGGGTTGAACCCAAGGGGTACCTTGGTGCCTTTGTTGCTTTGGCGGCCCCTTTCTTAAAGCCACAGGTCACCCTCAAAAGTAGGACCCGTTGTCGAGCGGTCAGGGCCGAAGATACACAACCGAATTTCCATTTTCCCGGTGGGCTTTCTTTAAGCAAGCTCAAACAAGGGCATGTTTGAGGGTAGCTTGAGGGTCCGGGTACTGTCCGGAAAACAACCATTCACTATAGCTGGTGATTAAGGAAGCTAAGGAGCTACCAGGAGCTACAAGGAGCTACCAGGAGTTCTGTAAGGACATGGTAGTGCAATCTTGATCAACTCCTGTGGGTCTCCGTTTACCCTGAAATTCAGGCAGGCCACCATGAAAACAATGATTGGGTCAACAGATATATACATATATATATAACTTCACCATTGTTTACCCTTCAACATATTTTCATTAATTCAAGTTGGGCTTTCAATGGGGGGATGAACCCCAGAAAAAGTGCATGTGTAAACCCTGTGATTCACATCTCCAAATGCGAACCAGTCGCTTGCTTTCCAGACTTCTATTCAAGAGTTGCCAGTTGAAATCCATGGTCCAAACCCACATGGGCCAAGGACCTGCCCAAAGTTTCAAGATGTCTCAGTGTTTTTTGGGATTTGTTTTGCGCCATTTCAATGGAACTCGGCCTTCGGACCCCCAGAACTCGGAGCTGTACCCCAGGGCCCCAGAACTACCGAGCCTCGCTGGCGCAGGAGGGCTTCGGCGTGGAGGAGCTCAGGCTCTTGGACGAGCCCGGCTCTTGGACGAGCCGGGTCTGGCGAGTCACAGGTGAAACCGGGTCAGGGGGCAGAAGGCGGCTTTTGGAGAAGACAAGCTCTTTTTCTGGGTTGGTGGAATCTCAGCAAAGAATGTACGGTTGTTTTTCATGTTCTGGTTGCTTGTTGTGGATCATTTTCTGGTGCCTGTTTGTGGAACACCAACAAATGGACGTAGATAGCTGAATGCTTGTGTGTCTTTTTGAGGCTACCGCGGATGGACGAAATCCTGCGCCACTTGGAACCTATGGTTATAGGGGAAAAGAGTAACCAGGAGACCAGGGCCCTTGGGGTTAAGGGAAGCCAAATTGAACGCACCGGACTATTGGCTTACTCCAATCGTGACTCAATCGGATACTCTCTTTTGTTGGAGATCCCGTGCCATGGTTGTTCAATCGCTGTTTGATTTCCCGAAGCAACCGCTTGGCAGCCAGTTGCCAAACCCTATGGGTGTGTGACCAGTTTCCGGACTTCGATAGCATGTTTAGGCCGAAGACAAATTGAACAGTGCAGGGTACTTTAAAACAGTCAAGATAATATAACAGTGTGCTTTCACGTTCTTATTTTCATTATATTGGCATGTAAGCAATGAAACATCTTGGGACTTTGTGCAGGTCCATGTGGGTTTTGACCATGGGTTTCAACCGGGAACTCTTGAATTGAAGCCTGGGGAGCAAGCGACTGTTTCGCATTTGGAGATGCAAATCACAGAGTTAAACATGCACTGTTTCTGGGGTTCATCCCCCCATTGTAAGCCCAATTTGGAGGATGAACATATGTTGAACGGTAAATAAGGGTGAACATTCTATAAACCCAAATCATTGATTGAATGGTGGCCTGCCTGAACCCCGGGGACTCTGTTGGCCTTAGGAAGCGGTTTTGTTCTTTGAGAATTTGCAGGGGGTTGAGTTGTGAGCGTGGCACACAGCCAAAGTCAATACCTGAGCAACTGGAACACTTTCCACCAGAAGTGGCAGACGGCTTTCTGCAAGCTACAGATAATTTGGGTACTGTATCTTTCTTTAAGGGACCACCTTTGAGTCAGGGTGCCACTCCTCTTGTTTTTGTATCCAACTGCATTGTGGAGGATTTCCAAGGAACTCCTTGTATTTGGGCAGTGTGAGGCTCGAGCCCGCCCCCCCGTGACGAGCAACATAAAAGACCCAATGCGATTCTTTTTGCCCTGTCCGTTTGGTGAGTTCGGGACCCACTGAGCATGGACAACCCCAACAGAGGGTCGTTCTAACATAAGTACCTTGCTTGGAGGACTGAAGGTTGCAAGCACTGGTCACGAGAGGACAGCCATCGCAGAAGGGCATCGTGTGAAGTTCTAGGGGTACCTTCCCCATTCTTCCCAGGCATCCTTCTTTCTACAAAACCACCCAAAACCCTGGGGAAACAGATCCGGTTTTTTGAAAAGAAAGATGGTTGAAAAGAATGGACAAGGAATCAACCCCTGGAAGAATGGACTTGGTTGGGACTTAAGCCCCGCACAATCGACTGGGTTTTCCCTCGCTCAGAAACCATTTCGTTCCTCACAACATGAGGGAGCCATAGAGAAGTACGATCGTTGCGCAGGCCCTACTTGCGACACCTCATCCGAGGTACCAAGAGCTGCCAGAGATGGAGGCGGAGTTGCAGGCGCAGACAGTTGGTGCCCTTTGCCCGACGGATTTTCGCCAGGTTATCATGCAGAGTTTGTCCGTAGTATGATAAAAACAAGTTCAGCATTGCCCCGCGTTTCACACTTTAAGCAATATGTCAGCTTTGTTTGTTCGAAGAAGCAACATTGATGTTGAATGGTTAGTTCTTAGTTCATTTATTCAAGTAAAGTGAAGTGTTTCAGCTCAATTATCATATTTGGATGACAAGCGACTATTGTGTAGTCAATGGAAGTATTCTTTCTTTTGTTTATTCTTTTGATATTATTGACGACTTTTCTTGCCGGTTTGACAGCGCCACAAGGCGCAGGCATTTTCTGTCCGGGCTGACCCAAAAAATAGTTCGGCGACAGGGCAAAGGCTGGATGCGAGCCCGGCCCGAAGCTTGTCATCATCAGGTGGTTGACCGCTGACGGCAAAAAGGAAGCGAGGGGGTCCACGTCCAGATCATATGTTGACATTCCCGACATGGGCTGAAGAAAACAACCCCGCGCCTTTTCGTTATGGGGCCGTCCCTTAGCTTGTTTTGCAGGCCAAAACCATTCTAAACCGTTGAGAGTTCTGAGTTCGAGGGCCGCACCGGCCCCGATCTCTCACGACGCACCCTGAGCACCGGAAAAAAAAGCTGGCCATGTGAGGGAGTGGTATATCATATATATATATATATTATATATATATATCCTGGATCAGCATGGGTATCCCTACAGGAACCATGGGATCTTGTCAAACGCGATGTCCATGCTTTCGTATTAGGGGTAGCTTGTGTCCAGGTTTCTCAGACCTGGTTTAGGCTCAAGAGAGAGCCAGGCATCCAGCGATACTAAGCTGGATTTGTCTGACAAACAGCCCCAACGGCGCATCTTTTGGAAACAAAAGACACACGACCCGCAGCACAAAACGCAATGTGCAACGTGAAACACGGCGCTTTTGCCTTAAGCCAAGCAGCACCGGGTGTCTTCATGTTGAAAGCCAGCATTGGCAGAAAGGATGTGCTGGGCTGGCTTGGCTCCTCTACGCCCGGTTGATTTTGTCAACGTGTGTTCTCTTTGTGCTGGTCTGTGTCTTTGATTGTGTGAACCCGCCAACGCGAATTTCCTTCTCAGAATGACTTTAGCTGCGGGCCAACTCCCGCCAATCGCGACCCCGCGGTTGAACACAAAAGTGACCTCACGAAGCACAGGTGTCCTTTTTCGGTTGGTTAGATTAACACATAGAGGGCCCTGGCTGGTGGTTCAATCATCTACCAAGACTACCTATTTTTCCAGTTATCTTCCAACAAGAACACCTATGCCGCGAAGGCCAAAAGTAGTTGGCAGAAAACAGGTCCGCGAAGCGTCTCGGCGAAGCCACCATCTTGTCATGAAGCCTCCCAGCGCAGAAGCCCCTCTAAGAACAATATTTTAAAAGAAGGTCAGATATGTGTTGCCCCACGGGATGTTCGAGGGCAATCCTCAATCCTTTCCTTGGGTCACGCAAGGATTTGGTCCTCTTTGAAGTGTGGAAAATCGGATGGGCCAAAGGAGCCTGATGGGTCAAACAAAATTCATTTTGAACAGCCTCAGGAGCCGCCTGTTTTAAAGGGAAACCACAAGTAAACCACCATTTGGGTCCATGTGGGGGCTCCCCTTTGACACAACCCTTATTCTTGGCTTCAATCCCGCGCCTTCTCTTGGCTGTTGAAGGCTTTCAGCTGGGTGGGGAGTCGATAGGCCTTGGAGGCGGAGAGGTGTGCGGACTTTCTGAATGCGCCCTTCGCGGAGAGGCGCGGAAAGAAACCCATTCACAAAATACCCAACCGTGCAGCCATGGATGAGTCAGACGTTGCGGGAAAAACAAAATGAGCAAGAGGACGCACAGTCCTTGCTCCCGGACATCCGGGTCCTTAGCTTTTTAGATATTTTTGGTTGGTTTAGTGGTTGAGTTTCCATTTAACCCACAAGTTAAGCTTGTAGCAGGGGATTTGAGGACGCGCAGAGTCCCTGTTGAACACCCTTGGCAACGCACGGTTCCGGATCAGTCAGGCATTGTGCTCCGCTCTTCGAGAGCCCGAGCAGTTCCGTTTGTTTGGCTTGCAAGTTTTGACCTCAGACAGTCTTTCTTTTTGATTCCTGTTAGTGCCCTTTGCCCTTGTTGGGGGGTTGTTCCCCTACTAAAATAGACTACAGAAAAAAAGGGTACTCTGATTCTAACCTCTCTGCTGGAGGACCTAGTGTTAAGTGTTCAATGGGGCCAGCTTGCTTGGGGCTGGCAACTTTATGCAATAGCTCGCTCGCAGTTTGGTGCACCACTGCCTTTACCACAAACAATTATCCTGCTAAGAGTAGATTGTCAGGCCAAAATGAGCTCTTCCTTAGCCAAGATAAGGTGTGGGATTGGCGGGGTCGGCCTTGCTTTACAGTGTCTAGATGAAGCATGTTGGGTGCCTGGAGTTAAAATCGCTCTGGTTGGCCAACTTCTTGGTCAAAGTCACTGCCCGGGAACGGTCAGTATTTACTCTTATCTTCGGAACGCTCACCAAATTACTGGTCGACTCCTTTGACCTCCCCTCAAACGAAGGAGTCAAAACAAAGGAGTCGTTTGAACTATATAATCTTAACGCCGGATTGACCCCCTGGTTGATTAATACGGGTGTGTCCCCTTTTAGTGGGGATTCATACCACTTTTGGAGGGGTTTTTATTCCGCTAAGAATGGGACGGGTTCTACTTAGATCCTGGGTCAACATTCGTCACCCAACTCCAATGTCGGAGACCCCCGCTGAATATTTGACTCGCATTCGCGTTGCCCGAGCAGCCGAGCCGGCAGGTCGGACGAGGGTGGGCGACCTGGGGAAAGAGGGAGAGAGAGACCGGACTCAGCTCGGATTCACCCGCGGATTCTCGGCGGGGTTGAAGGTCCCTATGATACGTGATACCAAGGGAATCCCCTGCCAAATGGAGAAAGTAGTAAGTCGCTGTTGGCTTCTCAAATGCGTTGCCGAGGCCAAGCAACATTTCGTGACAACAACAACCACAAATGCCTACTCGACACTGTTTAAGGGATGATCGCTGACTTTTGCGGACAGAGTGACAAACAAAACAAATGAGCAAATCAAATGGCCATTGTACCGCACAAATTGCGAGGAACCAAGAACTGCGCAGGTTTCCTAGAGCCAAGTAGCCAACTGGCTGCAAAAACTCGCCGAGATGTTTGGTGATTCTCCCAAAAGGTTCCTTTCCAGACCCTCTACTCAACTTCCGGCGAAGCTTGCAAGCCCGCGCTTTGAGGTGAGCCAAAATGGGAGGAGCCGGAGGCAGGCTTTCATCTGGCAGTCTATGCAGGCAAGTAGCTAGAGATGACTAAACCAGCATGAGGGATTGATTTCGCTGAATTCGTCATCTACTTTCACCCAACTTTAAGTGGGTTGGTCAATGTCAATCTGTAGCAACGTTGGAGCTCCACTATGAATTGTGGATTAGGATTCGGGATCCCCTGTTGCCGGAAATCAGATCGGGGACGCCCAACAAACAATTTGTTTGTGCCACAGTCCAAACCCGGGTAGATGAAATCGGTAGCGAGGGACAACCCCATCTGGATGCTTTACATGGTTTCTGGTAGATCCTCTTTTGTTGATTGCGGCTCATTTGGCCATGAACATGAGAAAAGAAGGGAGTGCCTTGAGCAGATATCGATTTTATCGATTGGGTGGGGATTGAGCTTGCCCATCATGATATTATTTTACATATATGAGATTTCGGAATGCCGGTTGGCCACGTTATGGTAAAGTTAGTGCAGACGGTTTGTGGTTGCATCAATTACCATAGCATATCTCTGACGTCCATCCAGGGGTCGCCTTTGGTTGAGTTAGCAACCCGAGGCGTTGTTCGCTTTTATCTCACTCAGGGAGGCTACCAAAAACACGCGCGAGAAGGTTACTCTATGTGGCCAAACCCCTGTGTTGGCGGGTTCACATAGCAGGAGCCAAGCACCAGCACATTGCCCCCTTCTGCCAGGGTTGGCTTTCCAAATGAAAGCACCGCCACTGGCTGCTGTTGATTTGCTTGGCCCGAAGCTTCCGTGTTCGACCAGCCTGTCTCCCTCGTTTGGGCTTCCGGAACGCAGCCAGTCAAGTGTTAGGAAGCTGCGGCTGAGTGATTTGACACAACACGGCAAAACACGGAGCTCAGCACCACCACGTGCATCTTCAGCTTTTTGGTAGATTCCTACCCACTAACATGGCACCCAAACGGTCTTTGTGACATGCATCGCGGGTCCCAACGATGGCGGGAGAGTCGCCTTCCATGCAAACGACTCCCTACAGATGCCCAGTTGGCTGTGGGTCAAAACCAATGCTACCATTCTGGGGTAGGTGAATTCACCACCCATTTTAGAACCTATTTTTTATTGGTTGGATGGGGAGGTTCACTGGTACGATTTGGCTTTTGACCCATGGCCACTTGGGCTTCAGGGAGCTGTCGGAATTCAGTCAGGCCTTCGAGCACCAGAGCTGCGCCGACTTCTTGAATCGCTATGGGCACGAGAGGCGCTTGTGGTGTGCACAGCGCCCGGGGTTGGCTTATGAGCCATCGCATACTCAACTATGTCTCCCCGACCTCTGTTGGTGTCCCGTTTTCGTCCTGCTTTTTTCGCGAAGTGCCCTTCAAGATCAACGAAGAAGAATTGTGATGGAATTCGGTATCTTTCTGCTGGAATTCCGACGCGTAGAGGGGTGCAACTTTGGCTCTGCAAGGACGGACAGGATGGAAGGGATGGGGAACGTGTTTGTGGGGCTATTAAATTAGGGTGTTGTTGGTGTCGGGAAAGGGGGAGCTTGTTTGCCGGCAACTTCAGCGGATCGTTTGCAGGTTGATTCGCCACCCTCTGTCTTGACTGAAAACAATTATTTATAGTGAAAGATCCCGTTTAAAACCAACAAACAGTGACAAATATTCGTAAGTATATGGAAGGCAACATGCATGTATATATTTTTGCCAAAAAAGCTTAAGCAATCGGCAAATGGTGGTTGTTGTTGTTGCGTTTGCAAATCATCCCTCCGAAGTGGCCAAGTGGTTCCAACTGTGACACGATGCATCTGTTTCAACCTGCCGCAGGTCTGAGAGTGGGGCACTTGGACCGCAAAGCTCGGGAACGGTTTCGACCTCTTCTTTGTTGAACAAACTGCAGTTGGACTTGTTACACGTAGGGCTTGGGCTCCGATTTCTCGGGGCTCGAGTTTTATGTTCTGCCTAAGGGTGCCCAAGAAGGGTTCTTGGGCCGAGAGTGGTTTCTTTCAACCAGGCGGCGACAGGTTTTAAAGGGACGCCAACAGGAAAACCACCAGTTTTTTTGGGGGGCTCCCCTTTTTTAAGACAAACCCATTTGTTTCCACTGCTGCCAATATCCATTTCTGTCTGAGCACGGCCTTTCGGGAGTTGCTATGACTCATGACCAGATGTGTCATGCACAAACTGGCACTTATGGAATCAATGTTGAATTGTGTGAGTGTATATATATATATATATATAAATATGTTAAATACATACATCTATACACATTATTTTGGGTAATGACCCCATTTTTGAAGGGTCATGGAGTCACATAGTTTGGCTCTTTTTTCGTTTGCCGTAGCTGTTTGATGAAACAAAGAGTACTCAACTGCGACTCTCGTCGAAGTGTTTCTCAACCCAGGCCCTTTAGGATCAGCTGACTGCCATGCACCAGTCAGCATCTGAACTCAGCTTTGGTTCGCAAAGGAAAAGCTCAAGTCTTTTGTATGTTGTGCATGTCCGGCATGGAACCATGATTGACAGAAGCATGACTCAAACAGGCCAATTGAAGGTGAGTTTCCCTCTGGTTGGCGATATGTTTGTTTGGTTGGACACGTATTTGGAACCTTTTTGGTGAGGAGACCCTAAACCCAAAACGTGTGGTTAAAGATTGGCGGGACCTAGAACTGACACCTCACCCGAAGGCCTGTTGCCGCTGCGCCGCTGCTTCTAAACACACGCCCGAGGGGCACCCTGGACGCTGAGATTCCTGGCATTGCTACGGCAAGATAAATGGACAGACCCTTTTCGTTCGGGGCGGGGCATCAGGGGGGCATCATGAAATCCCATGTAAGGACCTTGCTTAGGCCCCCTTTTTTTTTGGGGGGGGAGGAGTTTTTTCGTGTTCATGCACCTTGTTTTGCCCTGCCAACTACGGACCCATACGTAACTTGGCGGGACACGGGACTTGGGTCCAACCCCCGAGGCCAGCCGGAGCATCGGTCCGAGGCGCCGAGACCAAAAGTCACCCCGCCCCAAAACTCAGCGCCTGTGTCTAGGTCCCCCGGCAATTGGTGCCCTTCTGAACCGTTTCTTTTTGGTGAGGAGGGTTCCCCTGCGAAATTCGACGACCTGAAAAAATGGTACCCTTATTCTAACTTCTCTACTGGAGGACCTAGTTGTGGTTTGCTTGGCAACGGTGGTTTCTTGGTGTGCGTCCTTGTACAACTGGACAAGGTTGTTTATATTTTGCGGTTGTCTACATATGAGTCTTTCACTATGTGTGTTTGTGCCCCCAGATTCGGGCGAAGAAAGCTCAACAGTTGTTTCTTGGTCTCTTCTCAACATCTTCCCCCTTCCCCCCCCCCCGCAAACAAAAAAACACAAAAAAAAGAGCTGATAAACTTGGTATGACCAAGCCATAGAATAGAGGCTTGGATGTTATATGACTTTCTATTTCCTGTCTGTTGAGGATTGTTCATGAGATGACACGGGAAGGCGAAAAGATGAATGGAAGAGATGAAAAGGACCAGAAAGAACAAGAACCGAGTGGACGAAGTGAATGGGAAGGAAAGGGATGGATAAAGCCAATTAATATCTTTCATTTTGGCCTTTATTTTTAATCAGATTATCATCTCCCACCTCCTCGCGGCTTCCAAGAGGTAGACCTTATGACCTCACCTTGAATCCAGATAAGAGGACAAGCATTCAAGAGCTTACAATAAAGGCTTGGAAGGAGAGAGTGAGGGATGGTGAGTGACGAAGAGATGAATGAAGCGGTGAGGATGGGTGATCACTCTCTCACCCATTGACAAGTCACCGCGAGCGAAGACAGCGGGGAAATGGGTGAGTGAGGAAGGACTTGGATGACAGCAAATTCTATCTCAGCTGTCAACAAACCCACGAACGAAGGGAGGTGGGTGACAGCGGATGGGGAGGTGGTTCTCTTTCATATTGTCCCATCCCTAGACCAAGCCATAGAATAGAGGCTTGGAGGTCATATGACTTTCTATTTCCTGTCTGTTGAGGATTCTCTTCCTTGACCGTGTTAACGAGAAATCCGAATGGCGGGAGGGAATGAAGATGACCGGGGAAATGAAAAAGAGATAGCATTTCCCTTGACCAAGCCATAGAATAGAGGCTTGGAGGTGTAAGGAAAGTGTGATGATTGGAAATGCTGCTATGACGAAGAGATTCTGAGAGCAAACGAAGAACGAAGAAAGAGATGACAGCAAATTGACAAGGAACAAATCTCATGAAGACAGGATATAGAAAGGACAATGATGGATGGGTGATCACTCTCTCACCCATTGACCGCAACCAAGTGCAAAGAGAAAGAGCATTTGGGTGTCAGCGGATGGGGAGGTGGTTCTCTTGCATATTGTCCCACCTCCTCGCTGCTTCCAAGAGATAGACCTTATGACCTCAACTTGAATCCAGATAGGAGGACAAGGATTCAAGAGCTTACAATAAATCTAATATTATAAATCTATTAATGAAAAATACATGATTTCCTTCTTTCCTGCTCTTGGGATTACACCGCCCGGCGAAGATACCAAGGAAAGGAAAGGAGGAGGTGAATGGGATCTCTTTCACCCATTCTCTCCCATCCATCCCTTCATGCCTCACAGAGAAGACGCATCCAACAGCAAACCAATATGAATCCAGAAAGACTGACATGAAAGAAAAAGGTGCTCAGGATCCAAGCCGCTATGACGTGAGGAATAGAAAGGCTTGGAAGCAGAGAGTCAGGGATGGTGAGTCGAGTGCACAGTTAGACCAAGAGCTGGGACAAAGGGAAAGCTCTTGAACCCAAACTCTTTCTCTTTCTCCTCTCCATTGACAGTGAGGAGATGTCCCTTCGTTCCCGCTCTCTTCGTTCACTCACACCGGAATAAAGGGAGACCACTCCTCTCTCCACCACCTGTCAGCTCTTGGAATCTCCGGCATGTGGTCAAGTCTTCATTCATTGGCGGCATCTCTTGACAGGAATTATCCAAGAGATGAAAAGGACCAAAAAGAACAAGAACCGAGTGAACGAAGTGAATGGGAAGGAAAGGGACAGATGGAACGGATTAACTCTCTCACACACCTGTCCATCCCTTTCCATCTCATGCCTCACTCACTTCCTTCGTTCCTCACTCATGGTCAACCTCTTGGCTTCTGGAACACGCTGCAGTGAGAAGAGAGTGGACATGGGATAACGACCTGACAGAGGAAGGGAGTGGGATGACGTGAGGAATAGAAAGGCTTGGAGGTGGGAGATGATAATAAAGCCAACATGAAAGATATTAATTGGCTTTATCCATCCCTTTCCCTCCCATTCACTTCGTTCACTCGGTTCTTGTTCTTTCTGGTCCTTTTCATCTCTTCCATTCATCTTTTCGCCTTCCCGTGTCATCTCATGAACAATCCTCAACAGACAGGAAATAGAAAGTCATATAACCTCCAAGCCTCTATTCTATGGTTTGGTCATATTCCTTCTCCATTCTATTTTCATACTTTAATAATTAAAATAAAACTGTTGTGCTGAAAGGGGTTTGTATGAGTAGCCCTGTGTTCTTGGTCTGTGCAAAGATTGTGGGGGTTCCAGGTTGATTCGCCTGCTTTGTGGTTTGGGGCTCTGATGGCACTGATGCTCTGATTGAGATAGGCTCCCACCTTTACCTTCGCGCTGCTTCCTTTTTGCCATGCCAAGTGGCTTGTGTTCAAACTGAGCTATCCAAAAAGGCTGCCCCTGTTCCCATGTCTGGGCCAAAGTACAACTTCGCAGTTGCCAAGATACTGTTTGGATTGCTGATTGGTTGTGTTCACTTTGCTGGGCTAGGAGCATAGTGTATTGCTGACATACTGGGGGTGGGTAAGATGATTTATCCAGAGTCTCTTTTTGGTGGTCCCCAGTGAAACACGTCAAGCAATGCATGTCCATCCGCTGGTGGCGACTTTGATTCCTTGGTGTTTGTTGGGCATCAACGCAGTAACCTTCACATCAGCCAACGTAAAAGTTTCTCTTTTTCGAGGCAGCTGCTAAAGTCATTGGCAATCGCGATGGACTTCGACATACGTGCAAGACTGGTGACAAGGCGACGCAATCTTGAAGGGACCACTGACAGAAAGACGGCTCAGTTTGCCCTCAGTAAATAGGTCATTAGATCCTCGCATTAACGGTGGCTTCAAGCGACTAAGTGGGTTGAACATCCAAGTAGCATCAGCTGAATACCTTGTGGCTGACCTAATTACTTCCCGGAAACTAAGAGGATGGTCTCAAAGTGGTCAAAACCTGTTTGGATATATTTGCAAGGAAAGACAGAAGGATAGCAACAGCGGTGTTTTTCCAAGAGAAGAAGACATGGATACCTGTTGACTTCGAGTTAGGTCAGATCCTGGGGCCGAACAAGAAGGGATTTGTTTACTTACATTTGCTGAAATGAGTATGTATTATGTTCCCCTGTTGGTTTTAAAGTTGGAATCGATTTCACTATTGGACAAATTTGTCTTATTTTTGTTCCATCCAGGAGACTTCAGCAAATGGAGGTTTGAGATGCAGGGAGGAGACTATCTCTGGAAAGGGGCCCTAGCAGGACCTCTGCTGATTGACTTTCAGGACAGGTGTCCTGCTTTCTTCCTGTGTATCTATCCTGCTTTCCCTGTGGCTTTGTTTGGTGTTCTCTTGATACCTGTCAGGCTTTTCCCATGCCCAAATTCTGCGAACCGAGCGCAATAAGGTGCTGATTTGGGCTGTCAGGATCTGAATCGCCAGTTCATAAGGCAAGACATATCTGCGCATGCGCTTCAAAGGCATCCAAAATATTTGGGGAAGCTGAACCACATCGTGCTGGGTTTGTCTCAATCGGGGAGCCAGCTTTCAAAATGGGCCCAGTGTGTCTCCCTTGCCTATCCAACAATTGAAACCCCAAAGAAAACACGCAGCTCTGATTCTTGGTTGCGTTTGTTGGAAAGGCTTCAACCCTTAAATGGGGTAATCCTCAAAGCAGGCCGTACGATTTTTTCAATGGGATTTGTGTGCTTTTGGGTACTTCCGAGGTCAAGATACAACGCCCATTTACGTGTTTGGAGAC
Organism: Effrenium voratum; assembly: GCA_963377175.1. Taxonomy (NCBI): domain Eukaryota; class Dinophyceae; order Suessiales; family Symbiodiniaceae; genus Effrenium; species Effrenium voratum. The sequence goes on from CAUJNA010003305.1 coordinate 998,613, forward strand.
AAGCCCGTTTGTCCAATCTCAGCTGGGTCGCGACACAGCAATTGGCGAATTGGGCTCTGTCCGGCTGTTTCCCTTTCCAAAAGTACCTCAGAAAGGGCGGCCGGGTCCAATCTGCTGAAAGAAGCCCCATCTTAGTTGTTCAGTGGCTCCCTTTTTCCCCTTTTTTTTGGTGGCTGCCCCACTAAAATGATCTTCCCAAAAAAGGGTTCCCTTTTTTTCCAGGGTCACTGAGCAACTGACAGAAGCCCCATCCTTTGAACCAAATTGGGCCCCCCAACCGGTAGCTCCCATGCCGCAGGTGGCCGACTTGGTTCCCATCTTTGCATCTCGGATCGATCGGGGAGTGGCTCGATTTTCAAGGACTGAGCACCGAAAGCGTCCCCTATGTCCATTGGCTGAAATGGATGTGTGTTATCTTCGCTTGTCGGCTTTAAAAGGAATCGATTTCACTACTGGAACTAAACTAGCTTCTCATTTTCCCAAGGGGCTGAAGCAAATGGAAGTCGAGCTTGGTGATCCTTTGGGGTATGGGTCTCTTGAAGGAAGCCATCTTGTCAGATGGTCTGAAAGGGAACCACAGGTGTCCGACCAATCCGTGGTGCGCCGTGGTGACTGCCACATGGACTTGTCTCTTTTCCCAGATTGTTCCAGTTTGGTTTTCCATGACGAGGGGGGTCAAAGGGCCAGCACAGGCGTCTTCTTCTGGAGTCATGCGACTGAAGTATGCGCATGGAATTTGGATTTTTAGTTATGTGAGTCCCTTGTTTGTGGGAAATGCTGTGAGCTTGTTATGTCCCCTCACAGATTGATAGAGAACTCCGGATATTTTGGCCGACAAAAAGTGAGACTCACATATATGATGCTATTGATACATGTTGGCCGAACTCAGTTAATGTATATTGACCGAACCTCGTTGGTCAAAAGTCCGAAGATCTTTGCTGCGAAAAGGCAACAAGTGACTGGGATGCTATTGTCCGTTGTCCATGGGTGCATTCGATCGGACCTCATTTAGAACCCTGGGTCTGAAAGGTGTTCATCAGACACCCCAATAGATTTGGCAATCGATGGGCTCTCTGCTACGCGGATCCAATGACCAACGGTCCCTTTGTAGCTAGCTGGGCACAGTTCTTGTTGGGGGCCTGCGAAACAGCTGGACAGCCCTCGACTATGAACTCCTCTCTTGGTTGATTGGTGAAGGAATATACATGTATTAATATATGAGCCACGGACAAAACACACGAAGACCACTTTATCAAGGCGGGGTACGTTTTTGCATAACACATGCCAAAACCATGCAAAACGATAAGGTCTCCCCCAAAAACGATAACCCTTAGCTAACACACGGCTCTATAATAACCCCTGCAGTTGCAACTTAGCTAGGGTGGGACCCTTGCGTGGCCACCGTAAAACGAGAAGGCGAGTCGCCACTTTCGAGCCGGAGCTGCCAAGGTGTGCTTCGTAAATACGACACTTGTATTGAGAAGTTGCGATTTTCGAGCTGGAGTTGCGGAAGTGTACTTCGCGTACTAGACTTGTACTACAAAGTTGCGATTTTGGAGCTGGAGCTGCGGAAGTGTGCTTCCCGTACTAGACTTGTACTACAAAGTTGCGACTTTCGAGCTGGAGCGCTGTGGAAGTGTGCTTCCCGTACTAGACTTGTACTACAAAGTTGCGATTTTCGAGCTGGAGCTGCGGAAGTTTACTTCGCGTACTGGACTTGTACTACAAAGTTGCGACTTTCGAGCTGGAGCTGCGGAAGTGTACTTCGTGTACTATACTTGTGCTACAAAGTTGCGATTTTCGAGCTGGAGCTGCGGAAGTGTACTTTGCGTACTAGACTTGTACTACAAAGTTGCGATTTTCGAGCTGGAGCTGCGGAAGTGTACTTCCCGTACTAGACTTGTACTACAAAGTTGCGATTTTCGAGCTGGAGCTGCGGAAGTGTATTTTGCGTACTAGACTTCTACTACAAAATTGCGATTTTCGAGCCTGAGCTGCGGAAGTGTACTTCGTGTACTAGACTTGTACTACAAAGTTGCGATTTTCGAGCTGGAGCTGCGGAAGTGTACTTCGCGTGCTAGACTTGTGCTGCAAAGTTGCGATTTTCGAGCGGGAGATGCGGAAGCGTACTTCCCGTACTAGACTTGTACTACAAAGTTGCGATTTTCGAGCTGGAGATGTGGAAGTGCACTTCGCTTATACTAGTCTTGTACTACAAGTTGCGATTTTCGAGCTGGAGCTGCGGAAGTGTACTTCGCGTACTCGACTTGTACTACAAAGTTGCGATTTTCGAGCTGGAGACGCGGAAGTAAGTGTTCTTCGCGCGCTAGACTTGTACTACAAAGTTGCGATTTTCGAGCTGGAGATGCGGAAGTGTACTTCGCGTACTAGGATTGCACTACAAAGTTGCGATTTTCGAGCTGGAGCTGCGGAAGTGTACTTCGCGGAAGTGAACTTCGCGTACTAGACTTGTACTACAAAGTTGCGATTTTCGAGCTGGAGGGCTGTGGAAGGGTACTTCCTGAACTAGACTTGTACTACAAAGTTGCGATTTTCGAGCTGGAGCTGCGGAAGTGTACTTCCCGTACTAGACTTGTACTACAAAGTTGCGATTTTCGAGCTGGAGATGCGGAAGTGTACTTTGCGTACTAGACTTGTACTACAAAGTTGCGATTTTCGAGCTGGAGATGAGGAAGTGTACTTCTCTTACTAGACTTGTACCACAAAGTTGCGATTTTCGAGCTGGAGATGTGGAAGTGTACTTCGTGCTACAAAGTTTCGATTTTCGAGCTGGAGTTGCGGAAGTGTATTTCGCAGTTCGAAAACACTGTAAAACGATAAGGTCTCCCCCAAAAACGATAACGTTCAAAAAAGTACTAGGGCCAAGTAAAGTGTTTCGTCCGCTCCTCATATATATAAACACATTATACACATGTATGAATATGTATATATTTTATCAGGACCGATTTAGGTGGTTGTGTTCCTGGTTTCAACTGCAAACATGTCCGAACAGGGGTTGCCTAGTTTCAGCCAGACCCTTGCCTCCCAGCAGACCAAGCCACGCCCCGCTCGTTCTTAGGTCGTAGATGACGGCGAGGAGGAGCATGAGGACAGACAGTGAGTCGTGGAATGGCATGACATTTTGGGTTTGCCGGATGATAGCTTTGGTGCATGTTGCTTGGATGTTAGGACTTGAACTTTTGGCCAACTAATGGGTTTCTCTTTTCAAGCCACAAAAGCATGGGGTGCCAGGACCGGGTACCAACTCAAAACGGGCATTTGGCTGTGGGTCAAGACCAATGGTACCATGTTGGTTGGTAGGTGAATTCACCACCCGCAATAGAACTTATCTTAGTGGGGATTGGGATGTTCACTGGCGGTACGGGCTTTGCACCCATGGCCATTTGGGTTTGCCAGATGATACTGTGCATGGTTGGGAGATCCATTTCGCACCACCTAAGAAACCCTGGTTTCTGATGATTCCCTTGTAAATACCAACAAGCAATGGCTTCTCGTGGTTTCAAAGTGGCGCAGGATTTCGTCTATCCACAGGATTGGTTTGCTTTTTGGAGTGATTCCCACTTATCACATATGAGGATTAGGAGCTTCCCGTTTTGAGCAACCTGGTATTTGCAAACTCTGTTGTTGTAGTTGCTCTTTGATTTGGCTTTGCAACAAATATAGCAGAAATTGGCCGAGTTTCTGAAGCCAGAGGGGGTTCCGAAGACACAAAAAAAAACGGGTGTCGGGTGTCGTGCTCGGTACTTTTGGTTGCGGTTTACGGGGAACACGCTCATGTTGGTTGCGCAGTTTTCCAGAGAGTCCCGTTTGGCCTATACCCTCATTCTTAGCATTGCGGGGAGTGACTCGATTCCCGGAACAACGTCTTCAGCGAGCTCTTCACAAAAGAGCCATTGCAACCGTGAAGCATTGAGGAAACCATTCTTCGAGAACCTGAAGCATGGAGGCGTGGCTACTACGACAAGCCTCGGTCATGGGAGCTTTGTGGCCCAAGCTGTTTGACGAGAACGAGATCACTCGCGAGCCCAGGCCTGGAGCAAACCCTCGGCCAAAGACGCTTCAAACTCGTCTTGTTCTTGGCTCGTCGTCATAGCGTGTGGGAAAGCGGCTGTGAGGAACATGCTGAGTTGTGTAAGGGACTTTTGTCGGGAATGTTTGCGCAAGGGCAGCTCGTTTGAATGCAAGCGATCAAGTAAGCCTATATCCCCGTAAACTCGCCAAGCACCGTGGCGTAAGAGTGCCTTACGACCTAGGTTTGAACAAGACCTTTCGAACAGAGCTCAAGAGGGGACGCTGTTGTCGTTTTGATCTTAGGGACACGAGGGGCTGCTTCTTGATGTTATTAGCTTCCCAAACTACCACTTAAAATCCGAAATCCTTCAGAGCTCTTGGTAATATGCTATTTGTTTGGGTAGCTCTCGGCCGCCCGAGTCACCTCGCACTGAGGAAGCGCGTTCAAAGCGGAACAGCTGCTTGTTTGCCGGCCGTTCGAAGCTGAAAATCCGCACGGACTTTCAACCAATTCCATATGTGTCAAAATAGGGGGTTGGGCCCCGCAAATGGCGACTCTCCAATTTTGGTTTTCCTCGGAATCAAGGTGAAAGGAGTACCCTCAAAGACGCACAGACAGACAGACAGACAGACAGACAGACAGACAGACAGACAGACAGACAGAGAGAGACAGACAGACAGACAGAGACAGACAGAGACAGACAGAGACAGACAGAGACAGACAGACAGACAGACAGACAGACAGACAGACAGACAGACAGACAGACAGACAGACAGACAGACAGACAGACAGACAGACAGACAGACAGACAGACAGACAGACAGACAGACAGACAGACAGACAGACAGACAGACAGACAGACAGACAGACAGACAGACAGACAGACAGACAGACAGACAGACAGACAGACAGACAGACAGACAGACAGACAGACAGACAGACAGACAGACAGACAGACAGACAGACAGACACACACAGAGAGACACCCACAGATACACACACACAGATGCGCACACAGAGGCGCGCGCACAAACAGACACATCATGACACATCCGAATATTTCCGAATGACTTTGGCGGCAGCACTAAACCCATGGTAAGATGTTGGGATCAGCCTTGAACCTGTCTGAAAGCCGAGAGGAGCCCGAGCAACCTCTGAGGCGCGCTTGCGGGGCGCGCGCTCCGGTGGAAGTTCCCGGCTGTGCAAAATCGTATGGCAGAACCTGAGTTCTCCCTATCGCCAGGTGCATGTTCCAACGGGGCATTGAGGGACCCCATTCACTGAAAACATACCACGAAAACAGGCCATTGGCACACACACCCCGCGCAACAGCCTTTCTTTGGGCTTCTTGAAGGATGGTTGCATTAGCAGTAAACAGATTTCCTTAGGCGTTCCTCGTTGCACCGAGTGGCGCCAAGGGCTTCTAGCATCAGCCGGGAAAATAAGCGGAGGTTGGGTTGGTTCCATGATGCATTGATACTGCACAACAGAGTACCTTATATTCCTTCCCAATATGTTTTTCAAACTGCGGTTTGCAATCATGTGAGTGAAGAGAGAGAGAGAGAGAGAGAGAGAGAGAGAGAGAGAAAGAGAGAGAGAGAGAGAGATAAGAAAAGAAAGAGAGAAAGAGAGAGAGAGGGAGGGAGAGCCAATCCCTGAGTCTGGTTCCCCCTCCAACGAGGGCTGGCCGGACATTTGAGCGCCAAACTACTCGACAGAAGATTTGAGGCCCGGTGATTCTAGCCTTCGCGCAAGAAAATAAGTGACTAGTACAGCGTAAGCTCCGCAGAAGCTCTAGTTTGATGCTTCAACGAATCTCTGGTTTGCGCATACATCGCGTGCTACATTTGCACGCGATGAACAATTGCGATCTGCGAGCTGGAGCTGCCAAAGCTAGATTTGCGTGCTAGACTCAAAGCCTGCGCCGTGTAAGTGGCTTGCGAGAAACCTGTGGTCGCGTAAGTTTCGGGGAAGCAGCAACTAGTAGAACCACAAACTGATAGGTTTTGGGCAAAGCTCATTTGGGTTCGTTGATTTTGAGGCTCGGCGCCATTTTTGGGGAGGTTTGTAGAGAGCCAAGAAATTGACGCCGGGCCCACGTTGGGCGTCCGAGACCCAGTTTGGGACAACCCTGCATGAAGAGACACCTGGAGCCCCGAAACGCCACTTGGTTTTTTCGGTCAAAAGGCATAGTTGGCATGTTTTTACCCGAAAGGTTGTTTTTTTCGGTCATTTGCCTTAGTTGCCCGTGTTTGGCCGTATAAAACCCGTATTTTGTCGATAATATATTGAAAAAAAGCGAAGGAGCACGTATTTGGCCGTATGACAACGTTTTTCGGGCAAAGCCTTTTGACCAAAAAAGCTGTGTGTTGGGGCCCCAGGCAGCAAACAGACTCCCTCAAAATGTAATTAAGGACGGTCGGAGGGTCGCTCGACCCTTTTCGACGTGGTAAATGAGGGTGGGCGGGTCTGGGAAGCTCAAGTAGGTTCTCATCTCTCTATGGTGCCATTGAGGGCCAAAGCAAAAGCAACCAACGAACCAACCAAACAGACGGACAGACAAGCCAAAAAAACAATCACTGAAAACAGTGCTGTGTTCACATAGGTGTTGTGTGTCTTGTTGTTTGTCTCTTGTCCCATATCCCATCACCAAGATAACTTCATGTTTTAACCAAGAGCATGCCTGGTTACCTTCTCAATTCGCTTGGCAGGCATCCACGGGGGGGGGGTGTAACTCGCCGTTTTTTGTACCCTTGGGCAAGCCCATGCGTTTGGCGTCATGGTCAAAATGTCCGTTTGGGGTTTGTATAGGAACTGTCATGAACCCTAGATGCTGAAGAGGCTGATTGTAAGGCTTGCTAAGGGAACCTTGAACCCTGGCTCACAGATTCAGAGTTTTGACCACAGTTGGGTCTGAAAATCAAAAAGTAACCTGTAGCCCCGGCCAACTTGGCGAATCCGTACTTTGCGGCCGCCCTTCTGATTCTTTACATGGTCTGGGGTAGGCTCCTGTAAGAGCAGGTTTTGATTTTGACTCAAGTCCGCGAGAGCGAACAGTCCTGACAATTGCTGGACGAAGTGTCAAGTACGGTGGACCAGTCGAAAGCCCTGTCATTTAGCATATGGTCATAAACTTCAAGAAAAGTGGTCGGTGGACAGAATTCCCCACTGATGAGCTGATGTCAACCATTTCGGGCCAATCAAACTCATGCCCGCATAAGCTTTCCTTGAGTACCTCTTTGGATTGATTACGAAGTCCGGCAATCCTTAATTGGTGGTTTGGATTGGTGGTTTGGGGATATTAACCCCTGAATCTGGTTGAGGGCAAGTGGGAAGCCGCCCCTTACCCACCAAGCCACCAATCCAAATCAGCTGGGAGGAAGCTGACAAAGGGAAGCGAGAGGGCGGTTGCGAGGCAGTCAGACTTCAGGCCTCGGGTGAACCTGAAAGCCAAGGCCGGCTCTTCGAGCGATGGGTCGGCTCGGGTCGGCTCGGGTGAACCCGACCCCCCGCTGCTTTTTGGTTTGCCGGTTTTTACCGGTGGGAAACCAAAGGGAACGTACTCGTTCTCGATGTTTTTTTTTTTTAGTTGCTACCTGTTTGGGGTGACATTAAAGTCAGACCCAAGGGCAAATGATGGGATCTTGCTTTGAGTTGGTACCAAAGGGGAATCATCAAGCTTGGTTCTCAAAGACATGCTCGCTGAACGAGGGCCCGGATTTGGCTTGGTCGGGTCGGGCTGAGAGTGGACCTAATGAATCATCACGCGAAGGAGTGAGTGTCCTCTTGGATAGCTGGAAAAGCTAAAGCCGATTCTGTTTAGTTTTGCAAGGTGCCCTTTTCTGCTTTTGTGTGCGGTCAGCTGCTTCAGCGCCCTTTGTAGCGACACTGCAATCACTCGAAACTGAGTTGTCCCCTTCAAATGGCCGATGTACAATGGTCTTTCCGGGTTTCCCCGCCATGAACATGCAAATTCATTGTAGCGACTGCACCTAGGATTCTTTTCAGGGGTCCCGGGATCTGGCATCCTAAAGAAAAACCACGATCCGAAAAAAATGGGGAGTTAATGTGGTGTTCTATGTTTCTTTTATGTAATTCGCTGGTTTTGGTTGTGATTCTTGGATCCTCCCTTGTGTTGGGGTAGAGCATGGGCCTTGTGAAATGGCATCTGCCACATTCGCACGGCGGGTTTCCGGGAGCCCTGAAAACTGATTGGGGAGGCATAGGAAGTGGCTGTGGCTCAAAACACCGGACACCAAAATGGGTTGCCCTGGGTGGAAACATGGACCAAAACCTGCGGTTTGCCCCCCATGTTTAATTTTGAGCCACACCCAAGTGAGGTCTCCTCGAATGCGCACATCGTGTCCCAATGTTGTCGGTTGGTGAATAGGTACGCGCGGTTGCCAAATGCTTCTTGAAATTCACCAAGGCATTCGAAGACTTGGTTCTCGACATCTGGGCCAAGACTCCTTTGCTCCCGTTGGATATTCAACCCACTTGGTTATCACCATGATATGTTCATCAACCCCTGCTGACATTGCACCACGTGGAAACCACGGGAAACCATTGTTGGTTGGTATTTCCGTTGGGGAATCATCAGAAGCCAGGGATTCTTGGTGTAAGCTTTCGCAAGCATCCACAGTATAGCCATAGTTCCACCCCTCAGGAGATTCTGCGGCCGAAGACCAAGTGCCGGGCAGCTCCGCCATCCGTGCCGGGTTGGAGTTAAGTGGATGGGGTGGGGGGGTGGATGGTTGGGGGGGGCGGGGAGGGTTGGGAGGGTGAGGGTGGGGGCGGGGCGGGAGGGTGGGGGGAGGGTGCGGGAGGGTGCGGGCGGGTCGGGAGGGTGGGTGGGAAAGCATGTTGACAATCACATGTTGCAAGGGGTTGTGTTTTGCAAGGATGGGATAGCGAGGGGTGAGTAAAGTGGTTTCGTGTTACCAGCATAAAGCAAATGGTGATTAATGGACACCAGCAAACAAGAAACCCAAAGACAACAAGCATCCTGGCAATCTGCCAACCATTCTAAGTCACGAGTGGTCATTGCCACAATTTCTGGCTCAGAGAGATACAGCGGTAGCTTTCATGGTGTCAACTGTAGGATGGACACATTCAAGTCTCCCAGCAGGAGTTGTGCATGTTTTGGACTTAGGCCGTGGGACGGGCATCTAGGGATCATCCCATGTCGAAAACCCCCCTGTAAAAAATATATTCGCTTGGGGGCCGAACGATATTTGCTATATTTGTGCTCCCCGGATTAGTGTAGACCAAAACGGTGGACTGGCCCAAATGTGGCCATTTCCTCATCAATCATGGGTTGCCCTCCCAAATGGATTTGACGATTGCCCCTTTCGTAGGCTGAACGTAGGCAACTTTTTTTGCCGGGCGCGGGTATGGTTTCCAGCGTTTCAGGGTTGCCATACGGTGAATTTTGCCCGGGTGCTGGCTTTCCGTGGGTGCGTGTTTCGCTTTTGAGGGTGGGTATTGGTGTTGGTTCCCCTGTCGGTTTCTGGTAATGTAGGATAGTCATTCAGGGTTTGCTGCAACTCTATCAGGAAAGATGTCTTCAAATGCTGATTGCATGAATCTATCTATAAACCATGGCCATGGCGGGCCCAAAAAGTGGGCGCTTTCCCATCTCGAACACATGCCAGAGAGGACTGTAGAAGCTGCTCTCACCCAGACTTCCAGTGGGTTGCTTCCTTTTTTTTTCCTTTCCTCTTCTGGGTCCCCCAGTAGTGCCCTTTTACCCTTTTTGGGGGGAGGGTCCTCTTTATTGGAGGACCTGGCCGGTTTCATATTGGCCCAGTGTATCACATAAGGCATGGGTGTCGAACAAGAATGGGCAGAAGTGGGTGTGTTAAGGATGGGTTGTTGCGAATAAGTCCATCCTCTGTTATTGAATGTTCAAGGCAAACATGACAAATTCCTCTTCTTGTGGGTAAGTCAAGGGGATGACTGAAACCTGAAATGGGGGAACTCAACTGTCAATCATAAACGGACCCCCCCCCCAAAGCAAGACTAGGCGCCTGGCACCGTCGGACCGCATCACCGAGCCGATGTTCGCGCGTTTCAGGTGCCTCAAGTGCCGCATCCCCCCTCAGAGCCGCCCAGCTGGTGGCGCTGTGAGAAGGAGCGGCCGGAAACGCGCCCGCACCGTCACGTCACCAGCATCCCAACTAGGTCCCCCAGCAATTGGTCTTGGTTGGGAGGGCAAGTCCCTACTAAAATAGATTACAGCAAAACAAAAAGTTGGTACCCTTATTCCAACCTCTCTACGGGAGGACCTAGCCAATCTGCATGCACCTTAGCACCCAGCCGTCAATCTCACAAATAACTTCCCCCTCTTTATTAGAAGCTAGAGTTAGAACCCCTATAGTACCTATTGCTTTTTAGCTATTTTGGGAACTATTGTTCCCAGAGGCTCCTCATAAATCAATGGAGGGGTCTTCCATTGAAAGCCGTAGGAGCCTTTGGGTTTGGAGTTTGCTTCTTCCCCCCTTGTGTCCTTCTCTCTCCCCTCTTTCATGTTAGTATCTCTCCTTTCTTTTGTCTCTTTCTCTCTCACTCTCTCTCTCTCGCTCTCTCTCTCTCTCACACTCTCTCCCTCTCACACTCTTTCTCTCACACACTCCCTCTGTCTCTCTTTCTCTCTCTGACTCTATCTCTCTTTCCTTTCCTCTTTCTGTTACGCGCTCGCTCTCGCTCTCTCTCTCTTTATCTCTCGCTCTCTCTCACTCTCTCCATACATATTATATATACAGTCGGATATGTGTCTATTGTTATTGTGTTGGTGTAATTGGGTATCTATGTATTGGTTTTGGGCTTAGATTTCTTGATTGGTTTGACCTGGTTATAGCTGTATGTATGCATGTCTATTCATAATTGTGTGTGTGTGTTTGTTGATGTATATTTGTGTATTCCTTTAGTGATTCCTTCATTGATTCACATTATGTATTGTTTGATTGATTTATTTGTCCATTTGTTTAATTTTTTGCGTGTTTATTTATTCATGTTTGCATGTTTATGTTGTTGATTCGTTCGTAGTGTTGTTGTATGTATTTATGGTTTCTTTGCTTTGCTCTTCATTTCAGTATGGATTTGTCAAGTTTGTTATTTATATTTGTCTATTTCTCATTTATCTCGCCATCTCTCTCGTCCTCTTTCTTTCTTCACTTTTGCTTTCTCGTTCTCTTTCTCGTTCTCTCTGGGATTCCTTCTCTTTCTTTGCTACTTGTTCCCATTGCTCTTTCTCTTTCTCTCTATCTCGCCTGTGCCTGACCAAAGCTAGTGCTGCGCTCACGAAATCTGTACATGACCTTAGAGTGCGCACTCCTCCTTACTTGTTTATCTTTGTGCGCTACTGTTCAATCGTGTTTGGAAGGATTTTACTCTCAACCTTTGGCTCTTGGGTTGGGATAACATTTTTGCGCAGAATGTGAGAGACTCATCTGCTGCGTCGGCCAGGTCGCCACGCGTGTCACAAACAGATCGCAGCAACACTTGCGGTTGCAAATCCCTTGTTGGCCCTTCTGGCGTGTAATCTTGGTTTTTGCTTGCAACGCTTTCTTTGCGACTACCTTTGCAAGCTCTGCAAGCTCTTTGCAAGCGCAATGTTCCCAAGACAGCCCCTAGGAGCAAGCACGCTGAGCGACATCCTCAACAAACACATCCCACAGACCTCCGAGGACATGGCCCAAAAAACTCAGAGACAGCTACCAAACACACCGTTCACATCCTCAACGGCACGCACAAGCCACCACACAAGCACACATCTGGCTGCTCAAAACCAATAAGATCCCATTTTGGTTGGGATTCGGTGAATTCACCACCCATTTTAGGTTTCCTATTTTAGTGGTTGGATTGGTTGATGTTCACCGGGGGCGAACCGGAGATTTGGACCCATGGCCACACGGCGCCCAGGGCCAACTCGCATCAAGTCGCCCGAGAGACGTCGAGAGAAGACGCCCTCGAAGACACCCGCAGACTGGGGGGCAACAAGGCATGGTGGTTGTTGGGAAGCATGTGTCCCATTTTTGCTGATGGTGGTTTAAGTGGGAAATCCCCACTTGCTAGAATTTTAATTTGCGCTCCCCTTCCAACGTCAACCAAGAAGGCTTTGACCTCTTTGAGGGCTGGGTAGCACTATTCCTCACACCCATGTCGCAAGACATGTCGCAAGACATGTTGCAAGGCAACAGAGGAGGCAAATGCACGTCCGTCCTACAGGTGTTTGGGTAGAACTTATGTCCTCATTGAAAGAGATACCGGGCAGGGCCGGGGCCCAGGCTCGTGCGGCAAAGCGTTGCCAGTTGCCGTGTGGAGGGGAGACACCCAGGAGTTGCTCGTACCCCGATCCTTTCAGCCAGAGGATGTCTTGGTGAATCTTCCCCGAGATGCGATTTGACGGACATTGGGCCAATGTCAGAAGTGGATGCGGAGACGGGACAATGACGAGAATGGCTTTGGGGAAAGCATGTGTGAACTGAACCTGGAATCCACTAGATTTCTCAAAAGCCATGTATGCCGCGGACTGTTTGTGTGGAGCCACGGCCGCGTGCAAAGTGGACCTCTTTCTGTCATACGTTTTTTTCTTTCTGCGTTGTCTCTTTCGTGTTCCGGAACACATCCGGGACAGATGGCTTACCGCAGATGGATTGCGCCCTCTGATGTCGCAAGAGGCCGTTTGAACTGCCTTCGATGGAAGCGTTGCAGCGGCTCACCATGGTCGCTGAATCTGTCCGAAACACTTCGCTCGTGGGTCATGCGAATATTTCCCAGCCAGAATGTTACAGGTCTGGGTTCGTGTATTACATTGGCACACCGCCGCGGTTCATGTTCGTTGCTAGAACCTGCCTCTTGGGAAGTGTGCGATGACGAAAGATGCCAGCAAAAGAACAAGATTCATCAGCGGCGCAGATATGCCCGCTATCGTATGAGGCGATACGCGATCGTATGAGGCTTCTGGCCCGACGCAACAGGGGTCATCCTTACTATGATTTTGTTTTTAGGAAAATAGTTAGAGCGGGCTGAGAGATGGCACAGTTCTCTCTGCGTTTAGTCATCCTTTTATCTACAGTGCATTGCGCCATCTACTTTCACCCAATTTGGGAGTGCATGGGAAGATGATTACCCCTTAAGCTTTTTATGCAGCCTCGTAGCCATAACGACTCGTTGAGTTTCCCCGAACGTGAGCCATCGCATGGATTCGTCAGCGATTTTCGCGCCAACTTCTAGGACCTCCAGTGGTCCTTTTTTGTTTTGGGAAGGGTGGGCGTCCCTTCCAAATCGACCAGCCGGAAAAAATATCAAATAGAAACAAAATGCAATGTTTTGTTTCTCCTCGAAATCCGCTGGAGGTCTTGCCTTGGACAACGAAACGTTTTGCTTTCGAATCTCTGAGCGAACTGCTGCAGGAGCCGAGCGCGAAAAAGCGGCCCAGGAGGGTCTACGAGGTGGGCCGGTGCTGGTTTTCCTCAAGCAAGTCGCGGCTGGCGGTTGCTCACATGGTACCTCAGTACCCTTTGAGGATGGTTTTACAGGTCCCCACCCCCCCGCCAATTCGCCGGATGTTTGCGTTCTAGTTGCAGGAAAACAGGGGTGGCTTGAGATTTTGTGGATGTACTTTGTTATTCATTGTTTGGCTGGTGTGCAAAGTGGAGGGGTCAACCTCACTGGCCCACAAAAACAGTCAAACTTGACTTGCGGGGAAAGTTAGTCTCTATTTGCTCGCGTGCATCCAATACTGCGATGACTCGATGACGATTGTTTTGGCACTCGCTTCTGGAAGGGAGTGTCGCATGGCAAGGAGAAGTAGACGGACCTTTGGAATGGGTCAATGCTTAAACCCATGCAGCTATCCTGCCATCCAGCCATCCATGATTTGCCTTCAAAGGCAATTTTTGGCATGGCGTTTCCTGATGCGGAGTCGTATAGTGAAGCAGTGGGCAGACAAATATACCACATGAGGCTGCTGATCATGGCCCGGTGCTTCTGTGATACCTGGACATCCCTCCAGATGGCTGTGGGTCAAAACCAATGGTAGTTGTTGGATTGGGATCTTCACTGGGGGTATATCTTTTTTTGAGTTGCCTATGAGCCTGTGAGTTGTCCAGCGCCGTCCGGCGCTTTTGCGCTGGACGGCGCTTTGGAAGGATCCGGAGCGGGCCCGGAGCACGAAGTCGTGGAGGAGCACGCAGGCGCCATGAAAAAGAAGCCGTTGAAGGGTTCCATCAAATCCTTGCACTTTGCCACGTCCGGGAATCCAGAGGGCCTGGAAAAAATGAATTTGAATTTGAATGGACCGGTGTTAAAAAAATATGTGGCATTTTGCCAAGGGTGTTGGGACTTTAGTTTTTTGCCAACTATAAATCACTAAAAGTTAAAATTTTGGCAGGGGAGCAGAAAGCAACCCAGAAATGGGTTCCGATCGCTTGCAAGGACAATGCATGTCGCATCCGCAAGGCTCCCGTTTGGCGGTACCAGTTTAGAGTCGCCCAACTTAAGGAGACGGACGCGGGGCTCCCCTGAAAGGGACATGAATGAGTGTCAACGTGGTCCGAACAATAAATATACTTATATATGCAAATTTACATTGTAATATAAATATATATATATATATTAAATTAGTAGTCATTCAAGTTTAAACTTTCGCCGGCCCTGTCCAATGTCTGTTTGGGGTGCAACGAATGGGCGCAATTCTTCAAAGTTGTTGAATGATGTTCAATTCGTAAACTGATTGATGCATCTTGTATTCCGCAACAATGACTGACTCTAATAGCTGCAAGATTGATGTACACCTGGCCTTGAGGGGGTTTTCCGGGATAGTCACAGAGCCTGTGGCATTTATCATGAGGTGCGAACGCATAAAGGACTATTCGGGAAGCTATTTCCAGAGGTCAAGTTTTAACAGCAAGAAGAGTTGTAGCAAATGACCTGGTTAGACGGAGCTGAGCAAGGTGAAGTGGCTGGAGTGGTTTTGGACCCGTCGAGGTCGAGATTGTCCTTGGATTTGGCATTTGTGCACAAACTGCTGGCACATCCGGGATCTGACTTCGACACTGTTTCCACCTGAAGGGAACGCCACGGAGGTGGGTTGGTGGGTTTCCACTAAAACCACACACAAATAATGGCGAAACGGGGGTCGCTGGCCCGAGTTTTGAGGTGGAAACCAGTGGGTCATTTTGCGGGGTCCCGGCGCTGTGTCCATCCTGCAGGATTGGGAGCAAGACAAGTGGAGCCGAGAAGTGAAGCTCAAAGCCCAGGCGAGACTTCCATTTGCTTGAGCATTTTTTTTGCGGGTTTTAAAGGGAATCTAGCACTATTGCACATATGTAGGGAGAGGTTTGTCATTGCGGAGTTCTCTTTTTGAATCCCCCCAAAAATGCGTAGCCTGAAAAAAAGAAAGAAAGGCACCCCCCCCGAATGAGGGGTTGGATTCCATTTGCAAAATGGGTTGAAGGATCTGTGGGAAGTCCGAAAGTCATGTCTGTCTCATGCTGAAATGTCAGAACCAGAGGGCACCTGTTCGAGTCACCAAATAAAAAAAACCCAATCTGTGGATGGGGAACCGAAGCGAACATGAGCGCCTCAAAACAAGGAACCCTGGTCTTGGAAGATGGAAGATTTCAACCCAAAATGATTTGACCAGTGGGTTGCACCTTGAGATGTGGAAGCTAGGCGAGAACTCAACACTGCAGACACGTTCCCCACTTTGAAGGGAAAGTGAGGCCCAATCAAAGACGGTGTGTTTGAAGCTTCGGCAGTCCCAACCATATCAATAGGTGCGGCCTTTCTTTTGGTTCAGTCAAAGGGTTGGAATACAGGAAATTCTACAGGAAAACATCTTATTTGGGGTGTTTTGGGGCCACTGCAAAACTGGGGGAATGATGATTGGCTACCTTTTCACCTTCCGGCCTACACTGAAGCCCACCACCGTATCTCACTGTGGGGAATAACCTACTTCAAGAGACTACACGCGTGGCTTTCACTTCTAAAATGGCCGGATGCGGAGCAGGAAAATGACCCGGGAATAACCTGGTTTGAAATGCTGCTTAACTTTAGGGTGGTCACACAATCTACCGTCTCGGTAAACCTGGGAACAGCTCAGAGGCCAATACACGCTTTACCTGAGCAAAGTGAGGTGGCTAGGCTTACCCCTAAATCTTGGAAGCGGGAGCTTCACTCGTTCGAGGCCAGCTTGCGAACTCTTCGTTTGATCTTGAATGGCCCTATCTTTCCGTGCGAGCCGATGCGTTTGTGCCGAAGCCTTCAGTGGCGCGGATACCAGGATGCCCGACCGGGCCTTTCAAGACGGCTCAAATGCCGCACCAGGGGCTCGTGGCGGACAGACGCGCGGCGAGAACACCTTGCTGCGTGGCGAAAGTGACAGACAAGGACTTCGGCGCATCTCACACGAAAGGGTGCGTCGAATTTAAGGTGCGCGGCAATTTCCTGTAGATTTTCCTGTAACCAAACCCTTTGTTTCAGGGGATATTGGGTAAGTTTGGACTGAGACTCAAGTGGTTTCTCTTATGGCGTCAATGCCCTTGGCCAAAGGTTGATCTATTGCGGTGTGTTTCTTGACCCCAACCATCCGGTTCCTCAGCTTGTTAGCCTTTTAGTTGGTTTAGTGGGGGTTTTCATTTAGCCCACTAAAACACTAAGAGTTATTTGTTTAGCAGGGATCTCAGGACAAGCCCAGTTGACAACACGTCTTGCATTGCCGCAAGGAGCATGTAATCCCAACAAGACGTCGTTCCCATTTGTGAGCACCATTGTTTCTGCATTATACGACCTTTTACCCACGTCTTTGGTCTGCGAAGGCCGACAATATCAGGTCCAATCAGGTCGCCAAGCTCCCAAGTTGCATCGCCAAGGAGCATAGTATGTTCCCCTTTTCTTGGCTGCGCTTGTGCACAACGGATCTTTCGATTGTATCCCGAATAAGCCAGAAAATCCCGCTTTGGCGGATTTTTCTCAGGATCCTCGACGGCCAATTGTCTCAGGGAAGTTCCATGGTGTCCATGGTCCATGCGTCTGGCATGGATATGTCGTGGTTATGCACTGGGGGTGTGTTTGTTCTTTTCTTGTTTTGGCGGGGAACCACGGGAACCCCTATTTTGTTGGTTCAGCAGTTTTGGGTTCCCCCAAGTTTGCGACATGCCCACATGAGAAATCCTCCCAGATCCGCCAGCGCCGGTTCCAGGCCAAAGCTCGAGAAGAAGCTGAGCCAGCTTGGAGCAAAGAAGCTCGGGCTGCAGTCGCAGGGTGGCTTCTATTTGCTGAAATCAATATTTTGTTTTAGAATTTCAATTCCCTTGTTGGTTTTAAAGGGAGTCTGTCACAAATGGACATATGTTTATTCTTTCCGTGCGGCTGAAGCAAATGGAAGGTGGGGTTGCATGCCTCACCAACCCTAGCCCTTTCAAGAGTCCATTTTTTGTTGCGAAATGACCCTTGCCAGGGTGAAGCATTTCAGCTCGATCTGTCTTAGGATGCTCCCTGGAAGCGCAACTCGAGCTCGGGCGCTCAGGCGCTAAAACGGGGGCCGGGGCCCAGCTTTTTTCAGGGGCCCCAGCCTTTTTTTTGCTCGCCACCAGGATATGGACCGCAGGTTTTCGTCCATGTTGCCACTTAGGGCAAGCCATTTGGGGTTACCTTGTGGTTTATGAAGCCAAAAAGCTTTCGGGGGGGGGTCAATAAAAAGGAGAAATAGAAGAAGGAGAAGAAGAAAAAAGGGGGGTCAAGCCAATGGCACGTCTTGTAAACCAGCAGTTCACCGAGTTTGTGGCTGGTTGTTTCATGATGCATTTCGTTGCATCCGCCAGAGGGCCCACTGGGCTTCGGGCGGGGGTTCTGATTTGTGAAGGCAACTGCTTGCTTTTGCAGTTCACAGAATGGCTGGCGTCTTGCGGCTCTTGCTTTTCGCATGAAAAACGCCATGACAATAAATAAGCAAAAATCGCACTGCAGATTTGTCCTTGGCATTCTGCAGATGGCAACTCCAACTAAGACTAGCGAAGGCTGCGGAAGTTGGAATGGTGAAAGCCCTCCCGGGATGGTGTTTAAAGAGCCCACAGAAGTTTTCACTTTGAGCCAACTACAAATCCTGGGCCTCCTATTCCCTTCTTCCTTTTCATTTGGCGGGGTTGCCCTCTAAGTATGGTCAACCCCGTACATGGCGTTATATTTCTACCAGGGTTAATTGCAGGTTAGGCATTCCTGACCCGGAACAGAAAGCAGTCAATTCGTGTGATGTCTTGTACGATTGTGGCTTTGGTTGTCTGAGTCTGGGTCATTTACAGTAGCACCAGCACCTTGTCCGCAGTTGGTCAGTCAGAATGCCTTGGCATTTGTTTGCAAGGGAAACTCACCTTAAACGCGCTAAAAATGAGAGATATGTTTAAAAGCACCAAACCAGAAAATACAGGGCCACTGTGCAACCAGGGTCGGGCAACATGTGTAGGGCGCTTGCCGTTTTTGAAGGGGCACCAAAAGAAGATCGTTCAATCAATAGTGGTGTAGACATACTGTGTTTGAAAAACAGTTGGTCCTACCCTGTTTGCAACAGGACGTGGAGAACGATCACCTCCTGAAACCCTAACTAGAAATAGAAACCCGCACTGCGATCCCGCCAGCACCAGGTTAGATCTGTGCAGTTTTAAAATGAGAGAGGGGCTGTGGCTGGTTTTCGAGAGTACCCTTTTGGGGGCGGGTTGAAAACACACACACAAAAAGCATTTTGAGGTCCCCTAAATAAAAGATCCCATGGCAAATGAGAGGCTTGCTCTCGATGAATCCAAGGCAAGGGCTGGACGAGCTGAGCCAGAAAAACCGCGCGCTCGCAGCTTCGCCGGTTGTGTGGAAACCTACGAGAAGCTATGACGGGATCAAAGGGTCCCAAGGCAGGTGTTCTTCATGAGTTGTTTTGGTGGCCAGGTGACTCCAGTCTTATTTTTTTTGTTTGGGGGGGGTCTTTTAATTTTCAGGCGCCCCCCCCCTCCGGCCCGCCAAAACAAAAAGGGGTGTGTCTTTTTTGAATTCCCTTCCAAGCCTCACAAAGCCCACCCAAGCATCGCTCCCAGTGCTTTTTCCATGGCCAAGTCACAGAGCGCGGTTGGCCAAGGTGTAGAGAGACTAATATGGCTTGGCTCAAGAAAGTGGTACCAAAATGGCACCCAAAGGTGAATGGAGCCAAAAACTACCGTTCAGCCTGAGTCTGGAGCGCAGGCTGCCAACGGATTCCCCAAGTGCCAGCGGAGACTTCCACCTCTTTGGCTTAAAATGTTCCCTTGAAAAGCCCCAAAGGGTCTTATTTTGACAAGTATGAAGGGGATGGGGGGGCGAGGTCGCAAACCCATACTGATACCTCTCGTTTGGGTCTTTTTAACGGATGTCAGCTCACGGACTCCTCTTCTTTGGCCTTTCCATGGTGCCCAAGCAACACATCTTTGAGCACGTGTAAGCTGGTTGGGGAGCCGGACTTGGAGCTGGGGGCTAAGGAGCTACCAGTTCTGTAAGCACAGGGTAGGTTTCTCTTGGTGTCATGCTCGTCTAGGAAACATTGCCCAGGATTTCCCCCGTTGACGCCCGCGCACTCTTTTGCGTACAAGGGAGAGCTGCGCTAGGAGCGACACTTTTATTACAGAGGGGTCTCGCCAGCAACCCAAGTATGCCCCTGTGGCGTTGACAAATTTAATACCTTTTCTAAGTTCAAGTGGAGTTCCGTCCTCTCGGAACCTGTGCAGAGAAGGCTTTGGTTCGGCGGACCAGCTGAAACACAAGCAACAGATTCGGGTATATGCTAATCTGGAAGCATACAAAGTGTCCTTTCCGCTGGGTTTTCCCGTTGAACCAAATTAAACAGCTACCCTCAAACAAGCCAGCAGACAAACAAACCAACAAACACACAAACAAACAAGCAAACAAACAAACGCGCACACACACGCTCCCGAGCAAAGAGGCGATTCCTTGTGACACGCGGACCCATGGAGGGCGTAGCCTCCAAATGCCTGGGGAAGCCGGGAAACCAAGAGTCCAATGCACGAGCCAAAAACTCACGTGGGTCCCTCAGAAGGAGGATCCTCTCTAAATGGTGTTGGTTTTGAAGAAAATAACATGAAATGGCGCGTATATACGTGAACTTGTCAAGTGGAGGAGACCCCGCGTAAAAGAATGAGGGTTCACTTTTTTGTTGTAAACAACAACCTGAAAAGGGGCTTCCTCGAAACAGATTTCCCCACTTGAGGGTGTGACAGGACTCAGGGCTTTGCAATCCCAGTGCTTTGCCGCCGTTATTTTGGGAGCCCCGAAGAAAACAAAAGTTGTTTGTCGACCACTTGCCATTTCTCATCTCCAAGTCACAAGGGAACATGTCGCAAGCCCCGCGGCTCTGATTTCTGGCTTTTTCGGGCGTGCCCCTTCCCAGCCCCTTGCGCAAGCGAGATACGGCGATGTTGCCTGAAATGCTCTGGGGGGGGAAGCCTCCACGGGTCCGAAGGCAACCCTTCGAATGGTGTTACGCGCTCTGCCAACACGATGTCAAACTTGGGTTCTTTCAAATGGCCACTCGGATGCTACGCCTTACATGACCGTCCTTTGGTGCAAGCTGAAACCTGATCATTGGAACCTGTTTAGGGTGCCCTGGACCAATGAGGAGCTTGAGCAATTCATGGTGTGTTTCTCAGTTCGGAGACTCTAATTCTCACTGCTACAGCGGCTATCGATGAGCAGGTCTAGTACTTGGCCGATTTGATGGCTGGGATCATTCTCAGTTAGGTACAGTTGTCATACAGTTGATATGTTTTGTGCTAACATAACAAGCCAAAACCAGTTCCCCGATCAAGACACACCCAAGTTTTGCGCAGAAATGGGGCCCATGACAAGGTCAGGTGGTGTTCCCAACAGCCCCCTTGAACCCTTCCTGCTCCCGCTCCGAACCATTCCTTGCTGCCTATTTGGGCTTTGAGCTGGGAAAACAGCTTGTCTGCAACATCCAAAGGAAGCGGTTGAGACCCCTAAAGCTTGCAACCAGGCTTCGGTAGAAAACGAATTGGACACATATGAATAGTGGTAAACTAAAGAATATAGTTAGTTATGAGTTATGTAAAGAAAAATAGTAAATAATACATTATCTATTAATGAAGTTAATACAAGTAATCATGTTATTACAATTATAGAAACAATGTAGATAATTAGTCTATTTATTATATATAACAAATACTTCAATATATATATAATATAACTATCAACAAATAATGCTAAACATTATTGACAACATATCAGACATACACTTAAAATATTCAATTATAAATGAAACAATAATATGTGAGCAAAATATTAACAACGGTAAAATAATTGCTCTTCAGTTTGAATTATATATTATAAAATCATTAAAGGCTTAGATGGCCCAGGTATTTGTGGTGACATGACAAAACCAACGGGTCATGTCTGCGGATTCTTCAAAGGAACGATTTTCACCTCGTTCACTTCCCACCTTTCAGCGGCAACATTCTATGCTGTCAGGAGGGAAGTTGGTGAATATGCTACCATTCACGTCTACTCATTCATGAACTTTAAACTTTTTGGGAAGACCATTTTAGTGGTAATTATAAAGTTTGAACTTTTTTTGGGCCATCCACTCAGCCAGTGAGTCTATAGGACAAAAGATTCTGGTCCTTTCACAACGTGCTTCGACAAGTCGTTCCATGATGAGGAGAATAGACATCTGATTGTTGCTACCGAATATACGGGACCACGCTGAACCAGATGGTCCTTCGTTTTTTTTGGTGTCGGAAGAATTTATTACGAGCTGCAGGAGCCATTAGGTGACTTTCAATTTGACCGAGTCCATGAGGGATTGGGTAACGGCGTAGGCAGAAGATCCTAACACGTTTAACACACCAACAGAGTTGGAGCTCGTGAAAAACGAGGGCCTACTTGCCGGCGCACGCTTGTAGCTTCAACGGACGAAACAGTGGCAACAAGGAAACAGAGAAAAATGTTGGAACAGGTGCTACAAAGGGCGCAGGAAAAGGTTCTGAGAAGATGGAGAACTCAGAAAGGTACAAAGCAAGCAAGAAGGGCAATGAGAAGATGAAGATTCGAAAGAATTAAGACATTCTTGCGCTATTGTGCCAGCATGAATCTCGAGTGACGTTGCAGGACTTGGCTGTACAACAAACACGGGAGGATTGCTAGGTGCCACAATGTTGTACAGATAAGACATGTGATTCCTTTCCATCATAGAAAATTTTGCACAGTGAAGATGGATAAAGTAATTATATTTTGTTCATCTTGCATTAGGTTCTAAATATTTCATTTTTTAAAAGTCAAGTATACATGTATATTTACTCTTTATTATTCTCATATATTCCATGTTCTGATAATTTGTATCCTAAGTGTTAGCAATAGTTCTCATAGTTCTGTTAAATTCCATGCTTCCTGGAAAGTAAAATAAACTATAATAAAACTTGTCCATGAAACAAATATCACATCTATTCTTCGAACTAATTTGTTTTTTATAATTTAAAATTCCATATATGTTGTCTTATATTGTTTATCAGTCATATTATGTACTAATCAATTTGCATCTTCTATTTTTTGAATAGTTTCTTTTAAGTAATCATTACGTAAGTACGGTTGTTAATAACACATCTATATCACCTGAACAATATGTTTGTCTTCTACTCGAAAGGCTATGTCTAACATAAACACATTATCACTTAAATTATCATTCATGTTTTAATACTTGTATCTAATAACATTTTTTATGTTATCGATTTCTTTTCTAGGGATATTATCAAACATATACTGTTTTTCCCCATATATTTTTCATTTACTTCTATTTCTTCTGATCTTATTTTCCTTGTTAAAATACTTAATATATTGTCTGCAGTTTTTGTTTTATTAAAGAACCAGCAACACCAACCAACACAACCTACAAGACTACCCTCCCTACCACCAACATGGCACCTGACAGGGGGTCCCTGCAAGAGGAAAACGATCTTCCGGGTGCCCTCCCACAAATGCTATGTTAGTGGGAGGCAGGGAAACAAGACTATTCAAGAACCAACAAACCCAACCAACACAACCAACAAGACCCACAAGACCCACAAGACCCACAAGACCACCAAACCAAAACAGACCCCAGCGGGCGAGTTTGACTGGTCCAGGCTGAAGCTGCCGCCCGGCGCTGCCGTGTACCTCGACCAGGTGCTCGGCGAGCTGACGGACCGGGAGATGCAGGCGAGGGGTTTGGGCGACTGACTCACTGACGGACCCCCGGCGTTTTGCGAGGCGCCCCAGCCACTTACCTCTTAAAAACCACAAAGCTTTTCGTAACTTTTTGGGGGTAAAAGATGAGAACTTCCCCAGGGCGCAGGGAGTTTTAAGGGGTAAGGCCAGGTGCCCAGTTGTCCGTTGAGAGGGAAGCAGCAAAACAAGAAGTGCAAGGAACCAAGCGGGAGTTGTTTCTTGCAACGAATGAACATCCAGGTCCCCCCTAGGTGCTCTGTCTCACCAACTTTTTTGGTTGGGAGGGTTCAACGGTTCCCTACTAAAACATAGGGATGGGTCCCCCAGCTAGGTGCCCTTTTTACCGTAACTGTTTTGGTTGGGAGGATTCCTCTACTAAAAACAGACAACAGAAAAAATGGTATAATTAGTGCCCTTTTAGAGTTTCTTTTTTTGAGGAGGGTTCCCCTACTAAAATAGGCTACAGAAAAAAAAAGGTACCAACTTATTCTAAACCTTTTACTGGAGGATCTGCTACTGGGCGGTGCCACTTTCAGCTGTTGATGGGTTCGACTACCTGGTTTGGGCTCTGGGTTTATGGCAAGCCCAGCCAACCGGT